>LR738711.1:556142161-556256603 GCA_902687465.1 Secale cereale
CCCCCCCCCCAGAGAGGTGCATGCTCTAACTTGGCAGGGTTAGGTTGCTCATATCGTGCGTATGGTATCTTGCATTGCTATGACATTTGCTTACTTTAGACATGATTTGTGTGAATGCCACCTATTTAGTGTCTAATTACCATATATGTGAATTATGCAATGCCATCTTTTTGCAAGACATTATATATGTGAATTATGCAATGCTATCTTGTTGCAAGGCATTATATATGTGAATTATGCAATGCCATGTTGTTTTGCCAAGCGTCATATATGTGAATTATATCATGATGTCCTTTTTTGTATTTATCATTGCTTTTGTCGATAATGTTTGTATATTCAACTGCTCTTCCTGTGCATCAGCCATTTGAATTGGTGATGGAGAAATCTGGAGTGAAAACAAGGTCTTCAGAGCAGACAGTGCTACCTGGTGAAGCAGATATCTTGCTGGTTACAGATAGCTCTTCAGAGAAGGATTCAGAGGCAGATGACCAGTCCTATTATCCCCCTGGGGTGTATGCTCAAACTTTGCAGGGTTATATTACTCATATCATGCATATGTTGTACTGCAATGCTTAGTTTTTACATCATATACACGATATTGAATGCCATCTCCTTAGTTGACAAATCATATATGCGATTGCCCTCTGCTCACTTTGTTAGTATATAAATCATATATTTGAATTGTATCATGTCATGATGTTTACATAGACAGCATGTATCTGAATTATGGCATGCCAACCCATTTTCTAAAGACATAATATAGTTATGTCATCTCATCCTGTTCACATAGTCATCATATTTTGAATCATGTCATTATATCCATGAATTATATCATGCCATCATGTTTCCATCGACGGCACGTTTGTGATTTATGGCATGCCAACCACTTTAATAGACACATCGTATAGTTATATCATGTCATTCTGTTTACATAGTCATCATATTTTGAAGTATGTCATTCTATCATGTTTAGTTAGCCATCATACATGTGAAATTGTGTCATGCTATCCTGTTTAATTAGCCATCATATATGTGAAATTATGTCCTGCTATTCTGTTTGGTTAGAAAACATAAATGTGAATTATTTCATGCCATGTTTTCTTCCCTACTATCCATTGCACCTGTCTATCTTACAATGTCTTTACATTCAATTACTTTTCTTGTTTATCCATGATTTCAATTGGAGGGGGTGATGGCAGTATCTGTGGGAGTGAAAACACGGTCTTCAGAAAAGATCATGCTACCTGTCGATGGAGATAGAACCACGGTTGTACTTGCCCAAGAACCTGTCGGCGTCCTGGGAACCTGGGTACCCAGACTTGCCTGCCTGCGGGCCGCGATGCGCTCCTACTATGGCCTAGTACGACCCAGTTGATCGACTAGCTGCTCAAGACCCTCGCAAGAGGGCTACATCTCGCGAGGAGAATGACCCCAAGACCCCCTCAGGAGCAGCCTCGGCTAGGTTGCTCCGGAGGGGCAGAGAATTCCAAGGCCAAGCCTGTCTCAGGAGGAGGCAGTGACGCGAGCAGTGACGCACCATGCCAGCGGGTGCGAGCGCGTGCCAGTGGCGCAGTTGCCTTTTTGCTGCAAAGGAGACTGCGCAGGCGTAGGTTCCCGAGGGGCGGGACAAAGGTTTCCCCTTGGGTGCAACAAGACCGAAGACCGCAAGGACGGCAGGGAGGATGTCACCACCGATCCCACCAACGCGTCATCGCCTGATCCCTTTGCAGGCGAAGACCGCTTTTGTCAGGATAGGTGCATCCTTGTGTTCCCGCTCAAAATGGCCGTTGTGGGATCCCTTCCCGCCTAAAACATTTCGAGGGAAGATGACCCTGGCCGCCTATATAAGTAGCTAGAATTCCCACCGTGCGGAAAAAAAGATCAGATCCAAAGAGAATCCGCCCTCGCACCAAGGAGCAAGAACACTTGCCTCCTAACCCTCCTGTGCTCAGGAACCACTGTACTTGTTCATACTCAAGCCCTCCCGAGGCTAATCCACCAAAGCAGGACGTAGGGTTTTACACCGCAAGGTGGCCTGAACCTGGGTAAATTCGTGTGTGCTTTACTTGTTGCTTGCTTGGATCTCTTCATTGGAAAAGGGCGAGGCGCTAGGTAGACGTGAGTGGGAGAGATCTTCATTCACGCCCCTGTGTTCGAACTTCTTGGCTTTGTGGAGCCCGTAATCCGACATTTGGCGCGCCAGGTATGGGGCGTGTCGAAATCTCGCCTCTCCGACGACCTCGCCTCCCCTCTCCTGCTCCGCGCCACCATGATGATCGCGCCCTGCCGCATCCGCGTGGAGGTTGGTGTTGTCCCTGTCGGCCGAGCGGTATCAGCGGACCGCACCACCCATGGGCGCCCCCCTTCCCCGACGATGTTTTTGCTAGCCGGGCCACTGGAGAGCGGCCTGCTCCGCCATTTCCGCTCCTTGTGGCCCTGCCGGCGGCGCTCTTAGTGGTGCAGAGGCTGCTCCGGCACCAGCCACACACGAAGGAGCTTGACGCTTGGGCGGCCCGCTTTGGCGAGCTGCTAGGCGCTGCCGGTGGGGGGTTGCCTTGCCGTGAGGTTGCCTGCATCATCGCAGGATCCCAAGCACCGACGTCGGCCCGGCACGTAAAGTCACACTTTTGGCGGATCGGGGCCGCCGCCCAGCCGCAGGAGGCCCCGCGGGCACGGGCACGCAGGGGCACGTCATCACTTTCCACCCTGGCGACCGCGCCATAGCTGTGGCCGGCACGAACGTCCTCCCTACGGTATGCACCCCCACCATCTGCGGGGTGGCTGTCATGATGACCCTCATCGATGGCGGCGCCGGGATCAACATCCTCTCCTCAGAGGCTTTTGGTCATCTGCCCGTGTCCTACAGGCAGCTCCTCCCCACCAAGCTCTTCTCAAGGGTCGCGGGCTCGGCCGTCCCGCTCGGTCACATCCGCCTCCTGGTCACCTTCGGCACACCCGCTAACTATCGGACTGAGCTCATCGACTTCAACGTTGTTCCCATCCACCTAACCTACAACGCCGTCCTCGTCTTCCCAGCCTTGGCGAAATTAATGGAGGCGACTCACCCAGGCTACAACACCATCAAGATGCCCGGGAGCAGCGGCGTCATCTGTATCGAAGGGGACGCTTACAGGGCTGCAGCCGCAGCCCATTCAGATACGGAGGGGGCTCCGGAGACATTGGAAGCCGTGCCTGCCAAGAAGAAGCAGCTCTTCTCTCAGGACCCGGCCGAGACGAAGCAGGTGCCTGCTGACGAGGAGGGCTCAGGAGCCACCTTCACCATCGGCACGGGCATGGACCTAGAGCAAGAGGCAGCGTTGGTTAGCTTCCTCAGGACTAAAAAGGATGTGTTCGCTTGGAAAGCCGCTGACTTGGTCTGGGTGCCTAGGCACGTCAACGAGCATCACCTTACAATGTGCCCCAACGCGCGCCCTATCAAGCAAAAATCACGCTGACAGGCCCCGGAGAAGCAGGCCTTCATCATTCAAGAGGTTCGGAAGGTAGAGGAAGCATGCGTCGTACGGGAGGTACGGCACCCGGAGTTGCTGGCCAACCCCGTCATAGTACCAAAAGAAGGAGGCAAGGAGCGTATGTGCGTCGACTTCACGAGCCTCAACAAATTCTGCTCTCAGGACCCGTTCCCTGTCTCGCGCATTGAACAGATTGTGGATTCAACGGCTGAGTGCGACCTGCTCTGCTCCCTCGAAGCCTTCTCAGGCTACCACCAAATTAAGATGGCGGTGGAGGATGTGGAGAAGACGGCGTTCCAGACCCCTTGCGGGGTCTACTGCTACACCTGTATGCCTTTCGGGCTGAGAAACGCGGGCGCCACCTTCCAGCGCCTGATGCACATCACCCTCGGCCCTCAGCTCGAGAAACGCGGAGGCCTACGTCGACTACATTGTGGTCAAGACCAGGGAGGCCAGGACTCTCATCCAGGACCTAGAAGAAACATTCGCCAACCTACGCAAGGTGAAGCTGTGCCTGAACCCGGAGAAGTGTGTGTTTGGTGTACCCTCTGACAAGTTGCTAGGGTTCCTGGTTTCCCACCGGGGCATTGAAGCTAATCCGGAGAAGATCAAAGACATCGAAAGAATGAAGTTGCCTACAACCCTGAAGGAGATGCAGAAGCTTGCGGGATGCGTAATGTCCCTGGGGCGCTTCATCTCTAAGCTTGGTGAACGTGCCCTCCTGTTCTTCAAGCTCATGAAGATGAAGGGGCCCTTTGAGTGGACTCCGGAGGCCAATGCCGCCTTCCGGGGTCTCAAGGAATACCTCACCAGCCCGCCGGTTATGGTGGCGCCAAGACCCCTGGAACCCATGATTCTCTATCTCGCCGCTACGCCTCACTCCGCCAGCGCAACGTTAGTGGTGGAGCGCGATGAGAGGCCCTGAAGCGCGAGGCCGCAGGGCAAGTCGGCATCCTCAGGACCTCCGTCGCCCCCTGAGGTAGCTCCGGTGGTAGATTCGACCACGGTTATTGGTGGCCCCGCTGTCCAGCAAGAAACACCCAAGGCCCCCGAAGCGCCTGAAGATCCTATGGTGCCGACCCTCGTGGAGCACCCTGTGTACTTCATCAGCACCGTACTGCGTGACGCGCGCTCATGTTACCCGATGCCTCAAAAGATGCTCCTGGCGCTCCTTGTTGCCTCCAGGAAGCTGCGCCATTACTTCCAGGGCCACCCTATCAAGGTTGTCTCGTCGTATCCTCTCGAGAAGGTGCTCCGGAGCCCGAACGTCGTCGGGAGGGTCGCTGAGTGGAACATCGAGCTATAGGCGTTCCAGTTGGAGTTCAGCACCATGCAAGCGATCAAAGGAGCGGCTTTGGCAGATTTTGCGGCGGAATGGACCAACGTGCCGGAACAGGGGGCTGGTGAGGATCGCTCGCTGGCCCCGGCGATGAAGCCCCAGACGGATAGGTGGTATACTTCGACGGCGCCTTCTCGCACCTTGGCGTAGGAGCTGGCGCCATGTTGGTATCTCCCACTCAGGACAAGTTGTACTACGCCGTACAGCTTTGCTTCCAGCAAGGCGAGATGGTCTCCAACAACATAGCAGAGTATGTGGGCCTGATTGCTAGGCTCAAAGCCGTAGATGCACTGGGGGTCAAGCGCCTCACCATTAGAGGCGATTCACAGCTCCTCGTCAACTTCTCCAACAAGAAATACAAGCCCAATGACGAGCACATGGACGCATATCTAGAGGAGGTGCGCAAGATGGAAAAGCAATTCCGAGGGCTGGAGGTGCAGCACGTGCCAAGGGGCACGAACAAGGAGGCGGACGACATCGCCAGACGGGCATCTAGGAGGGAACCTCAGAGGTCGGGCATCTTCGAGGAGCGGCTGCTCAAGCCGTCGGCAGCACCGCCCGCTCCTGAGCCAGCGTCCCCTCGGGAGGGGCTACCTGTGGCGCCCGCAGCCGGAGCTCCGCCCTGCGGGCCGACCTCCGGAGCTCGCCTGCTACTCGTCGCGGAGCCCGAGGAGGGTTGCTGTACCAAAGAGCTCAAGATGTACCTGCTACACGACACGTTGCCAGACAAGGATGAAGACGCGGAGCGTGTGGTTCGACAGGCCTCGGCTTACTGCATCCAAGATGGCGAACTCTACAGGAGGCGCCCCAATGACATCTCACTAAACTGCATCTCGAGGAAGCAAGGACGCGAGCTATTGGCTGATATCCACGGTGGGGACTTCGGCCACCATTCGTCGTCCCGCACCCTCGTGAGCAAGGCCTTCCGCAAGACGCGAGCTATTGGCTGATATCCACGGTGGTACTTAATGACGCCACGGAGCTTGTGCAGGCTTGTGAGGCGTGCCAGTTTCATGCCAGGTAGATCCACCAACCAGCGCAGGGCCTCCAGACGATCCCTCTTTCCTGGCCATTCGCGGTCTGGGATTGGACATCCTGGGTCCATTTCCCCGGGCGGCGGGGGCCTACCGCTTCCTGTACGTCGCCATCGACAAATTCACCAAGTGGGCGGAGGGGGAACCTATTCGCGCGATCCCTGCCAGGTCAGCCGTCAAGTTCATCCAGGGCCTCATGAGGCGATTCGGGGTCCCCAGCCGCCTCATCACGGATAACGGTTCGCAGTTCACAAGCAATCTCTTCAGGTCATATTGTGCTAACCTTGGAACACAGATCTGCTACGCCTCGGTTGCTCACCCCTGGAGCAATGGTCGGGCCGAACGCACCAACGCGGAAGTCTTGCACGGCCTCAAGACGCGCAGGTTTAAGAAAAAAGCACGAGGCTTGCGGGAGGGGCTGGGTCAACGAGCTCCAGTCCATGCTGCGGTCGATCCGTACCACCTCTACCAAACCCATGGGAGAAACACCTTTCTTCCTCGTTTACGGGCGGAGGCGGTCCTCCCTCACGAGGTCAAGCATCGCTCCCCATGGGTCTTGGCTTTCAATGAGGAACGCCAGGTTGCCGCCTGGTGGATGGACCTCGTGCTCGGCGAAGAGGGCCGCCGCCAAGCTGCCCTCAGGGCAGCGCGATATCAGCAGGCGCTGCGGCGGTACCACTGCCGCAGCGGCCGCACAAGAACACCTGAAGTTGGTGACTTGGTCCTGAGGCGGGTCCACTCTAGGGAGGGGTTACACAAGCTCTCGCCCATGTGGGAGGGCCCGTTCAGAATCGCCCGTGTCTCTAGGTCTGGTGTTGTGCGCCTGGAGACGCAGGATGGGTGCCTATCCTGAATTCCTGGAACATTAAGCACCTCAGGAGGTTCTATCCGTAATCAAGGCTCCGTGCCCGTGAAGGTCTCCACTCGTGACACTCTAACGTAATAATGAGTTGGGGCTGTACACGCCTCGGAGTCTCCTGAGCGTTGCCTACGGGCCATCAGATGGGGCTCCCACCAACGTCCAAGTGGCAGTCCTTAGCTCTGCGCTGGGAAGAAGTCGTAGTGTAGGGGTCGGGCGCGACCTTTTTCCTTTTTTGGCTTGGTGCTGGATGTCAGCCTTTTCTACTTCCTTGGCTATCAGCCCTTCCTCTACCCCGTGCTATGAAGTTCTCATGTTTCTTGCATTTGGTTGGGAGTCTTGCTTGGAATTTTCTAGCCGGTTTTAAGCTTAGCTTGTCAAGCAGGGGCTACGCCGCTTGTTCTCCTTCGTGTGGCTCGCGCGTGGGGGCTGGGACACGGTCGGTCCCGGCTCTTAGCTGCCGCGGTCCCGTGACCTCACCTGGCCAAGCCTGCTCAAGCTCTGGCATCGGGCTTCTCAGTCCACATGACCTATTCTGCCGAGCCAGCTCAGGTCTTGGTGCCTTAATCCATGCTCGGCGCTCTCAAGCGAGCCCAAGGGCGCAAGCCCGCAGCAGCTCACAGCGGCTCACTCATACTCGGGGGCTCCGTAGGTCAAGACCCCCTGAACTCAGCCATCCTCATGGCCCATCGGGGGCTCATGACGCTAATGAGTCAGGAGCACTTCGCCTCAAGACTTTGCAACACATAAGCTAACTAATCTCACCCAGACCAAAAACATGATAGCAAGTTCTCGCTTCGTACATATGTCATAGTCCATTATACGCCTTCTCGAGGAAACTTAAAATTTTGAGATAGGAAGGAAATGAAGAAAAAGAAGAAGCAGAGGCCGACCCGCCAAGCCACAGCTCCGTCGAGCCATGGCTCAACACTATTGCCCCCACTCAGTCGGAGTCTTCCAGCTCCTCCCGCTTCACCGAGGCACAACGGCGCAACGACCCTCCCCCCTCGCCGAGCTAAGCTCGGTGGCGCGGTGGCTCATTGTAGCCGCCGCTGCTGGAGGAGCTGCTCCTACCACAGAGGGGGGACTCACAGCGCCCACCAAGGCCAAGCTTGTCTCCAGAGGAAGAGCTGCTCCTCCGAACGCCTTCGCCACCATCCTCTTCGTCGTCGGCCTCAGGACAGCACCCAAGGCGCCTCCCTTCCTCCGAGAAGACCCTGACGAATAGCGTTGAGGCACCATTGTACCTGAAGTGGAGCGTGCACCTCCCCTGCAGCCGGCACGCGCACGCAAACGACTGCCAGCCACGCTCCAGGAACAAGTTGCCTGAGGGGGCAACTCGGACCTCCACCCAGGACGCACCACTACAGAAGCCGTCAGTCTGCAGCCAGAGGCCGCCGGGGCCTCTGGCTGGTAGCACGTTGCCGAACGAGCGGGGGAGCTGGAGCCACAAGCCGCCAGGCTTCTCCGCCCACACCACGAACTCCAACGACATATCAAAGGAGTGGAGCTGTGGGTGCGGAGGACGCGCAACTGCCAAACGCTACCTCGCGCCTCCTATCCACCGCGGCCACGACCACCTTCGCCGCGAGAAGAGGCACCGCAACTCTCACCGGCGACCGTGTCGGGACCCGGAAGGCCACACCCGCTTCCTCGAGGAGCCGCCACGGTTGTAGCGGCATACTTGCGGGGGCGGCCACGGCACCTCTTCGACGGCGGCGAGGCCAACTCCTTCGGGGCCTTCCCCTTCTCCGCGGCGGACGGCTCCCTCAGTGGCGCCATGGAGACCTCGTAGCAAGAAGAAGAGCAGGGAGCGAACAAGGAAGTAGACGACGCTGGCTTGAAGATGGCTTGGGGGCTTCCCCCCCTAGTCCCATTTATAGGACGGAGGAGCCCAACCGCCAGTCACTAGCATCACAGCCATAACGACCCCGTCATCCGCGCCGGGGAGTTGTCAAGTCGCACGGTTGCCAAGACTGTGTGGGAAGCGGAGTCGCCACGTCCCATCCAACCGTCACGTGCCGGCCTGGCCCGCAGTCTTTTGGGGCTCGTGACGCTTCGTCCTTGACTAAGGCTTCGCCTCGAAGCCAACTCCGCGTGCGCCTTGGGCCCGGGGGCTACTGTCGCCGTCCTGGGAACCAGGGTGCCCAGACTTGCCTGCCAGCGGGCCGCAACGCGCTCCTACTATAGCCTGGTACGGCCCAGCTGATTGACTAGCTGCTCAAGACCCTCGCGAGGGGGATAGACCTCGTGAGGAGAACGACACCAAGACCCCCTCAGGAGCGCCCTCGGCTAGGTTGCTCCGGAGAGGCGGAGAATTCCAAGGCCGAGCCTATCTCAGGAGGGGGCAGTGACGCGAGTAGTGACACACCGCGCCACCGGGTGCCAGTGCGTGCCAGCGGCGCAGTTGCTGTTTTGGTGCAAAGGAGACAGTGCAGGCGCAGGTTCCCGAGGGGCGGGACAATGGTTTCCCCTTTGGTGCAACAAGACCGAAGACCGCAAGGACGGTAGGGAGGATGTCACCACCGAGCCCACCAATGCATCATCGCCTGATCCCTTTGCAGGCGAAGACCGCTTTTGTCAGGATAGGAGCTTCCTTGTGTTCCCGCTCAAAATGGCCGTTGTGGGATCCCTTCCCGCCAAAAACATTTCAGGGAAGAGGACCCTGGCCGCCTTTATAAGTAGCTAGAATTCCCACCGTGCGGAAAAAAGATAATATCCAAAGAGACTCTGCCCTCACACCAAGGAGCAAGAACCCTTGCCTCCTGACCCTCCTGGGCTTCCCTCCTGAGCTCAGGAACCACTGTACTTGTTCATACTCAAGCCCTCATGAGGCTAATCCACCAAAGCAGGACGTAGGGTTTTACACCGCAAGGTGGCCTGAACCTGGGTAAATTCGTGTGTGCTTTACTTGTTGCTTGCTTGAATCTCTTCATTGGACGATGGCGAGGCGCTAGGTAGACGTGAGTGGGAGAGATCTTCGTTCACGACCCTGTGTTCGAACTTCTTGGGTTTGCGGAGCCCGTAATCCGACAGAACCAGCCCAACCACACACAACCCAGACTCACGCAGATTGTACCCCTACCCAGTTGGACAAAGAACCAGCTACACCCCTTCTAACCCCAACCCCAACAGATAGTAACCCAGTTCCCATTGACAAAACACCGTCTCCACCACATAGCACCCAAACACGAGCAGTTAGTAAGGCAACTGCAGTGCCCAAAGCACGAGGACCACCACTCCAAACCCCAAGTCAACGCTTAAAGCAGAAGAAGAATTGTTCTCAGGTCAGGTTCCGTAGCTATGGTTCATACTACTTTGCTCTTGCATCACTGTATTTACTCATACCAACTAATTTCAAATTTGAAGGATGCAATTGAAACTCCAATGGTGCAACAGGTATGTTTTAAACTTGTTTCTTTAACGTGTTTGCTGTTGTAACTTGCTCTATGTCGATTTCAGTTTCAATTGAATAAACAGTTATATTCTCGTGCTAGGCACCTTACAAGTGTTGTTATTGCTGTGTAGTTTCCCACAATTATATTCTGTCTAAGCTGCTTTGTCTTAAATATATATGATTCGAACTGTATCTATCTTGATTTGGCAACATAAACTAGAATGATATAGACCATACAATGACCATACTACATAGATATATGTCTGTTTCATGCTGTTATCCTGTCCACCTTACTACTGAACTGGTTTACCAAAATGAGTTTCATATACTACATTGTAAACCTGTGATGTGTTTGTTTGTTTCTCTTTTAGAATGCGATAAAATATTGGAGAAGAGTACCCCGTTATGTAATGGTACATGAAGTAATGCAGATAAGGTTCAAGATAGTGAGACATCCCTGTTGGTCTCCAAGAAAGCTGATAAAAACTATACTGAAGACACTGAGACAACCCCAAAGTCCTGTCTTGATGTAGTGTTTGAGTTACCGGCATCTACTGCTGGCACCAGCTCTTCGAACTCGCTGCCTGAATCAGTTCGGCTTCTTGAGTTTCAACTTCAAGTTGAAAGACATCGATCAGATGTTATGCGACAGAAAGCCAAAGGACTGAGGAAGTCCCTGCAGAATTCAGATGCGTACTTTCTGGTGCAACAGCAAGTGCAGGAGGATTTAAGCGCCAAACAAGAGAAAGTTAATAAGCTTGCTAAGCATCTTGCCAGCATTATGGGTACCCAGGATATTGTTTCTTGAGCTCTTCTGAAGTGGTTTCAGTTCTGGACTTGTTTTCCTCCGGCGTTTATATGCTGCTTTGTTCCCTATATTTGCACTAGTGGCGAACTTTGATGCCCAGTGGATGTAATATGTGTAATAGCCGTGATAGCCTAGCGTAAGTTGCTTGCCTATTTATTTCCTTATTGTCTTGTTTATTTGTTTTCTTATAGTCAGCGCAGTTCTTTTTCCGCGGTTTGCTAGTGGCCACAATAGCCACTTTTTTAAAACTAGGCCAAATTAACCATGGGCTACATATTTACTGTAGTTAACATGGGCCTCTTACGGGTCGTAGAAACAATGGGCCTTCTAAGGGTCGTAGGAACAATGGGCCTTATACAGGCCGTAGACACAATGGGCCTTCTACGGGCCGTATGATCGGTTGGCCAAACATGGGCCAATAACATACCACATTATGGTCATAAATGGGCTAGAGTTGAAATCGTCCGTTCATGGGCCGACCATAACGGGCCGTCGTTAATCGTCCGTATTTGATGACGCTATGAAAACGGCCCAAAGTATTAACGGGCCACAAACAGGCCGACTGTAACCACGAGCTGAATTTGGCCCACAAGCAGAAAATGACAGTAACGGGCCGAAAGTAAACGAATGCTGGAAATGAGCCCAAGAATAAATGGGCCCCGAGTAGGCAGAAAGATAACATGGGCTGGAAACGGCCCGACGGAATAATGGGCCGTTAATGGGTATAAAGTAAATCACTATTCAATACGGGCCAGTTTTACCACGGGCCGTTAGTGGACGGAGGGTTACTAAGGACCTGATATGGGCCGAATGACGTGTTGGCACCCCGCCCCTAAGTCACACTGGTCTAGCATGTAACAAACCATATCACTTTGCGACCTCAGGCACGGTATCCCCACGGGTGCCAACTTACCTAGCCCGGGACCGTTTGCGCATTTTGGCACACGTATATGATAGTGTCGCTAGCATCCATATGACAGAGAACCCGAGCCGACATGACTAGTTATAATCCCAAGGTGGTGCTAACTTACAGGGACAGGCAGACATGACCCAGCAATGAACATGTCGGTCATCAACGTATGAACCCAAGTCGTAGTAAGCTGCAAGGACTTAAAGGAACAACGCGTGACATTTCCCCAAAGGGACAGACACAGGAACGAAGAAGGACACATGCCGGCCAGCCTAAGTGTTCCGAAGCAGTAGCAAGCTACCAAGGCTCGGTGGAAGAACTAGGAGACATTTCCCCATAAGAGAGGCTACCAACAGGAAACAACTAGGTTGTCGGATCCCACACATACCAAGCATTTCAATAACATACACACAATATGCTCGATATGTGCAAATACAACATGGCATCACAACAAGACTCTATGAAACAAAGTATTTATTAATTAGGCTTCGAGGAGCCAGATATTACAAACATGGGTCTCATGACCCAACATTTAGAGCATACAAGCAACAAGTGGAAGCATAACATGTCTGAGTACAGACAACTACAAAAGAAAAAGGCTGAAGAGCCTGACTATCTACAACACTCATACAAGATCGTAGCTGAGGTAACAAGCTACTTGTCGAAGTCCAAGCGGAACTACTAGTGAGACAGAAGTCTCATCTGCAAAAAATAAATTAAGCAAACATGAGTATAAAGGTACTCAGCAAGACTTACATCAGAACCTATCATACATGAATTTGTATCAAGAAGGCAAAGTGGGGTTTAGTTGCAGCAAGCCAGCTTTGACTCAGTGGCTATCCTGTACTACGACTGCTGGTAACTCTTTGAGGTGGCGCACACGAGTCCACTAATCACCACTCAATACACCACTATGGATTCATCCCCGTCTCCCTACGGGAAGGACATCCATAGCACTCACAATTGTCTTGAGTATTTTAGAGTATCCACTTCCAGTTGTCTATGTACCACGTAAGCATCCAAGATGTCCATAACCATGGACTCGGCTATTCGAATAGATCATGTTAACCCTGCAAGGGTGTACTTCTTCACACACGCTCTCGCCACTTACCGCCATGTACACATCGTGTATCTCGGCAACCTTCAAGTGGATGTCTGGCGAGGGTGTCGGCCACGACCTGACTAACCACACAAGACTCTAGTCCAGGTTTATCGCCTATTCGGGTTCCATCCGCAAGGGAGTCCGGCCGAGGTTTCCATCACGGCCCCAAACGATGTGTACAGGGTTCCCGAGCCCACCATCCGGGTGCCACTCGATACACCGGGCCACGTGTGCCTAGTCTGTCCCAAGCCCACCTTGTCGGGTGCCACTTGGTAGAGAAATAACACTACCTACAAACACCAGAAACTAGTTGCGACTCCTAGACAGAGACCAAGTTGATTAATAAGTCGAGAGGGGCACTTAAGCATTCCAATGTGTGGTAGTAGCTAGTCATTGGACAACATACACATAACTTAGTGCTTAAGGGCGGTTCCAGTGAGACAACCCACCATGTACTCCTACATGGCCTCTCACCGCTACCTTTACCAAAACGTGTTCACACACTAAACTCTCAGCATCAGAACATATCACTGCACTCCAATTCATTCCCAATGAATCGGACTTGACACACTCTAAGCAATAGCAAGCAAGGCATGGTAAGAACACAACATGGCTTCAATCAACTCCTACACATGCCAGTGGGTTTCAACTATTTATTGTGGAAATGACAGGTCATGCAGAGGAATGGGTTCAACTACCGCAGCATAAAGTAGCAGTTGAATCGTTGTTGTCCTAATGCAATAATAGAGAGCAGGAGCGAGAGAGTGGGATTGTATCGGAATGAACAAAGGGGTTTTGCTTGCCTGATAGATCAACAGGGGGCACTACTCCTCTGACAGGTACTCTGGAACGGTCTCCGGAGCAGGACATATCGGGAAGGACGGTGCCAACAATCAAACACAAGCATATGCAACAATATGATGCATGAATATGGCATGAAGATATGATGTTGTTTGAGATATTGCAACTAGCATTTATTTGGTTGAAGTCCATTTGAACCAAGGGTTCGAATGCAACTCCAAATTAAGCATTTAAAAATGCCATTTGTGTGTTGTCATATATTCAGTAGGTCTAACTTCATTTGTCATGCATGAACATGGTACAGATGAATAGATTGAATTTTTCTGATAATTTTTCATATATAAATTATTTCATTCTGATCTGCGGTTGAATTTCTATGATTTTTTGAAGTTTAAACCAATTTCTGAAATAAATAAATCATTTAAGATTTATTTAAATCCCAGAAATGGATTACTGCGTCAGCATGACCAAAGCATGACGTCAGCAGGTCAACCAGGCTGACCAGAGTCAAACCTGTTAGTGGGGTCCACTCGTCTGTGACTCTACTAATTAACTGAGTTTAATTAGTGCTAAACTAATCCTAACCAAAATGTCAGCAGGGCTGGGCCCACAAGTCAGTGACTACACTAATTAACTAAACTAAGTAACTAACATTAATCGAGGTCAAATAACTGGGGGGGACCCACCTGTCATTGACCCATAGGGTCAAACGGTCAGCGGGGTCAAACCCCGCCGGCGTTAAGCTGCCGGCAGCAGCAACGCGGCAGAGGGCGTCGTAAACGCCGCTCCGGCGACCGTTTGGACGGCGGAAAGCACTTACGGGCTGCGGAGCCTCGTCCGCATTGGTCTAAGCCAACGGGAGGCTGCGGGGGCGCCGGAGTTGGCCGGAACGAAGCTCGCGACGGCGCCGGAGTTCGGGTCTCATCGGAAACGGCGCTACGGTGGACGAGAGGACGAGCAGAAGCTCGTTCTGGGCTCCTGGGACCATGATGAGCACGGTGGTGTGCTCAGTCGCGGCTTTGGGTGACGGTGGCCATGGCGGCAGCATGAACGACGGCGAGGAGGTCTCGGCCTCGGCGAGGAACGGGGCTGGAGCTCTCAAGGATGAGGGGGAGAAGAGGGGTTCGACGCGGAGGCTCACAGCGAGTCGAACGGCGGCCTCAGCGGGCTCGGGAAGGCGGCGGAGACGGCGTAGGGTCAACGGCGATCTCCGGCGCTGGAGGTTGAAGAAGACGGCGGTGACAGCTCCTCAGGGCATCCGGCGGCGCATGGCTTGACGGAGAGGAGGAAGACGACGTGGCTGAGCTCTCGGGCACGTTGGCTGGCCGTGGAGTGGTCTGTGGCCACGGCAGCGGCGAGCGGCAGCGACGGCGACATTCGGTGTTGCGAGAGAGAGAAACCGAGGGAGAGGAGGGGAAGCCACGGTGAGTGTGCGAGACGGCCGAGGCGTTGCGTGGCGTCTTCCAGGGCGTCCAGAGCAGCGAGGGAGAGGGCAGGCAAGCAGGGAGGAGGTGGCAGCCATGCGCTCGGCGGTGGCGCGTGCCCCTGCCTCCTGTCATTGCCAGGAGGACGACGACTGGCAGATGGGCCGGCCCAGCTGGGCCGCACAGCGCCAGGCCAGCCAGTGGCCCAGGTAAGAACTTTCCTTTTTCTTTCTTTTTTCTATTTCTGTAATTTTTGTTTTGATTTAGTTCCTAAACTAAATCATTTATTTTCTTCTGACCCTTTTTTTGCACGGACCTAGGAATTAATCCAAAACCCCTCACAATAAAAAATCAGAATTTTGGACATATATAAAATATATAATAAATATATATCCAAGGCAAATAATTATTGCTTTAATTCCAAATGCCCAAAATAAATATTTATGAGCTCCTAAAAATATTGGTTTCAATTTTACCTCTGGCCAATATTTTCAGAGAGAAACATGAACATTTTCTTGAACACTTTTGGAGCAATTTTTATTTGGGTCATTTTTCAAAAGGGTTTCTAAGGGTTTCACAAGTCCCCAATTCAAATTCATTTGAAAACTAAACATGATGCAAACACCAAACTAGCCTAGTGCATAACAGAACTAGGGTTGTGACAACTCGCCCCCACTCGAAAGAATCTCGTCCCGAGATTCAGGAGTCGGCGGAAAGAAGGTGGGGTACTCCAGTCGAAGACCGTCTTCTCGCTCCCAAGTAGCTTCTCTTTCGGAATGATGAGACCACTGAACCTTGAGAAACTTGATGTTATGTCGTCAGAGTGACACGCTCTGCTTGATCTAGTATGCGAACAGGGTACTCTCGATATGTGAGGTTATCTTGGAGATCAAGCATTTCGTGGTCCACTCCGCGGATGGGATCTGCGAAGCAACGCCTGAGTTGAGAGACGTGGAAGACATCATGTACTCGAGAAAGATGTGGGGGTAGTTCCAACTCGTAGGCAACCTCACCTCGTTTAGCGAGAATGCGAAAAGGACCGATGTAACGAGGAGCCAACTTGCCCTTGATACCGAAACAATGGGTACCCTTTAAAGGGGTAACCGGAAGATAAGCTTTGTCGCCAACTTCATAAGCCACTTCCTTATGATGACGATCATACTGGCTCTTTTGACGAGATTGAGCTGTTTTCAAATTCTCACGAATGATGCGAACTTGCTCTTCTCCTTCCTGGATCATGTCCGGTCCAAAGAATTGTCTTTCACCGGTTTCTGACCAGTTCAAAGGTGTTCGACATCTTCGTCCAT
Organism: Secale cereale; assembly: GCA_902687465.1. Taxonomy (NCBI): domain Eukaryota; kingdom Viridiplantae; phylum Streptophyta; class Magnoliopsida; order Poales; family Poaceae; genus Secale; species Secale cereale. The sequence continues at coordinate 556,158,613 of LR738711.1, forward strand.
AGAGTATCTCAAAAGGAGATTTCTTGAGACTGGATTGATAGCTATTGTTATAAGCAAACTCGGCGAATGGAAGACATTTCTCCCAATCCATACCAAATAAGATAACGCAAGCTCTAAGCATGTCTTCGAGAATTTGGTTGACCCTTTCCACCTGACCACTTGATTGAGGGTGGAAAGCGGTACTGAAAGAAAGATGGGTTCCCATGGCAGTTTGGAAACTCTCCCAGAAATGAGAAGTGAAAAGACTACCATGGTCTGAATATATCTCTAGTGGAACACCATGAAGTGACACTACTCAACAAATATATAAGTCAGCGAGCTGACTAGCAGTGATACTCTCTCGAATAGGTAGGAAGTGAGCCACTTTGGAGAGACGATCAATGACTACGAAGATAGCATTATTCCCTCTCTTGGTCCTGGGAAAGCCGGTGATGAAGTCCATACCAACTTTATCCCATTTCCACTCAGGAATAGCTAAAGGCTGAAGGGTGCCAGTAGGTCTTTGATGTTCTGCCTTAACGCGACGACAAACGTCACATTTAGCAATGAACTCAGCAATTTCTCTCTTCATCCTAGTCCACCAGAACCTCTGGCGTAGGTCCTGATACATCTTAGTACTACCGGGATGAATCGTGAGAGGAGATTCATGAGCCTCCTTAAGGATCAATTTTCGCAGATGTTGTTTCTTGGGAACCACCAAGCGATTCTCAAAGAACACAATACCCCGATCATCCATAGAGAAACATCCACCAACTCCCTTCTTAATGTTTCTCTTGATGCGGGTAACACCCCTATCAATCTTCTGGTTAGCAATGATCTGATCCTCAAGGTTAGGTTTTGCCACCAAGGTAGAAAGGAATCCGTGAGGAGCAATGTGAAGGTTAAGCTTACATAATTCCTCATGGATAAGTGGTTGGCCCTGCTGCAACATGAGATTGTTGCAATAGGACTTACGACTTAAAGCATCAGCCATGACATTGGCCTTGCCTGGGGTATAAGTAATCCTAAGTCGTATTCTGAGATCAACTCCAACCAACGTCTTTGCCTAAGGTTCTAATCTGGCTGGGTGAAGATATACTTGAGACTCTGGTGATCGGTGTAGATCTCGCAACGATTACCAAGAAGGTAATGTCGCCATGTCTTAAGTGCATAGACTACGGCTGCAAGCTCTAGATCGTGTGTAGGATAATTTTCCTCATGTGGATGCAACTGTCGAGATGCATAGGCAATCACATGACGATCTTGCATAAGAATGCACCCTAGTCCCTGTTGTGAGGCATCACAGTAGATAACAAAGTCCTTAGTGAAATCCGGTGGCACAAGTATGGGAGCAGAAGTCAGGCGTCTTTTCAGTTCCTGAAAACTGTGCTCACACTATGGGGACCACTCAAACTTTTTATCTTTCTTGAGAAGTTCCGTGAGAGGATTGGCCACTTTAGAGAAGTTATCAACAAAGCGGCGAGAATAGCTGGCTAGACCAAGGAAACTCCTAACTTGTTTAACTGTTTCAGGTGGAGTCCAATCAAGGACGGCTTGAACTCTCTCGGGATTGACAGCAATGCCCTTACCAGAGATTACGTGGCCGAGATAGGTCACTTCTGGCAACCAAAACTCGCACTTGGAGAACTTGGCATAAAGGCGGTGTTCTCTAAGTTTTTCCAACACAAGTCTAAGATGTTCGACATGCTCTTCCTCGTTCTTCGAGTAGATAATAATATCATCGAGGTAAACCACGACGAACTTATCTAAGTAGTCCATGAAGATCGAGTTCATCAAGCGGGAGAATGTGGCTGGAGCATTGGTTAGACCGAAGGACATGACGGTGTACTCGTACTAGCCATAACGAGTGAAAAAAGCCGTCTTAGGAATGTCCCCGTTTCTGATCTTGATTTGATGGTAGCCTAACCTCAAATCCATCTTGGAGAAGATTGAGGATCCAGCGAGCTGATCATACAGGTCGTTGATCCTGGGAGCGGATACTTGCTCTTTATCGTGACCAAATTAACGGGACGATAATCTACAACCATCCGATCCGTGCCATCCTTGTTCTTGACGAAGAGGACGGGGCAAGCCCATGGAGAAGAACTAGGACGGAGGAAACCCTTTCGCAAGGACTCATCAAGTTGTTCCTTAAGCTCAGCTAGTTCTAGGGGTGCCATCTTGTAAGGTCTCCTAGAAATTGGAACAGTTCCTGGGATAAGATCTATAACAAACTCTACATCCTTGTCAGGTGGAACACCTGGTAGTTCCTCTGGAAAGACATTCCGAAAGTTACGGACTACCGGGATATCTTCAAGGTCTGGGAGGGGGCTGGCATTAAGAGAATAGAGTTGACGCTTTGCAACTCTAGTGGAGACAGTGACTATCTTGCCAGATGGGTGTGTAAGCTGAACAGACCTAGTGTAACAATCAATCTTGGCATGATGAACTGTCATCCAGTCCATACCCAAGATGATGTTAATATCCGAAGACTTGAGGGCTATAAGTGAGGCAAGGAATACAAGTCTGTCAACAAGGATTCCATTACCCTGGCTTATTCTGGTAGTTTGCCATCTAGACCCTGGGGTTTGGATTTCAAGCGGAGTTGGCATATCACAAAATGACATGTCGTGCAAATTGGCATAGCCTTCAGAGATGAAGGAGTGAGATGCTCTTGTATCGAACATAACCGAAGCTGGATGGCAATTGACAAGGAGTGTACCAAGAACGACATTTGGATCATCATGAGCGTCTTTAGCTGAGACGTGATGCACATGTCCACGTTTAGTGAGAGCTGGATTGGCACTAATCGTCTTGCGTGGTGGCTTACCACGAAGAACGGACTTCTCTAGCTAGGGTGGAGCAAGACTGGCCTGAGAGCAGTCACGTGCATAATGTCCTAGCTTTCCGCATGTAAAGCAAGTCCCTGAGGTAAGATGTGGACCCGCATTGACAAGCGGTCTACCAATAGGCCTGGGTGGAGCATATGACTGAGCTGGATGAGGCACCTCATAAGATGGCCTCGGAGAATAACTGGGTGGAAGAGCGGAGTTTGGAAACCAAATCTGATGCTTCTGGAAACTAGTGCCGGAGCAAGATCCCAAAACACGGGTGTGCTTACGAGACTCGTTGTAAGTGAGCTGAGCGGTCTCTGCATTGATGGCCTTGTTCGCAAGAGCCTGGAATGTATTGCAATGATGCAAGTGAAGATCATGACGCAGCTTGGGGTTGAGACCCTTCCGGAACCTAGCCTGCTTCTTGGCGTCCGTGGACACTTCTTCTATAGCATAGCGGGCGAGGTTCTCAAACTCTCTACTGTAAGCATCAACAGCCATCTTAGCCTGGGTAAGACTACAGAACTCTTCTCTCTTGCGATCGATGAGGGCTTGAGGAATGTGATGCTCGCGAAAAGCCTTAGTGAAATATCTCCAGGTAGGAATCTGGCCAGATGGAATCATGGCCTCATAGTTCTGCCACCAAAGACTAGCAGGACCTTCTAAGTAATATGTGGCATAGATAACCTTGTCACCTTCAGCTACGTTCGCAGAATGCAGCTTGTGAGTGATACTACGGAGCCAGTCATCTGCATCGAGTGGCTCAATGGGATGATGGAAGGTGGGTGGTTTCAGACGAATGAAGTCATGGATGGTCGCTGACTCTTTGCACTGATGTGTGGTGTTCTCCTCAATACGTGCCAACAAGCGGTTAGACTCTCGCTTGTTCCTCTCCATCTCTAACATGAACTCTGCCAACGAAGGCTGGTCGGGAGGATCCTCCTCATCCTTACCACCTCCGTGGTTCTTTCTACGAGCAACTGAACCTCGGGTAACTGACGACATCCTGAGAAATGAAACCAAGGACGGAATCAGCATCAACCAGGCTGTAGAAGGTAGGACAAGAAATGAGTATCTCTTGAACTCCTAGGACAAATCCGTCAGCATAACGGCAGTAAAATGCTCAAAATGAGACATCCTGCAAAAGATAGGGCAGTACCATACCTAACAACATCACTCAAGGTTCTGTGATAGTACTAAACAATCTACACCGGAAGAACTTGAGAACTTGAGTATGACTCTCATCAAACAATCCTATGGGACTATGGAATAGTAACACGTGAACCTGATAGATGGAAGAGAAGCCTAGTTTCTTAACCCCGTAGGAAAGATAAGATGACTCAGATCAGAAGGGCATAAGGTACAAGGAGTAAATAGAGCCTTACGTTCCCTTCCACAATCAATTCCCTTATATAACTAAAGAATTTCTAGACTCAACTTCGACCAATTTGGCTTGGTAATCCTACAGGCAGTCAGGCTCTGATACCAAAGCTGTCGGGACCCCGCCCCTAAGTCACACCGGTCTAGCATGTAACACACCATATCACTTTGCGGCCTCACGCACGGTATCCCCACGGGTGCCACCTTACCTGGCCCGGGACCGTTTGCACATTTTGGCACACGTATATGATAGTGTCGCTAGCATCCATATGACAGAGAACCCGGGCCGACATGACTAGTTATAATCCCAAGGTGGCGCTAACTTACAGGGACAGGCATACATGACCCAGCAACGAACGTGTCGGTCATCAATGTATGAACCCAAGTCGTAGCAAGCTACAAGGACTTAAAGGAACAACGCGTGACATTTCCCCAAAGGGACAGACACAGGAACGAAGAAGGACACATGCCGGCCAGCCTAATTGTTCCGGAGCAGTAGCAAGCTACCAAGGCTAAGTGGAAGCACTAGGAAACATTTCCCCATAAGAGAGGCTACCAAGAGGAAACAACTTGGTTGTCGGATCCCACACATACCAAGCATTTCAATAACATACACACAATATGCTCGATATGTGCAAATACAACATGGCATCACAATAAGACTCTATGAAACAAAGTATTTATTCATTAGGCTCCGAGGATCCAGATATTACAAACATGGGTCTCATGACCCAACATTCAGAGCATACAAGCAACAAGCGGAAGCATAACATGTCTGAGTACAGACAACTACGAAAGAAAAAGGCTGAAGAGCCAGACTATCTACAACACTCGTACAAGATCGTAGCTGAGGTAACAAGCTACTTGTCGAAGTCCAAGCGGAACTACTAGTGAGACAGAAGTCTCATCTGCAGAACAGAAATTAAGAAAACATGAGTACAAAGGTACTCAACAAGACTTACATCAGAACCTATCATACATGCATTTGTATCAAGAAGGCAAAGTGGGGTTTAGTTGCTGCAAGCCAGCTTTGACTCAGTGGATATCCTGTACTACGACTGCTAGTAACTCTTTGAGGTGGCACACACGAGTCCACTAATCACCACTCAATACACCACTATGGATTCATCCCCGTCTCCCTATGGGAAGGCCATCCATAGCACTCACACTTGTCTTGAGTATTTTAGAGTATCCACTTCCAGTTGTCTATGTACCACATAAGCATCCAAGAAGTACATAACCGTGGACTCGGCTATTCGAATAGATCATGTTAACCCTGCAGGGGTGTACTTCTTCACACACGCTCTCGCCACTTACCGCCATGTACACATCGTGTATCTCGGCAACCTTCAAGCGGAAGCCTGGCAAGGGTGTCGGCCATGACCTGACAAACCACACAAGACTCTAGTCCAGGTTTATCGCCTATTCGGGTTCCATCCGCAAGGGAGTCCGGCCGAAGTTTCCATCACGGCCCCAAACGATGTGTACAGGGTTCCCGAGCCCACCATCCGGGTGCCACACGATACATCGGGCCACGTGTGCCTAGTCTGTCCAAAGCCCACCCTGCCGGGTGCCACTTGGTAGAGAAATAACACTACCTACAAACAACAGAAACTAGTTGCGACTCCTGGACAGAGACCAAGTTGATTAATAAGTCGAGAGGGGCACTTAAGCATTCCAATGTGTGGTAGTAGCTAGTCATTGGACAAGATACACATAAATCAGTGCTTAAGGGCGGTTCCAGTGAGACAACCCACCATGTACTCCTACATGGCCTCCAACCGCTACCTTTACCAAAACGTGTTCACACACTTAACTCTCAGCATCAGAACATATCACTGCACTCCAATTCATTCCCAATGAATCAGACCTAACACACTCTAAGCAATAGCAAGCAAGGCATGGGAAGAACACAACATGGCTTCAATCAACTCCTTCACATGCTAGTGAGTTTCAACTATTTACTCTGGCAATGACAGGTCATGCAGAGGAATGGGTTCAACTACCGCAGCATAAAGTAGCAGTTGAATCGTTGTTGTCCTAATGCAATAACAGAGAGTAGGAGTGAGAGAGTGGGATTGTATCGGAATGAACAAAGGGGGTTTGCTTGCCTGATAGATCAACAGGGGGGCACTGCTCCTCTGACAGGTACTCTTGAACGGTCTCCGGAGCAGGACCTATCGGGAAGGACGGTGCCAACAGTCAAACACAAGCATATGCAACAATATGATGCATGAATATGGCATGAAGATATGATGTTGTTTGAGCTCTTGCAACTAGCATTTATTTGGTTGAAGTCCATTTGAACCAAGGGTTCCAATGCAACTCCAAATTAAGCATTTAAAAATGCCATTTGTGTGTTTTCATATATTCAGTAGGTATAAATTCATTTGTCATCCATGAAAATGGTACAGATGGATAGATTGAATTTTTCTGATAATTTTTCATATATAAATTATTTCATTCTGAGCTACAGTTGAATTTCTGTGATTTTTTTAAGCTTAAACCAATTTCTGAAATAAATAAATCATTTAAGATTTATTTAAATCCCATAAATGGATTACTGCGTCAGCATGACCAAAGCATGACGTTAGCAGGTCAACTAGGCTGACCAGAGTCAAACCTGACAGTGGGGTCCACTGGTCAGTGACTCTACTAATTAACTGAGTTTAATTAGTGCTAAACTAATCCTAACGAAAATGTCAGCAGGGCTGGGCCCACAAGTCAGTGACTACACTAATTAACTAACACTAATCGGGGTCAACTAACTGGGGGGACCCACCTGTCGTTGATCCACAGGGTCACAGTGGGGTCAAACCCCGCCGGCGTTAAGCCGCAGGCAGCAGCAACGCGGCGGAGGGCGTCGGAAATGCCGCTGCGGCGACCATTTGGACGGGGGGAAAGCATCTACGGGCTGCGGATCCTCGTCCGCATCGGTCTAAGCCAACAGGAGGCTGCGGGGGCGCCGGAGTTGGCTGGAACGAAGCTCGCGGCGGCGCCGGAGTTCGGGTCTCGTCGGAAACGATGCTACGGTGGACGAGAGGACGAGCAGAAGCTCGTTCTGGGCTCCTGGGACCATGATGAGCACGGTGGTGTGCTCAGTCGTGGCTCTGGGTGATGGTGGCCACGGCGGCAGCATGAACGGCGGCGAGGAGGTCTGGGCCTCGGCGGGGAACGGGGCTAGAGCTCGCAAGGACGAGGAGGAGAAGAGGGGTTTGACGCGGAGGCTCACAGCGAGTCGAACGGCGGCCTCAGTGGGCTCGGGGAGGCAACGGAAACGGCATAGGGTCGACGGCGATCTTCGGCGCTGGAGGTTGAAGAAGACGGCGGTGACAGCTCCTCAGGGCGTCCAGCGGCGCGTGGCTTGACGGAGAGGAGGAAGACGATGTGGCGGAGCTCTCGAGCACGTTGGCTGGCCGTGGAGTGGTCTGTGGCCACGGCAGCGGCGAGCGGCGGCGACGGTGACGTTCGGTGGTGTGAGAGAGAGAGCGAGGGAGAGGAGGGGAAGCCATGGTGAGTGTGCGAGACGGCCGGGGCGTTGCGTGGCGTCTTCCAGGGCATCCAGAGCGGTGAGGGAGAGGGCAGGCAGGCAAGGAGGAGGTGGTAGCCATGCGCTCGGCGGTGGTGCGTGCCCCTGCCTCCTGTCGTCGCTAGGAGGACGACGACTGGCAGATGGGCCGGCCCAGCTGGGCCGCACAGCGCCAGGCCAGCAAGTGGCCCAGGTAAGAACTTTCCTTTTTCTTTCTGTTTTCTATTTCTGTAATTTTTGTTTTGATTTAGTTCCTAAACTAAATCATTTATTTTCTTCTGACCCTTTTTTTGCAGGGACCTAGGAATTAATCCAAAACCCCTCACAATAAAAAATCAGAATTTTGGACATATATAAAATTTATAATAAATATATATCCAAGGAGAATAATTATTGCTTTAATTCCAAATGCCCAAAATAAATATTTATGAGCTCCTAAAAATATTCGTTTGAATTTTACCTCTGGCCAATATTTTCAGAGAGAAACATGAACATTTTCTTGGACCCTTTTGGAGCAATTTTTATTTGGGTCATTTTTCAAAAGGGTTTCTAAGGGTTTCACAAGTCCCCAATTCAAATTCATTTGAAAACTAAACATGATGCAAACACCAAACTAGCCTAGTGCATACCAGGACTAGGGTTGTGACATGACGTCATGGGTCATACATGGGACGGAAGTTAAAATGGGCTGGAATTATATTGGACGCCCCAGATGACGCTACTGGGCCTAATTCGGATAGGCCGTAAACGGGCCCTGGCTTAGCGGACTTTAAATGGGCTATATGCGAACAGGTCGTTAACAGTATTGCCGTGGGCCAGCCCGTCACCTTTTGGCCAAGTCAAACGGGCCGACATTTTTGGAGGAATGAGCCTCTGTTGGGCACTGTTCATTATGGGCCAGTTTTACCACGGGCCGTTAATGGGCCGAGGGTTACTAAGGGCCTCATATAGGCCGAAAGACGTCATGGGCCATACATGGGACGGAAGTTAAAACGGGCTGGAATTATATTGGACGGCCCAGATGACGCTACTGGGCCTAATTCGGATAGGCCGTAAACGGGCCCTGGGTTAGCGGGCTGTAAATGGGCTATATGCGAACATGCCGTTAATAGGCTTGCCGTGGGTCGGCCCGCCACCTTTTGGCCAAGTCAAACGGGCCGGCCTTTTCACTGGAATGGGCCTCTGTTGGGCCGTGCCACGTGTCGACGTATCATAGGCGCTACGGGTCCAATGAGTGGATGACATCTGTTCCAACGGCGAGCCGACACGTGTTCCCTCCAGACAATGATAATTTTACATGTGGAAAATCCCCATTGGTCGGGGCTGTTAACAGGTTATCGGATCCAAAACCAGACCCGATAGCTTAAAGGTGTTCCTTTACGGTGGATGCCACGTGTCGGTCACCCTTGACGAAAGCACTTCTGTGACGCGCGATTTATCGTCATGGAAATGGACACTTCCGTGATGATACTTTTGGTAATGTCATGGAACACTTCCACGACAACACAGGTATGACTATCTTGATTCTGTCATAAAATCGTCATGGATGTACATGCATGACAGAAAACGTGACCTACTGCGACAAACACGTATCATCACGAAGTGTATTTTTTGTAGTGTAGGGTGGCCGCGCCTGTCGGATTCAGGGCTCCGCAAAACCGTTGTAAGTTCGAACACTGGGGTGCGTGCAAAGAACTCAATTCCCCCTATCATGCTACTCGCCATTTCTACGAACTAGCTCAAGGAACAAGAAAGAACACGACACGAGGCAATTTACCCAGGTTCCGGCCACCTAGCCGTGAGTGGCCCTAATCCTACAATGTGGTGGATTGCATCAAGGTGGGCTGAGGAACAACTAGTATAGTGGGCGAACAACCTCGCGAGGTGTGTTCTTGGTGGTGTCTCTAGAGGGAGGTCTCAATGATCTATTGGATCTTGGATCCATCTCTCCATGGTGGTGGCTATCCTATATATAGTGGCCTTGGTGCTCTTACCCTAAAATATAGGCGGGAAGGGATCCCACAATGGCCAAATTCGAAGGGAGACAACTAGTACATCTTATCCTGACCTAAGGTGATCTTTGCCTGCAAAGCCTCTGGTCCTGACGCCCCAGTGGGCTCGACGATGACCTCCGTCCTTTCGTCCTGGTGATCCTAGTCTTGTTGCATGGAAATGGAAACCTTTGCTTGATTCCTCGGGACTCTGCGTCTGCGCTTGCCTCTTTAGCACCAAAGAGGAAATTGGTCGTCTTGCGCCCGCTGGCACCCGTCTGGCCTTGGTCATCATGGCTCACGTCATCTGGACCTCACGAGGTGAGGCGTGCATAGAGTTCTCCGCCCCTCGGGAGCCAGCCTAGTGAGACTGCTCCCTCCGGAGGTCTTGGTGTTCTTTGCCTCATGAGACTTGGCCTCTCGCGACGGTCTTGAGTGTCAATATTGAAGATGGGTCGTACCAGGCCGGCATGGGAGGGACATCATGGGCCATACCAGGACGGCATGGGAGCCACATCTAGGTACCCTGGTTCCCAGAACGCGGCCAGTAGCCCCCAGGCCCAAGGCGCGCTCGGACTTGGCTTCGAGGCGAAGCCAAAGGGCAAGGGCGAAGCGCCATGGGCCCCAATCGCCTGTGGCCCAATTGACGTGTGGTGCCCTGATGGGACGTGGGCGTCTCCACTTCCCCATGCTGCCTCGGCAACCGCTTGACTTGACGGACGCTTGCTGCTAACTTGGCCTTTCTCAGCTAGCTCGTTGCACTATGCCTCAGCTCCCCTTTCGTCTTACTGCCTTGCGCTCTTGCGGTTCGCCTTCTGGCCTCAGCGTTGCGCCTGTCTCTCTTCGTTTACATGGCCCCTAAATTGAGGAAGAAGAGGGGGAAGCCCAGTGCTCCCACCAGATCTTGGTCAGGGTTGGAGCCCGCACTTTATCGATCGACGGTGATCAACTCGGAGGGGCTGGCCAAGATCCGACAGGCCCTCGCCGCCAACTCTAGTGATTGGAAGAAGACCATAGTCTAGCCCGCTTCCCAGTCCACGAGGGACATGGAAGCCACCGAGATCCCCATTCATCTTCATGCTCTTTTGGTAGGATTGGTACCCCCTTTCTCCAATTTCTTCAATGGCATACTCTCGCATTACCAAATCCACGCGCTACACCTAGACCCGGCGTCCATTACTCTCTTGGCCATCTTCGCCTTCCTGTGCGAGGGCATGGTGGGCATTGCTCCATCCGTTGCCTTGTTTCTCCATTTCTTCTCCCTCCGCTTGGTCGATGACTGTCAGTGCTCTGGGTGCGCGGCCTTCTAGCCCGAAGCGGTGACTGCTGATTCGGGCATCGAATTTGCTTCGCCCGGACATGAAGGACTTCCGGAAGCATTGGGTGTTCTTGGATGCCACCACGTTCAGCCCTCTGCTTTAGCTTCTGCGTAGACTGGCCCAGCCCAGCTCTGGCTGGGGCTTTGAGAATCTTGTTAATCGCTGACTCGCCTTTGTTTGGGCCAGGCTGGCCAGATTGAAGAAGGCGGGGGTGACGGCTTCGATGGTGGTAAGGGAGTTCGTTAGGCGGTGCATCTCCCCACTTCGCTTCCCTCCGAGATGCTGCGCGTAGTGCTCGGGTTCCCGACCGGCGACCCAGCGCCCGCCGTGATTCCTGAGGGTGGTTTCCTCCTGTTCAAATGCTCTAACAAGGAGGACTTCACAAAGCAGATGCCACCTTTCGACGAATGGGGGCTGCACCCAAAGGGCATCGTCCAGCCTCGAGAGAACACTGCCCTAGTGACTCCGGTGTTTGATGATCCCGCGACGCGCGCCCCAGATGTGGGAGCAGGGGGGCGAGCACCGCCGGTGGCTCTTGAGATGTCGGGTGAGGAGTTGATGCTGCCTGGGGCCCCCGAGGTAGCTGCTCCAGGAGCCCCCGAGGGTGCTCCTGAGGTCGTCCTCCTCGCGCAGGCGTGGTCCACTCCCCTAAGGAGACCGCAACTAAGGCTCAGACGCGCATTGCCAAGGTGGTCACGAGCCTACCGACCTCTAAAGATCATACCCCATTCTCTGGCCCGCTTCCTCGAACCTCGGGGCGCTCCGCAAGAGGAAAGGGCTATGGGGCTGCAGCACGGATGATCTTCGGCCCCTAAAACAGCAAAAGTATATAGCAGTGACCAGGTAAGTGCCTTATCTTTGCTTTCCTTCTCGAGTGCGTTCCTTCCTGACTATGCCTCCTCAGGGCTGCTCCGTTCGCGAAGGTGGAAGATTCTGGAGGTCGCTCCTCGGGGGTTCCCAACTCGGTGCCAACTTCAGGCTCCCCGCGCCTAGTATCTGCACCACTTGGTTCTCCTCCTGAAGCTGAGGAGATGGTCGGGGAGCATCGACTACCAACCCCTTGCTAGGGGCGGGTGGAACACCCCGTACTTCTTAAGCAGCCCCTGCCCCGGGGGGCCTGGCCACGCGCTGGTGCTCGCGTGTGGGCGCAGCACTGTCTGCGATGATCTCTTCTGAGAAGCCATCGGTGCACTGGACTGGCTCGGGGAAGAGCTCGCTAATGTCGACGTACGCCAAGAATCGGAGAGTCTCCGCCTGGCGTAGGAGTGGCACAAGCCGAAGGTTGTTGGGGAACGTAGTATTTTTAAATTTTCCTACGATCACGCAAGATCTATCTACCATATGCGTAGCAACGAGGGGGAGAGTGTGTCTACGTACCCTCGTAGACCGAGAGCGGAAGCGTTAAGTTACGCGGTTGATGTAGTCGAACTTCTTCGTGATTCAACCGATCAAGCACCGAACGTACGGCACGTCCGCGTTCAGCACACATTTAGCTTGATGATGCCCCACAAGCTCTTGATCTAGTTGAGATTCACGAGAGAGTTTCGTCAGCACGACGGCATGGTGACGGATATGATGAAGTTACCGGCGCAGGGCTTCGCCTAAGCACTGCAACGGTATGACCGAGGTGTGTTTCTGTGGAGGGGGGGCCGCACACGGCTAGAGAGATCAACTTGTGTGTCCTAGGGTGCCCCCTGCCCCTGTATATAAAGGAGCAAGGGGGGAGGCCGCTCGGCCCTCCTATGGAGCGCCTAGAGGAGCAATCCTACTAGGAATAGGATTGCAATCCTATTCCTAGTAGGAATCACCAAGAGGGAGAGAGGGGGAAGGAAGGAGAGGGAGATGGAGAAGGAAAGGGGCGCCCCTCTCCTTTCCTTGTCCAATTCGGACCAAGGGGGAGGGCTGTGCGGCCCAGCCCTGGCGAGCCCTCTTTCTTTCCACTAAAGCCCATTAGGGCCCATAACTTCCCCCGAGGGGTTCCGGTAACCCACCCCCGGCACTCCGGTTAATTCTAAAACTTCCTGGAACACTTCCGGTGTCCGAATATAGTCCAATATATCAATCTTTATGTCTCGAACATTCCGAGACTCCTCGTCATGCCTGTGATCTTATCCGGGACTCCCAACTACCTTCGGTACATCAAAACTCATAAACTCATAATACCGATCGTCATCAAACGTTAAGCGTGCAGACCCTACGGGTTCGAGAACTATGTAGACATGAGCGGGACTCATCTCCGGTCAATAACCAATAGTGAAACCTGGATGCTCATATTGGCTCCTACATATTCTACGAAGTTCTTTATCGATCAAACCGCATAACGACATACGTTGTTCCCTTTGTCATCGGTATGTTACTTGCCCGAGATTCGATCGTCGATATCTCAATACCTAGTTCAATCTCGTTACCGACAAGTCTCTTTACTCGTTCCGTAATACATCATCTCGTGACTAAGTCATTAGTCATTTTCTTGCAAGGCTTATTATGATGTGTACTATCAAGGGGGCCCAGAGATACCTCTCCGGCACTCGGAGTGACAAATCCTATTCTTGATCTATGCCAACACCACGAACACCTTCGGAGACACCTATAGAGCATCTTTATAATCATCCCGTTATGTTGTGATGTTTGATAGAACACAAGGTGTTCCTCCGATATATGGGAATTGCATAATCTCATAGTCATAGGAACATGTATAAGTCATGAAGAAAGCAATAGCAGTAAAACTAAACGATCGTAGTGCTAAGCTAACGGATGGGTTTTGTCCATCACATCATTCTCCTAATGATGTGATCACGTTGATAAAATGAAAACTCATGTCTATGTCTAGGAAACTTAACCATCTTTGATCAATGAGCTAGTCTAGTAGAGGCATACTAGGGACATACTGTTTTGTCTATGTATTCACACATGTACTAAGTTTCCGGTTAATACAATTCTAGCATGAATAAAAGACATTTATCATGATATAAAGAAATACAAATAACATCTTTATTATTGCCTCAAGGGCATATTTCCTTCAGTCTCCCACTTGAACTAGAGTCAATAATCTAGATTACAAAGTAATGATCCTAACACCCATGGAGTCTTGGTGCTGATCATGTTTTGCCCGTGGAAGAGGCTTAGTCAAGGGGTCTGCAACATTCAGATCTGTGTGTATCTTGCAAATCTCTATGTCTCCCTCCTTGACTAGATTGCGGATGGAATTGAAGCGTCTTTTGATGTGCTTTGTTCTCTTGTGAAACTTGGATTCCTTCGCCAAGGCTATTGCTCCAGTGTTGTCACAAAATATTTTCATTGGACCCGATGCACTAGGTATCACACCTAGATCGGATATGAATTCCTTCATCCAGACTCCTTCATTTGCTACTTCAGAAGCAGCTATGTATTCTGCTTCACACATAGATCCCGCCACGACGCTCTGCTTGGAACTACTCCAACTGACGGCTCCACCGTTTAATAATAATACATATCCGGTTTGTGACTTAGAGTCATCCGGATTAGTGTCAAAGCTTGAATCGACGTAACCGTTTACGACGAGCTCTCTGTCACCTCCATACACGAGAAACATATCCTTTGTCCTTTTCAGGTACTTCGGGATGTTCTTGACCGTTGTCCGGTGATCCACTCCTGGATTACTTTGGTACCTCCCTACTGTACTAATAGCAAGGCACACATCAGGTCTGGTACACAGCTTTGCATACATGATAGATCCTATGGTTGAGGCATAGGGAATGACTTTCATTTTCTCTCTATCTTTCGCAGTGGTCGGGAATTGAGTCTTAGTCAACTTCACACCTTGTAACATAGGCAAGAACCCTTTCTTTGACTGATCCATTTTGAACTTCTTTAAAACTTTATCAAGGTATGTGCTTTGTGAAAGTCCAATTAAGCATCTTGATCTATCTCTATAGATCTTGATGCCTAATATGTAAGCAGCTTCACCGAGGTCTTTCATTGAAAAATTCTTATTCAAGTATCCTTTTATGCTATCCAGAAATTCTATTTCATTTCCAATCAACAATATGTCATCCACATATAATATCAGAAATGCTACAGAGCTCCCACTCACTTTCTTGTAAATACAGGCTTCTCCAAAAGTCTATATAAAACCATATGCTTTGATCACCTCATCAAAGCGTATATTCCAACTCCGAGATGCTTGCACCAGTCCATAGATGGATCACTAGAGCTTGCACACTTTGTTAGCACCTTTAGGATCGACCACACCTTCTAGTTGCTTCATATACAATTCTTCTTTGAGATATCCATTCAGGAATGCAATTTGGACATCCATTTGCCAGATTTCATAATCATAAAATGCGGCAATTGCTAACATGATACGGACAGACTTAAGCATCGCTACGGGTGAGAAAGTCTCATCGTAGTCAACTCCTTGAACTTGTCGAAATCCTTTCGCAACAAGTCGAGCTTTGTAAAAAGTAACATTACCGTCTACGTCGCTCTTCCTCTTGAAGATCCATTTATTTTTTATGGCTTGACGATCATCGGGCAAGTCAACCAAAGTCCACACTTTGTTCTCATACATGGATCCCATCTCAGATTTCATGGCCTCAAGCCATTTTGCGGAATCTGGGCTTATCATTGCTTCCTCATAGTTCGTAGGTTCATCATGGTCTAGTAACATGACTTCCAGAACTGGGTTGCCATACCATTGTGGTGCAGAACGAACTCTGGTTGATCTATGAAGTTCAGCAAGAACTTAATCTGAAGTTTCATGATCATTATCATTATCTTCCTCACTTATTGGTGTAGGAATCACTGGAACTAGTTTATGTGATGCACTACTTTCCAATT
This sequence comes from Secale cereale, assembly GCA_902687465.1. Lineage (NCBI taxonomy): Eukaryota > Viridiplantae > Streptophyta > Magnoliopsida > Poales > Poaceae > Secale > Secale cereale. The sequence continues at coordinate 556,174,463 of LR738711.1, forward strand.
CGGGAGAAGGTACAATTACCTCATCAAGTTCTACTTTCCTCCCACTCACTTCTTTCGAGAGAAACTCCTTCTCTAGAAAGGATCCATTCTTAGCAATGAATATCTTGCCTTCGGATCTGTGATAGAAGGTGTACCCAACCGTCTCTTTTGGGTATGATATGAAGACACATTTCTCCGACTTGGGTTCGAGCTTATCAGGTTGACATGCTGGTAAGCAGTATGACTAGTATCGTCCACAACTCATCGTGTTCTACTCGTGCATATCATCTACGCATAGACCTGGCTCATGATGCCACTGTTGGGGAATGTAGTATTTTAACTTTTTTCTACGATCACGCAAGATCTATCTTCCAGATGCATAGCAACGAGGGGGAGAGTGTGTCTACGTACCCTCGTAGACCGAGAACGGAAGCATTAAGTTACGCGGTTGATGTAGTCGAACTTCTTCGCGATTCAACCGACCAAGCACTGAACGTACGGCACCTCCGCGTTCAGAACACGTTCAGCTTGATGACGTCCCACGAGCTCTTGATCCAGTTGAGCTTCACGGGAGAGTTTCGTCAGCACGACGGCGTGGTGAAGGATATGATGAAGTTACCGGTGCAGGGCTTCTCCTAAGCACTGCAACGGTATGACCGAGGTGTGTTTCTGTGGAGGGGGGCACTGCACACGGCTGGAGAGATCAACTTGTGTGTCCTAGGGTGCCCCCTGCCCCTATATATAAAGGAGCAAGGAGGAGGCCGACCGGCCCTCCTATGGCGTGCCTAGAGGAGCAATCCTACTAGGAATAGGATTGCAATCCTATTCCTAGTAGGAATCACCAAGAGGGAGAGAGGGGGAAGGAAGGAGAGGGAGAGGGAGAAGGAAAGGGGCGCCGCCCCCCTCCTTTCCTTATCCAATTCGGACTAAGGGGGAGGGGCATGCGGCCCAGCCCTGGCCGGCCCTCTCTCTTTCCACTAAAGCCCAATAGGGCCCATAACTTCCCCGGGGGGTTCCGGTAACCCCCCCGGCACCCCGGTTAATTCCGAAACACTTCAGATGTCCGAATATAGTCATCCAATATATCAATCTTTACGTCCCAGACATTCCGAGACTCCTCTTCATGTCCGTGATCTTATCCGGGACTCCGAACTACCTTCGGTATATCAAAACTCATAAACTCATAATACCGATTATCATCAAACGTTAAGCGTGCGGACCCTACTGGTTCGAGAACTATGTAGACATGACCGAGACTCATCTCCGGTCAATAACCAATAGTGGAACCTGGATGCTCATATTGGCTCCTACATATTCTACGAATATCTTTATCGGTCAAACCGCATAACAACATACGTTGTTCCCTTTGTCATCGGTATGTTACTTGCCCGAGATTCGATCATCGGTATCTAAATACCTAGTTCAATCTCATTACCGGCAAGTCTCTTTACTCGTTCCGTAATACATCATCTCGTGACTAACTCATTAGTCATTTGCTTGCAAGGCTTATTATGATGTGTATTTCCGAGAGGGCCCAGAGATACCTCTCCGACACTCAAAGTGACAAATCCTATTCTTGATCTATGCCAACACCACGAACACCTTCGGAGACACCTGTAGAGCATCTTTATAATCACCCAGTTATGTTGTGACGTTTGATAGCACACAAGGTGTTCCTCCGGTACACGAGAGTTGCATAGTCTCATAGTCATAGGAACATGTACAAGTCATGAAGAAAGCAATAGCAGTAAAACTAAATGATCATAGTGCTAAGCTAACGGATGAGTCTTGTCCATCACATCATTCTCCTAATGATGTGATCCCGTTGATCAAATGAGAACTCATGTCTATGGCTAGGAATCTTAACCATCTTTGATAAATGAGCTAGTCTAGTAGAGGCATACTAGGGACATACTGTTTTGTCTATGTATTCACACATGTACTAAGTTTCCGGTTAATACAATTCTAGATTGAATAAAAGACATTTATCATGATATAAGGAAATACAAATAACATCTTTATTATTGCCTCTAGGGCATATTTCCTTCAAAGGTTGTCGTCAATCTCGGGCGACGGCAGCTCGAGCGAGTAGGTGCGGATGCTAAGAAGTCCCTTGCGGCTTCTCACGAGGCCTATGCTTGTGCCTAGGAGGAGGCCATGGTAGCTGATTGCCATCGCAAGGCGGATGAGGAGTGGGAGAAGGAGATCCAGGAATCGAACGCCGCCCTTTAGCAGCGGATCCAGGCGCGGCAAGCCGCGCTGATGACACCGCCGAGGGGAGCTCCCTCGAATGGGAAGGAGCTCCAAGAGCGTGAGGAGGCGCTGCTACTTGAGGCCTTGGAGCACAGTTTGGAGCTCGAGAGACTGGAAGTGAGGGAGCGCCAAGTTGCGGTGGCTGAGGATGCCATTGCTGCCCGAGAAGCTAAGATCCAGTGGGAAGTCGATCAGAAGGTTGAGAAGATTCGCGAAGCCCTTGCAAGGGAATATCACTAGAAACTAGGTCTCTAGTAGACCAAATCCTAGCTACAACAGGTTGAGATGGAGGACAGGACCGCCGCCCTCAGGAAGAGTCTGGACACCATGGCGCATCGCGAAGCGGCCGCCCGGGAGGCGCAGGCCTCCATCTAAGCCGAACTGTCTTCGCTTATAAGGCAAATTGCGGATGCTGAGTAACCCGTGGGTCGAGCTGTGGACGAGGCGACTCACCGCCGGACAATGCAGCACGAGCGTTCTTCAATGCTCGAAGGTCTTAGGGTGAGGGCCAACCGGGCCTTAGACATGATCTGCGAAGAGAGCGCGCCGCATACTCACGAGGATGACAATGCCGGCTACCTTCACTTCTTCACCCATGTCGTGATCTGTCTAGAGGATCGAGCTGCGAAAGCTCGTCAGCTCGTCGAGCAAAGAAGCCGTGACCTCCTTGGCCGCGCGTTCTTGTGCGTCTTCAGCCACCTTGTCAGCCTTGATCCTGACTTTGATTTCGGCGCTGATAGCCCCTGTGCCCGGGGCCACTTTGGGCGTCTTGGCGAAGTGGGTGGACAACCATGTGGATGATCTGATCAAGGAGCTCGCTGCCGAGGGAGATGTGGGTGCGCCTGCAGCCGAAGGTGGCTACGGTGATGATGATGATGATGCAGACGGTGACATGCCTCGCTAAGCTCTTATTTGTTGTTTCGTCCTGCGTACAACAAAGATTTGGGACACTACCCTGAGGGGATGTGAGGGATTTTGGGGAGGAGAGTTCCCCTATTATGTATGACATTAAGTGATGCTTTTTAAAAGGTAGGTGGTAATAGGTCCTGTCTCAAGCCAAAAGGCTCTTGACGGAGCCTACATCGCAACTTATCTCAGAATGGAGGGTCCTGAATGATTTCTCGTGGTGCGAGGGCGCCCTTCCTACGAGACAGCATCCCAAGGCTGATGAACGCCTAAGACTCCCGAGGGACCCGCGTGTTTTCCTAAGAGTGCCTGGTGAGGAGTTGAGCGCCTGCCTTGGCGAGGCGCGTGCATCGTAACTCCGTGACGGTCGTTCGGGTGCCGCTTGAGGCAGCTTCAGTGCAAGTGGCGTGCAAGGCGTGCCCAGCCCTCTCTCGCGAGGTGCTCACGGTAGCCATGTGTCCTTAGACAGAAATCCAAAAAGCAAGAAAACGATGTGAATCGAGGAAAAACCCCTCCTTTTGAGAGAACACGAAACTCCAAGTTTTACTCCAGAAAGAAGGCGAATTAAACTATAGAAAGAAGGCAACAAAAAGAACCAATAGCCACGTCTGACACCTAGGCTAGTCTTCGTCTTCTCACCAGTGTGGAGCTAAGTACTTCCACTAGGCGTGGGCATAGTCACCGGGGGACAGTGTTGACGGCCAGCGCGGAGCATCGTGCTTCCAGTTGGATGTGGGGTGGAGCCCCCGTGAGGCCCGGGGGCGGCACTTAGGAGACTCCAGGGTGTTACAACCCCACTCATTATTATGTGAGAGTGTCACGAGCGGAGATCTTCATAGACGTCTTTGGTGCCTAGACAGGGCCCCACCCTGCGCCACCCCCTACCACCGCTGGGGCGTCCAGAAACCAGGATGTGGCCAAGGGGCAAGGAGGACGCTGGCGGTGCCCTGGAAACCATAGGCCCTCTGCCGCGGGAAAGGGCTCGCCGGCGCCTGCCCCGGCAGGGGCCTACCTCCGAGTGGCATGCGCCGCTGATGCGGCGACGCTTTGCCCTCAGTCATGCGGAGGGGGGCTGGCTCCGGGCCTCCCCCACACAACCCCTAGTGCGTTGCCTCTTGCTGTAACGGTGCCGCCGTCCTGAGGTCCAAGGTCGTCATCGGGGCCTGATTTTCCTGCGGTCCACGGTCAGTGTAATCATGTCCTTGAGATATTGGCTGTACCAGGTGGCTACCGTGGATGAAGGTGTCGATGAAGCCCCATGGCGGCCTGTGGAGTGTCTCCGGCTCGCTCGGTCCCGTAGCCCAGGCAGGTGGGGGAAATAGTTGATGATTCCTTGGTGAGTACGACGGGTCTGCCACATGAGGCGCATCGATGCCCGTGTTCCTCGCCCTTGAGCCATTGCCTAGCCGTTTGTCATCTCCGTCTTCTTGGCCTAGTGTGGGGCCGCAGTGACCGTAGGCCATCATCTTGGTGAGGTCCCAAGGGGGCCGCCTGAACTTGCCGCACCCACAGGCATTGCATCCCTCGCCACGCGAGCGGTTCCGCGGCCTAGGCCAGCACTGCAGGGTCCCTCGGGTTCCTCGAGGAGAGGCACTCGGGCACTGTGGAAGCCGACGCGTGCTCCCAGCATCGCTCGTGGCGCGGGCACGGTGCAGAAAGGCATCGAACCCCTGCACGTGGCATCCAGCAGCTCTGTGTAATGCCCAGGATGGGACTATACCTCCTACGTGTCGAGGCATGACTTAAAGGTATAAGCCCATTCTGGAATGATCTCAAGTTCGGTATCTTTGCACATCTCATGTAAAAAAATAGGGATGAAAAGCAAAAGAGATAGTTGGCTTACACTCGCCACGTCACACAATTCATTACATAATCAAACATCATCCAAATAACATCACAACCCGACTACGGGTGATGATCCAAATGAAAGATACCAAATACATAAAGCCACAGGTTCGGATCGGCCCTAGTAGAAACCACTACTGATCATCGGGATAGTGCACGTAGTAACGGTGTCACACCCTGATTTTCATGTCACATTGCTTAAGCTAATTTTCATGTTAAAAATGTGGATTTGCAAAAGCTTTTGAGTGTTTTTGACTTTGCTTGATTTGACTTTTGTCTGCTGTTTGTTAGTGCTCTAAAAATCAAATAAATCCTCCAACTCTTATACTTCATCTCCTTGACCCAAAACCTTTTCCCAATGATCATGCCATGTGTATAGACCAGTATAGAATTTTCTTATAAAAATATTTTGGCCAAATAGTATTTTCTAAACTTAGTTTTCCAAAAACCCCTGAATTGAGGTTTGCACTGCAAGTACCTTATTTAGGGTGTGAAAAATCTTTCAAAAAGTTTATTTGAATCCTATTAGATATAGGACTCCCAGAAACCACAAAAGTATAATTTTAAAAGTTATTTTTATATTTTATTTAAAAGCTTTTTCTTAAGGCCAGAAATGGTCTTTAATAGGGAAAAATTATTTAATCATTTCAAAAATATTTGCCAAAATTCAAGGAGAGTCATAGGACATATATTGTCCATATATGAGTTTCAGCACATGGTCATGTTCAAAATATTGGGCAAATCCTTCCAAAACCCTTTCTGGATATTTCAAGCTTTTGAAATATTTACAAAGGAAATATTCTCCAAAAATTCCAGGGAAATTCTATCATGTCATATATGACATATTTGATTATCTTGCAAAGCCTCATGCCTTGAAGATCAAGGAAACATCCTCAAACCCCCTCAAAACCATTCTGTCCATATTTGAAGTTTGAGCAACTCTACATTGCCAAACTTGTCCAAATGCTCGCAAATTTGGTGCACATGCTAGAATCGCCCAATAAGGCATCTAGACCAAATGGCACAAGATTTGGAATAGAGCAACTTGATCAGATCACCCCAAAACCACTTCTGTTCAAATTCAAATTTGAACAACTTTACATTGTCAACTTTTATCTGGAGCCTCAAACTTTGTGGACATGTTCATAACCCCAAAAGATGATGCTACACCAAGTGGTGCATCAAGGGGAGATGATTTGCTTAACTCCAACATGGTGAAACCATTTCTGTTCATTTCTAGGGTTCACCAAAGTTACATTGGCCACTTTGCCCAAATGAGCTCAAATTTGGTGTAGGGGCCTAATTATATGTGACATTTGATCCTGTTAAGTCCCATGTCAAGTGGATGTTATTTGCTTGACCAAACACTGATCAAACACCTTCTGTTCATTTACCAAAACCAGTGTTTGAACCTCTTTTACTTTTTCTCCTTACCTCAAATTCTTACCACAGCCTATTCTGATCATCATCTACCCCCAGTAACAATCCCATGGCCTCAGCTCAATTATTGGAGGGGGTAAAACCCCAATTTACACTGCTGGACAGCAGGTTTCACCCTCTTCCTCACCTCTCTCCTCATCCCAGAGGCTCCCCAGAGCATCCAAGACTGCCTCCCCATTGTTTACTACCCCCTCTACCCTCTGAACACGGCTGGACACAAGAGGACACGCCAATGACACCGTGTGCATGCCAGGGCATGCAAAGTTCGCGCTCTGGAGCACGCTACAGTGCCCTGGCGCACTGTAGGCACCTCCAATCAGGGGCGCCCGACAGCCTTGGGCTTCCCCCTCGTGTCCCCCGAGGCGGCCTCGACGTCCGTAGCACGCTGGGCGGTCGGCCCCCTCCTCTCTCCTCCTCCCTCACCCCTGCTCGCATGCGCACCGGCCGACCCTGGGCACCAGTGAACGACCTCGCACGCGCGGCCTCTCTGGCGCCTCCCCGCTCCTCCTCTCTCTTCCTTTAGGCGTGGACCAGCTCCAGGAACACCCTAGACATGCTCACTGCTTCCCCCGTGGCTTGCAACGACAGCAAGGGCCTCGCCGGCGCACGCGTGTTCGGTGGACCGGCGCTCACCTATTTATAGGCCGCCCCGAGCACCCTCGCGGCTCCGATGGACTCCCTCCCCCTCTCCTGATCCTCTTGGACCACCCCACTCCTCCTCCCGTGGCATCTTTCCCTCGCCATGGCCGCCGTGGTCGCCGTCGGACTCTGCCCGGCACTGGTGAACCAGGGCCTCTCCTCCTCTTCCTTGGCCACCAGGAGAACCGCAGCAGACCGGCGGAGCTCCCCGACCCCTCGCCGCTCCTTCCCGTGCCCCGTGGTGTCCGCTCCACCAACGCCCGACGAGGCCGCCGCCATGGCCAGGTGCAGGAGGTGCTCCGGCTTCTCCCCTGCCGCCCCAAGGGGCTTCCCCGACGCGCCGCTCCCCGAGGAACCCTCCGGTGGCCTCGGCCTGGCCAGAGGTGGCCCCTGCCGCCGGGGACGGGCGCCGGCCGGCGCGCAGCCGCGGCAACCAGCCCCTCCATCGCGGGCGCGGGAGGTAGGGGATGACCCTGCGGGAGGGGCCTGCAGGTCAGCGACCCCGGAGGGCCAGGCCCACCCGTTTAAGTGGAGGCGGCTTCGCCGCAGCCCGCCTCCCCCGCGCGGAAGCGCCTTTCCTGGCGGGCGCTTTCGACGTGGCCGAGCCCCTGCGCGCTGCTGTGCAGATGGGCCGGCCCGCAAGCTATCTTCCGCCCTGAGCGCAGTGGAGGGTAAACCCTTATTCTTTTCTTTTTCTTTATTCTGCCAACTTCAAAAATGCCTAGATAATTCAAATGAACTCCAAATTGCATGATTCAAATTTCCTATGGCTCCATAAATCATGCTCTACCACATGGTGCAACATGCACAGTATTCTAGAGACTTTTCCTGCACAAATATTTATCAAATGCCCATATTTCATTTTCTGTGATGAACTTTAGAAAATCACAGAGAGCTCAATATTGATCCAAATGCAGTGATTCAAGTTCCTAGATGCTTGTCATGTCCAAACTTAGTTTTGGAACATTTTTAATAATAGTTTCTGTACCCCACCAAATATTGAGCCATTTCTTCATATTTATCAGCTTTGCAAAATCCTAGGAAATTCATTTGAATTCCAAATCCAGTGAAACCAACTCCTAAATGCTTCTAAAATCATGACTTGATGATGGGTACCTTTGCTCATCATTAAAGGAATTATTTCTGTATACTTCTTCCAAATCCATAAACCCTTTGGTTCCATCATATTGGAATGTTCCAAATCACCCATTGATCCAATACCTATGAAACCACCTTGGTCATTTCTAATATGACCAGAGGTATCCTAGAAAAGTCCAACTCCTATTTTTAGAGCACTTTTATTGTTGCTTTGATTGTGTTTCTTATTATGATTGTTTCCATCGTTAGTTGACGTAATAAACGGAGTATTCGGAGATGGACCAGAAGATTTGAAGACTCTGAAGAATAAGGCAAGCAGCCCTTTGACCATGTTCAAGAAACCTTTTTATGCATGTCTCATAGCACCTTAGTATTCAATGCATCGGAATCATGTTGAGGTGGAAACCACTTTGGTTGCTACCCTTGTTGCTTACTATTGATACTTGCATCAAACATGACCCTACCTTCCTATGAGGGTTATGTGGGTGGGAGTAGTTAGGTTGCTTTAATAGTGGCTACGCAAATGGGACGGGTATATGCATGGTGACGGAGGCAGTATACTTTCAAAAGACTTTTCGAAAACCCCGTCGGGTGCCATTTATGCCCGAGGGAGATGGTGAGATGGGGTAACCACTTGATGACGAAGTGGTTTACCGAGGCAAGTGTGTGTGTTGTTTTGAAAAACGGATTGGTTTAAGTTGCGACCGTTATTCCAACCTTACATGCACAACCACTCTACCCTTATATGGGAAAGGGCATTATTGAGTACCTAGGTCGATACTAGCATGGTGCCCCCATTACAAGTGACGGTGGTGACATGAGGTCACTCTCAGGACGGGGTCGCGCTTGGATAGGCGGCCAAGACTGTCTTTATAGGGCACCGGACACACCGTTGGTACCCCGTGCTTGTGATATGTGATGAATACGGAGCGAGTCTCCACAAACCTTGAGATGTGAAATGTTGGCACGGGGCTGCTACCAATCGAGTGGACTCTATGTTAGTGTCGCCTAGGGAAAGATAGTGATCGGGTGCTTACCCAGGGTACTTAAAGTACCGCGGGTCGTGGATGACACGGAAGTTCCCCGGATCTAGTGGGTAAAGTGTGCAACCTCTGCAGAGTGTAAAACTATTCGAATAGCCGTGTCCACGGTCATGGACAGTTGGGTAACCGCTCTTGGGCTACGTCCAATGTTTGCGAAACCTGGTGTGTGTGTGCGAGGAAACAACACGATTCAGAGATATTGTTGATGTGATTGTGAGAAAGTCTCAATGAGCTTGTGCATGAGTTGATTACAACTCTTTCTCGATATTGATGTCTGTGACCTCCTGATACTTGTTACAGACGCATGCATATCCATGTTACATGTTGATCACACTTGCATATGAAAAACTAGCTTTCCGCAAAACTGCCAACCTAGCAGTAGAGCCTTGCATAATTATTCTGTTATCACACTTGGGTTGCTTGCGAGTACATTCAATGTACTCATTGGCTTGCCACTGGTTATTTTATTGGCCAGGCATGAGAGCAGGTTATGATGAAGATTTCTTGGTGACGAGCATGCGAGCTAGGACGCTTCCCAGTCAGAATGCCTGTAGGGTTAAGGCAGATGGCATGGGTCCCAGTTGTCTTTGAAGATTTTCCGCTGCGATGATATACTCAAGACTCGACCATTATGGTCCTACTTGTGTAACACGGTATGTAAGGATGTAAGACTCTTGTTATTCAGCTTCTGTGTGTTCAGTGAGCATTGATCTCTGGGATCACTGTACACGTGCATTCGGTGATCACGACTTATGAGTCGGGGTCCCCACAAACGGCTACGTTCCTCATCGTACTCCCAGTACTCTGACACGCGCTCGAGAAATGCGTCGTGGCCTACCTCTGTTAATTTGCATGGGAGCAATTCATGTGCCACAATGAGGGTGACCCACATATTCACTTTCTCCCGTGGAGTGTGTGGCATCGGCGCCGTGGCGTAGCTCGAGGACCACGCGGTGGAGCGGTTGTGGCGCGGGGTAGAAGCGAGCGGCGACGGCCCACGCCACCCGTGGTTGATAGTACCGGGCGGTGGGCGAGCCGCCTGGAGCATGGAGTTGAGGTCCCCTTGGGTGGGAGGTGCCGCCTGAGTAGGCAAAGCGGCCCAGGGCTCAGCGTGGGCTCGGGGAGCGTCGGCCATGGGATCGGCGACTTGATGATGATTTGACCGGAGGAAGAGAGACTCCGACGCACCCCTACCCAGCGCGCCAAATGTCAGTTTCAGGGCTCCGCAAAACCCGTGTAAGTTCGAAACTGGGGTGCATGCGAAGAACTCAACGCCCCCTATCAGCCTACTCGCTGTTCCTACGAACTAGCTCAAGGAACAAGAAAGAACACGACACAAGGCAATTTACCCAGGTTCAGGCGACCTGGCGGTGAGTGGCCCTACTCCTGCAATGTGGTGGATTACCACAAGGTGGTCTGAGGAAGAACTAATACAGTGGGCGAACAACCTCGCGAGGTGTGTTCTAGGTGGTGTTTCTAGAGGGAGGTCTCAATGATCTATTGGATCTTGGATCCCATCTCTCCATGGTGGTGGCTATCCTATATATTGTGGCCTTGGCCCTCTTCCCCTAAAATATAGGCGGGAAGGGATCCCACAACGGCCAAATTTGAAGGGAGACAACTAGTACATCTTATCCTGACTAAAGGTGGTCTTCGCCTGCAAAGCCTCTTGTCCTGACGCCACGGTGGGCTCGACGATGACCTCCGTTTTGCCGTCCGGAGGAAACTGGTCGTCATGCGCCCACTGGCGCCCACCTGGCCTTGGTCGTCATGGCTCACGTCTCTGGACCTCACGAGGTGAGGCGTGCATAGAGTTCTCCGCCCCACAGGTGCCAGCCTAGTGGGATTGCTCCCTCCGGAGGTCTTAGTGTCATTTGCCTCGCCAGGCTTGGGAGCAAGCGAATATGGGTCATACCAGGCCGGCATGGGAGCCACGTCATGGGCCGCAGGTAGGCAGGTCTAGGTACCCTGGTTCCCAGAATGCCGACATCGCCTTGGACCCTTGTGGCCACCCCGTAAGGCTGTTGGTGCCCTTATTTCACCGCAAGAAAGCAAATATCCGAATACAAATCGTGTTAAAATTTCAGCCCAATCGGCATTACAGACTTCCGGGTATTTAAGAAACGGTGAAAGGCCAGAATGAGCGCAGAAACAGAGAGAGACAGAGAGACAGATCCAATCTCGGAGGGGCTCCCGCCCCTCCGCCGCAATGGAGGCCATGGACCAGAGGGGAAATCCTCCTCCCATCTAGGGGGAGGTCAAGCAAGAAGCAGAAGTTGGGGGCTCTCTCCCTCTCTCTCCTGGTAGCGCCGGAACGCCGCTGGGGGCATCATCGTGTGATGGTGATGTACACCAACACCTCTGTCATCTTCACCAACATCTTCATCACCTTCCCCCATCTATCTACGGCGGTCCACTCTCCTGCAACCCGTTGTACCCTCTACTTGAACATGGTACTTTATGCTTCATATTATTATCCAATGATGTGTTGCCATCTTATGATGTCTGAGTAGATTTTCGTTGTCCTATCGGTAATTGGTGAACTGCTATGATTTGTTTAATTTTCTTGTGGTTATCTTGCTATCCTTTGGTGCCCATCATATGAGCGCGCACGTGGATCACCCCATAGGGTTAGTTGTATGTTGATAGGACTATGTATTGGAGGGCAAGAGTGACAGAAGCTTCAACCTAGCATAGAAATTGATGCATACGTTATTGAGGGGGACCAATATATGTTCATGCTATGGTTGGGTTTTACCTTAAGGAACGTTAGTAGTTGCGGATGCTTGCTAATAGTTCCAATCATAAGTGCATATAATTCCACGCCAGGGATGACATGCTAGCAGTGGCCTCTCCCACATAAAACTTGCTATCGGTCTAGTAACGTAGTCAATTGCTTAGGGACAATTTTGCAAATCCTACCACCATTTTTCCACACTCACTATAATAACTTTGTTGCTTCTTTACCTAAACAGCCCCTAGTTTTTATTTACGTGCCCTTTATTATCTTGCAAACCTATCCCGTTACACCTACAAAGTACTTCTAGTTTCATACTTGTTCTAGGTAAAGCGAACGTTAAGCGTGCGTAGAGTTGTATTGGTGGTCGATAGAACTTGAGGGAATATTTGTTCTACCTTTAGCTCCTCATTGGGTTCGACACTCTTACTTATCTAAAGAGGCTACAATTGATCCCCTATACTTGTGTGTTATCAAGACCTTTTTCTGGCACCGTCGCCGGGGAGCAATAGCGTGGGGTGAATATTCTCGTGTGTGCTTGTTTGCTTTATCACTAAGTATATTTTATTTGCTGTTATAAATTGTTCTCTATCTTTAGTTATGAATATGGAACACGAAATACCAAAAAAATTAGGTGTACTTTCTACTCATGGAGATGGGGAACCTCCTAAAACCCTCGATGATGGTTATGTGAAAAATATTATGTACTACGCTGATAATCCTGAGAAAACCCCATATAACTATATAATGGGAGTAACGTTGGATCAACGTGAATAGTTTAGGGATTATCGCTTGACTCAAAAAGGGAAACTATTATGGGATCAAATTTATATGTTGCGTTGGTATGCTCGGCAACTATGCTTGAGATATGATTATACTTGTTGCTCTAGGATGAAGGCTGCACATCTTCCCTTTTCATGCAAATTTAATGATAATGAAACCTTAGGTTCTTATGCTAATGGTAGATATGATTACTATGATGTGGAACAAATAGAATAATTTGTTGCTTTTAAGGGTGCTTATGAACTTAAAACTTTGTCTGAAAAGTATGAAGCTTTTGATGATGATGTTTATAGGCCTGAAATTTTTGCTATATTAAAATATTGCTATGAGAATTATGAATATAATTCCGATAATGATGCGTTTATCAAGAAAGTCTCCGCTGTCCAAGAAGAAACTAATATTTTGCAGGAAACTATGGAAGAAAAAATTGATGACACCGTGATCTCATTAGATGAAAAAGATGACGACAAGAGCGAAGAACAAAAGGAGGAAGAGCGGATTAGCTACCCGTGCCCACCTTCTAATGAGAGTAACTCTTCAACTCATACATTGTTTAATTTCCCTTCGTACTTGCCGAAGGATGATTGCTATGATAATTGCCATGATCCTTTTGATTCGTTTGGAATATCCCTTGTTGGTGAACTTGATGCTTGCTATGCTTGTGGCCATGATGCCAATATGAAATATGCTTATGGAGACGAACTTGCTATAGTTCCTTATGTTAAGAATGAAATTGTTTCTATTGCACCCACACATGATAGTCCTATTATCTTTTTTAATTCTCCAAACTACACTATATCAGAGAAGTTTGTGCATATTAAGGATTATATTGATGGGTGGCGTTCTACTATTGCACTTGATGATTTCGATCAATATAATATGCATGTGCTTGCTGCTCCTACTTACAATTATTATGAGAGAGGAACTACAATAAAATTACAAGAAACTTCTTATACTTTGTATTGGCCTTTACTTGATGTGCACGAATTGTTCTTTTATGACATGCCGAAGCATAGGAAGAGAGTTAGACTTCGTTGTTGCATGATGTATTTTACTTTGTTCTCACTAATAAATCACAATCATTATTAATTAACATTAGCTTTGATATACCTTGGGATCCTGGTGGATCCATTACTTGAGCATTATACGCCTAGCTTAATGGCTTTAAAGAAAGTGCTGCCAGGGAGACAACCAGGAAGTCTTAGAGAGTCATTTATTTCTGTTGAGTGCTTTTATATAGAGTGAAAACAAAAAATAAAGAGGGGAACCTAAAACTTTTTCAAAAAGAAAAGTGAAAGTGAGAAAGATGAGCATTGTTAAAGTGGGAGCTAGCCTTGAACTTTGTTCATGCCCATGGAAACTTTGTGAATCTCGATCACAGAAACTTTTCAACAAAAATAATTATTCCCTTGTATAAATCCATTGTATTATAAAAATAATGTGCCAAGATTTTCCTTTAGGATGATTAGATTGCTTGTTTGGTTTGTGCGGCGCAAAAACAGAAACTTTGGCTGTAGTGCATTTACGTTTTTTGCTGGAAAGTAAAATGCTTATGAAACTTTTTGGACAGTACTTCTATACAAATTCTTTATTTTTTCCCAATTGTTCAGAATTTTTAGAGGTACAGAAGCATGGTTAATGTCCAGATTACTACAGATCCTGTTTTCACATATTGCTGTTATAGTTTCATTATTTGCTTATGTTTGAAATCTTGTTGAGACTCCCTTGACTTGGGGCCATCGAATTGTGATAGCATACAGTGGGTACAATTTGATTATAATTATAAAATAATGTTAGAGCAGTACATAATGGGAATTGATGTTATATGTACTAACCCCTCTAATGAAAAAGTTTTGTTAAGTTCTGTGTGGATGAAGTGTTCGAAGATCGAGGAGGTATTGATATGAGAAGAACGAGGACAGGCAAAAGCTCAAGCTTGGGGATGCCCGAGGCACCCCAAGTAAATATTCAAGGAGACTCAAGCGTCTAAGCTTGGGGATACCTCGGAAGGCATCCCATCTTTATTCGAAAATTATCGGTATGTTTCGATTTTTTTTTGTTCACATGATATGTGTAAATCTTGGAGCGTCGTGTGATTTTTCTTTTTCTTTTAATAATACACCATGCTGGTATGAGATAGCCCTTGGTTGATTTATATAATGCTCTTTGCACTTCACTTATATCTTTTGAGTATGGCTTTATAGAATGCTTCATGTGCTTCGCTTATATCATTTGAACTTTGGATTGCCTGTTTCTCCTCACATAGAAAACCGCCATTTGAGAATGCTCTTTTGCTTCACTTATATTTGTTAGAGCGTGGGCATATCTTTTGTAGAAAGAACTAAAACTCTCTTGCTTCACTTATATCTATTTAGAGAGTTGACAGGAATTGGCCATTCACATGGTTAGTCATAAAATCCTACATAAACCTTATAGATCGCTGAATATGATCGGTGAGTTGCGCGGTCGAAGGGGATCGGGTCGAGGAGCTCCAGCTCCTCTGCGTGCGTGTGTGTGGGTGGCGGCGGTGTGGAGGACGCGAGGGCGAGGGCCAGCGAGCGAGGTGGGTGAAGGCAGACCGGGCTAGGGTTAGGAGGGAGTGGATGGGCCTTAGAGGAGGATGGGCCGGCTCAGGTGGTCCACCTCTCTCTATCTCTACTCTTTCTAAATAAATAAAAAACAAAATAGAGATGAGAAAGAAAGAAAGAGAGGTTAGGGATGGAATTAGGGCATGAGGTTAATTTTCCCGAACGGTCCAGGAAAATTAGAAGTGGGCATGATTGAAAGATGTATTCAAACGCATTTGAATTTAATTCAAATGGGTTTGAACTAAGACTTGGTTTTTGAAGTGTCCAAAAATGTTCGGATTTTTGGAGGAACCTCAATAAAATGTATAAGAATTGTTGGCAAGGTTTGGGAGTAGAAACTTGACGTAGAAAATTCATGGGAATTTGGAGGTGTGTTTTGGTGATTCCAAAGCAATGGAATATTTTATAATAGCTCCATAAATATTAGAAGGATATGATATAAAGAAAAATCATCAGAGAATTCCCTCGATTTAAATGGATCATAGATCCACACGATTTACTTAGTTGAGTTTTTAAAATTAAATGACATGATGGCATGATGACATGATGCAATGCACAACTAAAAGTAGAGCAAGCAAATAAAACACACAGTGAAGCTCGGAACATATGGAAGTCTTTTGGAGCATTGGTCTTAGGGCGTCACAACTCTCCCACACTAACAGAGGATCTCGACCCGAGATCCTAGGGATTCCATCGGAGAGAAATGAAAAAGGAAGAGGTAAAAACAAGTTGCTTCTTTGACAAACGAGTGAAACCACGAACTTGAGAGGTTGAAAACTTGAAGAAATGACATGATGGAAATGAAAGAAATTGAAATGCTCCGTTGGACACGAGGAACAAGGAATACGACGAGAATGAAGAGCTTAGGTGCCAAGATAGACATTGAAATCACTTCGGTTAAAACAAGATACACAAGGAATAAGAATGAAATAATTCTGACAGCACTCCGACTGAAAATGGAAGGAATTTAACAAGAACTTGAGAAGATGGGATGATACTTGATCAAATCAACAACACACTACCTCCGAAACAATGATTTCAGACATCACTCCAGTTGAAAAGGGAGGTAAAACTTGATAAGATGAGAGAACTTGAACGGAGGACACAACACTCTTGTTAAATGGACCAGAAAGGAAAAGAACATGATCTTGACAAAACGAGATGATGGTCAAAGACAGCAATATCACAATGCCTCCGAAATGAAAGAAATGAATGGAGAAGAAAATGACAACTTCTCTCACAACTGGATTTGTAAAAGCATCCTTACAAAGATGTATTGAATGGGATTGATGGAAAATCAACAACAAAATTAATAAGCTTGTTGTGGCCTTATGGAAAACATCTCAAAATTGAGGTGAAATTCTACCACTACGAAATGATTGATTTGAGATGAGCGAAGAGATGAAAACATCTTTCACCGAGAGGATAAATGAAGAATGTGGGTCATTTATAAGCACCACAATAGCAACAATCCTTAGGGAAAGCTTTTAGGTGAAATACAACCCAAGATTACTCCAACGAATAAATTGAAGGGTTGGAAAGATCTCCTGAACGAAGAAAATGATGGGTTTACATTTTCATTCTTGATAACTTATGAATCATGAAACATGAAGGAAATTTTCAAGAATGACATAAAACCACCTCAAAAGAAAAAGGTAGAAAGAATTGCACTTCGAAATGCAAGAAGAAGAATACTTGAACTCCTCGCACAAGGATCTTGATGAACACTTCGAGGATGAATTAAATCATGATGAACCACCTTGAAGAACTCCGGTACCAAAATGATGAAAAGAGAAGGATGAAAAGAATAAGATTGAAGCCTTGCAATGATTTAGATGGAGCTTCGCGACAATATAATTGAGAGCTTGGAACTCCAGAAAGAAAAGATGAACAACTAATGATTTGATATCATGAACGAACTTCTGACAAAGGAATTAAATTACCTTGAAGGAATAAGAATAATAATTATGTCATGCTTATCCTTCACCAATTTATATTGATGACAACCAATGTATTTGGCATACTACTTATTCTTGTTGCAAAGAATTAAAGAGAGATCTCGCACAAACATGAGAAAGTATTCAACAAATCACTGGTAGGATTTGGGAAGAACGAGTGAAATGATATGATAATGTATGAAGAGGAATGTCCAATGAACCACCGTAAGAATTGAAACAAATGAAGAAAGAGAACAAACCACCATGAAGAATTAGAAAAAACAAGGCACTTGAGGAAACTTAGATACAAAAGAGCGAAGGGATCACAAGCTGACTAATGAATACTTAAATGATGCACCGAAAGAATATGGAGACGAACGAAGAGGCATCAATTAAGAATAGCCAGAGGACGAAGTTGAAAACTGAGAACGAAGAAATCTTCTGAAATGACGGCCTTCGGAGGATCACAATGGAAATAATTCATGAATTGCCCTGGAGGGGCATGAAAACAATTCCCACGATCGAAACAATTATGAGGATGGCATGAAGCTAGAATCATGAATGTTCGCGAGAATGGACAAGATTTACGAGCAACTCTTCTTCGGTCTTCAAATGTTGAGAATGACAACGAGAACCATCGTGAAGAATTTAGAGATACTCCGGACGAATGAAAAGAGGAGGTTGAACCAAAGTTGAAAAGAATTTGAAAGCTGTCTTGGAGAAGGCATGTGACTGATGGAATCCATTCTTACGACACACTTTGAAAAGAATTTGAGCATAACTCCGAAAAAATTAGAAGAGTCAGGTAAGATCCTGGGAAAAGACCTATGGGTTAGGGCCCACTCAAAAGAAACACCGTTGAAAATATTCCTTGAAAGATAGTGCACCGGTTGAATTAAATGGCTTGGTCGAGATAACAACCTCGAAATATCTTGAACGGATTAAGAATGGAAATGCGAATCTTCTGAGATATCTTCAGCACTCCGGAGAAGAATTAGAGGGAGTTGAATAATAAGAGAGACTTTGGATAAGAAATTCCAACATCAGAAAACATGTGAAACAAGAGGCACATATATGATAAACACCGAAGCTTGAATTTATTCGACCGGAGAAGAAAAGGAGAATGAAGAATGATGAACTTGAATTTTCCTGAGCATCTTCACGAGAAATCACCGGATGAAACATTAAGGAATATTGATGAAGAGGCATCACAAGAATATAAGGACACTTGATTAAGGACTCTGGCTCCATAAAGAGAACGGTGGGAGGGTGGGGAAAAACAAAGACAACTTGGGATGAATGAAACAGACACCGTTGAGAAAAACCAAGTCTTGGTCTTGCACATATTAAAAGGATTGGGTTAACTTGAAGTGAAACACACCGGTTGAAAATTAATTTAACATGACAATCTTGATGATCAAGAAGGATTAGCACTCCCATATAAATATGAGAACACCGATTAGGAAAGGTATGGAATCAACACTTGACATCGAAACAACATGAATACCACAATCAAAACAAAAATGAAGGATAGATATGTTGCAACATAATCTTCAGAATATCATTCAAACAGAAAAATGAATGTATGAATTCCGTATGCTTAATGGTACATCACCTTGTCGAGAAGCCACTTGGGAGAATGATAGAATAAACCAACAAGGTAACAGATGGAACAAATACATAATAGAGGTTTCATCCCACATGTTTGTGCTGATGCCCCTTGGCACGTGTTACAAAGGGCCTTGCAATCCCCGAGTCAGCATAGCCAAGGACTCTTTAAGATGCAACCCCCTAGTATAACAACAACCATGATAACCTCTCCACTAGATGTTGAACCCAAACCTCATATCATGCACCCGTTGGAAGATTACCTAAGAGCTACTTGAATTCCCACCTATTAACTCCCGAAGCTTTCCGGTTATGCAATGTGGCGTTGGGCATTCAGGGGAAGAACAATATCTAACCCAACTAGCAATACCTACATCCAGCTGTATACATCCGTAAACACATAACTAGGCACCTTCGGAAACTGTTTACCTCGGACCTTCGAAACGCATCCGCTATACTAGCTGTGGAAATACTCCCGAACTATCTCCCCAGTATTGGGTGACGTCGGGGTTATCTCACCACCAGACACGCATAGAAGACTTTTCGATGTCGGCCGCCTCTCGTATTCTAGAACTGTCACGATACACAATGGGATGACAATACCTCAGAGCTCAACTCCCCGGGACTCAACCTAAACAGACGGGAGGCACCAAGACAGAATTCTCATCACAAAGATATCGGAACAATCCAAACAATACCCGCGTGATCCTAAAATAATTGGTGAAAATTGAGGATAGTGATGTTAAAACAACATTAGGAATCCTCATCAGAGCGACGAAGGTGTAAGAAGTAAAAAAGAAATCCTACTCTCTGATATATATATGACTCAAAACATTTTGTGTGTGTGTGTCTAGACTCAACATCGGCAGTTGTTCGATCAATCAGGGGGCTCCTAGGTCAGAGAAGGC
Organism: Secale cereale; assembly: GCA_902687465.1. Classification (NCBI taxonomy): domain Eukaryota; kingdom Viridiplantae; phylum Streptophyta; class Magnoliopsida; order Poales; family Poaceae; genus Secale; species Secale cereale. Next base: position 556,194,227 of record LR738711.1, read on the forward strand.
TCTGAATACCAACTTGTAACGCCCAGGATGCGACTATATCTCCTACGTGTCGAGGCATGAGTTAGAGACATAAGCGCATTCTGGAATGTTCGCAAACGTGGTATCTTTGCACATCTCATGTAATGAACACGGATGAAAGAGTTAAATATTTGGCTTACACTCGCCACGTCACACAATTAATTCAACATTCATACATTCATCCAAATAACACAGGGTCCAGCTACGGACGAAATCAAAGGAGAAAAGATACCACAACCACAAGTCATGTTCGCCCCTAGTAGGAACCACTATTGATCGTCGGGGCCGTCTCATACATACGATCACGCTCTTCATCGAACTCCCACTGAAGTTCTTGTCCATCTCCTGCGTCGTACTCAGTTGTACATGCATCTGGTGTGTGTTGTAATCTGTGAGTCACAAGGACTCAGCAATCCCATTCCCGGGTATCAAAACTAACAAAGCCTTTTAGGTGTGGAGAGGTAATAAAGTGGCTGCAGCAAGCACTAAGCAACTAGCTTACGAAGTCAGTGCGAGATGACGATATGTGCCAGCGGTCGCCAAGGATGATCAATAAGTGATGCTAGCTACTCACCCACAGGCATAACCCCACTGTGTTCACTTTTCGAAGCCCTTCGAAAAGAGACCATCACGGTTACTCACATAGGTAGTGTATTCTTAAGGATATGGTGTCAAGTTATCTACAACAGGATATTAACAAATTCCCATCTGCCACATAACCGTGGGCACGGCTTTCGAAAGATCATAAATTTGCAGGGGTGTCCCAACTTAGCCCATCACAAGCTCACGTACCGCGGAGTCGCAACTCCATGTTGGGAAGACCCGAGTATTCTCGGAATCCCGTGCTCAAGATATTTCGACAAAGGTAAAACTAATCCAGCAAGAATTCTCGGTGTGCCGACACCCTGATAGTAGCCATGCATATCTGGCCACGACTGGATAGGTCAGCCTACAGGTATATACCAAATACCTCTAGTTTCCCCAAGGCAGCCCCGCAGTCTGCCCAGTTTGGACCAACACTCATGAGGAGCACTGGACCGGGTTGTTGATGAAGAACTCGGGTTAATTACTCCCTATGCAAGTTTTAGTTGTTAGGCAAATGGTAAAACCAAAGTTGGGCCTTGTTGGAAAAGCTTTAAGCAATGTGAATTATCAAGGGGGGCCATAAACGCCAACCGTGTTAGGAACGCAAAATCAAGGAACATAACACCGGTTTATCGGGTCCTAAGGCGGCATGAGTGGAACAACATACCAAGCAGAAGGCCCAGCCTTCCACCCATTACCAATATATATATGTGCATGAATTAAATAAGATATCTATTGTGTTATCCAAATGAAACAAGTTCAGACATGAAGCAAATCTTCCAACTTCACCTGCAACTAACAACACTATAAGAGGGGCTGAGCAAAACCGTACTTAGCCAATCAATGGTTTGCTAGGAAGGCGGTTAGAGTGTTTCATGGTAACATAGGAGGCTAACAAGACAAGAATAGGCATCGAGGCATAACTATAGAGCGAGACAACTAGCAAAGCAAAGATAGAGGTGATATCGGGGAACAGTCATCTTGCATGTGATCCCGCAAGGAAGAAGAACGAGTCCATAAAGAAGACAAATGGACGTAGTCGAACGGATCCTCACAACTCCGGAACGAAACCGAAGCTAATGAGAGAAGCAACCGGAAAGAAGAAAAAAACATGGTAAACACACAAGCATAAACATGACATATGATGCACAAACAAGTATGATGCATGTCCAGTTTAAATATGCATGGCATGGCAAAGTGCATAAACAATACTACAAGTTAAGTGGAGCTCAATATGCAACGAGTTGCATATTGACAATATACCACATTCACATATTTAGTTTGATCTCGGTTAGGTACCCAACAATATTAAATGTTAATTAACATGGCAAGAGGTGAAGCACAAATAAACTACACTATCTAAGAAATTTAAATGAGGCCGGAAATAACAACAACAATTATGGAAAATCCCCACATGTCATTTAGTAATTTTAATGCAAACAACAATTTTAGTCATTTAAATGTTGTTATCATGATGTGGATGACATTTGCAAGTTTTATGCAATTTTTATTAAAAGTTGACATGAGCAAGATATGGACTATTTCGTCACTGTGGTGGAAAGGAAGTGTGCCACGGCGGCGATAACCGAAATGGTCCCACAGCAACAAATCGATTCCGGTAACTCGTTGAGATGTCGGCGCAAAAGAAATGATGGCGTGTGCGAGTCATGTAATAGATAGCTGGGGTTATTCCGGTATCCGGGTTCCCACAGGTCAATGCCAAGGCATATGAGGAGGAACACGCAACGACAAGTCGGTCACGGTGCAACACGTGGTTCAACTCATACATCGCAAGCATTCGTCCACGGGCGTCGTCTCGGCGGTATACCTTCGAAGCGTGCATTTCGGGGCGGTTCGAGTGCGTCGAGGGAAGTAGTGGAAGTAGTCGTTCTCGCGACGGTAGTGGAAGTAGTTGTACTCTCGGTCATGGCGACGAAAGTGGAAGTAGTGGTACACGACGTCGGTAGAGGTACTCGCGACCTTGGCGACGGTAGTGGAACACGTTATCTTGCCGAATCCACACGACGGTAGTTGCTCACAGGGCGTCGAGGGAAGTAGTTGTTCACGGGGTCTTTGAGGATCGACGGTAGTGGTACACACGTTGTCGGGGTACTTGTCGGTCTGGTCTTGGTGACGGTAGTCGTACACCGTCGTCATGGTACTTGGCAATTCCGAAGACCGCGGTAGAGGTACTTGATGCGCCACTGTGTAGTCGTACTCGAGGGTCGTCGTTGAACTAGGTGATCCTATGCGGTAGTCGAATTTGGTTTTCATGGATCTTGGCGATCCAACACGAAGCAACATAAAGCCTGGCCTCGGTCCTGGATATGGTAGCAAGCTGCCGAAGGGACATGACCAAAGGAGCGCGAGCAGAAGGGCTCGAGGTGCAGGGGACAGACGAGCAGATCCGGCGAGCCACGGGTCGTGGTGGTGCTACGCGGCCCATGGCGAAGCCCGACAATTGAGAGATGGCGTGGGACCCGGCCAGGCTGGGGTGCGCGACGGGCCGGTGGCGGCGACGTTGCCGGCGGCGTCCTTGGTGCGAAGCGGGGGAGGCGGAACTGATGGGCGCGGGCTGCTGTCGAGGCTGGAATCGGCCGTGGTGGAGGATAAGGGAGACGAAGATGCAGGCGCGATGACGAGGAAGAAAAGGGACGCGGGCGGCGCTCGCAGGAGTGACGGGGTGGAGGGAGTGGAACGAAGGGAGGAGGAGGTCGGGCGACGAGCTTGAGCACCGACGGCGCAGGGCGGCTCGGTGAGTTGCGTGGTCGAAGGGGATTGGGTCGAGGGGCTCCTGCTCCTCTGTGTGCATGTGTGTGGGTGGGTGGTGGCAGTGTGGAGGATGAGAGGGACAGGGCCAGCGAGCGAGGGGGATGAAGGTAGATCGGGCTAGGGTTAGGAGGGATTGGATGGGCCTTAGAGGAGGATGGGTCGACCCAGCTAGTCTACCTCTCTCTCTTTCTACTCTTACTAAATAAATAAAAAACAAAACAGAGATGAGAAAGAAAGAAAGAGAGGTTAGGGATGGAATTAGGGCATGAGGTTAATTTTCGCGGACTCGTAAAAATGTGAACGGTCCACGAAAATTAGAAGTGGGCATGATTGAAAGATGTAATTCAAACGCATTTGAATTTAATTCAAATGGGTTTAAACTAAGACTTGGTTTTTGAAGTGTCCAAAATTGTTCGGATTTTTGGAGGAACCTGGATAAAATGGATAAGAATTGTTGGCAAGATTTGGGAGTAGAAACTTGATGTAGAAAAGTCATGGGAATTTTGCAGGTGTGTTTTGGTGATTCCAAAGAAATGGAATATTTTACAATAGCTCCATAAATATTAGGAGGATATGTTATAAAGAGAAATTATTAGAGGATTCCCTCAGTTTAAATGGATCAAAGATCCACACGATTTATTTAGTTGAGTTTTTAAAATAAAATGACACGATTGCATGATGACATGATGCAATGCACAACTAAAAATAGAGCAAGCAAATAAAACACACGGTGAAGCTCGAAACATATGGATGTCTTCTGGAGCGTCGGTCTTGAGGCATCACAGTGCCCTTCTTTTGCCGCAAAAAGACAATTTTCGAATACGAATTGTGTTAAAATTTCACCCCAATCGGCGTTACGGATCTCCGGGAAAATAAGAAACGGTGAAAGGCCGGAATCTGGGAGCGCAGAAACAGAGAGAAGCAGAGAGACAGATCCAATCTCGGAGGGGCTCCCGCCCCTCTGCTGCCATGGAGGCCATGGACCAGAGGGGAAACCCTCCTGTCATCTAGGGGGGAGGTCAAGGAAGAAGAAGAATGAGGGGGCTCTCTCCCCCTCTCTCCCGGTGGCGCCGGAACCCCGCCGGGGCCAGCATCGTGTGAGGGCGATCTACACCAACACCGTTGTCATATTCACCAACATCTTCATCACCTTCCCCCATCTATCTACAGCGGTCCACTCTCCCGCAACCCGCTGTAGCCTCTACTTGAACCTGGTGCTTTATGCTTCATATTATTATCCAATGATGTGTTGCGATCTTATGATGTCTGAGTATATTTCTGTTGTCCTATCGGTAATTGGTGAATTGCTATGATTGGTTTAATTTTCTAGTGGTTATGTTGCTGTCCTTTGGTGCCCATCATATGAGTGCGCACGTGGATCACACCATAGGGTTAGTTGTATGCTGATAGGACTATGTATTGGAGGGCAAGAGTGACAGAAGCTTCAACCTAGCATAGAAATTGATGCATACGGGGTTGAAGGGGGACCAATATATCTTAATGCTATGGTTGGGTTTTACCTTAATGAATGTTACTAGTTGCGGATGCTTGCTAATAGTTCCAATCATAAGTGCATAGAATTCCAAGTCAGGGATGACATGCTAGCACTGGCCTCTCCCACATAAAACTTGTTATCGGTCTAGTAACGTAGTCAATTGCTTAGGGACAATTTCACAACTCCTACCATCACTTTTCCACACTCGTTATACTAACTTTATTGCTTCTTCACCTAAACAGCCCCTAGTTTTTATTTACATGCCCTTTATTATCTTGCAAACCAATCTCGTTACACCTACAAAGTACTTCTAGTTTCATACTTGTTCTAGGTAAAGCGAATGTTAAGCGTGCGTAGAGTTGTATCGGTGGTCGATAGAACTTGATGGAATATTTGGTCTATCTTTAGCTCCTCGCTGGATTCAAACACTCTTACTTATCGAAAGAGGCTCCAATTGATCCCCTATACTTGTGGGTTATCAGGCATCACGAGAACGGTTTTCTCTGATGTGCTACTTTCCAGTTCGATAGAAGGTACAACTACCACATCAAGTTCTACTTTCCTCCCACTCACTTCTTTCGATAGAAACTCCTTCTCTAGAAAGGACCCATTCTTAGCAACAAAGATTTTTCCTTCGAATCTGTAAGGTATACCCAATTGTTTCTTTAGGGTATCCTATGAAGACGGACTTGTCCGCTTTGGGTTCGAGCTTACCAGGTTGAAGCCTTTTGACATAAGTGTCGCATCCCCAAACTTTAAGAAACGACAACTTAAGTTTCTTGCCAAAGCATAGTTCATTCGGTGTTGTCGCAACGAATTTAGACAATGCCCTATTTAATGTGAATGTGGCTGTCTCTAATGCTTAACCCAAAACGATAGTTGCAAATCGGTAAGAGACATTGTAGAATGTACCATACCTAGCAAAGTACGGTTACGACATTCGTACACACCATTACGTTGCGGCGTTCTAGGTGGCATGAGTTGTGAAATAATTCCACATTGTTGTAAATGAAGGCCAAACTCGTAACTCAAATATCCGCCTTCGCAATCATATCGCAGAAAGTTTATTTTCTTGTTACGATGATTCTCCACTTCACTACGAAATTCTTTGAACTTTTCAAATGTTTCAGACTTGAGTTCCATCAAGTGGATATACCCATACCTACTGAAATCATATGTGAAGGTTAGAAAATAATGATACCCATCGCATGCTTCAACACTCATCGGACCGCACACATCAGTATGTATTATTTCTAATAAGTCATTAGCTCACTCCATTGTTCCAAAGAACGGAGTTTTAGTCATCTTACCCATGAGGCATGGTTCACAAGTACCAATGATTCATAATCAAGTGATTCCAAAAGTCCATCTGCATGGAGTTTCTTCATGCGCTTTACACCAATATGACCTAAATGGTAGTACTATGAGTATGTTGGAATATCATTATCAACTTTGCATCTTTTGAAATCAATCTTACGAATATGTGTATCACTACGGTCAAGATTCAACAAGAATAGACCATTCACTAAGGGTGCATGACCATAAAAGATGTTAATCATATGAATAGAACAACCATTATTCTCTGACTCAAATGAATAACTGTCTTGCAATAAACAAGTCCAAATATAATGTTCATGCTCAACGATGGCACCAAATAACAATTATTGAGGTCTAATACTAATCCTGAAGGTAGATGTAGAGGTAGCATGCCGACGGTGATCACATCAACCTTGGAACCATTCTCGACGTGCATCGTCACCTCATCTTTAACCAATCTTAGTTTATTTCGCAGCTCCTGTTTCGACTTGCAAATAAGAGCAAACGAACCAGTATCAAATACCCAGGTGCCCACGAACATTAGTAAGGAACACATCAAAACCATGTATATCAGATATACCTTTGTTCACTTTGCCATCCTTCTTATCTTCCAAGTATTTGGGACAGTTTCGCTTCCAATGACCATTACCCTTGCAATAGAAGCACTTTGTCTCAGGCTTGGGTCCAGCTTTAGTCTTCTTCATGGGAGCGGCAACTTGCTTGCCGGTCTTCTTGAAGTTCCCTTTCTTTCCCTTGCCCTTTTCTTGAAACTGGTGGTCTTGTTAACCATGAACACTTGGTGCTCTTTCTTGATTTCTTCCTCCGCCGATTTCAGCATCGCGAAGAGCTCGTGAATCGTTTTCGTAATCCCTTGCATATTATAGTTCATCACGAAGCCTTTGTAGTTTGGTGGGAGTGATTGAAGCACTATATCAATAACACGCTCAGCTGGAAGATCAATTCCCAGCTGAGTCAAGTGGTTGTGGTACCCAGACATTCTGAGTGTGTGTTCATTGATAGAACTTTTCTCCTACATCTTATAGCTAAAGACCTTGTTCGAGACTTCATATCTCTCAACCCGGGCATTAACTTGAAATATCAACTTCACGTCTTGGAACATCTCATATGCTCCGTGGCATTCAAAACACTTTCGAAGTCCCGGTTTCAATCTGTAAAGCATAGTACATTGAACTATCAAGTAGTCATCAGATCGAGCCTGTCAGACGTTCATAACATCTACATCAGCTCCTGCAGCAGGTCCGCACCTAGTGGTGCATCAAGGACTTAATTCTTTTGTGCACCAATGAGGATAATCCTCAAGTTATGGACCCAGTCCGTGTAGTTGCTACCATCATATTTCAACTTAGCTTTCTCTTGGAACGCATTAAAATTCAGGGGAACGGTAGCACAGGCCATTGATCTACAACACAGATTTGCAAAGACTATCAGGACTAAGTTTATGATAAATTTAAGTTCAAATAATCACATTACTAATGAACTATCACTTAAATCAACATCCCTCAAGTTGTCTAAGTGATACATGATCGAAATCAACTAACACATGTCCAAACATCACGTGAGATGGGGTAGTCCTCAATGGCGAACATCTCCATGTTGATCATTGTTGGGAACCGTTGCATGGAAAACAAAAAATTCTACGCACACGCAATGATCAATCCATGGAGATGCACAGCAATGATGGGGAGAGTGTGTCTACGTACCCTTATAGACCGTAAGCGGAAGCGTTTCACAACGCGGTTGATGTAGTTGAACTTCTTCGCGCTTCAACCGATCAAGTACCGAACGCACGACACCTCCGTGTTTTATACACATTTAGCTCGGTGAAGTCCCTCGCCTTCTTGAGCTAGCAAGACGTGAAGGTAGTAGATGAGTTCCGTCAGCACGATGGCGTGGTGACGGTGATGGTGAAGTGATCTCCGCAGGGCTTCGCCTAAGTACTATGAAAATATGACCGGGCGAGTAAACGGTGGATGGGGGCGCCGCACACGGCTAAGACCATCTTGAGGGAGGGAGGAGCAGCCATAGGAGGTGACCAAGTAGGAGGCATCCTACTTGCAGTCCCTCCCAAGCCACGCCCCTGCCATATATAACTGAGGGGGAAGGAAGCAGGGGGAGAGGGAAGGAAGGGGGAATCCTACTCTACACTTTCGTTTCCCTTCCCCTCTTTCCTTCTCCTAGGCCGGCCTTCTATGGGGGGCACACCATCTACTTGTGGCTGGTGATTTCCGTATCTTGGCACATAAGGCCCATAACTTTTGCCGGGGGTGCCCGAAACAACTTCCGGCGACCCGATAAATACCTGATACCCTCCGGAACACTTGCGGTGTCCGAATACCATCGTCCTATATATCAATCCTTACCTCTCGACCATTCAGAGACTCCTCGTCATTTTCGTGATCTCATCTGGGACTCCAAAAAACATTCGGTCACCAAATCACATAAGTCATATAACACTATGTCGTCAACGAACGTTAAGCGTGCAGACCCTACGGGTTCGAGAACTATGTAGACATGACCAAGACACCTCTCTAGTCAAAAACCAATAGCGGAACATGGATGCCCATATTGGCTCCTAAATATCCTATGAAGATATTTATCGGTCGAACTATTATGACAACATACACAATTCCCTTTGCCCGTCGCTATGTTACTTGCCCGAGATTCGATCGTCAGTATCTCTATACCTAGTTCAACTCATTACCGACAAGTCTCGTTACTCGTTCCGTAATATATCATCCCATGACTAACTCATTAGTCATTTGCTTGCAAGGCTTATTATGATTTGTATTACCGAGAGGGCCGAGAGATACCTCTCCGATGCTCGGAGTGACATATCCTAATCTCGATTCATGCCAACCCAACAAAACACCTTTGGAGATACATGTAGAGAATTTTTATAATCACCCATTTATGTTGTGACATTTGATAGAACACAAGGTATTCCTCCGGTATCCGGGAGTTGCATGATCTCATAGTCAAAAGAATATTTATTTGACATCGAGAAAGCAATAGCAATAAACTATACGATCAAATGCTAAGCTAAGGGACGGGTCTTGTCCATCACATCATTCTCATAATGACATGATCCCGTTATCAAATGACAACTCTTGTCCATGGTTAGGAAACCTTAATCATACCTGATTAACGAGCTAGTCCAGTAGAGGCTTACTAGGGACACGGCATTTGTTTATGTATTCACACATGTATTTAAGTTTCCGGTCAATACAATTCTAGCACGAATAACAAACCTTTATCATGATTAAGGAAATATAATAATAACCATTTTATTATTGCCTCTAGGGTATATTTTCATCAGTCCCCCACTTGCACTAGAGTCAATAATCTAGGTCACATCGCCATGTGATTAACACCCATAGTTCACATCACCATGTGATTAAGACCCCGGGAGTTTACTAGAGTCAATAATCTAGTTCACATCGTCATGTTATTAATACTCAAAGAGTCCTAAGGTAAGATCAAGTTTTGCTTGTGAGAGAGGTTTTTAGTCAACGGGCGTGCAACATTCAGGTTCGTGCGTACTTTGCAAATTTCTATGTCTACAATGCCTGCATAGAGCTACTTTAGCTAATTGCTCACATGTTCAATACGCATCCAGATTGATACTCAGAATCATCTCGATTAGTGTCAAAGCTTGCATCAGCGTAACCCTTTACGTCAAACTCTTTATCACCTCCATAACCGAGAAACATTTCCCTATTGCTCTAAGGATAATTTTGACAACTGTCCTATGATTAACTCCTGGATCAGTCTTGTACCCCCTTGTCAGACATGTGGCAAGGCACACATTCGGTATTGTACACATCATGCCATGCTTCATATAACCTATGGTTGAGGCATAGGGAATGACTTTCATTCTCTCCATTTTTCTTTCATGGTCGGGCATTGAGTCTCACTCTACTTCATGACATGCTTCATAGAACCTATGGTTGAGGCATTACAACTCAGGCGAGAACTCCTTCTTTGACTGATCCATTTTGAACTTCTTCAAAACTTTATCAAGGTATGTGTTTTTGTGAAAAGACCTATTACGCATCTTGATCTATCTCTGTTGATCTTGATGCCGAATATGTAAGCAGCTTCACCGAGGTGTTTTCTTTGAAAAATTCTTATTCAAATATCCTTTTATGCTATCGAGAAATTCTACATCATTTCCGATCAACAATATGTCATCCACATATACCTATCAGAAATGTTCCAGTTCTCCCACTTACTTTTTCGTAAATACAGGCTTCATGTAAGTCCGTATAAAACCATATTCTTTGATCACCTCATTAAAGTGTATATTCCAACTCTGAGATGCGCGCACCAGTCCATAGATGGATCGCTGGAGCTTGCACACTTTGTTAGCACCTTTAGGATCGACAAAACCTTCTGATTGCATCATATACAACTCTTCTTTTAGAAATCCATTAAGGAATGTAGTTTTGACATCCATTTCCCTAATTTCTTAATCATAAAATGCGGCAATTGCTAACATGATTCGAACAGACTTAAGCATCGCTAGGGGTGAGAAAGTCTCATCATAGTCAACTCATTGAACTTGTCGAAAATCTTTTGTGACAAGTCGAGCTTTGTAGACGGTAACATTACCATCAGCGCAAGTCTTCTTCTTGAAGTTCCATTTATTCTCTAGGGCTTGCCGATCATCGGGCAAGTCCACCAAAGTCCATACTTTGTTCTCATACATGGATCCTATCTCAAATTTCATAGCTTCTTCATAGTTTGAAGGTTCGTTGTTGTCTAACAACATGACTTCTAGGGCAGGGTTACCGTACCACTCTGGTGCGTTGCGTGTTCTGGTAGACCTTCGATGTTCAATAGTAACTTGATCTAAAGTTTCATGATCATAATCATTACCTTCTTCTCTAGTTGGTGTAGGCATCACGGGAACAGTTTTCTGTGATGATCTACTTTCCAATTCAAGCGAAGGTACAATTACCTCATCAAGGTCTACTTTCCTCCCACTCACTTCTTTTGAGAGAAACTCCTTCTCTAGAAAGGACCCATTTTTAGCAACAAATATCTTGCCTTCAGATCTGTGGTAGAAGGTGTACCCAACAGTTTCTTTTGGGTATCTTATGAAGACGCACTTCTCTGATTTGGGTTCGAGCTTATCATGCGAAGCTTTTTCACATAAGCATCACAACCCCAAATTTGAGAAATGACCCCTTTGGTTTCTTGCCAGACCATAGTTCATACGGTATCGTCTCAACGGATTTTGATGGTGCCCTATTTAACATGAATGCATCTGTTCTAATGCATAACCCCAAAACGAGAAAGGCAAATCAGTAAGAGACATCATAAAACGCATCATATCCAATAGAGTACGATTACGACATTCGGACACACCATTATGCCGTGGTGTTCCAGGTGGCGTGAGTTGCGAAACTATTCCACATTGTTTTAAATTAAGGCCAAACTCGTAACTCAAATATTCGCCTCCGCGATCAGATCTTAGAAACTTTTTTTTTTTTTGTTATGATGATTCTCTACTTCACTATGAAATTCCTTGAACTTTTCAAATGTTTTAGACTTGTGTTTCATCAAGTAGATATACCCATATCTACTCAAATCATCTGTGAAGGTGAGAAAATAGCGATACCCGCCGCGTGCTTCAACACTCATCGTACCGCATACATCGGTATGTATTATTTCCATAAGTCATTAGCTCGCTCCATTGTTCTGGAGAACAGGGTTTTAGTCATCTTTCCCATGAACCATGGATCGCAAGTATCAAATGATTCATAATCAAGTTATTCCAAAAGTCCATCAATATGGAGTTTCTTCATGCTCTTTACACCAATATGACCTAAACGACAGTGGCACAGGTATGTTGCACTATCATTATCAACTTTGCATCTTTTGGCATCAATATTACAAATATGTGTAACACTACGATCGTGATTCAATAAACCATTTACATTGGGTGTATGACCACAGAAAGTTTTATTCATATAAACAGAACAACAATTATTCTCTGACTTGAATAGATAATTGGATTGCAATAAACATGATCCAATCTTGTTCATGTGCAAAGGAAATAGGAAATAATATTTCAACACTAATCCCGAAAGTACAGGGAATGTGCGATGATGATCATATCAATCTTGGAACCATTTCCAACACACATTGTCACCTCACCCTTAACTAGTCTCCGTTTATTCTGCGACTCCTACTTCGAGTTACTAATCTTAGCAATTCAACCAGTATAAAATACCTAGGGGCTACTACGAATACTAGTAAGGTACACATCAATAACATGTATACCAAATATACCTTTGTTCACGTTGCCATCCTTCTTATCTGTCAAGTATTTTTGTGCCATTCCACTTCTAGTGACCATTCCCTTTGCAATAGAAGCACTTAGTTTCAGGCTTAGGTCCAGCTTTGAGCTACTTCACGGGAGTGACAACTTTCTTGCCATTCTTCTTGAAGTTCCCTTTCTTCCCCTTGCCCTTTTTCTAGAAACTAGTTTTCTTGTTAACCATCAACACTTGATGCTCTTTCTTGATTTCTACCTTCGCCAATTCCAGCATTGTGAAGAGCTCTGAATCATTTTTGTCATCCCTTGCATATTTTAGTTCATCACAAAGTTCTAGTAGCTTGGTGATAGTGACTAGAGAACTCTGTCAGTCACTATCTTATCTGGAAGATTAACTCCCACCTGATTCAAGTGATTGTAGTACTCAGACATTCTGAGCACATGCTCACTAGCTGAGCTATTCCCCTCCATCATGTAGGCAAAGTACTTTTGAGATACCTCTTGACATGGGCATGAGTCTAAAACATCAATTTTAGCTCTTGAAACATCTCATATGCTCTGTGGCGTTCCAAAACGTTTTTGAAGTCCCGGTTCTAAGCCGTAAAGCATGGCGCACTAAAATATTAAGTAACCATCATATCGAGCTTGCCAAATGTTCATAACATCTGCATGTGCTCCTGAAATAGGTATGTCACTTAGCGGTGCATCATGGACATAATTCTTCTCTGTAGCAATGAGGATAATCCTCAGATCACGAACCCAGTCCGCATCATTGCTACTAACATCTTTCAACTTAGTTTTCTCTGGGAACATATCAAAAAACAGGGGAGCTAAATCATGAGATATTAATCTACAACATAATATACAAAGACATTTTGACTAAGTTCGTGATAAATTAAAGTTCAATTAATCAAATTAGTAAATAACTCCCACTTAAATCAACATCCCTCAGGTTATGTAAGTGATACATGATCCAAATCAACTAAACCATGTCCGATCATCACATGAGATGGAGTAGTCATCAATGGTGAACATTTCTATGTTGATCATATCTACTATATGATTCATGTTTGACCTTTCGGTATCCAGTGTCATGAGGCCATGTCTGTACATGCTAGGCTCGTCAAGTTTAACCCAAGTATTCCGCGTGTGTAGAACTATCTTACACCCGTTGTATGTGAACATAGAGTCTATCACACCCAATCATCACGTGGTGTCCTGAAACGATGAACTGTAGCAACGGTGCATACTCGGGGAGAACACTATTATCTTGAAATTTAGTGAAGGATCATCCTATAATGCTACCTCCGAACTAAGCAAAATAAGATGCATAAGAAATAAACATCACATGCAGTCAAAATATGTGATATGTTATGGCCATCATCATCTTGTGCTTTTGATCTCCATCTCCAAAGCATCATCATGATCTCCATCGTCACCGGCTCGACACCTTGATCTCCATCGTAGCATCATGGTCGTCTTGCGAACTATTGCTTCTACAACTATTGCTAACTCATAGCGATAAAGTACATCAATTACATGGTGTTTGCATTTCATACAACAAAGAGACAACCATAAGGCTCCTGCCGGTTGCTGGTAATTTACAAAACATGACCATCTCAAACAATAACTTATAACTCATCACGTCTTGACCATATCACAACACAACTTGCCTGCAAAAACAAGTTAGACGTCCTCTACTTTGTTGTGGCAAGTTTTACGTGGCTGCTACGGGCTTCTAGCAAGAACCGTTCTTACCTACAGCACAGAACCACAACGCTGATTTACCAAGTTTGCTATTTTAATCTTCAACAAGGACCGGTCGCAGCCAAATTCGATTAACCTAAAGTAGGAGAAACAGACACCCGCCAGCTACCTTTATGCAAAACATGTTGCATTTCTATCGGTGGAACCGGTCTCATGTACGTGGACATGTAAGGTTGGTCCGGGCCGCTTCATCTTACAATGCCACCGAATCAAAATAAGACATTGGTGGTTGATACGTCTCCAACGTATCAAATATTTCTAAACACTTTTGCCCTTGTTTTGGACTCTAAGTTGCATGATTTGAATGGAACTAACCTGGACTGACGTTGTTTTCAGCAGAATTGCCATGGTGTTGTTTTTTGTGCACAAATAAGAAGTTCTTGGAATGACCTGAAAATCCATGGAGAATTATTTTGGAAAATATAAAAAATACCTGCAGAAAGATCCAGAACAGGGGGCCCACACCCTGTCCATGAGGGTGGGGGCGCGCCCCCTCCCCCTGGGCGCGCCCCCTGCCTCGTGGGCCCCCTGACGCTCCATCGACGTATCTCCGGATCCCATATATTCACTTTTGGGGAGAAAAAAATCATAGAGGAAGAATTATCACATTTTAGGATACGGAGCCGCTGCCAGGCCCTAATCTCTCTCGGGAGGGCTGATCTGGAGTCCGTTCGGGGCTCCGGAGAGTGGATATTGTCGCCATCGTCATCATCAATCTTCCTCCATCACCAATTCCATGATGCTCACCGCCGTGCGTGAGTAATCTCATCGTAGGCTTGCTGGATGGTGATGGGTTGGATGAGATTTACCATGTAATCGAGTTAGTTTTGTTAGGGTTTGATCCCTAGTATCCACTATGTTCTAAGATTGATGTTGTTATGACTTTGCCATGCTTAATGCTTGTCACTAGGGCCCGAGTTCCATGATTTCATATCTGAACCTATTATGTTTTCATGAATATATGTGTGTTCTTGATCCTATCTTGCAAGTCTATAGTCACCTGCTATGTGTTATGATCCGGCAAACCCGAAGTGACAATAATCGGGACCACTCCCAGTGATGACCGTAGTTTGAGGAGTTCATGTATTCACTATGTGTTAATGCTTTGGTCCGGTACTCTATTAAAAGGAGGCCTTAATATCCCTTAGTTTCCACTAGGACCCCGCTGCCACAAGAGGGTAGGACAAAAGATGTCATGCAAGTTCTTTTCCATAAGCATGTATGACTATATTCGGAATACATGCCTACATTACATTGATGAACTGGAGCTAGTTCTGTGTCACCCAAGGTTATAACTTTTACATGATGAATCGCATCCGACATAATTCCCCATCACCGGTCCAATGCCCACGAGCTTTTCACATATTTCTTGTTGCTTATTTAAGTTTCCGTTGCTACTATTACAAAAACTACAAAAACACTACCGTTACCTTTGTTACCGGTACCGCCACTATCATATTACTTTGCTACTAAACTATCTTGCTGTAGATACTAAGTTTCCAGGTGTGGTTGAATTGACAACTCAGCTGCTCATACTTAAGAGTATTCTTTGGCTCCCCTTGTGTTGAATCAACAAATTTGGGTTGAATACTTTACCCTCGAAAACGGTTCTGATCCCCTACACTTGTGGGTTATCAAGACTATTTTCTGGCGCCGTTGCCGCGGAGCATAGCTCTATTCTTTAAGTCACATGGAATTTATATCTGTAAATCACTATGAAGAATTTGAAGGACTCAAAAACCAAGATCTTACCCTCAACTACGAGGGGAGGTAAGGAACTTCGATCTAGCTCTGCACTTGATTCACCATTTGTTATGGCTAAATTTGTGACACCTACTCATGCTATTGAATCTGATATGTCGTATGTTCTTAATGATGCCACTTCTGCTATGTATGATGAAACTACTTCTATGCCTAATAATACTGTGCCACTAGGTGAATTTCTAGATGAAAAAATTGCTAAGGTTAGGGAGAATGCAAATATTGAAACTGATAATATTTATGAAAGTGATGATGAAGCTTCTCCCAATAGATATGAATTGCCTGTTGTTCCTGAGGGTTATGTTATGGACGAAGAAACTGCTAGAGACTTTCTTGCTTGAAACGATAGATATGATCTTAAGAAACTATTAGCTAAGTTGAAAGAAAATTCGTTGAATGCTAGAATGAAACATGACCCTGCTTTTTCTACTTCACCTATTTGTGTTACTGATAAAGATTATGAATTCTCTGTTGATCCTGAGTTAATTACTTTGGTTGAATCTGATCCTTTCCATGGCTATGAGTCTGAAACTGTTGTGGCACATCTTACTAAGTTGAATGATATAGCCACCTTGTTTCCCAATGATGAAAAGATTTGTTACTACTATATCCTTAAGCTATTTCCATTCTCGTTAAAGGGTGATGCTAAGACATGGTTTAATTCTCTTGATCCTGGTTGTGTGCGTAGTCCCCAGGATATGATGTATTACTTCTCTGCTAAATATTATCCCGCTCATAAGAAACAAGCTGCCTTATGGGAAATATATAACTTTGTGCAAATCGAAGAAGAGAGACCCCCACAAGCTTGGGGGAGGCTTCTCCAATTACTTAATGATTTGCCTGATCATCCTCTTGAGAGGAATGCTATAGTTGATGTCTTTTATAATGGACTAACTGATGCTTCCAGAGACCACCTAGATAGTTCTGCTGGTTGTGTTTTCAGGGAAAGAGCAGTTGATCAAGCTGAATTACTATTGAATAATATGCTGGCCAATGAAAATAATTGGACACTTCCTGAACCAGCCCCTAAGCCAACTCCGAAGAAAAGAGGTTTTCTATTTCTCAGTCCTGAAGATATGCAAGAGGCAAAGAAATCCATGAAAGAAAAAGGTATTAAAGCTGAAGATGTTAAGAATTTACCACCTATTGAAGAAATACACGGTCTTGATAACCCGACACAGGTAGTAAAGGTAAATTCTCTTTATAGATTTGATGAAGGTGATATTCCTCGTTATAAGTCTGCTAGCCAATGCTTAGAAGAGTTTGACAATTTTATTGTGAAACAAGAAAACTTTAATGCTAATGTTGGTAGACAATTACTACACAATGCTTATATGATTGAACGCTTGAGTGATTATATTTCTAGAGTTAAAGGTGAACTGAAACTCATTAGTAAACATGCTTCTATGGTTACCACTCAAGTAGAACAAGTACTTAAGGCTCAGAATGATTTGCTCAATGAATTAAATAGTAAGAATAATGATAATGCTATTAGAGTTGTGCCTAGAGGTGGTAGAATGACTCAGGAACCTCTGTACCCTGAGGGCCACCCTAAGAGAATTGAGCAAGATTCCTAGAGAGCTAATTTAGATGCCCCTAGTTCTTCTAAGAAGAAGAAAAAGAAAAATGATAGAACTTTGCATGCTTGTAGTAAAACTGTAGCTGACACACCTAAGAATCCCAATGATATATTTGTTTCTGATGTTGAGACACAATCTGGTAATGAATATGAACCTAGTGATAATGTTAATGATGATGTTCTTGATGAAGCTCAACCTAGCAATGATAATGATGTAGAGATTGAACCTGTTGTTCATCTTGATAACCGACAATCAAAGAATCAACGTTATGATAAGACAGACTTTGTTGCTAGGAAGCACGGTAGGGAAAGAGAACCATGGGTTCAGAAACCCATGCCTTTTCCTCCTAAACCATCCAAGAAAAAGGATGATGAGGATTTTGAGCGCTTTGCTGAAATGATTAGACCTATCTTCTTGCATATGCGTTTGACTGATGTGCTTAAAAAAATCCTTATGCTAAGTATATGAAAGATATTATTACCAACAAAAGAAAGATACCTGAAGTAGAAATTTCCACCATGCTTGCTAATTACACTTTTAAAGGTGGAATACATAAGAAACTAGTAGATCGAGGAGTACCTACTATACCTTGCTCCATTAAAGGAAACTATGTTAAAACTGATTTATGTGATCTTGGAGCTGGTGTTAGCGTTATGCCTCTCTCTTTATATCGTAGACTTGACTTGAGTAAGTTGACACCTACTTAAATATCTTTGCAAATGGCTGATAAATCAATTGATATACCTATCAGTATTTGTGAGGATGTGCCTGTTGTGGTTGCAAATGTTACTATTCTAACGGACTTTATTATACTTGATATTCCCGAGGACGATAGTATGTCTATTATCCTTGGTAGACCATTTTTGAACACTGCAGGGGCTGTTATTGATTGCAACAAAGGCAATGTCACTTTTCACGTCAATGCTAATGAGCATACGGTACACTTTCCGAGGAAACAACCTCACGTCCACAGTATTAATTATATTGGAAAAATTTCAACTATTACTATTGGAGGTTTTGAATTTCCTCTCCCTACTATCAAGAAGACTTATGACATTCTTATTGTTGGGGACATACATATCCCCATTGAGGTAACCTAGTGTTATTCGAAAATTCTCCGGTTTCATGTTATTCGGAAAGAGTTTATTAACAAGACCTGATCAACCTTGTAAATGGATTCCTTTTGATGAGCATGAGATAGGTGAATCTAGATAGCATGACCTTCTATATCCTCCTTTTACTTTCTGTTAATTAGGATAAATAAAACAAAAATAGTATTCTCTGTCTGTTTCCAGACTTATCCGTGCAATAAAAATAACCTGAAAATAAAAGTTCTCCAAATGCCCTGAAAATGAAATATAATTTTTTCTAGAATATTTGAGAATATTTGGCATAGAAAACACAGTGAGGAGAGCCAGTACCTGGCCACGAGGGTCCAGGGCGTGCCCACCCTCACAGGGCGCGTCCCCTGCCTCATGGGCTCCACGTGGCCCCCCTCCACTTATTCCTGCACCCATTGCCTTCTTCTTCTTCCCAAAAAAATCACCAACCAGCTCATGCACGAGTTCTAGCTCATCTTGCTGCCATTTTCGCTCTCCTTGCTCAAAGCACCATTCACCAAACTGTTTGGGGAGATTGTTCCTTGGTATGTGACTCCTCCATTGGTCCAATTAGTTTTTATTCTAGTGCTTTATTTATTGCAAAATTTTGTTGTTGTGTTGACCTTGTTCTTGAGCTTGCATGTCAAATTTCTTTGGTCCCAAGTAGTTCTAATGCATGATATAGTCCCTAGGAACTTGTAGGAGTTGTTGCTATCAATCTTGTTGAGTTTGGTTAACTTTTGTTTTGAGTTACTAAATTTTTTAGAAAATTTCAGAAAAATGCATAGGAAAATCTTCCAAGGTGGTTCTTCAAGGAAGCAAGAACCGAGGCTCGCGTTTCGTGAGTCGGACAATGAACTACCGAGGGAAGCGGAAGTGCAGCCTTATGAATGGTCGTCAGATTACTTTATGGATCAGGTTGGCATCAAGGAGGAATTTTACGCATATGTGTGCAACGCTGACCTCGAGGGCTTCATACAAGATAAGTGCCCCCAATACCATGGCTTAACTGATACCTTTGTGAGAAGGTTTAAATTTTCATCTTCACGTAATTCTCACACTGTCCTGTTTGACCTTTATGATAAATCTTACACCATCGACTTAGAGGATTTTAATGATGCTTGTAAGCTCCCACAGTAGTATGGGTTATCCTCGCAAATCTAAATATAGAGATTTCCTTGATAGTATCACAGTGGGGGAATCTAGAGAAATCACACAAGCTACCATAGGGAGCATTCATTTTCCTGCTGTTCATTACTTTGCTCTCTTTATTGGTAGATGCATAAATGGTAAAGATGAGGCTTGCCACATGTGTGTCCTTGATCTTAGTGTTCTCAAGAGTGCGGTATTAGGTCATAGACATTATAACTTAAAGCCATCGTTGCACGTAGGCTACATCATAATGGTTTGCATGGAAATTTATTTGGTGGGATTTATGCCACTCACATAGCCCGCCGTCTTGGTGTGCCTATACTTGAGAATGATGAACCTTTTCCGCCTGCTCATTTGGATTACCATGCCATGACTAGTCACCGGTTTATAGGGAGGGATGAACAATCCCTCAAATATCGACTAATCTTTAACAGGCGTCATGCCATCCCTGTCACTCTTCCTGCCCCTACTTTGTTTGACTTTCAGGCACAAGGGTGATATACTATAACCTGGGAGGAGGCGAATGAGTATCATAACACGATGGAAGCAACCCGCCTTCGAGCTGCAGCTCAGCAGGCAGTAGCTGCTGCATCCCAGTACAACCCCAACTACGACTTTGGATATCCGCGAGGCCAATATTGGCTATAGACCAGCTTAGGCCAAAAGCCTAAGCTTGGGGGAGTACGTGTTTCTCATCGACATTACATTCATTCTCACACACTTATTCTAGTTGTCGGTGCTCACACTCTTTCATTGTACCATCCATGTTTAGTTTCATTTCTTTTTATTAGGCTTTTTCTCGTGTGCTAGAAAAAACCTTAAGAAAAACAAAAAATATTAGTTGTAGCTTCTAGCTAGTTTACTTTCCTTGCTTGTAGTAGTAGTAATTAAAAGAAAATCCGAAAAGATTTCCCGTTCTTCTTTTGCTTGTTGGGAGCTTTCCCGTGTAAATAGTTTCTTTTCTTTTCTTTGGGGGTCAAGAGTAGAAGACCATGATTAAAATGCTTAGTGGCTCTCATATGCTTTATTGTTGATTTAACCTTGAGCCATATTACCTTGTCTTCACTCTTCTATTAAATGCTTGTAGATTCCAGCTTAGTCCAATGCTCGTGCACTATTATTATTATCCACACCGTTCGGTCGTGTGAGTGAAAGGCAATAAGGATGATGTACTAATTGAGATGAGAAAAGCTGGTATGAACTCGACCTCTCTTGTTTTTGTAAATATGATAGTTCATCGTTCCTGATTCAGCTTGTTATGAATGAAACATGCTTGCAATGACAATTAGAGATCATAGCTGCTTATGCCATGCTTAATTAGCTGAGAGTTTATAATGGTCTATCTTGTGTGCCAACATGATATTAAAATGGTTGTGATGTGGTATGATGGGGTGGTATCCTCCTTTGAACGATTCAAGTGGTTTGACTTGGCACATGTTCACGCATGTAGTTGAAACAAATCAACATAGCCTCCACGATATCTATGTTCATGGTGATTTATATCCTACTCATGCTTGCATTCATTGTTGATTAATTTTAATGCATGTTCATGACCGTTGTCGCTCTCTAGCTGGTCGCTTCCCAGTCTCTTTCTAGCCTTCACCTGTACTATGCGGGAATACTGCTTGTGCATCCACTTCCATAAACCCCAAAGTTATTCCAATGAGTCCACCATACCTTCCTATATGCGGTATTTACCTGCCGTTCCAAGTAAATTTGTATGTGCCAAACTCTAAACCTTCAAATGAAATTCTGTTTTGTATGCTCGAACAGCTCATGTATCAACTAGGGTTGTCTAAATCTTCTATGCTAGGTGGGTTATTCTCACGACGAGTGGACTCCACTCATCATTCTTGAGAAAATGGCTGGTAACCGGGATGCCCAGTCTCATGCTCAAAATCATAATAATTAAACAAAACTCCCCCAGGGTTGTTGCTTGTTTGGACGGTACCCCGTGGATTCGGATGGCCGTGGAATGTGCTTGTTGGTGGTTGGGGGAGTATAAACTTTACCATTCTGTTTGGGAACCACCTATAATGTGCGTAGCATGGGAGATATCTAGTTTCTAGGTTGTTATGTTGACAATAAAAGTATACCGCTCAAAATGTTATTCATCTCTATTTAAAATCGAGCTCTGGCACCTCTACAAATCCTTGCTTCCCTCTGCGAAGGGCCTATCTATTTACTTTTATGCAAAGTCATCATCCTCTTATCAAAGAGCAGCAGTAGGAGAGCACCTCCGTCATTTGCATGTATTACTATTAATTTGCATTGAGTATGATCATGACTGGATCTCTTTTACCATGAATTACAATGTCTAGTCAGTCCTTGATCCTTAAAGGTGCTCTGCATTTATGTTTTGTGGTCTCAGAAAGGGCTAGCGAGATACCATCTTGTTATATCATATCATGATTGTTTTGAGGAAGTGTTGTCATCCGAGGTTTATTATTATTGCTCGCTAGTTGATTATGCCATTGATATGAGTAGACTTTAGACTTGAGAGTTATTGTGAATGTGGTTAGTTCATGATTATTGCTGAAAACCTGAATGCTGGCTTACATATTTACAACAACAAGAGCAAACAGAGTTTGTCAAAGTTTTTCTTTATCACTTTCAGTTTATCAACTGAATTGCTTGAGGACAAGCAAAGGTTTAAGCATGGGGGAGTTGATATGTCTCCAACGTATCTACTTTTCCAAACACTTTTGCCCTTGTTTTGGACTCTAACTTGCATGATATGAATGGAACTAACCCGGACTGACGTTATTCTCAGCAGAATTGCCATGGTGTTTGTCGGTGTACTAGAGTAGGGGTACCCTAGTATCCCGAACTTGTGCACGGGCAGTAGCAGCACCCCGCGGCAAGGCTTGCCGGGCGACCGCCAAGGTCCTCCGTGGTTCCTTTGGAGCCATTCAAGAACAAAGTATTCAAGCCAAGGAGACAAGACCCCGGCAAGAGGAGCTTGCCGGGAAGGCCAACCAAGGCATCTCAAGGCACTTGCCGCAACGCGCCATGCGTCCCGGCAAGGCCCGGTGAGCGGCAAGCTCCCAGACGCGACAAGGCAACGAACGCGGCGAGGCGCTTGCCGCGGCAAGCTACCACTCTGTACCCGCGCTCCAGCGCATCCACCAACGTGTCGCTCTGCGACCCTTCCAGGCGTACGTGGCGGGAGGCTGTGCAGCCAGCGGTGCGCGGTGGAAAGCGGCGCTGACAAGATCGCCATCGTGGCAAGCGGTGGCGTCCCTAACGGTCCCTTTTGCACTATTTGGGCGACGCAGACGGGCATTTAATGCCCTTGTCCCCTGCCGTCAGGGTTAGGTATGATACACTATACAAGTAGTTGTACCAACCGCAACACCTTTCCATTTTTACCCTTGTCTACGTTGCCACCTGTCGGTGACCCCTTGAGCATATAAAAGGAGGCCCATGCGCAACGTAGAAGGGGGGGTTCGAAGCTAGAGAACACTCACGCTCGGTATCCTTAGCTGCTGGTGTGTACTGTAGCACTCAGCGCTCCCGAGCAAGAACTCAATACAAACCACAAAGCAGGAGTAGGGTTTTACGCATCCGTGCAGCCCGAACCTGGGTAAACTGCTCGTGTGCTTCGCCTCGATCTGCTCTTCGTGCGATCTCCGCCCCCGCCAAACCTTAAGGGGCTCGGTCCGCCGGACCCCATAGGTGCTCGTGGATCAGTTTCCCCGACAGTGTTGTTTTTCTGCATAAATAAAAAGTTCTCGGAATGACCCAAAAATCCACGGAGAATTATTTTGTAAAATATAAAAAATACATGCGGAAAGATCTAGACTAGGGGGGGCACACCTTGTCCACGAGGGTGGGGGCGCGCCCCCTGCCTCGTGGGCCCCCTGACACTCCACCGACAGATCTCCAGATCCCATATATTCACATTCGGGGAGAAAAAAATAAGAGACGAAGAATTATTGCGTTTTACGATACGAAGCCGCCGCCAAGCCCTAATCTCTCTCGGGAGAGCTGATCTGGAGTCCGTTCGGGGCTCCGAAGAGTGGAGATCGTTGCCATCGTCATCATCAATCTTCCTCCATCACCAATTCCATGATGCTCACCGCCGTGCGTGAGTAATCTCATCGTAGGCTTGCTGGACGGTGATGGGTTGGATGAGATTTACCATGTAATCGAGTTAGTTTTGTTAGGGTTTGATCCCTAGTATCCACTATGTTCTAAGATTGATGTTGCTATGACTTTTCCATGCTTAATGCTTGTCACTAGGGCCCGAGTGCCATTATTTCAGATCTGAACCTATTATGTTTACATGAATATATGTGTGTTCTTGATCCTATCTTGCAAGTCTATAGTCACCTACTATGTGTTATGATCCGGTAACCCCGAAGTGACAATAATCGGGACCACTCCCGGTGATGACCGTAGTTTCAGGAGTTCGTGTATTCACTATGTGTTAATGCTTTGGTCCGGTACTCTATTAAAAGGAGGCCTTAATATACCTTAGTTTCCACTAGGACCCTGCTGCCACGGGAGGGTAGGACAAAAGATGTCATGCAAGTTCTTTTCCATAAGCACGTATGACTATATTCGAAATACATGCCTACTTTACATTGGTGAACTGGAGCTAGTTCTGTGTGACCCTAGGTTATAACTTTTATATGATGAATCGCATCCGACATAATTCCCCATCAGTGGTAAGCCGTATGACAATCACCGCCCACAACTCTTTATGTTCTACTCGTGCAAATCATCTACACATAGACCTGACTCTGATGCCACTGTTGGGAAACGTTGCATGGAAAACAAAACAATTTCTACACACACGCAATGATCTATCCATGGAGATGCATAGCAACGATGGGGAGAGTGTGTCTACGTACCCTCATAGACCGTAATTGTAAGCGTTTCACAACGCGGTTGATGTAGTCCAACTTCTTCATGCTTCAACCGATCAAGTACCGAACGCACGACACCTCCGTGTTCTGCACACGTTCATCACGGTGATGTCCCTCGCCTTATTGATCCAGCAAGACATCGAGGTAGCAGATGAGTTCCGTCAGCACGACGGCATGCCGACGGTAATGGTGAAGTGATCTCCGCAGGGCTTCGCCTAAGCACTACAAAAATATGACCGGGGGAGTAATCGATGGACGGGGGTGCCCGAAACAGCTTCCGGTGACCCGATAAGTACCCGATACCCGCCGGAACACTTCTGGTGTCCGAATACCATCGTCCTATATATCAATATTTACCTCTCAACCATTTAGAAACTCATCTTCATGTCCGTGATCTCATCCAGGACTTTGAACAACATTCTATCACCAAATCGCATAACTCATATAACACTATATCGTCAATGAACGTTAAGCGTGCAGACCCTACAGGTTCGAGAACTATGTAGACATGACCGAGACACCTCTCCGGTCAATAACCAATAGTGGAACCTGGATGCCCATATTAGCTCCTACATAATCTACGAAGATCTTTATCGGTCGAACCGTTATGACAACATACACAATTCCCTTTGTCCGTCGGTATGTTACTTGCCCAAGGTTCGATCGTTGGTATCTCTTTACCTAGTTCAATATCGTTACTGGCAAGTCTCTTTACTCATTCCATAATACATCGTCCTATGACTAACTCATTAGTCATTTCTTGCAAGCTTATTATGATGTGTATTACCAAGAGGGCACCGAGATACCTCTTTGATGCTTAGAGCGACAAATCCTAATCTTGATTCATGCCGAACCAACAAAATACCTCGGAGATACCCGTAGAGCATCTTTATAATCACCCAGTTATGTTGTGACATTTGATAGCACACAAGGTATTCCTACGGTATCCGGTAGTTGCATGATCTCATAGTCAAAGGTATATTTATTTGACATCAAGAAAGCAATAGCAATAATTGTATGATCAAATGCTAAGATAACGGATGACATGATCCCGCTATAAAATGACAACTCATGTCCATGGATAGGAAATCTTAATCATCTTTGATTAATGAGCTAGTCTAGTAGAGGCTTACTAGGGACACGACATTTGTTTATGTATTCACACATGTATTTAAGTTTCCGGTCAATACAATTCCAGCATGAATAATAAACCTTTATCATGATTAAGGAAATGTAATAATAATCATTTTATTATTGCCCCTAGGGCATATTTCCGTCAATCATTTCTACTAAATGACTCATGTTCGACCTTTCAATCTGCAGTGTTCCGAGACCATGTCTGTACATATGCTAGGCCCGTCAAGTTTAACCCAAGAATTCTGCTTGTGTAAAACTGGCTTACACCTGTTGTATGTGAATGTAGATTATATCACATACGATCATCATGAGGTGCTTCGAAACAATGAACTTTAGAAACGGTGCCTACTCGGGAAGAACACTTTTATCTTGCAACTAAGTGAAGGGATCATCTTATAATGCTAATGATAACCCACAAGTATAGGGGATCAGTTGTAGACTCTTTCGATAAGTAAGAGTGTTGAACCCAATGAGGAGTTAAAGGTAGAACAAATATTCCCTCTAGTTCTATCGACCACCGATACAACTCTACACACGCTTGATGTTCGCTTTATCTAGAACAAGTATGAAACTAGAAATACTTTGTAGGTATAACGAGATAGGTTTGCAAGAGTATGAAGAGCATGTAAATAAAAACTAGGGGCTGTTTAGGTAAAGAAGCAATAAAGTTAGTCTAGAGAGTGTGGAAAAGTGGTGCTAGGAGTTGCGAAATTGTCCTTAAGAAATTGACTACGTTACTAGACCGATAGCAATTTTATGTGGGAGAGGCCACTACTAGCATGTCATCCCTGACTTGTAATTCTATGCACTTATGATTGGAACTATAAGCAAGCATCCGCAACTAGTAACATTCATTAAGGTAAAACTCAACCATAGCATTAAGATATATTGGTCCCCCTTCAACCTTGTATGCATCAATTTCTATGCTAGGTTGAAGCTTCTGTCACTCTTGCCCTCCAACACATAGTCCTATCAACATACAACTAACCCTATGGTGTGATCCACGCGGGCACTCATATAATGGGCACCAAAGGACGGCAACATAACCACAAGCAAATTAAACCAACCATAGCAATTCACCAATTACCGATAGGACAACGAAAATCTACTCAGACATCATAGGATGGCAACACATCATTGGATAATAATATGAAGCATATAGCACCATGTTCAAGTAGAGGGTACAGTGGGTTGCGGGAGAGTGGACCGCTGTAGATAGATGGGGGAAGGTGATGAAGATGTTAGTGAAGATGACAGACGTGTTGGTGTAGATTGCTGTCACACGATGATGGTCCCGTCGGCGTTCCAGCGCCACCGGGAGAGAGGGGGAGAGAGCCCCCTCCTCCTTCTTCTTCCTTGACCTCCCCCCTAGATGGGAGGAGGGTTTCCCCTCGGGTCCATGGCCTCCATGGCGGTAGAAGGGCGGGAGCCCCTCTGAGATTGGGTCTGTCTCTCTATCTCCCTCTGCTTCTGCACTTCCAGATTCTGGCCTTTTACCATTTCTTAAATTCTCGGAGATCCGTAAATCCGACTGGGCTAAAAATTTAACACGACTTTTACCCAGATATTGGCTTTCCTGCGGCGAAAGAAAGGAACCAACGACCTTACAGGGTTTCCACAAGGGTCCAGGGCACGCCCTACCTCCTGGGCACGCTCCCCCACCTTGTGGCCCCCTTGGGCATCGTCTCGCGTTGATTCTTCTTCACAAAAAATCAAATATATTCCAAAAACAATCTCCATAAGTTTTTATCCTCTTTGGACTCCATTCGATATGGGTTTTCTGCGAAACAAAAAACATGCAACAAACAGGAACTGGCATTGTGCACTGGAGCAATATGTTAGTCCCAAAAATAGTATAAAAAGTTGCCAAAAGTTTGTAAAAGTTGTAGAATATTGGCATGGAACAATATAAAATTATAGATAAGACGGAGACATATCAGCATCCCCAAGCTTAATTCCTACTCGTCCTCATGTAGGTAAACGATAAAAAAAATATTTTTTGATGTGGAATGCTACCTAGCATAATCTTGATAATGTAATCTAATCATTGCATGAATATTAAGACACGAGTGATTCAAATCAATAGTCTATCATTTGACATAAAAGACTTTACTTGGGCATCCCGACAAACAATCAAGTCTTTCAAAATATCAATGCTAAGGAACATTATCCCTATAAAATCATAGTCTTTTATGCTACCTTTTCTTTACACAAGGTACCCCTCATGCCCATCCCGATGTCTGCCATTGTTTTCATACTTTACTTTTTCAAACTTTTTCAACTCTTCACGCAATACATGAGCATGAGCCATGGACATAGCACTGTGGGTGGAATAGAAGGTGGTAGTAGACAAAAGTAGGGAGGAAGTCTCACATCGACTAGGCAAATTAACAGACTATGGAGATGTCCATCAATTGATATCAATGTGAGTGAGTAGGGATTGCGATGTAACGGATGCACTAGAGCTATAAGTGTATGAAAGCTCAAAAGAAAACTAGTGGATGTGCATCAACTTGCTTACTCATGAAGACCTAGGGCATTTGAGGAAGCCCATCATTGGAATATACAAGCCAAGTTCTATAATGAAAAATTCCCACTAGTATATGAAAGTGACAACATAGGAGACTCTCTATCATGAAGAACATTGTGCTACTCTGAAGCACGAGTGTGGTAAAAGGATAGTAACATTGCCCCTTCTCTCTTTTTCTCTCATTTTTTTATATTCTCTTTTTTCGTGGGCTTCTTTGGCTACCTTTTTTATTTAGACTTCATTGGCCTTATTTATTTATTTCCTCACATGGGGCAATGATCTAATAATGATGATCATCATAATTATTTACTTACAACTCGATATTAGAACAAAAATATGACTCCATATGAATGCCTCCGGTGGTGTACCGGGATGTGCAATGATCTAGCATAGCAATGACTTCGAAAAACGGACAAACCATGAAAACATCATGCTAGCTATATTACGATCATGCAAAGCAATATGAAAATGATGGTGCGTGTCATAATTAACCGAACGGTGGGGTTACATGGCAATATATCTCGGAATGGCTATGGAAATGCCATAATAGGTAGGTATCGTGGCTGTTTTGATGAACGGTATAAGGTGGTTTGATGCACCGGCGAAAGTTGCGTGGTACTAGAGTGACTAGCAAGGTGGAAAGGTGAGAGTGCGTATAATCCATGGACTCAACATTAGTCATAAAGAACTCACATACTTATTCCAAAAAATCTATTAGCCCTAGAAGCAAAATACTACGACACATGCTCATAAAAGAACAATTCATGCACATCAAGTAAAGGCCAATACATAGCATAAATAGTTTCTTCCAATTTTATCATATTGGAAACATAAAGAGGCGGAGATGTAATTCCTCTCTCATAATAATTGCAAGTAGGAGCAGCAAGCACATGCATATTATATTTATCAAAATCATCATGTGGAATAGTAGAACGCAACCCATTAATACAATCCTTAATAAGCGCAAACTTCTCCGATATAGTGTAGTTGGGAGAATTCAAAAAGATAATAGGACTATCATGCGTGGGTGCAATAGCAACAATTTCATTCTTAACGTATGGAAATATAGCAAGTTCACCTCCATAAGCATAATTCATATTGGCATCTTGGCCACAAGCATAGCAAGCATCAAATTCATCAAAAAGGGATATTTCAAATGAATCAAAGGGATCATAGCAATTATCATAGCAATCATCCTTCGGTAAGTATGAAGGGAAATTAAACAATGTGTGAGTTGAAGAGTTACTCTCATTAGAAGGTGGGCACGTGTAGCTAATCGGCTCTTCCTCCTTTTATTCTTTGCTCTCCTCCTCATCTTTTTCATCCAATGAGCTCACAATGTCATCAATTTCTTCTTCCATAGATTCCTGCAAAATATTAGTCTCTTCTTGGACAGCGGAGACTTTCTCAGTAAACGGAACAATATCAAAATTATATTCATAATTCTCATAGCAATATTAAGTATAGCATAATTTTCAGGCTTATAAACATGATCATTAAAAGCTTCATACTTTTCAAACAAAGATTCCATTTCATAAGCACCCTTAAAAGCAATGAATTGTTCTATTTGTTCCACATCATCATAATCATATACTCCTATACCATTAGCATAAGAAGCTAAGGTTTCATTATCATCAAATTTGCATGAAAAGCAAAGGTGTGGAGCCTTCATCCTAGAGCAACAAGTATAATCGTATCTCAAGCATAGTTGCTGAGCATACCAACGCAACATATAAATTTGATCCCATAATAGTTTCCCTTTTTGAGTCAAGTGATAATCCCTAAAGTAATCATGTTGATCCAACATTACTCCCATTATATAGTTGAATGGGGTTTTCTTAGGATTATCAAAGTAGTACATAATATTTTTCACATAATGAGCATCGAGGGTTTTAGGAGGTTCCCCATCTCCATAATATTTTTTTGGTATTTTGTGTTCCATATCCATAACTAAAGATAGAGAATAACTTAGAACAGCAAATAAAATCTACCTATAGTGATAAAACAAACGAGCATACACTAGAATATTCACCCCACGCTATTGCTCCCCGGCAACGGCGCCAGAAAAAGTTGTTGATAACCCACAAGTATAGGGGATCAGTTGCAACCTCTTTCGATAAGTAAGAGTGTCGAACCCAACAAGGAGCTAAAGGTAGAATAAATATTCCCTCAAGT
The DNA here is from genome assembly GCA_902687465.1 of Secale cereale. Classification (NCBI taxonomy): domain Eukaryota; kingdom Viridiplantae; phylum Streptophyta; class Magnoliopsida; order Poales; family Poaceae; genus Secale; species Secale cereale. The sequence continues at coordinate 556,224,794 of LR738711.1, forward strand.
TCTATCGACCACCGATACAACTCTACGCACGCTTGACGTTTGCTTTACCTAGAACCAGTATAAAACTTGAAGTACTTTGTAGGTGTAATGGGATAGGTTTGCAAGAGTATAAAGAGCACGTAAATAAAAACTAGGGGCTGTTTAGGAAAAGAAGCAATAAAGTTAGCATAGCAAGTGTGGAAAGGTGGTGGTAGGAGTTGTGAAATTGTCCCTAAGCAATTAACTACGCTACTAGACCGATAGCAAGTTTTATGTGGGAGAGGCCACTGCTAGCATGTCATCCCTGACTTGGAATTCTATGCAGTTATGGCTGGAACTATTAGCAAGCATCCGCAACTACTAACGTTCATTAAGGTAGAACCCAACCATAGCATTAATATATATTGGTCCCCCTTATATCTTGTATGCATCAATTTCTATGCTAGGTTGAAGCTTCGGTCACTATAGCCCTCCAATAACTAGTCCAATCAACATACAACTAACTCTATGGTGTGATCCACGCGCGCGCTCATATGATGGGCACAAAAGGACAGCAACATAACCACAAGCAAATTAAACCAATCATAGCAATTCACCAATTACCGGTAGGACAACAAAAATCTACACACACATCATGGGATGGCAACACATCGTTGGATAATAATATGAAGCATAAAGCACCATGTTCAAGTAGAGGGTACAACGGGTTGCGGGAGAGCGGACCGCTGTAGATAGATGGGGGAAGGTGATGAAGATGTTGGTGAAGATGACGGAGGTGTTGGTATAGATCGCCGTCACACGATGATGGTCCCGACGGTGTTCCGGTGCCACTGGTAGAGAGGGGGACAGAGCCCCCCTCCTTATTCTTCTTCCTCTACCTCCCCCTAGATGGGAGGAGGGTTTCACCTCTGGTACATGGCCTCCATGGTGGCGGAGGGGCGGGAGCCCCTCCGAGATTGGATATGTCTCTCTGTCTCCCTCTATTTCTGCGCTTCCAGATTCTGGCCTTTCGCCGTTTATTAATTCCCCGGAGACCCATAACTCTGATTGGGCTGAAATTTTAACACGATTTGTATCCGGATATTGGCTTTCTTGCGGCGAAAGAAGGGCAACAAATGCCTTATGGGGTGTCCACAAGGGTCCAGGGCACACACCCTACCTTGTGGCTCCCTCGGGCATCGTCTCACGTTGATTCTGCTTCCCAAAAATTACATATATTCCAAAAATAATCTCCGTAAGTATTTGTCCCATTTGGACTCCGTTTGATATGGGTTTTATGCAAAACAAAAACATGCAACCAACAAGAACAAGCACTGGACACTGTATGAATATGTTAGTCCCAAAAATAGTATAAAAAGTTGCCAAACGTATGTAAAAGTTGTAGAATATTGGCTTGGAACAATAAAAAATTATAGATACGATGGAGACGTATCAGCTACCATCGTTCTAAGCAAAATAATACGCATAAAGGATAAACATCACGTGCAATCAAAATATGTGACATGATATGGCCATCATCATCTTGTGCTTTTGATCTCCATCTCCAAAGCAACGGCATGATCTCCATCGTCACCGGCGCGACACCTTGATCTCCATCGTTATGTCGGGGTCGTCATGCCAACTATTACTTCTACAACTATTGCTAACGCATAGCGATAAAGTAAAGAAATTACATGGTGCTTAGTGATTGACACGTAGGTCATATAATAAGTTAAAGACAACCCTATGGCTCATGCCGGTTGTCGTACTCTTCGACATGCAAGCCGTGAACTTATTACAAAACGTGATCACATCATACGTCAACAAATATCATATCACGTCTTGGCCATTTCACATCACATCATACCCTGCAAAAACAAGTTAGACGTGGCTGCTACGGGCAACTAGCAAGAACCATTCTTACCTACGCAGGTCCACAACGATGATTATCAAGTTGGTATTTAACCTTCTACAATGTAACATCCGAATTTTCAATTTGGATGTTAACATAGATCATTCATATGCATTCCTCATTTGAGCATTTTAAGCATGAGTTAATTTGAAAATTGATCCAAGACTTTAAGCAACTCAAGGACCCCATTGAGAGAGTTGGAAGGTTTCCAAAGAGAAGCCCACTATTTTATTTATTTTCCAAGTGGGGTTGGATCAATAATTTTTTGCCAAATTTCATTTTTTTTCAATATTTAAAATAAATCAGAGAAGATAATATGACTTCTTTAAAAACATAATAAAAATGTTGGAATTTGATTTTTGAGTAAAAATAATTTTTATTGGATTTTTATTTGTAGTTTATTATTTAAAAATTGCATTAATTTTTTTTCTTTTTTTATGAATTTTTATGCCAGAAAAATGCTCACTTTGTTCTAAATATTAGGTTTAGATGGTGAAAATTGTTTCAAGTATATTTAGAATTTTTATATTATATTTTAGATTTTTCAGTTCGGGCGAATTTAAAAAAAATGTTTTGGCCCGAGCCAACTGGGCCGAAGGCCCCGCCGGCCGAGCCGGCCCAGCGGCCACCGCCTCCGCCGCTCCCGTGCCGACGCCGGACTCCGGAGGGAGTCCAACTCTGCCTTGCCGCCGCCTTGCCCCTCCCCCAAGGCAACCGGACCCCCTCCCTATAAGCCGCCGCCCCCGACCCCTCTCGCCTCCTCACACCGCCGCCGCAGCCGTCGCCTCCACCGCCGCCACTGTCGCACACCGCAGCCGCCGCCCGCAGCCGACGCCGCCGCCGCTACACTGGCCGCCGCCCCGCGCCGGCACCACAGCTGCCCCGCGCCACGCCCGCACCCGCCGCAGCTGCCGGAGCCCCGGGAGCCCGCCGCCGCCCGTTAACCCGACCCGACCCACTGTCGATGCGATCCGCTATGTATTAACCGCCCGTTTTTTAGAAAATCATAGATCGGATTTTTTAAATCCTAGTTTTTTTCTGGTTTTATTAACTAACGTTCGCAAATTAGTCTATTCTTTTTTTGTTTATTTTTGGCCAAGGACATATCCGTGATGATTTTTTTTACAAATCAGTCCCTAATCTTCAAACCCTCGTTACTTTTTACTCGTTAGTCGGAATTAGGTGAAACCAACGCCAATTTCTTCGTTTCGATCTTATCTTTCCAGTAGCGCAACTGAAAGTTGATTTTGAAAAAATTTAAATTTGAATTCAAACAATTTTGTGTTTGAACTTTGCTTGATTGTAATTTGAGTTTTGTAACTCCGTTTGAGTTGATTCTTTTTGAAAATCAAAGCCCTTGACCTGAACTTTCTGATAAGGCCAAACTCCCTAATTTTGGTACAATTAGAAATTGTTTTATGTTGCAAGAGTTATTCGTTTGTTTTTGAAATCTTTCGAGATCTGTTCTTTGATTCTATTGCATGATTGCTTATGTATGCTATTGTTTGATTGCGATAGAATTCCCGGAGTGCTAAGTGTGGTTCTATGAGTCACTTGGTTTCAATGGTCGTCAACAAGGCAAGTTCGTACTTTCCAATACCTAGTTTTTATTGCCTTAGTTATATCCTCAAACACTTGCATGAGTAGGACTGGTTACATGTGATGATGCTTTGTAGTTCATGAGGTAGGAACCCAATGACTTGAGATCAACCCAAGGGAATATACGCTTTGCTACTTATTGCTTAGCCATGCTTGTAGACGTGGATTGGTATGAGTGATTTCATGAAAGTTGTGAGTGTAATAGCATCTAAGGCATTCTTTAAGGTGGAAATTTAACACACATCTGGGTGGATTGGTTGCAGGGCACCTGGAGAATCCAGTGTTGTCCTAGGAAATTCCGGAGGAATGCCACCCAGGCTCAAAGGGATCATATATAAATCTTGCCTAGAAACTTCCGTGTGCAACAACAAGCCATTATGGGCTCTAGCATAGTTGAGTATGTTGTGTGACCTCTCTCAGTGGTAGACTAGCAGATGTAGCGGATGTAGGTGTAATGGTCTACCTAGGGTAGAGAGTTAATGCTTCTGAAAGACTGTGTCTCCGTCATCCGTTTCTCAAACACCATGCAATGCGAGAAATTGAACGGAGGCGATCGAGTCTTGTGGGGAAAAGTTCACAAATCTCTGCAGAGTGTACAAACTATTCATGAGTAGCCGTGTCCCCGATTATGGACATCTTGAGTATCCTGGTATTTGAATTATGGATTGATCTCATCACTTCATTTAATTTATTGGGTTAATAATGACTTTGGTTTGGGATTGAGATGGAGGAACCATTCTCAATGTTCATGCTTAAATTTAACTAAGTAGTTAAATAAAATTTATTCATTTGTTTAGGAAAGACTAGCTTTATGCAAAATTAACCTTACAGCCTCCACCAGCCAAATATGCATATAGTTGTAGACATTGCTCTTTATCATTACAGTGTGTTCTTGCCAGCATATTCAATGTGCTGACCTACATGGCTGCAACGTATCATGTTGCAGAGTTTTCAAACGAAGATTAAGGTGCGATAGGTCGTTGTCATGCACTCAATGTTTTCCGTGGAGTTGGATGGACTCAACTACTCTTCATAGCTTCCGTAGTTTATTTTATTAGATGGCCTTCAGCCATTTTCGTGTAATGGATATTGCCTCTCGAGGAATTTCGATGTAATAAAGTGTGATTGAACCTTTATTATAAATCCTTGAGTACTGTGTGTGTCAGCATACTAATCCAGGGATGACACTGAGCACAGAGACTTCGGTTCATTGGAGTCGTGGTCACTACAAGATGGTATCAGAGCACACGTTGACTGTAGGACGCGACCACTAGGATAAGCCATATTATGTTCTTCTCTACTCATTCTACTTCTTCTCTACTCATTCTAATTCTTCTCTATTTCTTCTCTATAGATTTCGGACCCAGTGAGCAAGTTCACTCAGCCAGACGATGACACCCCTTTCAGAAAGCACTTGAAGGAAGTCACTAGATACTTGCACATTGGAATACCAAGTATCACTGGAGATCTCTACGAACATCGCCGGAAGAGGAGTGCTGGAAGATCAAAGTTAGTGTTCCAGGGAGGACTATTACACCATTCACGGAGCCACTTGAGCTAGCCTTTGACGCGCCAACATGGAACCTGGGAAAGAGTATGGCAGCTCATATCACATTTGGACGCATATGTGAAGTCTACAACAAGGACCTTGAATACACCATCTACCAAATTTGTGGACGTCGAGACGAGCAATGGGAGATGATTCGCACCAGGAAGGATGGATCCATTGTAGCATACATCCAGGAGATGGATCAACACATTCGACGCTACGAGAATCAGATGTGCGAACTTATGTAGAAAACCAACATGGTTATAACCCGGAATGTGGAGCTAGAAGAAGAACTCAAGACAATACGAGATGGATATGAAGAAAAATCACCGTACTATTGGAGCAGAATGAAGCACTGAAGAAGAAGATTGGAACTGGCACAGTGAAGCCGGAACCAGAGATGGGAATTTCTATGGAGAAAAACATTCAGATAGACGACACCGACAGTGATGAAAGTGACTATGAAGACGAAGTTGGAGCAGATATCATGGAGTCTTCAGATGATAGTGATTAGATGACCACCCTGTAATCATTAGTATTAATCCGAGTAGTTAGAAATCGTTCGCTAGCTTTGTAATAGGATCTTTTGTTTGCTCTTGATTGAAATTGAGTGATAAGATATGAAATTGTTTGTCTCATGTGCATATGGGTAGTGATTTCCCCTAAACCTCATTCTATTCTAATCTCTCCTCTTTAAACCCCTCAGATGCCTCTGAGACGTGAGCCCGGATTTGAGTTTCCCCCTGAGCTCACTCAGTTGATCCAGCAGTAGAACACTTTGATGCAACTACTTGTCCAGAATCAGAACAACAACAACAACAACAACAACAACAACAACAACAACAACAACAACAACAACAACAACAACAACAACAACAACCCACCTTCGCCTCCCCATGACAACTTGACCCGCTTCTTAAGGTTGCAACCACCGGTATTCTCTAGTAGTACCGATCCTATCGCTGCAGATGACTGGCTCCACAAGATGGACAGAGAGCTAGCCACTGCAGGATGCACAGATGCAGAGAGAGTGTGTTTTGCTGCACATCACCTTGAGAGACCAGCCATCGCTTGGTGGGAAAATTACACCGCCACTTACCCACTTGCTGCAATTACTTGGGATCAGTTTCAGCAAGCTTTTTGCATAGCACATTTCTCAGCAGGAGCCATGAGCCTGAAGAAGCGTGAATTTCGCAACTTGAGCCAAGGAAATCGTACTGTGGGGCAATATGTGGATGACTTTAGGCAGTTAGCTCACTATGCACCAGATGATGTGTCCATTGACACTGCGAAGCAGAAGAAGTTTCTAGAAGGACTCAATGATGAGATGAGTATGCAGCTTATGCTAGCAACCTACAACAACTATCAAGAGCTAGTGGACAAAGCTGTCATGATAGAAGAAAAGCAGCAACAGATTGACAACCGCAAGAGGAAGTATGGAGCTGGGAAATTTAATTCTGGAGCCCAGCAGAAGCCCCGCTAACCATGGAGGCCATTCTAATAAAGGAGGGAATGCACACAACCACAGTGGTGCTAGGAATGGCAATGGGAAAGGAGGAAGCAACAATCAGAATCGTTCCAGTCCATCCACACCCGCCAAGAAGTATTTGAGTCACATTACTTGTTTCAAGTGCGGAAAGACCGGACACTATGCTACCGAGTGCCCCGAGTCAAAGAATGGGAATGGCAATGGAAACTCAGGGAAGAATCCCAACCCGTTCACCAGAGGAGAAGTGAATCACGTCAATGTGGAGAAGATTGACGAGCAGCCCTGACACAGTTGTCGGTAAGTTTTTGATTGATGCAATTATTGCCCTTGTTCTTTTTGACACTGGTGCATCGCATTCATACATACCAAGGGGTTTTGTGGAAAAGTATAAATTGCCCACCGCAGCCCTTAGGACACCTACGTTAGTGAGTTCCCTTGGAGCAGAGTATATGTCTAGCCAAGGATGCTATCAAGTGCCATTGACCATTGGAAGGCATGTATTTCCCATGGACCTTATTCTTTTGGAATCCCAGGGTTTGGATGTAATCATAGGTATGGATTGGCTATCCATGTTTGGAGGAAACATCGATTGCGCCAGTAGATCAATTCTTGTCACCACCCCAGAAGGGAAGAGGATCAAGTATGTGTCGAGGCACACACCCAAGAAAGCGCATGTGAATGCACTCATGGGAGTTCTTCAGGAAGAAGTGCCAGTTGTGAAGGATTACCCTGATGTATTCCCGGAGGAGTTACCCGGCATGCCACTGGATAGAGACATAGAGTTCCTAATTGAGATGTTACCCGGCACCGGACCAATATCGAAGAGACCGTATTGGATGCCCGCTAATGATCTGGAGGAGTTCAAGAAGCAAATCTAGGAGTTAATGGATAAGGGCTACATACGACCAAGTTCATCACCGTGGGGAGCCCCAGTGCTCTTAGTTGAGAAGAAGGATGGATCATTAAGAATGGTGGTTGATTATCGTGCACTGAACGAGGTGACAATCAAGAATATGTACCCACTGCCGATGATCAACGATCTGTTTGACCAGTTGCAAGGATCCAAGGTATTCTCTAAGATTGATTTGCGATCAGGATATCATCAGCTGAAGATCCGAGAACAAGATATACCTAAGACAGCTCTTCCCACAAGGTATGAGCTTTATGAGTATACGGTTATGTCATTTGGTTTGACTAACGCTCCTACCTATTTCATGATAATGATGAATAAGGTATTCACGGAGTTCTTGGATAAGTTTGTGGTAGTATTCATTGATGACATATTGATATACTCCAAGAATGAAGAGGAGCATAAGGAACATTTGCGTTTAGTTCTCAAGAAGCTCCAAGAGCATCAGTTATATGCCAAGTTCAGTAAATGTCAGTTTTGGTTGAAGGAAGTTGGATTCCTTGGACATGTCATATCAGGAAACGGTATAGCCGTAGACCCCGCCAAGGTTGAGGTAGTCACAGAATGGAAGGCACCCACCTCAGTTGGCGAAACTCGCAGTTTTCTTGGACTCGCAGGATATTACCGGAAATTTATTGAGAATTTCTCAAATATAGTGAAGCCCATGATGGAGTTATTGAAGAAGGAGACTAAGTATAAGTGGACCGAAGAGTGTGTGGCCAGTTTTCAGGAATTGAAGAAACGTTTGGTTACAGCCCCAGTACTGATTCTTCCGGATATACGCAAGGACTTCCAAGTATATTGTGACGCTTCTCGTCAAGGACTTGGAGGCGTTCTCATGCAAGATGGAAGAGTTGTGTCGTACGCTTCACGTCAGCTTCGACCACATGAGTTGAATTATGCTACGCATGATTTGGAGTTAGCAGCCGTGGTGCATGCACTCAAAACCTGGAGACATTTTCTTATTGGAAACCGTTGTGATGTATACACGGATCATAAGAGTTTGAAGTATATCTTCACACAGAAGGAGTTGAATATCAGGCAAAGGAGATGGCTGGAGCTCATAAAGGATTACGACATGATGTTGCATTATCTTCCAGGAAAAGCCAGTGTCGTGGCAGATGCTCTAAGTCACAAGAGTTATGTTAACACCATCATTTCTGGATGTTTACCCCGGGAATTAGCCGATGAGCTTAGGGATTTGCAAATGGAAATAGTCCCTAGAGGTTATGTTGCCACCTTGGAAGTTCAGTCCACGTTGTTGGTAAGGATACGAGAAGCCCAGAAGATGGACAAGGAAATTGCAGAGATAAAGGGAAGAATGGCTAAGGGAAAGGCAGAAGGATTTCGTGAGGATGAATACGAAACTCTTTGGTTTGAAAAGCGTATCTATGTGCCCAATGACACCTAGATTAGTAAGTTGATTCTCCAGGAGGCTCATGATTCGCCGTATTCGATTCACCCAGGCAACACCAAGATGTACTTGGATTCGAAGCAGAATTTCTGGTGGACCAGAATGAAGAAGGACATTGCCGAGTATGTAGCAGTGTGTGACGTTTGTCAGAGGGTCAAGGCTGAACATTAGAAACCAACAGGGTTATTGCAGCTGTTACCCATACCCGAATGGAAGTGGGATAAACGTGGAATGGATTTCATCACAGGACTACCCAGGACACATTCAGGGTATGATTCTATCTGGGTGATAGTCAATCGTTTGACTAAAGTAGCTCACTTTATCCCTATGAAGACCACTTACACGAGTGCTAAGTTGGCGAAGATATACATGACCTGGATCATATGGTTGCATGGAGTTCCGAGGACCATTGTATCAGATAGAGGAACACAGTTTACCTCAAAGTTTTGGAAGCAGTTGCATGAGACTTTAGGTACTAGGCTAGAGTTCAGTACAGCCTTCCATTCACAGACCATGGACAGACTGAGAGAGTCAACCAGATCCTGGAGGACATGTTGAGAGCTTGTGCGCTAGATTATGGATCTAGTTTGGATGATAACTTATCATACGCAGAGTTTTCTTACAACAATAGTTATCAAACAAGTTTGCAAATGGCCCCTTTCGAGGCTTTGTACGGAACGAGGTGCAGAACACCATTGATGTGGGATGAAGTTGGAGACCGTCAGTTATTTGGACCCGATTTGATCAAAGAGTCAGAAGAGAAGGTCAAAATGATCCACGACAGACTTAAGGTAGCCCAGTCCAGGCAGAAGAGTTATGCGGATACGAAACACAAGGAAGTGACCTATGAAGTTGGAGATAGACCGTACCTTCGTGTGTCTCCGCTTTGAGGAGTTAAGTGTTTCGGAGTTAAGGGTAAATTGGCACCGAGATTTGTGGGACCGTACAAAGTTTTGGAGCGTAGAGGAGAAGTAGCTTATCATCTAGAGTTGCCCGAGACTTTGTCCGGAGTTCACGATGTGTTTCACGTATGTCAGTTGAAGAAATGTCATGCAGAGATGGCCGATATTCTGTTACGTGATACAGTGCCCCGGGAAGCAATTCAGTTAGAGAGCGGCCTGACATATGAGGAGAAGCCCGTTAAGATTCTCGAGTTTGCCGACAGAGTTACCCGCAGCAAAGTCATCAAGTTCTGCAAAGTACAGTTGAGTCACCATACAGAGGACAAAGCCACCTGGGAACGAGAGGATGATCTATGCCAGGACCACCCACACAAATTTTCTAGCCAACCGGAATCTCGAGGGCGAGATTCATCTTAAGGGGGGTAGGTTTGTAAATTTGGATGTTAACATAGATCATTCATATACATTCATCATTTGAGGATTTTGAGCATGAGTTTATTTGAAAATTGATCCAAGACTTTAAGCAACTCAAACACCCAAGTGAGAGAGTTGGAAGTTTTCCAAATAGAAGCCCACTATTTTATTTATTTTCCAAGTGGGGTTGGATCAATAATATTTTGCCAAATTTCATTTTTCCAATATTTTAAATAAATGAGAGAAGATAATATGACTTCTTCAAAAACATAATAAAATGTTGGAATTTTTGAGTAAAAATAATTTTATTGGACTTTTATTTGAAGTTTATTATTAAAAAATTAAATTAAAAAGTTATTTTATTTTTAGACATTTTTTATGCCAGAAAAATGTTCACTTTGTTCTAAATATTAGGTTTAAACGGTGGAAATTGTTTCTGGTATTTTTAGAATTTTTTTTATATTTCATTTTGAATTCTGAAGTTCGGGCGAATTTAAAAAAAAAGTTTTGGCCCGAGCCAACTGGGCTGAAGGCCCAGCCGCCCGAGCCGGCCCAGCCGCCACCGCCTCCGTCGCTCCCGTGTCGATGCCGGACTTCGGCGGGAGTCCGACTCTGCCTCGTCGCCGCCTTGCCCCTCCCCCAACGCAACCGGACCCTCCTCCTTATAAGTTGCCGCCCCCGACCCCTCTCTCCTCCTCACACCGTCGCCGCCTCCATCGCCGCCGCTGTCGCACGCCGCCACCACCGCCGACCCGCGCCACACTGATAACCCACAAGTGTAGGGGATCGCAACAGTTTTCGAGGGTAAAGTATTCAACCCAAATTTGTTGATTTGACAAAAGGGGAGCCAAAGAATACTCTTAAGTATTAGCAGCTGAGTTGTCAATTCAACGACACCTGGAAACTTAGTATCTGCAGCATGATAGTTTAGTAGCAAAGTAATATGATAGTGGCGGTAGCAGCAATAAAAGTAATGATAGTGTTCTTGTAGTTTTTGTAATGGTAGCAACGGAAAAGTAAATAAGCAGCGAGCAATATAGGTAAAGCTCGTAGGCATTGGATCGGTGATGGGAAATTATGTCGGATGCAATTGATCATGTAGAAGTTATAACCTAGGGTGACACAGAACTACCTCCAGTTCATCAATGCAATGTAGGCATGTATTCCGAATATAGTCATACGTGCTTATGGAAAAGAACTTGCATGACATCTTTTATCCTACCCTCCCGTGGTAGCGGGGTCCTATTGGAAACTAAAGGATATTAAGGCCTCCTTTTAGTAGAGTACCGGACCAAAGCATTAACACATAGTGAATACATGAACTCCTCAAACTATGGTCATCATCGGGAGTGGTCCCGATTATTGTCACTTCGGGGTTGCCAGATCATAACACATAGTAGGTGACTATAGACTTGCAAGATAGGATCAAGAACACACATATATTCATGAAAACATAATAGGTTCATATCTCAAATCATGGCACTCGGGCCCTAGTGACAAGCATTAAGCATAGCAAAGTCATAACAATATCAATCTCAGAACATAGTGGATACTAGGCATCAAACCCTAACAAAACTAACTCGGTTACATGATAGATCCCATCAAACCCATTACCGTCTAGCAAGCCCACGATGGAATTACTCACGCACGGCGGTGAGCATCATGGAATTGGTGATGGAGGAAGGTTGATGATGACGATGGCGATGATCTCCACTCTCCGGAGCCCCGAACGGACTCCAGATCAGCCCTCCCGAGAGAGATTAGGGCTTGGCGGCGGCTCCATCTCGTGAAACGCGATAATTCCTTCTTCTTGATTTTTCTCTCCCCGAAAGTGAAGATATAGGATCTGGGGGTACATCGGTGGAGCACCAGGGGGCCCACAAGGCAGGGGGCGTGCCCCCCACCCTCGTTGACAGACCCTAGGCCCCCTGGTGTGGATCTTCTTGCAGATATTTTTTATATTTTCCAAAATATTTCTCCGTTGATTTTCAGGCGATTCCGAGAACTTTTTATTCTGCACGAAAACAACACCATGGCAGTTCTGCTGAAAACATCGTCAGTTCGCGTTAGTTCCATTCAAATCATGCAAGTTAGAGTCCAGAACAAGGGCAAAAGGTTTTGGAAAAGTAGATACGTTAGAGACGTATCAACTCCCCCAAGCTTAAACCTTTGGTTGTCCTCAAGCAATTCAGTTGTAAACTGAAAGTGATAAAGAAAAACTTTGACAAACTCTGTTTGCTCTTGTTGTTGTAAATATGTAAGCTAGCATTCAGGTTTTCAACAAGATCATGAACTAACCATATTCATAATAACTTTCAGGTCTCAAGACCAGTCACATCAATGGCATAATCAACTAGCGAGCAATAATAATAAACCTCGGATGACAACACTTTCTCAAAACAATCATGATATGATATAACAAGATGGTATCTCGCTAGCCCTTTCTGAGACCGCAAAACATAAATGCAGAGCACCTTTAAAGATCAAGGACTGACTAGACATTGTAATTCATGGTAAAAGAGATCTAGTCATGATCATACTCAATGCAAATTAATAGTAATACATGCAATGACAGAGGTGCTCTCCTACTTGTGCTCTTTAATAAGAGGATGATGACTCTGCATAAAAGTAAATAGATAGGCCCTTCGCAGAGGGAAGCAGGGATTTGTAGAGGTGCCAGAGCTCGATTTTTAAATAGAGATGAATAACATTTTGGGCGGTATACTTTCATTGTCAACATAACAACCAAGAATCTCGATATCTCCCATGCTACGCACATTATAGGCGGTTCCCAAATAGAATGGTAAAGTTTATACTCCCCTAACCACCAACAAGCACACTCCATAGCTAGACCGAAACAACGGGTACTGTCCAAACCAGCAACAGCCCTGGGGGAGTTTTGTTTAATTATTATGATTTTGCGCATGGGACTGGGCATCCCGATTACCAGCCTTTTTCTCATGAATGATGAGCGGAGTCCACTCATCGTGAGAATAACCCACCTATCATGGAAGATATAGACATCCCTAGTTGATGCATGAGTTGTTCGAGTATACAAAACAGAATTTATTTGAAGGTTTAGAGTTTGGTACATACAAATTTACTTGGAACGACAGGTAAATACCGCATATAGGAAGGTATGGTGGACTCATATGGAACAACTTTGGGGTTTATGGAAGTGGATGCATGCTACCTCTTCGTCTTGCGTTGTATTCCCTCGAAGAGGAGAGGGAGATGCAACAAAGTAGCGTAAGTATTTCCCTCAGTTTTTGAGAACCAAAGTATCAATCCAGTAGGAGACCACACGCGAGTCCCTCGCACCTGCACAAACAAATAAGAACTTTGCAGCCAACGCGATAAAGGGGTTGTCAATCCCTTTACGGTCACTTATGAGAGTGAGATCTGATAGAGATGATAGTTATATTTTTGGTTTATAAGAACGGCAAATAAAAGCGGTCAAAGTAAAGTAGATGTAGATTGATATGTTGAGAATAGACCCGGGGGCCATAGTTTTCTCTATTGGCTTCTCTCATGATAGAGATATTGTACGGCGGGTAAACAAATTACTGTCGAGCAATTGATAGAAAAGCGAATAATTATGAGACTATCTAGGCATGATCATTGTATATAGGCATCACGTCCAAGACAAGTAGACCGAAACAATTCTGCATCTACTACTATTACTCCACACATCGACCGTTATCCAGCATGCATCTAGTGTATTGAGTTCATACGAACAGAGTAACGCCTTAAGCAAGATGACATGATGTAGAAGGATAAACTCAAGCAATATGATGTAAACCCCATCTTTTTATCCTCGATGGCAACAATACAATACGTGCCTTGCTTCCCCTAGTGTCACTAGGAAAGGACACCGCAAGATTGAACCCAAATCCAAGCACTTCTCCCATTGTAAGAACTATAGATCTAGTAGGCCAAACCAAACCGATAATTCGAAGAGACTTGCAAGGATATTATGTGCACACATAAAAAGTTCAGAGAAGAACCAAATATCTTTCATAGATAACCTTGAGCATAAACTCACAATTCATCAGATCTCGACAAACACATCACAAAAAGAGATTACATCGAATAGATCTCCTCGAAGACCGAGGAGAACTTTGTATTGAGATCCAGAGAGAGAAGAAGCCATCTAGATACTAGCTATGGACCCGAAGGTCTGAGGTAAAGTACTCACAACTCACGGTGAGGGTGATGATGATGATGATGATGAAGGCCTCCGTGATGGATCCCCCTCCGGTGGAGCTCCGGAACAGGCTCCAAGATGGGATCTCCACGGGAACAGAAGCTATAGCAGTGGAATTTGGGTTTTCTCTCTGCGTATGGAGTTTCTGGGGTACGTGGATATATATAGGAAGAAGGAGGGCACTGCGGGCCACACGAGAGAGCCTCAAGGCAGGGTGCGCGCCCCCCACCCTCGAGGGCAGCCCCTCTATCCCTTGACTTGGTCCTGAAGTTTCCTGTGCGTGATTTTCTCCAAAAATATCTCTCGCGAAGGTTTCATTCCGTTTGGACTCTGTTTTATATTCCTTTTCTGCAAAGCCCTGAAATAGGCAAAAAATAGCAATCTGGACTAGGCCTTTGGGTTAGTAGGTTAGTCCCAAAAATGATATAAAAGTGAATGATAAAGCCCATTAAACATCCAAGACATCATAAATAATAGCATGGAACAATAAATAATTATAGATATGATGGAGACGTATCAATGCACAAGCAGTATTCCCGCTTAGTACAGGTGAAGGCTAGAAAGAGACTGGGAAGCGGCCAGCTCGAGAGCAACAATGGTCATGAACATGCATTAAAATTAATAAACAATGAATGCAAGCATGAGTAGGATATAAATCACCATGAACATAAATATCGTGGAGGCTATGTTCATTTGTTTCAACTACATGCGTGAACAGGTGCCAAGTCAGATCACTTAAATTGGTCAAAGGAGGATACCACCCATCATACCACATCACAACCATTTTAATATCATGTTGGCACGCAAGATTGACCATTTTAAACTCTCAGCTAATTAAGCATGGCAATAAGCAGCCATGATCTCTAATTGTCATTGCAAACATGTTTCATTCATAACAAGCTGAATCAAGAACGATGAGCCATCATATTTACAAAAACAAGAGAGGTCGAGTTCATACCAGCTTTTCTCATCTCAATTAGTTCATCATATATCATCCTTATTGCCTTTCACTCGCAGGACCGAACGGTGTGGACAATAATAATAGTTGTACGTGCATTGGACTAAGCTGGAATCTGCATACATTTAATACAAGAGAGAAGACAAGGTAATAGGGCTCAAGGTTAAATCAACAACAAAGCATATGAGAGCCACTAAGCATTTTCAATCATGGTCTTCTACTCTTAACCCCTAAAGAAAAGAAAAGAAACTATTTACACGGGAAAACTCCCAACAAGCAAAAGAAGAATGGGAAATCTTTTTGGGTTTTCGTTTTAACTACTACTACTAGCAAATAAAGTAAACTAGCTAGAAGCTACAACTAATATATTTTTTCTGGGTTTTTCTATCACACAAGAAAATGACTAAGAAAAAGAAATTGAAACTAAGCATGGATGGTATAGTGAAAGAGTGTGAGCACCGACAACTAGAATTAAGTGTGAACATGAATGTAAAGTCGGTGAGAAACACGTACTCCCCCAAAGCTTAGGCTTTTGGCCTAAGTTGGTCTATGGCCAGTATTGGCCTGACGAATATCCAAAGTTGTAGTTGGGGTCGTACTGAGACGCGGCAGATGCTGCATGCTGAGCTGCAGCTCGAAGGCGGGCTACCTCCGTCATGTTATAATAAGCATTTGCCTCTTCCATGGTTATAGTGTATCTCCCTTTTTCCTGGAAGTTAAACAAAGTGGGGGCAGGAAGAACAATAGGGATGGCATGCTGCCTGTTAAAGATTAGTCGATATTTGAGGGTTTGATCATCCCACTCTATAAACCGGTGACTGGTCATAGCATGGCAGTCTAAATAAGCAGGAGGTAAAGGTTCATCATTCATGTGCACTGACAGACCAAGAAAGCGGGCTATGCGGGTAGTATACATCCCACCAAATAAATCTCCATGCAACCCATTATGGTGTCGTCTACGTGCAACAATGGCTCCCACGTTATATTGCCTATCACCTAGTACGGCACTTCTGAGAACACTAAGATCAGGGACACACATGTGACAAGCCTCATCCTTACCGTTTATGCATCTACCGATAAAGAGAGCAAAGTAATGAATGGCAGGAAAATGTATGCTCCCCATGGTAGCCTATGTGACTTCCCTGGACTCCCCCACTGTAATACTAGCAAGGAATTCTCTAAATTCAAATTTGCGGGGATCACTCATACTGCCCCACTGTGGGAGCTTGCAAGCATAATTGAAATCCTCTAAATCCATGGTATAAGATTTATCATAAAGGTCAAACAGGACAGTGTGAGAATTACATGAAAATTAAAACTTAAACCTTCTCACAAAGCTATCAGTTAAGCCACAGTATTGAGGACACTTATCTTGTATGAAGTCCTCGAGGTCAGCGTTGCGCACGTGCATAAAATTCATCTTCGATGCCAGCTTGACCCATGAATTCATCTGACGGCCATTAACAAGGCCGCACATCAGCATCCCTCGGTGGTTCATCGTCCGGCTCACGGAACGCGAGCCTCGGTGAAGGACCACCTTTGTAACATCCCAAATTTTCAATTTGAAATGTTATACATAGATCATATTTGCATTTGCATGTTTTTGCATTTTTGTTTGTGGCGTTCCTCGAAATTCTAAGCAACTCAAGGACCTACGGAGAGAGTTGGGAATTTTACCGTTTTCGTATTTGAGTTCACTCGAATACCGGTACGAGGACAGTGTGATTCTAATTATTTTTCTCTCCTAAAAATATTTCTAAATACAAAATATGAGCGGAGATAATATGACTTCTCCAAAATAACAGAAATATTGGAGGAAATAAATATTAAAATCACTTTTGGTATTTTTCTGGATTTATTGCGGATTTATTTGCATAGGAAAAATACGCGTTTTTTCAAAATTGCATTTAGGTCCGGGAAAAATGTTCACTTTGTCCTAAATATTATTAGAGGACGGTGAAAATTTATTTCGGGAATTTTGGAGTCCGTTTGGTATTTCTTTCGTTAGTTTTTCTACGCCAGGACTCTATTTAGAAAAAAATATAGGAAACCGACTTGGAGTCGTGAAAGCCCAGGACTCCTGGGCTTTATAAGCGCAGCGCCCGGCCCGACCACCCCCAGCCCGCCTAGCCTCGCCCTGCCCTAACCCTAGCAGCCGCGCCTCGCCCTCCGCGCCGCGCCGCCGCCGGTTGCCGCCGCCGCCAACTTCCGCCGCCCCCGTCGCCGGACCGCCGCCCCGCCGCCGGACCAACCCGCCGCCCCGCCGCTGCCGTCTCGCCGGAGTTCGCGAGGTAGATGCCATTTTTTCTAGAACCGCTCTGTTTTTTTTAAACCGTAGATCTGTTTTTTTAGAATAGATCGGTTCGGTTTTTCGTCGGTTTTTTATTTAGCGGACGTTCGTCCGTACGTTCGTTCTAACGAACGGTTTTCGTTAGTTAACCGCAGACAGCGAACGTTCATTCGTTAGCCTATTCGTCCGTTTTCTTTTCGGGGTATTTATCCGCGGTTATTCCGATCGCGATTTCTGCCCTGATCTTGTTTTTCGTTTTTCTTTTCGCTCGAGAGTTGGAATCAGGTGATTCAAAATCCCAGATCTTCGTCTCGAAGCCCTCTTTACGTTTAATCAACTTGAACAAAGTTTTGGCTAATGTAAAATTTTACTTTAGGCCAACTGGTAAGCCGGTGCTCGTTTCTTTCGCAGTTTGAGTTCCGTTGTTTCTTTCGAGTTGATTCTTTTTGCAAACCGGAGTTCTTAAGTTGAACTTTCTGGTTAGATCTCTTATTTGAGTTTTACCCGTGCATTAGTTAAGTAATTATTGTGTGCTGGTTTGATTGCGATAGAGTACCTGGAGTGCGCCGCTTGCTACTTTGAGTCTTTAGGTTTTGCGGATCATCAGCAAGGCAAGTAACACTTTGATCATGCTTTCCAATTACCCAGTTTTCATTGCATTAGTCCAACCCTCACACATTGCATGAGTAGGATTAATTAACTTGTGGGATTGGGAAGTAGATTGAGGTAGTACCTATTACCTGCATTACATTGAAACCTTTGGGAGTTACTTCTATGTTTGCTGTTAGGACATGCTATGCTCGTAGACGTGGATTGGGTGAGTGAAATCCATGACAGATGTGAGTTTGTTAATTAATGGTTCAACTTAAGGTGGCAACATTAATACACATCTGGGTGGATTGAGGCATCTGGGTATTCCAGTGATTGCCTATTTTTCTTTTGGACCGCCACCCAGGCTCAAAGGTATCATGAGATTTTTCATACTAGAAACTTCCGTGTGCAGCCACATGCCAATATGGGCTCTGGCATAGTTGAGTAAGTTGTGGGAAACCTTTCCATGATGGGCTAGTATATGTAGTGGGTTTTGTACGTGTACCGGCCTATCTATCTGGTTAAGGGGACCTCTTCGGAAAGACTGTGCCTCGGTCATCCGTTTCTCAAACACCATGCAGTGCGAGAAACCAAACGGAGGTGATCGAGTCTTGTGGGGAAAAGTGCACAAACCTCTGCAGAGTGTTCAAACTGATCATGATTAGCCGTGTCCCCGGTTATGGACGTCTTGAGTATCTAGTACTTGGATTATCATGTGAATCTCATCATGTTACTATAATTAATTTTGTTGGGTTTAATGATGAACTTTAATTGGGGTTGAGAAGATGTCTATCTTCTCAACGATGTTTCAACTACCATGATAGTTAATTAAAATTTATTCCTTTGAAGTAGGGAAAAATTGGCTTTACGCAAAAAACTTAACCATAGAGCTTTCCACCAGCCAAATATTACATATAGTATAGCCTTACTTTCATTGCATTCTCTTGTGTTACCTTGCCAGCATATTCCATGTGCTGACCCGTTTTCGGGCTGCAACGTTTCATGTTGCAGACTTTTCAGACGTCGAGTAAGATGCCCTTTTTTTAGGTCGTGGTTCTATACTCAGTGATGCCGCTGGAGTTGATGGACTCACTTATCTTCCAAGCCTTCCGCTGTTATCGTGTTAGATATCCTTCAGCCATATTATTTGTAATAAATTCATCGTTGGACTATCGATGTAATAAGTGTGTGATTGCTACTCTGTTATATATCCTTCAAGTACTGTGTGTGTCAGCATTACTGATCCAGGGATGACACTGATGCACAGAGATCAGACTGTTTGAGGTCTGGTCGCTACAAGATGGTATCAGAGCACACGCTGACTGTAGGACACGACCACTAAGACAAGCCCTAGAGCACGATTCACTCTTCTCTTTTCTGACTCCTCATCTTTTCTACTCTTTAGGATGGTGGAAGCAAAGCACAAGTTCATGCAACCGGATGAAGAAACACCCTTTGGACGACACCTGAAGGAAGTTACCAGATATCTAAACATTGGATTACCAAGTTTCACCGGAACCTACAATGCCACTCTACCTGGGGAGGAGCGTTGGTTGATTCAAGCTCAAGTTCCAGGAAGGACGTTCGCACCCGTCACCTCACTCATAGCATTTTCCTTTAATGCACCTACATGGAGCCTAGGAAGGAGCATGGTAGCCCACATTGCTATGGGAAGGATTGGAGAAGTCTACAAGCAGGAGCTAAAGGACACTATCTACCAGATTTGTGGACGCCGAGATGAGAATTGGGGTATGATCAGCACCCGGAAGGGTATATCCATTGCAGCATTCATCCAGGAGTTGAACCACCACATTCGTCGCTAGGAGCACCAGATGTGTGCTGGGATGATAGATTTGAAGAAGGCCCTAAATAGGAATTTGGAACTAGAAGAAGAACTCAAGTCTACACACGACAGATATGAGGAGGAGATGAAGATACTTGTGGAGAAGAATGATGATTTGACCCGGAAGTTAGGAATACTCATGGGAGAAGAAGACGAGGAAGAAGAACCCAAGGAGATTCCACCGGAAGACTACATCATCATAGATGACACAGATTCGGAAGCTGAGGATAGCAAGGACGAAGACTATGAAGATGAAGCTGGAGAAAATATTATGGAATCCTCTGCCGATCAATATTTTTAGATGACCACCCTGTGACTAGTAGTTACTACCACATATTAGTTTTAGAGCACTTTTGTAACGATCGTTAGATTTGTAAGACCTTGTTTGAAATTGATTGGTGTGAATTGATTGTGTGTTTGTCTCATGTGCATATGGGTAGTGATTTTCCCTTAGACCTCTTTTCTATTCTACTCTCTTCCCTCTACACCCATCAGATGCCTCCAAGACGTGAATTCGAGATTCCCCCTGAGGTCACCCAGTTGATCCAGCAGCAGAACACCCTGATGCAACTTCTTGTCCAGAACACTCAGAACAACCAGAACAACAACAACAACCCTCCACCACCACCACACGTGGACAACCTGACACGTTTCTTAAGGTTGCAACCACCCAAGTTTGCTAGCAGCATCGAACCAATAGTGGCTGATGACTGGCTACGCAAGATTGGAAGGGATTTGACCACCGCCAATTGCTCGGATGCTGAGAAGGTGCGATTTGCCGCACACCAGTTGTCTGGACCAGCCGTAGCATGGTGCGAGAATCACACAGCCACTTACCCTGTAGCCAATGTGACTTGGGATTAGTTTCAGCAAGCTTTTCATACCGCCCATGTCTCAACTGGATCCATGAGTATGAAGAAGCAGGAGTTTCGCAATTTGCGCCAAGGGAACCGTACTGTGGCCCAGTACGTGGATGAGTTTAGTACCCTATCTCGTTATGCCCCAGATGATGTGGCCACAGATGCCGCTAAGCAGGAGAGATTCATGGAAGGGCTGAATGATGAGATGAGTGTACAATTGATGGTGGCAACTTTCAATAACTACCAGGAGTTAGTTGACCGCGCCCTAATGATTGAAAGCAAGCACCAGCAGATTGAGAGCTGCAAGAGGAAGTATGGGCAAGGGAAGTATAATTCTAGAGCTCAACAGAAGCCCCGCTTTACCCCTAAAGCGGTAGGACAGTTTCAACATACCCATGGAGGAGGTAGCTCGCACAACCACAATGGCACCAAGAATGGCAATGGGAATGGGAATGGAGCCAATGGAAACCAGAACCGCCCTACACCATCCACACCCACCAAGATGGATTTTAGCCATGTCACTTGTTACAAGTGCGGGAAGAATGGACATTATGCCAATGAATGCCCAGAAGTTAAGAATGGGAACGGCAATGGAAGCGCCGGGAAGAAGCCCAACCCGTCCAACAAAGGACAAGTGAACCACGTGACCGTGGACGAGGTAGAAGAGCAACCAGATGCTGTTGTCGGTAAGTTTTTGGTTAAGACATTTACCGCAATAGTTCTTTTCGATACTGCTGCATCGCATTCATATATTTCAAGGGGATTCGTAAATAGACATAGGATGTCCACCCGAGTCCTTACCCATGTTAGTAAGTTCACCCGGAGCAGATTATATGGCACACCAAGGATGTTTTCAGACGCCATTGATCATAGGACGCCATACTTTCCCCTCTGACCTAATAGTCCTGGAGTCACAAGGATTGGATGTGATATTAGGCATGGATTGGCTATCGAAGTATGGAGGTAATATTGACTGTGCCAGTAAGTCTATTTTGCTCACCACCCCGGAGGAAAAAAGGATTAAGTATGTATCTAAGCATTCGCCTATAAGGACTCAAGTACATTCTCTCACGGGAGTTGTTCAGGAGGAAGTGCCAGTAGTGAAGGATTATCCGGATGTGTTTCCAGAGGAGTTACCTGGCATGCCACCGGATAGAGATGTAGAGTTTTTGATTGAACTTTTGCCAAGCACCGGGCCAATTTCTAAGAGACCATATAGGATGCCCGCAAAAGATTTGGAGGAAATTAAGAAGCAGATTAAGGAGTTACTGGATAAAGGATTCATACGCCCAAGTTCTTCGCCTTGGGGTTCACCAGTACTTTTAGTGGAGAAGAAGGATGGATCCTTAAGAATGGTTGTTGATTACCGAGGACTGAATGAAGTAACTATCAAGAACAAGTACCAATTACCAATGATCAATGATCTGTTCGATAGATTGCAAGGAGCTAAGATATTTTCCAAGATCGATCTGCGATCAGGGTACCACCAATTGAAGATCCGAGAGCAAGATATACCTAAGACGGCCTTTACCACTAGGTATGGGTTGTACGAGTATACCGTTATGTCGTTTGGTCTGACGAACACACCGGCATACTTTATGAACCTGATGAAGAAAGTGTTTATGGAGTATTTGGATAAGTTCGTTGTAGAGTTCATAGATGATATATTGATCTTCTCGAAGGATGAGGAGGAGCATGCAGAGCATTTGCATTTGGTATTGGAGAAGCTCAGAGAACATCTTTTATATGCCAAGTTTAGCAAATGCGAGTTTTGGTTGAAGGAAGTCGGATTTCTCGGACACATTATATCTGGAGAAGGAATAGCAGTAGATCCCGCTAAGGTGGACACTGTGACCCATTGGGAAGCACCAACAACTGTTGGAGAGATCCGGAGTTTTCTTGGACTCGCAGGATACTACCGGAGATTTATCGAGAATTTCTCGAAGATTGCAAAGCCAATGACGGAGTTGTTAAAGAAGGACACCAAGTTCAGTTGGACAGAAGAATGTGAGGCCAGTTTTCAGGAATTAAAGAAACGTTTGGTCTCATCCCCTGTGTTGATTCTACCAGATCAACATAAGGATTATGAGGTGTATTTCGACGCTTCACGTCAAGGACCTGGAGCAGTTCTTATGCAGGAAGGAAGAGTTGTTTCGTATGCTTCACGACAACTAAAACCTCATGAGTTGAACTATGCCACCCACGATTTGAAGTTAGCAGCCGTAGTGCATGCATTGAAGATGTGGAGACATTTTCTTATTGGAAACCATTGTGAAGTATATACGGATCACAAAAGTTTGAAGTATATATTCACTCAGAAGGAGTTGAATCTTAATCAAAGGAGATGGCTGGAACTCATTAAGGATTATGACATGAGATTGCATTATCATCCCGGAAAGGCTAACGTAGTAGCTGATGCGCTAAGCCATAAGAGCCATGTCAATACCCTAATGATGGAAGAATTTCCAAAGGAGTTAGCCGAGGACCTACGAGAACTACGTATGGAGATAGTTCCGAGAGGCTATGTAGCAACACTAGAAATCCAGTCTACCCTGATGGATAAAATCAGAGAAGCTCAGAAAGCTGACAAGGAGGTTGTCGCTATAAAGGAGAGGATGAGCGAAGGAAAAGCTAAAGGATTTCGTGAGGATGAGCACGACACCCTGTGGTTTGAGGATCGAATGTATGTGCCTAATGACCCGGAGATCAGGAAGTTGATTTTACAGGAAGCCCATGATTCACCATACTCGATTCACCCAGGAAATACTAACATGTATTTGGATTTGAAGGATATTTTCTGGTGGACCGGTATGAAGAAGGATATTGCGGAGTATGTAGCAGTTTGTGATG
Organism: Secale cereale; assembly: GCA_902687465.1. Lineage (NCBI taxonomy): Eukaryota > Viridiplantae > Streptophyta > Magnoliopsida > Poales > Poaceae > Secale > Secale cereale. The sequence continues at coordinate 556,248,540 of LR738711.1, forward strand.
TGTGTCAGAGAGTAAAGGCAGAACATCAGAAGCCAGCAGGATTGTTACAACCTATGCCAATACCCGAATGGAAGTGGGAGAAGCTTGGCATGGATTTTATCACCGGATTGCCCAAAACCAAGGCAGGATATGATTCAATCTGGGTAGTAGTAGACCGATTGACGAAGGTAGCCCACTTTATCCCTGTTAAAACCACATATACCAGTGCAAAGTTGGCAAAGATATACATGACCAGAATTGTATGTCTGCGTGGAGTTCCAAGGAGCATCGTATCAGATAGAGGAACCCATTTTACCTCAAAGTTCTGGAATCAGTTACATGAAACTTTGGGGACCAGGCTAGAGTTTAGCACATCGTTTCACCCGCAGACAGATGGACAGATGGAGAGAGTCAATCAGATTTTGGAAGATATGCTTAGAGCCTGTGCATTAGATTATGGATCTAGTTGGGATGACAACTTGCCCTACGCGGAGTTCTCATACAACAACATCTACCAAGCCAGTTTGAAGATGGCACCGTTCGAGGCATTGTATGGAAGGAGATGCCGAACACCGTTAATGTGGGATGAAGTTGGAGACCGACAGTTGGTTCGACCAGACTTAATCAAAGAGTCTGAGGAGAAGGTGAAGTTGATTTGGGATAGACTGAAGGTAGCTCAGTCCAGGCAGAAGAGTTACGCAGACTCGAAGCGCAAGGAGATAACCTACGAGATCGGAGATAGAGCATACTTGAGAGTATCGCCTCTGCGAGGAGTTAAACGTTTCGGAGTTAAAGGGAAGTTAGCCCCGAGATTTGTGGGACCTTACCGTGTTTTGGAATGCATGGGAGAGGTTGCCTACAAGTTGGAATTACCCGAAGGATTGTCAGGAGTGCACAACGTGTTCCACATTTCGCAGCTTAAGAAGTGCCATGCGGAGATGGCCGATATACCGCTTAGAGACACAGTACCCCTGGAAGCAATTCAGTTGGACAGTGATCTGACCTACGAGGAGAAACCGGTTAAGATTCTCGAATTCTCGAGCAGAGTTACTCGCAGTAAGGTTATCAAGTTTTGCAAAGTTCAGTGGAGTCACCACACCGAGGAAGAAGCCACCTGGGAACGAGAAGATGATCTACGCAAGGACCACCCACACCTGTTCTCTAGCCAAGTCGAATCTCGAGGGCGAGATTCATTCTAAGGGGGGTAGGTTTGTAACATCCCAAATTTTCAATTTGGAATGTTATACATAGATCATATTTGCATTTGCATGTTTTTGCATTTTTGTTTGTGGCGTTCCTCGAAATTCTAAGAAACTCAAGGACCTACGGAGGGAGTTGGGAATTTTACCGTTTTTGTATTTGAGTTCGCTCGAATACCGATACGAGGACAGTGTGATTCTAACTATTTTTTTCTCCTAAAAATATTTCTAAAAACAAAATATGAGCGGAGATAATATGACTTCTCCAAAATAACAGAAATATTGGAGGAAAAAAAATATTAAAATCACTTTTTGTATTTTTCTGTATTTATCGCGGATTTATTTGCATAGGAAAAATAAGCGTTTTTCAAAATTGCATTTTGGTCCGGGAAAAATGTTCACATTGTCCTAAATATTATAAGATGACAGCGAAAATTTATTTCGGGAATTTTGGTGTCCGTTTGGTATTTCTTTCGTTACTTTTTCTGCGCCAGGACTCTATTTAGAAAAAAAAAATAGGAAACCGACTTGGACTCGTGAAGGCCCAGGACTCCTGGGCTTTATAAGCGCAGCGCCCGGCCCGACCGCCCCCAGCCCGCCTCGCCTCGCCCTGCCCTAACCCTAGCTGCCGCGCCTCGCCCTCCGCGCCGCGCCGCCGCCGCCGGTTGCCGCCGCCGCCAGCTGCCGCCGCCCCCGTCGCCGGACCGCCGCCCCGCCGCCGCACCACCCCGCCGCCCCGCCGCTGCGTGTTGCCGCCGCCGCCGCTGCACCACCCGTCGCCAGACTGCCGCCCCGCCGCTGTCGTCTCGCCGGAGTTCGCGAGGTAGATGCCGTTTTTTTCTAGAACCGCTCGTTTTTTTTAAAACCAAAGATCTGTTTTTTAGAATAGATTGGTTCGGTTTTTCGTCGGTTTATTTATTTAGCGGACGTTCGTCCGTACGTTTGTTTTAACGAACGGTCTTCGTTAGTTAACCGCAGACAGCGAACGTTCGTTCGTTAGCCTGTTCGTCCGTTTTCTTTTCGGGGTATTTATCCGCGGTTATTCCGATCGCGATTTCTGCCCTGATCTTGTTTTTCGTTTTTCTTTTCGCTCGAGAGTCGGAATCAGGTGATTCAAAATCCGAGATCTTCATCTCGAAGCCCTCTTTACGTTTAATAAACTTGAACAAAGTTTTGGCTACTGTAAAATTTGAATTTAGGCCAACTAGTAAACCGGAGCTCGTTTCTTTCGCAGTTTGAATTTTGTTGTTTATTTCGAGTTGATTCTTTTTGCAAACCGGAGTTCTTAAGTTGAACTTTCTGGTTAGATCTCTTATTTGAGTTTTACTCGTGCATTAGTTAAGTACTTATTGTGTGCTTGTTTTATTGCGATAGAGTACACGGAGTGCGCCGCTTGCTACTTTGAGTCTCTAGGTTTTGCGGATCATCAGCAAGGCAAGTAACACTTTGATCATGCTTTCCAATTACCTAGTTTTCATTGCATTAGTCCAACCCTCACACATTGCATGAGTAGGAATAATTAACTTGTGGGATTGGGAAGTAGATTGAGGCAGTACCTATTACCTGCATTACATTCAAACCTTTGGGAGTTACTTCTACGTTTGCTGTTAGGACATGCTATGCTCGTAGACGTGGATTGGGTGAGTGAAATCCATGACACATGTGAGTTTGTTAATTAATGGTTCAACTTAAGGTGGCAACATTAATACACATCTAGGTGGATTGAGGCATCTGGGTATTCCAGTGATTGCCTGTTTTTCTTTTGGACCGCCACCCATGCTCAAAGGGATCATGAGATTTTTCATACTAGAAACTTCCGTGTGCAGCCACATGCCAATATGGGCTCTGGCATAGTTGAGTAAGTTGTGGGAAACCTTACCATGATGGGCTAGCAGATGTAGTGGGTTTTGTAGGTGTACCGGCCTATCTATCTGGTTAAGGGGACCTCTTCGGAAAGACTGTGTCTCGGTCATCCGTTTCTCAAACACCATGAAGTGCGAGAAACCAAACGGAGGCGATCGAGTCTTGTGGGGAAAAGTGCACAAACCTCTGCAGAGTGTACAAACTGATCATGCTTAGCCGTGTCCCCGGTTATGGACGTCTTGAGTATCTAGTACTTGGATTATCATGTGAATCTCATCATGTTACTATAATTAATTTTGTTGGGTTTAATGATGAACTTTAATAGGGGTTGAGAGGATGTCTATCTTCTCAACGATGTTTCAACTACCATGATAGTTAATTAAAATCTATTCCTTTGAAGTAGGGAAAATTTGGCTTTACGCAAAAAACTTAACCATAGAGCTTTCCACCAGCCAAATATTGCATATAGTATAGCCTTACTTTAATTGCATTCTCTTGTGTTACCTTGCCAGCATATTCCATGTGCTGACCCGTTTTCGGGCTGCAACGTTTCATGTTGCAGACTTTTCAGACGTCGAGTAAGATGCCCTTTTTTTTGGTCGTGGTTCTATACTCAGTGATGCCGCTGGAGTTGATGGACTCACTTATCTTCCAAGCCTTCCGCTGTTATCGTGTTAGATGGCCTTCAGCCATATTATTTGTAATAAATTCATCGTTGGACTATTGATGTAATAAGTGTGTGATTGCTACTCTGTTATAAATCCTTCAAGTACTGTGCGTGTCAGCATTACTGATCTAGAGATGACACTGATGCACAGAGATCGGACTGTTTGAGGTCTGGTCGCTACAACCTTGAAAGTTCTCCTAGACATTTTTCTGCAATTTTCTGAAATTTTTAGTAACTTCAAAATAAAAGTTAACCAAACTCAACAAGATTGATAGCAACAACTCCTACTAGTGCCTAGAGGCTATATCATGCATTAGAACTACTTGGGACCTAGAAAATTTTACATGCAAGCTCAAGAACAATGTCACCACAGTAGCATAAATTTGCAACAAAGAAATCACTAGAACAAAAACTTATTGGACAAATGGAGGAGTCACATACCAAGGAACAATCTCCCCAAACAGTTTGGTGAATGGTGCTTTGAGCAAGGAGATCGAAAATGGCAGCAAGATGAGCTAGAACTCGGGTTTGAGCTGGTTGGGGATTTTTTTGGGAGGAAGAAGAAGATCATGGGTGTAGGAATGAGTGGAGGGGGCCACGTGGGGCCCACGAGGCAGGGGGGCGCGCCCTGGACCCTCGTGGCCACGTGCTGGCTCCCCTCGCTGTGTGTTCAGTGCCATATTTTCTTAAATATTCTAGAAAATATCATATTTCATTTTCATGGCATTTGGAGAACTTTTATTTTTGGGATTTTTTTTATTATTGCACGGATAAGTCTGGAAACTGACAGAAAATGCTATTTTTCTTTTATTTATCCTAATTAACAGAAAGTAAAAGGAGGGTACAGAAGGTTGTGCTATCAAGATTCACCTATCCCATGTTAATCAAAAGGAATCCATTAACAAGGTTGATCAGGTCTTGTTAATAAACTCTTTCCGAGTAACATGAAACCGGAGAATTTTCGAATAACACTAGGTTACCTCAATGGGGATATGTATGTCCCCAACAATAAGAATGTCATATGTCTTCTTGATAGTAGGAAGAGGAAACTCAAAACCTCCAATAGTGTTAGTCGAAGTTTTTCCAATATAATTGATACTATGGACCTGAGGATGTTTCCTAAGAAAGTGTACCGTATGCTCATTACCATTGACATGAAAAGTGAGATTGCCTTTGTTGCAATCAATAAAAGCCCCTGCAGCATTCAAAAAGGGTCTTCCAAGAATAATAGACATACTATCATCCTCGGGAATATCAAGTATAACAAATTCCGTTAGAATAGTAACATTTGCAACTACAACAGGCACGTCCTCACAAATACCGACAGGTATAGCAGTTGATTTATCACCCATTTGCAAAGATATTTTTGTAGGTGTTAACTTACTCAAGTCAAGTCTACGATATAAAGAGAGAGGCATAACACTAACACCGGCTCCAAGATCACACAAAGCAGTTTTAACATAGTTTTTCTTAATGGAGCAAGGTATAGTAGGTACTCCTGGATCTCCTAATTTCTTAGGCATTCCACCCTCAAAAGTGTAATTAGCAAGCATGGTGGAAATTCCTACTTCGGGTATCATTCTTTTGTTGGTAATAATATCTTTCATATACTTAGCATAAGGATTTGTTTTAAGCACATCAGTCAAACGCATACGCAAAAAGATAGGTCTAATCAATTCAGCGAAGCGCTCAAAATCCTCATCATCCTTTTTCTTGGATGGTTTTAGAGGTAAAGGCATGGGTTTCTGAACCCACGGTTCTCTTTCCCTACCGTGCTTCCTAGCAACAAAGTCTCTCTTACATAATGTTGATTCTTTGATTGTGGGTTATCAAGATCAACAGCAGGTTCAATCTCTACATGGTTCTCTTTCCCTACCGTGCTTCCTAGCAACAAAGTCTCTCTTACATAATGTTGATTCTTTGATTGTGGGTTATCAAGATCAACAGCAGGTTCAATCTCTACATCATTATCATTGCTAGGTTGAGCATCAGCATGAACATCATCATTAATATTATCACTAGGCTCATGTTCATTACCAGATTGTGTCTCAGCATCAGAAATAGATATATCATTGGGGTTCTCAGGTGTGTCAGCTACAGGTTCACTAGAAGCATGCATGGTTCCATCATTTTTCTTTTTCTTCTTTTTAGAAGAACTAGGTGCACCTAAATTAGCTCTCTGAGAATCTTGCTCAATTCTCTTAGGCTGGCCCTCAGGATACAGGGGTTCCTTAGTCATTTTACCACCTCTAGTTGCAACTCCAACATCATAGTCATTATTCTTACTATTTAATTCATTGAGCAAATCATTCTGAGCCTTAAGTACTTGTTCTACTTGAGTGGTGACCATAGAAGCATGTATACTAATGAGTTTCAGTTCACCTTTAGCTCTAGACAGATAATCACTCAAGCGTTCAATCATATAAGCATTGTGTTGTAATTGCCTACCAACATAAGCATTGAAGTTTTCTTGTTTCACAATAAAATTGTCAAACTCATCTAAGCATTGGCTAGCAGACTTATAACGAGGAATATCACCTTCATCAAATCTATAAAGATAATTTATCATTACTACCTGTGTCAGGTTATCAAGACCATGTATTTCTTCAATAGGTGGTAAATTCTTAACATCTTTAGCTTTAATACCTTTTTATTTCATAGATTTCTTGGCCTCTTGCATATCCTCAGGACTGAGAAATAGAACACCTCTTGTCTTCGGAGTTGGCTTAGGGGCTAGTTTAGGAAGTGTCCAATTATTGTCATTTGTCAGCATATTATTCAATAGTAATTCAGCTTGTTCAACTGTTCTTTCCCTGAAAACACAACCAGCACAACTATCCAGGTGGTCTCTGGAAGCATCATTTAGTCCATTATAAAAGACATCAAGTATATCGTGCATCTCAAGAGGATGATTGGGCAAAGCATTAAGTAATTAGAGAAGCCTCCCCCAAGCTTGTGGGAGAATCTCTTCTTCAGTTTGAGCAAAGTTATATATTTCCCATAAGGCAGCTTGTTTCTTATGAGCGGGAAAATATTTAGCAGAGAAGTAATACATCATATCCTGGGGACTACGCACACAACCAGGATCAAGTGAATTAAACCAAGTCTTAGCATCACCCTTTAACGAGAACGGAAATAGCTTAAGGATATAGTAGTAACGAATCTTTTCATCGTTGGTAAATAGGGTGGCTATATCATTAAACTTAGTAAGATGTGCCACAACAGTTTCAGACTCATAGCCATGGAAAGGATCAGATTCAACCAAAGTAATTAACTTAGGATCAACAGAGAATTCATATTCCTTATCAGTAACACAGATACGTGAAGTAGCAAAAGCAGGGTCATGTTTCATTCTAGCATTCAAGGACTTTTCTGACAACTAGGCTAATAACTTCTTAAGATCATATCTATCATTGCAAGCAAGGAAGTCTCTAGCAGTTTCTTCATACATAACATAACCCTCAGGAACAACAAGCAATTCATATCTATTGGGAGTAGTTTCATCATCACTTTCATAAATATCATCAATTTCAATATTTGCATTCTCCCTAACCTTAGCAATTTGTTCATCTAGAAATTCACCTAGTGGCACAGTATCAAGCATAGAAGTAGTTTCATCATACATAGCAGAAGTGCCATCATCAAGAACATACGACATATCAGATTCAATAGCAGGAGTAGGTGTCGCAAGTTTACTCATAACAGAAGGAGAATCAAGTGCAGACCTAGATGGCAGTTCCTTACCTCCCCTCGTAGTTGAGGGTAAGATCTTGGTTTTTGAGTCCTTCAAATTCTTCATAGTGATCAACAGATATAAATCCCAAGTGACTTAAAGAATAGAGCTATGCTCCCCGGCAACGGCGCCAGAAAATATTCTTGATAACCCACAAGTGTAGGGGATCCTAACAGTTTTCGAGGGTAAAGTATTCAACCCAAATTTGTTGATTCGACACAAGGGGAGCCAAAGAATACTCTTAAGTATTAGCAGCTGAGTTGTCAATTCAACGACACCTGGAAACTTAGTATCTACAGCAAGATAGTTTAGTAGCAAAGTAATATGATAGTGGCGGTAGCAGCAATAAAAGTAATGATAGTGTTTTTGTAGTTTTTGTAATGGTTGCAACGGAAAAGTAAATAAGCAGCAAGCAATATAGGTAAAGCTCGTAGGCATTGGATCGGTGATGGGCAATTATGTCGGATGCAATTCATCATGTAGAAGTTATAACCTAGGGTGACATAGAACTAGCTCCAGTTCATCAATGCAATGTAGGCATGTATTCCGAATATAGTCATACGAGCTTATGGAAAAGAACTTGCATGACATCTTTTGTCCTACCCCCGCCGCACCCCCCCCCC
>LR738711.1:556257603-556339586 GCA_902687465.1 Secale cereale
CCCCCCCCCCCCCCCCCCCCCCCCCCCCCGTGGCAGCGTGGTACTATTAGAAACTATGGGATATTAAGGCCTCCTTTTAATAGAGTACTGGATCAAAGCATTAACACATAGTGAATACATGAACTCCTCAAACTATGGTCATCACCGGGAGTGGTCCCGATTATTGTCACTTCGGGGTTGCCGGATCATAACACATAGTAGGTGACTATAGACTTACAAGATAGGATAAAGAACACACATATATTCATGAAAACATAATAGGTTCAGATCTGAAATCATGGCACTCGGGCCCTAGTGACAAGCATTAAGCATAGCAAAGTCATAGCAACAACAATCTCAGAACATAGTGGATACTAGGGATCAAACCCTAACAAAACTAACTCGATTACATGATAGATCCCATCCAACCCATCACCGTCCAGCAAGCCTACGATGGAATTACTCACGCACGGCGGTGAGTATCATGGAATTGGTGATGGAGGAAGGTTGATGATGACGATGACGACGATCTCCACTCTCCGGAGCCCCCAACGGACTCCAGATCAGCCCTCCGGAGAGAGATTAGGGATTGGTGGCGGCTCCGTCTCGTGAAACGCGATAATTCCTTCTTCTTGATTTTTTTCTCCCCGAAAGTGAAGATATAGGATCTGGGGGTACGTCGGTGGAGCACCAGGGGGCCCACGAGGCAGGGGGCACGCCCTGGGCAGGGGGGTGCGCCCCCACCCTCGTGGACAGGCCCTGGGGCCCCTAGTGTGGATCTTCTTGTAGATATTTTTTATATTTTACAAATATAATTCTCCGTTGATTTTCAGGCGATTCCGAGAACTTTTTATTCTGCACAAAAACAACACCATGGCAGTTCTGCTAAAAACAGCGTTAGTCCGGGTTAGTTCCATTCAAATCATGCAAGTTAGAGTCCAAAACAAGGGCAAAGGGGTTTGGAAAAGTAGATACGTTGGAGACGATTCACGCACCCCCACCCGCCGCCGCCGCTAGACGCCATCGCCGCTACCGCTGGAGGCTACCGCCGCTGCTGCCGGAGCCCCACGAGCCCGCCACCGCCCATTAACCTGACCCGACCCGCCGTCGATCCTATCAGCTAGGTATTAACCAACCGTTTTTTAGTTTCGGTTTTTTTATAAAACCCTAGATCGGTTTTTTTGAAAACCCTAGTTTTTTTCTGGTTTTATTATTCAACGAACGTCCACTATTTAGTTACAGAAATGAACGTTCGCAAATAGGTCTTTTCTTTTTCTATTTATTTTCAGCCAAGGACCTATCTACAATGAAATGTTTTACAAATCAGTCCCTGGTCTTCAAACCCTTGTTACTTTTTACTCGTTAGTCGGAATTAGGTGAAAGCAACGCCAATTTCTTCGTTTCGATCTTATCTTTCCAGTAGCGCAACTCAAAGTTGATTTTAAAAAAATTTAAAATTTGAATTCAAACAGTTTTGTGTTTCAACTTCGTTTGATCGTAATTTGAGTTTCGTAACTCCGTCCGAGTTGATTCTTTTTGCAAATCCAAGCTCTTGACCTAAAGTTTCTGTTAAGGCTAAATTCACTTAATTTTGGTACTGTTAGATATTGTTTTCTATTGCAAAAGTTATTCGTTTGTTTTCGAAAATTTTCGAGATCTGTTCTTTGATTCTGTTGCATGGTTTCTTATGTATGCTATTGTTTTATTGCAATATAATTCCCGTAGTGCGAAGCGTGCTACAACGAGTCACTAGGTTTCAACGATCGTCAGCAAGGCAAGTTCATACTTTGATCATACTTTCCAATACCTAGTTTTTATTGCATTAGTTATATCCTCAAATACTTGCATGAGTAGGACTTGTTACATGTGATGATGCTTTGTAGTTCATGAGGTAGGAACCCAATGACTTGAGATCAACCCAAGGGAATATATGCTTTCCTACTTATTGCTTAGCCATGCTTGTAGACGTGGATTGGTATGAGTGATTTCATGAAAGTTGTGAGTGTAATAACAATTAAGGGTTTCTTTAAGGTGGAAATTTAACACACATCTGGGTAGATTGGTTGCAGGGCACCTAGAGAATCCAGTGTTGTCCTAGGAAATCCCGGAGGACTTGTGTGATTATCTTATGGAATGCCACCCAGGCTCAAAGGGATCATATATCATTCATGCCTAGAAACTTCCGTGTGCAGCCACAAGCCAAATTCTCAATGTTCATGCTCAAATTTAACTAAGTAGTTAAATAAAATTTATTCCTTCGTTGTTGGGAAAAACTAGCTTTATGCAAAATTAACCTTACAGCCTTCGCCAGCCAAATATGCATATAGTTGTAGACATTGCTCTTTATCATTACAGTGTGTTCTTGCCATCATATTCAATGTGGTGACCTATATGGCTGCAATGTATCATGTTGCAGAGTTTTCAGACGGAGATTAAGGTGCGATAGGTCATTGTCATGCACTCAATGTTTGACGTGGAGTTGGATGGACTCAACTACTCTTCATAGCTTCTGCAGTTTATTTTATTAGATGGCCTTCAGCCATTTTCGTGTAATGGATATTGCCTCTCGAGGACTTTCGATGTAATAAAGTGTGATTGAACCTCTGTTATAAATCCTCGAGTACTGTGTGTGTCAGCATACCGATCCAGTGATGACACTGAGCACAGAGACTTCGGTTCAATGGAGCCGTGGTCGCTACATGCAAGGACCATCGTAGTCAATCCAGATCCAACTAAAGTGGGAGAGACAGACACCCACCAGCCACGTTATGCAATACAAGTTGCATGTTAATCAGTGTAACCGGCCTTATGTACGTGGACATGTAAGGTTCGACCGAGCCACTTGATCCCAGAATACTGCCAAATAAAAATAAGACATTGGTGGTAAGTATTATGAATATCACCACCCACAAATCCTTTGTGTTCTACTCGTGCATATCATCTAAGCATAGACCTGGCTCATGATGGCACTGTTGGGAAACGTTGCATGGAAAATGAAAAAACTACGCACACGCAAGGTCTATCCATGGAGATGCATAGCTATGAGAGGGGGATAGAATATGCATACCCTTGTATATCGCTAAGCGGAAGCGTATATAGCGCGGTTGATGTAGTCGTATTCTTCGTGATCCTACCACCAACCGATCTACTGCCGAACGGACGACACCTCCGAGTTTAGCACACGTGCGGCTCGATGATGTATCCTAATTCTTGATCCAGCAAGAGGGATAGGAGAAGTAGATGATATCACAACCAACATTAAGGTGTGGTGGTGATATTGGTGGTGGAGCATCCACAACACTTCGCTAAGCGTTGTCGGGACGAGGCAGTGGAACTACAGAGTAACGGGAGAGAGAGAGAGAGACAGAGAGAGGGCGCCAAGGGCTTGGTGTATCCTCTTGGGGTGCCCCCTCCCCTCTATTTATAGGTTTAGGGGCGTGGGGAACAGCCCCTCCAAACCCTAGAGCACAGCCAAGGGGGGAGGAGGTGGAATCCTAGTCCTCCTCCTTCCCTTCCATACAAAAGTGGGCTTTCCACCTTTCCCAACCGCATGGGCCTTTGTGGGACTTGTGTGCCCTTGGCCCAATAAGGCCATCTTCCCTCAGCCTGTGCTGACCCTTGGGACGTGGTGGAACCCTTGGTGGACTTCCGGACTCCTCTGGATGTTTCCGGAGCCTTCTGGAAGCTTCCCTGTACAATATCGAAAAACTGAAACTTTTTCCGGAACCCTGAAAACAACTTTCCATATATAAATCTTTACCTCCCGACCATTCCGAGACTCCTCGTGACATCTAGGATATCATCCAGGACTCCTAACAACATTCGGTTACCACTCATCAAATATCCCAATACTACTCTAGCGTGAACGAACGTTAAGCGTGTGACCCTGCGGGTTCGGGAATCATGTAGTCATGACCGGGACTCCTCTCTGGTCAATAACCAATAGTGGGACCTAGATGCCCATATTGGTTCCTACATATTCCACGAAGATCATATATCGGTTGAACCATGATGTCAAGGATTCGGTTAATCCCGTATGCAGTTCCCTTTGTTCGTCGGTACGTTACTTGCCCGAGACTCGATCGCCGGTATATCATACCTATTTCAATCTCATTACCGGCATGTCTCTTTACTCGTTCTGTAAAATTAGATCCCATGACTAACTCCTTAGTCACATCGCTTGCAAGCTTCTTGTAATGTTGTATTATCGAGAGGGCCCAAGGATACCTCTCCGTCAAACGGAGTGACAAATCCCAGTCTCAATCCATACCAACCCAACAGACACCATCGGAGATACCTATAGAGCACCTTTATGATCACCGAGTTACTAAGTGATGTTTGATAGCACACAAGGTATTCCTCCGGTATCCGGGAGTTGCATGATCACGTGGTCAAAGGAACATATACTTGACATGAAGAAAGCTATAGGAAATAACTTAAACGATCTGATGCTAAGCTTACGGTTGGGTCTAGTTCATTACATCATTCTCCTAATGATGTGACCCCATTATCAAATGAAAAATCATTGCTATAGTTAGGAAACCTTAACCATCTTTGATAAACGAGCTAGTCTAGTAGAGGCTCACTAGGGACATGGTATTTGTTTACGTATTCACACAAGTATTTTAGTTTTCGGTCAATACAATTGTAGCATGAATAATAAACCTTTACCATGAACAAGGAAATATGATAATAACTAATTATTGCCTCTAGGGCATATTTCCAACATATATCAGGGTCCAATATTTTTACTTGGAGTTTTTGTCTAGACCTATGCATAGAGATGTGACGAACAACTGTATTAGTACCAATATATGGATATAAATTGGGAATACAAAGGTCTGGGGTGAGAAATCGGCAAGGCATGAGAGAGATACAAGAGAAGGGATGAGTAATAGAAGCAAAGGTGGGAAGCTAAGTTGACTAACAAATCAATTCACTGCCATCCTTTGTCTAGCTTCTCCTTTATAAACCTTTTACCTCTTTGTGTAACTGGGCCAAGCCCAAGTGTCATGGCTCATTCCATCAAGATGGCCTTGAATGAGAAGAGGGTCATGGCCCTTGGAGCCTGACATTCCCACCGCCTTAAAGGCGACTGACCTCAAGCTGGTGACGTGGTACCAAAGAACAACCAAAGCCACCTGGGTCTCATGGTCAATGGATATGTCTATGTCTCTTGACTGACAACCATCCAACATCATAATCACTCTATGCACTTCTATGTAGATAGTTGATCCTAATTTTTATTGTGGCCCAACCATGAAGATTCAAGATTCCAGGATTCTATTGCGTTGCAGAAGAAAGATCAATTCCATGACCAAGAGAATCTTCCGCAACATGAATGAATAAATAAGACACCCATGTTTCTGAAAACGGCTTAATAGCGCAAAGGCAATGAACATCAAAGATGCATGGGTCCCATAATCTATTTGCCGAACATGTTACCTCAGGGAGCACCCTATGTTCCACATTTTGAATTAGAAATATGGAATCTGAATGTCCTATCATGGAGCCCCGTTGAGTGTAAATAATTAGCTTCATCAGTTGCTGCACAAATTAAAATTAGCTTGATCATATTTACCTACAACAGCATACAATCATATATCCTGTCAGGTGTGCAACTTTGCAATTTACCTACAACATCATACAATCACGCGGAATTGTTCTAAATACCAAAATTCTTTGTACATGCACCCCTAATACCCAGACCCCACAACCTTAGCCCACACAAGAATTGGTAAAAGTAGTTCAATTGTGGTTCCTTTTGAACTGGCAAAGAAGTGGACACAGTTCCAGATATAGTAAAATTTGATCCTTGAACAAGAGAGCATCTCCCAACATAAAGGAATAAGCCACCATCCAATCAATCATGGTACCGAGGTAATAAACATGCCATATATCATTGAGCAGTAACTTTCGTGTACTTGCACTTGCTCGCAGGACAGTAGAACAAGCAACAACAACAATATAGTCCAAATAAGTAGGAACACCATCTCGCACTGGAGCAACATAAGGATTGTATAAATTCTCAGAAATGCTGGTGACCACCGACACAAGAATATGTCGTGGATTTCCCATGATACCAATAAAGAGTGTCCGTGAAATCACCCATTGGAATTGTTGAAAATACTATTGGGGAGCAGGCAAGAATTTCGTGAAATTACATTGTAGTCCAATAAGGATGCCACACAAGCCGGTGTTTCTCACAAGCTGGTGACTAGAAACACTAGAACTTGTATATGCAATGGCAAGTGAAAGTGAATAATGGTTGAGGAACTCCGACAAACAATTCTCTTCCTTCAGTAATTAGTGATGTTACTCTTCTTTTGTTAACAAAGGATTCACGCGGTTGCATAACATCTAGGAGGGCCTCAGCTTGAAGTGTCATGCAGTGAACAAGGACAACCAGGTACGTAGAGTTAAGGGCACCATATCCTATACCATATGCAGTCGTGAGGACCATGAGCTTGTTTATCACTAGAGTTTCTTTGACATGGTACTCAAAGAAGACTTTAAGTGAACATATATCTCTGAAGAGTAGGAAAACTAGCCAAGAAATGAACCCAAAATTTTATCAGTTGCAAGTAAAGTATAATTTATACATGGATGTGGTGGCGAAGATTGGAGTTCCATAAAGTAAAATCGAGTAGCTTGATCAGTTGCTGCATAATTCATTATTCTCAATAAACAACAAGCATTACCATCTTGCTAAACTGTAACTCCCTCTACCAATTATTCAAACAATAGGGTGGTCTTCATTTACATTTCAAGTGAGTGGTATCCTCCATGAAATCCTCCGTAAGAAGAATAGATGCATATCAACTTGGTAATGCAATACAAAAAAAACTTCCGTGATAATACGTGTCTGGCACAGTAGGTCACATTTTCTGTCACGCATGTACAAACGTGATGATTTCATTGAAGAATCAAAAGTCGTATATGTGATGTCATAGAAGTGTTTCATGACAAAAATGAATTTTTCATCACGGAGGTGCTTGTTGTGATAAATGGTGGGTCATGGAAATGATTTTGCCAAGGATAACCAACACATGGCAACCACTTTAACGGGTCGACGCTAAGCTATTTGGTGCAAGTTTTGGACCTAATACCCGCCCCGTTAACAACCCTGACCAATGATGATTTTCCACGTGTCAATTTCTCATTCGCCAACAGAAGCACGCGTCAGCTCTTCGTTGCGACATATCCTATCCATCAGATGGATGAGACACGCCTATGAAATATCGACACGTGGCATGGCCCAACAATGGGCCATTTAGGTTAAAAGGCCGGCCTAATCAGAGGCCCACATGATATATATAAAAGTTTGCGGCCTGGCCCACTAACGGCCTGCTTGCACATGACCCATCGGCAGTTTCGGCTCATTAATAGACTCCTATGTATATGGGCCAAACTATGGCCTGATGGGCTTTCGCCTGTTAGCAGCCCATCGAGGAAATGGGTTGTCTTCGACGATGTGGGCCTTTCGGCCTATTACGGGCCCATTCTAGAATTGATCCAATTCTAGCCCGGTATGTCTTTAGGCATCTTAACGACCGACGCTTCACTTGGGCCATTTGTGGCCCGACATAACATTCAACCTCTTAACGGCCCATGCTCACCATGGCACGATTCTGGCCCGTTCTCACTTTTGGCTTGTTGAAGGCCCGTGTAGTATGTCGGCCCATTTATGACACGAGTTAGCTTTTGGCATGTTAACGGCCCGCCTATTGGGACCTCTAGCCTAAGATTGATTTCGGCCTGCTAATAGCCCATGGGCTCTATGCCAAATTACGGGCCTGATTTGACTTTTGGCCTATTATGGGCCCTGTTATGTTTGGGCCCAACTAAATTCCCTACATCCTTCGGTAGACTACAAGATTATAACATTGTGCATTTCAACTGTGATTCTTTATGCAAAGAGATCAAGGAAAAATTAATTTGTCAATTGGAAATTATCCAAAATCTGAAAAGCTGAGTAGGTAATTCATGAATTTGGTTTTGATCAATTACATGGTTATCATTCAAATTTGTGTCCGCTTGGCAATAGAAATCCTATGATTACTGATAAGTTCAAGAACATTTGGGAAACTCAGTGTTTGTGAACAGTTGATGTTTGGCATTGATCTGTCGTTCTCTGCAAATACTGTACTAGACTAGAGAGGGGGCGCTCTTTTGAAAACTATTAATCTCCGGGGTCCCTTTTTGTTCAATTGTTTCTTATCTTTTTTGTATGAGAGTCTCTTTGCTAATTTTGACTCTATTTCTAGGTTATCATCTGAGTAGCCTTTCATAACCGAACTTAGGCCAATACAGGTTAGAGATTACACTCCAAATAGATAGACAAGTGAGTGCCCCTATTTTGCGCTTTTTGTGAAGTAGTGATTTCACTCCAATTTTATCTTAGTACCTTTTTCTCTCGATTAATGTAGTTAATTTATCAGCCATGTCTTCTTTGATCGCTACTTATATTGAACTTTAGGAGTACCAATTGAAAAGATTGTTCTATTTCTTTGTTTGTTGGGTTTTCTATATATTTATGCATCATATTGTGCTAAATCAGGTCACATGTGGCGCGATGATCATCTTTGACAAGATAGAGATAAATTGGTATAGTTTTTATGATAAGTAATAATTCTACTCTACAAAATTCATTTACTCATTTCTGAACGTGTATCCTCTCGTTAGTTTGTAGGTTGTTAATCATCTCCCTAAAGACTTTTCTTATGACACCCTGTTCCATTATGGTGTGCATTATGATAAGACATAAATATATGATAAGCTTGTATCACTAGCAAATTTTAATTATCTCCTGGTATCAACATTAAACCTGTAACACTGGCTCACATGTTATCTGTCCTAGCATAATTTTGGATTGGTAAGACTATGGTAGTAGCTATCCAAAGGAATTCCACACGCTATGCTTCTGGAATTCAAATGACCAATGTCTGTGTTACAAAGACAACCATACATATTAGTATTAGGATAATTTTGAACATATGGTTGAGGAGTGCAGAAAGGTATATACGCTTCATGCGGCCAAATCATCTTTGGCACTTGTGTCCTTGAGAAGTTTACAAAATGCCCAATACATGACATGCTATTGTTTGTGTATCATACATATCATGCATCAGGCCTTATTTAATAGTACTCTATGGTGGTAGGGAGAGCGAGGGAGGGAGGGAGGGAGGGAGAGGGAGAGAGAGATTACGGGTCAGATGTGATAGAGGTGACGAGCTTCGTAGGGAGAGGCAAAGATTGTGTGTGACAGAATATCAGATGTAACAATTAGAAAACATAGACGATAATGCCTAATGTGCACGAGGAACTCAAATGTTTATATTATACACATGAATGATGATCCATCAGAATATGTATGCCCCATTGCAGCACATTGCAACAGGCAATTAGTGAATTATGATTAATGAGTAGTGATCTATGATATCTTATATTAGTTTACAGAGAGGTTAATTCTTATAATTAATGAGTTGTAATAACTCGATGGGATAGAGAATTATCACACATTTGTTCATATTAGTTTAAAGATAGATTCATTCTTATAATTAACGAGTCGTAATAACTTGATGGGGATAGCGAATTATCTCGCATCTGTTTATCTCGAAAGTGAAATATTATGTTTTTAAGCACTTGCCATAGAACAGTTGTTCGTTGTTCTACGATAAATTTTCATATATCAAAGAAAAGCATAGCAGATATATACAAGTCAACAAGAAGCAAAAGAAAAGGAGCCGCAGCTCAGCTTCGAGCCAATTCATGTTTTAGGCAACATAATCATCAAATATATAAGAGCAACTACAGTCGGGCGCCCCAAACACATCTCAAACGTCCGAATGGCCTGCCCGATCATGATTTTTTTAACCCAGGCGGACGCCTTAAACGGGCCTCAAACCCCCGGGCTGACCGACACCCCTCATATCCAGCCCAAAAATGGGCCAGATATGGCGGCGCCCGGGCGCTCCCTGGCACGCCCGTGACATCAGACCCGGCCAATGCGGCCCACCCAACCACACATATATTCGTCTATATCCATTCACCAGACCAAACCCTAGCCACTTCACTCCACTCCCCTCCGCCACCCGAGCTCACCTCCGGCGGTTTTCAGCCTTCTCCGACATGGTAGACAGTGGATTGGACTTCGACCACTCCAGATCCATCGATTGGGGTTTCATCCCGTTTGGGTTGGAGGAGGCAATGGCATTCCATATTGCACTCCGCCGTTCCCGGGAGGACATTGCTTGGCCGATGAACGGATCTGTCCGCCGCGACTCCATAGCGTTGGCTCACCAGGCGCTCGGGTCCTCTATGTAACGCCTGGATAACTAAGCTACAACAATCCCCTGATAATGATGCCATGTCCCCAATGTTACTATTGCTAATCATCATTTTGTTCCTAATCAAACTCAAATTCTAATTAAAATTTAATGAAAAATTAATTTCTTCAAAAAATAAAAGATTTTTTTTTATTAGGTTGCAAATATTCACTAGCTAATTATCATGTAGAAACCAACATCATTTGACTCGCCATTTAATCCCTAGGAAAATATAAAGTGGTCCAACAACATATTAATTGACATATTCAATTTCGAAAAATGCATGAACAATTCCATTGGCTCTGAAACTTTTTATGCAAAACCACAATCCACAATGTTGTTCTTGAATTATGAGCCAGATTTCAAGGTTGACTAAACTCATTTTCTCACTCAAATAAATACAAAATAGTAGCTAACTGAAATACATAAAAAGGAAATAGAAAAGGGCCTAACTAACTATTGTGTGATAACCCACAAGTGTAGGGTGTCGTTTGTAGCCTTTTTCGATAAGTAAGAGTGTCTAACCCAACGAGGAGCTAAAGGTTGAACAAATATTCCCTCGAGTTCTATCGACCTCTGATACAACTCTACGCACACTTAACATTTGCTTTATCTAGAACAAGAATAAAACTAGAAGTACTAAGCGAGAATAAAACATGAAAAAAATTGCAAGACAATAAAAGTTGTGTAGTAGCAAGCTTTTTGTAACACAAGATAATGATTGTCCCTAGGCAACCGATAATAAGTACCGGTAATCATTCCTGCAATTTTATATATGAGGGAGAGGCATGAGCTAACATACTTTCTATATTTGCATCATATGCACTTATGATCGGAACTCTAGCAAGCATCCGCAACTACTAAACATCATTAAGGTCGTGAAACTCAATCATAGTATTAAGTATCAAGTCCTCTTTACTCCCATACGTCATACACCCCTTACTCGGGTTTAAGCTATTGTCACTCTAGCAACCCACCATAAGCGAACCATGAACATATTGCAACACCCTACAACAGAGGCCCCTCACGTTTGCACGAGAACGGAGGGCGCGAAGGCAGCACTAAAATAAAATATACAATCATACCAACCAAGATCACGATTGTGCCATAAGACAAAACAGATCTACTCAAACATCATAGGATAACCGCATATCATTGGATAATAGTATGTAGTGTTGAGCGCCATGTTTAAGTAGATAATTACAGCGGGAATAGAGAGGTTACACTGTTGCACAGAGGGGGACAAAGTTAGTGTTGACGGTAGCAAGATTGTTGATGTAGATTGCCGTCATGATGCTAGCTCCGGCGGCACTCCCGCACCACCGGGAGAGAGGGGGGAGAGAGCCCCCTCCTTCTTCTTCTTCCTTGGCCTCCTTCCTAGGTGGGAGGAGGGTTCCCCCTCTGGTCCATGGACTCCATGGAGGTGGAGGGGCGGGAGCCCTTCCAAGATTGGATATGTCTCTCTGTCCTCTTCTGTTTCGCGTTCCCCGGATCTGGCCCTTTACCATTTCTTAAATTCCCGGAGAACCGTAACTCCGATTGCACTGAAATTTTTACACGGTTTTCCCTCATATATTAGCTTTATTGTGCCCGAAGAAGGGCCCCAACTGACGTTGGAGGAGGGCATAAGACACCTGGGCGCGTCGGGCACCTCCTAGCGCGCCTTGGTGGGTTGTGGTCACTGTGGGCCCCCGTTTGCGTTGATTCCAAGTCCCAAAAATCACACATATTCCAAAAAAAATCTCCATAAATTTTTGTCACGTTTGGACTTTGTTTGATATGGATTTTCTGCGTAACAAAAACATGCGACAAACAGGTCCTCGCACTGGGCACTAGATCAGTAAGTTAGTCTAAATAAATCATATAAATTATTGCCAAAAGTATGTAAAAGTTGAATAATATTGACATGGAATAGTAAAAAAAAATATATACGACGGAGACGTATCAGCATCCCCAAGCTTAATTCATGCTCGTTCTCGAGTAGGTAAATGATAAAAAAGATAATTTTTGATGTGGAATGCTACTAGCATAAACTTGATTCTAAGTCTAATCATGGCATGACTATTAAACATGAGTGATTCAAAGCAATAGTCTATAATTTGACATAAAGACATCAATACTCGAGCATCCCAACAAACAATCACGTCTTTAGAAATATCAATGCTAAAGAACATTATACCTACAAAATCATATAGCATTTTCATGCTCTGTCTTCTTAACTAAAAGAATAAATCATCTACTACCCCAGTTTCAGTCAAGCAATTGGTTCATACTTTTTAACGCGCTTCAGCATTTTCACTCTCACGCAGTACATGAGTGCAAGCCATGGATATAGCAATATGGGTTGAATAGAATGAGGTGGTAGTAGACAAAAGAAGGGAGAAAGTCTCACATCAACTAGCCAAATTAATGGGGTATGGAGATGTCCATCAGTCGATATCAATGCGAGGAGTAGGGATTGCCATGCAACGGATGCACTAAGAGATATAAGTGTATGAAAGCTCAATATGAAACTAAGTGGGTATGCATCAAGCTCTACTACAGAAAATTCCCACTAGTATATGAAAGTAAGGCATAGGAGACTCTCTACATGAAAAAAATGGTGCTACTTTGAAGCACAAGTGTGGTATTTGCATGCCCCTTCTCTCTTTTTCTTTTTTTATTTTCCTTGGGCACTTTTTGCCTCACTTTTTTCATTATTTTTCTTTTTCTTTTTTTATATTTGTTCGGAGCCTTAGCCCGACTTGTGGGGGAATCATGGTCTCCATCATCCTTTCCTCACTGGCACATGCTCTAATAATGGATAGTGGTGATCATCACACTTCTATTTACTTATAACTCAAAAGAAATAAAAATTACAACTTGATACCTAGAATAATGTATGACTCTATATGAATGCCTCTCGTAGTGTACCAGGATGTGCAATGATCTAGCATAGCAAAGATATCAAAAAACGGACAAGCCATGAAAATATCGTGCTAGCTGTCTTACGATCATGCAAGGAAATATGAAAATGAATGCCCAAGTCATCTTTATGATGGAAGTGCATGGCAATATATCTCGGAATGGCTATGGAAATGTCACAATAGGTAGGTATGGCGGCTATTTTGAGGAAGGTATAGTAAGTTCTATGCGTCGGCGAAAGTTATGCGGCACTAGAGAGGCTAGCCGTGGTGGAAGGGTGAGAGTGTGTATAATCCATGAACTCACATTAGTCATAAAGAACTCACATACTTATTGCAAAAGTTTATTAGACCTTGAAGCAAAGTAATACTACTCATGCTCCTAGGGGGAGGTTGTTAGGAGTTAACCATCGCGCGCCCCGACCTTCCCACAAAAATAGACAATCAAGGTAAATTGTGCTCCAACTTCCCAGCATAACGAGAGACTATATGTGCATGCTTCAGGAATCACAATCCTTAACGCCAATATCTTACTAAACATGGTCATATACTAGTACCTCTCACATATTATCATCTCTATATCGCAAAACTGTTGGAAGGAATCAAACATATCATATTCAGTGATCCACAAGTTTTATGTAGGATTTTATGACTAACCATGCAATTGACCAATTCATGTTGACTCTCTAAATAGATATAAGTGAAGCATGAGAGTTTAATTATTTCTACAAAAGATCATGCTCTAACAAATATAAGTGAAGCAAAAGAGCATTCTACGAACATCGGTATTCTATGTGAAGAGAAACAAGCTATCCAAACTTCAAATAATATAAGTGAAGCACATGAAGCATTCTATAAAGCCATACTCAAAAGATATAAGTGAAGTGCAATGAGCATTCTATAAATAGACCATGGACTATCTCATACCAGCATGGTGCATAAAAGAAAAGTGAAAAATAAACACAATAGACGCTCCAAGAATTTACGCATATCATGTGAACGAAACGAATCCGAAAACATACTGATACTTGTTGAAGAAAGATGGGATGCCTTCAGGGGCATTCCCAAACTAGACGCTTGAGTCTCCTTGAATATTTACTTGGGGTGCCTTGGGCATCCCCAAGCTTGAGCTCTTGCCTCTCCTCCTTCTCCTTACGTCGAGACCTCCTTGATCTTCGAACACTTCATCCACACAAAACTTAACCGAACTTTTAGCGGGGTTAGTGCATATGATAAATGAAATCCCATCATGTACTGCTCTAACATTATTTTATAATTATAATCAAACATTACCCACTGTATTCTATCACAATTGTATGTCCCCAAGTCAAGGAGGCTTCAACAAGAATTCAAACATGCGCAAATAATGAAGCTATAGTAGCAATATGTGAAAACAGGATAGTCTGTAAAGATTTGAACATTCACCATACTTTTGTAACATTAAAAATTGTTAAAAATTAGGACAAAATAAATAATTTGTATAGCAAGACTGTGCCAAAAGTTTCATAAACTTTCGACGTTCCAGTAAAAATGTAAAATCACGCACTACATCCAAAGTTTCTGTTTTTGCACCGCTAATCATCCTAAAGGCATATCTTGGCATATTATTTTTATAATACAAAGGATTTGTACAAGGGGTTAATTATTTTTGTTGAGAAGTTTCTGTAATTCAAGATTTGCAAAGTTTCCATGGGCATGAACAAAGTTCAAGGAGCCCGCCCGCCACTTCAACGGCGCTCGTCTTTCTTACTTTCACTTTTCCTTTTGAAAAGTTTTAGGTTCCTTTTTTTTGTTTTTAAAACTTTATGAAAGCAATCAACGGAAATAAATGACTCTCTAAAACTTTCGGCTTGTCTCCCTAGCAGCGCTTTCTTTAAAGCCACTAAGCTAGGCATATAGAATGAATCCACCCGGATCCCAAGGTATACCAAAGCAAATTTTAATTAGCAATGATTTGGCATTTAGTAGTGAGCACAAAGTGATATGTGTCATGCAACAACGAAGTCTAACTCTCTTCCTATGCATTGTCATGTCATACAAGAACAATTCATGCATATCAAGTAAAGGCCAATGCATAGTATAATCAATTTATTACAATTCTATCGTGTTGGAAACATAGAGAGGCGGAGATGTAGTTCCTCATAATAATTGCAAGTAGGAGCAGCAAACACATGCATATTATATTCATCAAAATCATCATGTGCAACGGTAAAATGCAACCCATCAATATAACCCTAAATAAGTGCAAACTTCTCTGATATAGTATAGTTGGGAGAATTCAAAATGATAATTGTACATGTGTGGGTGCAATAGCAACAATTTCATTCTTGACATAAGGAAATATAGCAAGTTCATCTCCATAAGCATAACTCATATTGGCATCTTAGCCACAAGCATAGTAAGCATCATCAAAAAAGGATATTTCAAACGAATCAACGTGGTCATATCAATCATCATAGCATTCATCCTTCGGTAAGTATGAAGGGAAATTAAACAATGTATGAGTTGAGGGGTTACTCTCATCAGAAGGTGGGCATGGGTAGCTAATCCGCTCTTCCTCCGTTTGTTCTTCACTCTCCTCCTCATATTTTTCATCTAATGAGCTCACAATGTCATCAATTTCTTCTTCCATAGACTCCTGCAAAATATTAGTCTCATCTTGGACAGCAGAGACTCTCTCAATAAATGCATAAATATCGTAATTGTATTATAATTATCATAGAAATATTTAAGGATAGCCAAAATTTCAGATCTATAACTTGAATTATCATCATAATCTTCATACTTTTCAAACAGAGATTCAATTTCATAAGCACCCTTAGAAGCAACAATTCTTCTATTCGTTCCGCATCATAATAATCATATACACCTTTAGCATAAGAAGCTAAGGTTTCATTATCATTAAATTCACATAAAAAGGGAAGGCGTGGAGCCTTCATCCTAGAGCAACAAGTAAAGTCATATTCCAAGCATAGATTCCAAGCATACCCATGCAACAGATAAATTTGAGCCAATTCAAGTTTTAGGAAACTTAATCATCAAAGATATAAGAGCATCTATAGCCGAGCACCCCAAACACTCCTCAAACATCTGGATGGCCTGCCCGGTCATGATTTCTTAACCCAGACGGACGCCTTAAACGGGCCTCAAACCCTCGGGTTGACCGACACCGCTCATATCGAGCCCAAATATGGGCTGGATATGGGGGCGCCCGAGCGTGCCCGTGACGTCAGACCTGGCCCATGCAGCCCACCCGGACCCACATATGTTCGTCCCCATCCGCTTGCCGGACCAAACCCTATGATGTGGGGTAACCCGATTCTAGGCGGATCTTTCACGATTGGAGATGAATCCCACGAGGAACATGAAGAACACGAGGGGAAACATGAGAGGGACAAGAGGAAAACACTCAAATCAAGAAGTTTAGGTCACACATATGCTAGATCCGGGAACACAAAGAGGGATACACGATCCACGGTCAACTAAGGACGATACAAGTGGTGATAGTCTTCTCCATGAGGAGGTCTTGATCTTCTCCCGGAGGAGGTCCTGAATCCGTGTGGATCTTCTCCGTAGAGGCCGTGGTCTCTTGTGGAGATAAACCACTAAGGATGAGCAATGCTCTAAGTCTAAATGAGCTATCACAATGCTAACCCTAGGAAGTGTAGGCTAGGAGGGGCGAAGGGGTACATGGGGCGAAGGGGTACTATATATAGGCTAGGAGGGGCGAAGGAGTACATGGGCCCCAGCCCAAAGTCATACACGCAGGCACTGTCCGGATGATCCGGCCTGGTTGTTTTTCCAGCGGGAGGTCCGGATGTCCGGGACCTGGTCCGGATGTCCTTGCGTGGCCGGATGATCCGGGCTGGGGTCGGGACCTTCCGGCTTCAACGATGAAACTTTTGGTGTTGATGGACGCATTAGCAGGATCGTTCGGGCTGGGGTCTGGATCATTCGGGCTGTGTCCGGATCATCCGGGACCTTGTACGGATCGTCCGGCCGGTCTGGGACTTGGCTGATTTCTCCTTCGTCTTCGCGCTCGTCTTCCTTCCTTAATTCTTCTTGCTCCTTACCTTCCCCATGGTCATCCTCAAGGTACCTGAGTATGCATAGAGTTTCCGATGAGGCTAGTAGCCATGCCTCATGTGAATCGAGAGGGAGTTGAGAGAGAAGTGAAGCCACCTCGGCTTCGAGAGCTCTTGCACGAGCACGTGTCATGGGTCCACTTGGCACTTGGTGAGACAGCGATAGGTCCATGGGGATGACCTTGTGATGCTCTGCATCATCTCCGCCCCCCCTTGGGAAATATCCGGTCTCAGATCGAAATCTTCATCACCATGGAAAGGAGAGAGATCTTTGACGTTGAAGATATCGCTCACGTTGTACTTGTCGCATGGGATGTCGAGCTTGTAAGCGTTGTTGTTGTAGCATGCAAGCACCTTGAATGGTCAGTCGGCTCCAGGGCGTAACTTGGACTTGTGCTCATTGGGGAAGTGCTCCTTGCGAAGGTGTTGCCAAACAAGATCTCCAACATCGAATAACATGGGTCACTTGTTGACGTTGATCTTGGATGCGAGTCATTGGACTTGATGCTCGATGGTGTGCCTTGTATCTTTTTGCATCTTCTTGTGGTAGCTTGCTCATGCACTTGCGTCCATATTGATGCACTCTTGGAGAGGTAGAGGTAGAAAGTCCAATGGAGACAACGGGTTGAAACCATAGACGACCTCGAAGGGGGACTTGCCGATTGTTGAGTGTCTTGCGCGGTTGTAGGCATACACGGCGATGGGCAAGCATTTCTCCCATTCCATGAGGTTATTCTTGATCAACACGCGAAGAAGTGTCCATAGCGTTTGGTTCATCACCTCCGTTTGGTCATCGATTTGTGGATGGTATACCGAAGAAAAGAGTAGCTTGATTCCGAGCTTGGCACAAAGCGTCTTCCAAAAGTAGCTAAGGAACTTGACTTCACGGTCCGAGATGATCATCTTGGGTACTCCATGTAGGCATAAGATTCCCCTACAAAAAAGATTCGCAACATATGAAGCATTGTCCATCTTGTTGCATCGAATGAAATGAGCCATTTTGGAAAATCTATCCACAACAAAAAACACTGAATCCTTTCCATTTTGAGTTCTAGGCAAACCAAGTACAAAGTCCATGCTAATGTCTTCCCAAGGTTAATATGGAATAGGAAGTGGCGTGTAAATACCATGGGATTGAGCTCTAGACTTAGCTTTGCGACATGTAGAGCACCGGTTGGTGAAGCGTGAGACATCACGGAACATATTGAGCCAATATTAATTCTTGGAGAGCGTCGCAAATGTCTTGTCATGTCCCAAATGTCCCATAAGTCCTCCTCCATGATATTTTTCTTGCAAAAGGATCAAACGAAGAGAAGGCTCGGGAATGCAAAGTTTGTTAGCTCTCATAAGATAACCATCCTTGATGTAATATCGTTCCCAAGAAGTATGCATCAAACATTGAGCATACAAATTTGCATAAAAAGGATCATGCTCATACAAGTCTTTTATGTGCTCAAAGCCAATAACATTCAACTCAAGTGTAGTAACAAGCATGCATTTGCGGGAAAGCGCATCCGCCACAACGTTCTCTTTGCCTTTAATGTATTTGATGACATAGGGAAAAGATTCGATGAACTCACTCCACTTAGCATGGCGCTTGTTCAACTTAGTTTGACCCTTAAGATACTTGAGTGTCTCATGGTCCGTGTGAAGAATGAATTCATGAGGGCGGAGATAGTGTTCCCAAACATGCAAAACATGCACTAAGGCATATAGCTCCTTATCATCGATGGGGTAGTTAAGTTTTTCACTAAAATACTCAATAGGGCGCTTTTCTTGCATTAACAAGCCTCCTATGCCGGTACCACTAGCATCAAAATGTATCTCAGAAGGTTTGTCAAAGTTTGGTAAGGCAAGTAAAGGTGCATGAGTAAGCAAAGTTTTAAGCTCGTTGAACGCGGTGTCTTGCAAAGGACCCCAAACAAAGGGTGCGTTCTTCTTGCTCAAAGCGTGTACAGGCATAGCAATTGTGCTAAAGTCCTTCACAAAGCGTCTATAGAATACGGCTAGGCCTAAGAAACTACGCACTTGATGCAAGTTTGTTGGAGTTGGCCAAGTTTAAAATAACGTCAATCTTAGTTTCATCTACGTGCACACCTTTGGATGACACAAAAAATCCTAGGAAAACAAGTTTGTCTACACGAATTTGCACTTTTCCATATTGGCATATAGTTTTTCCTTGCGGAGGGTTTGCAAAACGGTGCTAAGATGATTCACATGGTCTTTTAGATACTTGCTAAATACTAGGATGTCATCGAAGTAGACTACTACAAAGACTCCCATGTAAGGCCTAAGAACGTAGTGCAACATTCTCATAAACGTGTCGGGTGCTTCGGATAAACCCATAGGCATAACAAGCCATTCATATAACCCAAACTTCGTTTCGAAAGCAGTTTTACACTCATCACCCTCTTGTATGCGGATTTGGTAATAGTCACTGTTCAGATCAATCTTGGAAAAGATTGTGGCTCCGCTAATCTCATCAAACATATCATCTAAGCGCGGTATTGGGTGACGATATCTAACGGTGATAGCATTAATGGGACGGCAATCCGAACACATGCGGTAAGTACCATCTTTCTTAGGGACAAGGATTACCGGAACGGCACAAGGGCTCATGCTTTCGTGGACGTGGCCGTTGTCGATGAGTTGTTGAACTTGCCGTTGGATCTCCTAGGTTTCGACGGGGTTCACGCGGTAAGGGGCCTTGTTAGGAAGAGGCGATCCGGGGATGAGGTCGGTGCGTTGCTCGATGCTGCGAAGAGGAGGTAGTCCCGGAGGTAGATCATCGAGAAAAACATCTTGGAATTCCTGCAACAATTGAGACAAACACTAAAGGTAGAGGTGGTGAAGTGTTTGTTGGTTTCGCTTCCCCTTTGCATAGAAGCACAAGGTGAAAGACACTCGATGGGTTCTCACACACTTCACTCATCTCACTTTTGGTGGCAAATAACACTAGTTGCTTCTTGTCGCTCATCGTGGAGGCGCTCGAATTTGGCTTGTGGCTCTCACTCTCCTTTTGGTGTCTCAATCTCTCACCATTCTCTCCATGATGGTTGGTACATACTTGCTTGTCGGCGACCACTTGACTTGGTGACATAGGACGTAATACAAACTCCTTGCCCTTCATCTTGAAGCTATAATGGTTGGTATGTCCGTTGTGGGTGACTCCGCGATCGTATTGCCATGGTGTTCCCAAGGAGAAGCAGGCAAACGGACATAGGTACCACATCACACTCCAATGTATCCTCATAGGCACCTATCTTGAAGGATACTTGCATGGTGTGCTCGACTTGAATAGTCCCGGCATCGCTAAGCCATTGGACCTTGTAGGGGTGAGGGTGCTTCGTCTTGACCAATTGTAGCTTGTCGCAAAGGTCGTCGCTTGCCAAGTTATGACAACTTGCTCCATCGATGATAACCTTGACGTAACGTCCATTGATGCCGGCCTTAGTGTGAAAGATGTGACAACGTTGATCTTCATCTTGATGATGCTAAAGTGTCAAGACCTTGGAGACAATGAGATTGGGACTTGAGTCATTATCACAAAAAACTTGATGGTCTTCATCTTCATTCACTTGGCGATGCATAGCTACATGCTCAATGGCTTCCATCTCATCAACACTCATAGAGTCATAGGATCCATCGTCATTGATGATCATGGTTTGAATAGTCTTGCACTCAAATGACTTGTGGCCTCATCCTTGGCATTTGAAACACTTTATGGAACTCGTCTTGGAAGTATCCTCGGTAGTAGTTGTAGACGATGAAGCTCACTGCTTGAAGTTGGTTGTTGTAGGAGGATGACTTGATGTAGTCGGATTCTTGGAACTTGACTTGTCACCTATGCTTGTAGATGGTTTGGTAGAGGTAGGAGGTACCGAAGTCGTTGAAGCTTGGTTGTAGGAGTCGTAGTTCTTGGAAATGAACTTGGAGTACTTGTAGTATTCTTGTACTTGGCGCTCCGCTTTGGTTGCTTGGTGTACCAGCTCGAGGAGATTCGTGTATGGTTGGAAGTCTGCAATCTTCTTGATAGGATAGTTGAGTCCAGTCAAGAATCTCGCCATAGTTTGTTCTTCATCCTCCGAGATGTTGGCTCTTATCATGGCAATCTCCATTTCCTTTTAGTACTCTTCAGTGGACTTGGTTCCTTGCTTGAGGAGTTGAAACTTTTTGAACAAGTCACATTTGTAGTGTGTTGGCACAAAACGTGCTCTCATGACATCCTTTATTTGACTCCAGGTAGTGATAGGTGGTTTGCCTTTTGCTTCTCTTCTCTCGATGACTTTCTCCCACCAAATAAGAATTTGGTCTTGGAACTCAAGGGATGCCATTGCGATCTTCTTTTCTTCATCAAAGTTGTGGAGTCATAAGATCATGTCAACATTCAATGCTCGTGAGAGATAATCTTTGGGATCAATGCTTTCGGAGAACTTTGGCATTGTGAACTTGAGCTTGCCATAGCGATGCTCTTCATTGTTTGGTTGCCTATTGAGGGCATTCTTGATTTGGCGGATTGTCAACCTCATGTTGCTCTTGGCGTGGTTGATGCTCATTGTCATGTTGTTCTTTCCGAGCTTGTGGTTCTTGTCGAGGTTGTTGGTCTTGTCGAGCTTGAGGAGGAGCTTGACATTGCATTCGTGTTTGATAACGCCTCTCTTGCATCTCATCGCGAAGTGCTTCTTCTTCTTGATGAATGTGTCGATTGCGAGTTGGAACATTGTGATATGAGTCGCGTAGTGCACGTTGCACTTCGAGAGCTTGAGCTTCTCGGCATTGTAGTACTTGATGTTGTGACTCGGCATCTTTCTCTTCTTGGTGTTGGCGCGCTCCCTCTTCTTCTTGTTGCCATAGTCGTTGTCGTTCTTGTGCTTGCTCAAGTGTAGCTTGGTTTTGATGATGTTGGCTTTGTTGCTCTTCAAATAGCTCTTTTGAACTCTTGCCGTGAAGTGGATTCCTGTTGTCATGTCGGGCTTGACGCGCGGCTTGGCGAAGAGTGTTCGATGTAGGTGTACTTGAGCCGAAAGTGCAATCTGTATGATGACTTGAGCGACTCCATCTTTGGAAGGACGTAGATGAAGAGCGACCATTGATCATCAAAGTCCGTAGCACATCGAATTGAGTAGACATGTCGGCGTTGATGTTGTCGAATTGCTCTCTTGTGCGAGCTTCAGATTGTCGCATGTCGGTGGCGATTTGTCCAATGCGCTCTTGCATAGCTTCATTCTCTTGATGTAAAGCTCGTTGAACACCAAATAGATGTAGTTTGGTGACGTAGTTGTTCGATTCTTGAGGATCATCGAATAGAGGGTTCGTAGATGTACTTGTCCTATCCATCATTGCAAGCAAGAATGTGTGAGTGGGATAAAGGAAGAACTATGCCAAATGTACCTTGACCAAAGTTGAAGATGGATCAATGATCACCCAATAGTATAACCCAAAAATAGCACAATTGGTACCAAGTCTTGTCGATTCTCACACCTACACAAATAAAGCTTTGGAGAAGCTCGGTGAGGATAGTGGCACCAAATTTATGCAAATTGTGAGTAAGATTCAATGATGTTGAAAATGATTCGCAAATTAGCAAATGTCACAAGAAGACCAATAGCTATGTAGGTACACGGAAACACACGTGCAAATAGATAAATGGGGTCGTGCAAACCAAGGGTGAGCGGTAAATGCTCTTATTGCACAACACTAGAGATACGCTAGCACGATTGCACAATAGGCGGATACGAGACTTGTGAACGTCCTACTAGGCAAAAATGTAACGGCTTCTATCCCAAGTATGCTATATGTTTGTTGTTTCTATGCGACGATCCAAGATGATCAAGTATGATACCATATGATATGTTGATATGCGATGCTATGGTTCTTTCTAAAAATGTCTTTGCTTATCTTTCTCTTTTGCTTAAAAGCTTGTTTGGCTCTTTGTCTATGAGCTCTTTTTCTAGGGTACTTATGCAAAACTTCTCGAACTAAGATATCAATTGTGTAGATGATATGACAAACTTGTGGCACACGAGATGATGTCAAGATAGCATATGACTTCTTAGGAAGCACGATGTATGATGTGGTATGCAATGTCTATGACTATCACTAATGTGCAGAAGTGTCATTGCCCGGCAATACACGAATGGCTAGTCTCGATAGGAAAGCTACGCAAAATGGTCGATGAGGGGTTATCAATGCAAATGCAAGGTAGGATATACAAGGTGTCATTGATGTTACCTTCCTTGTCGAAGTTGAGAGGTGGTGTTGTTGAAGTCATTCAGTTCCAAGTTAGCGTAAACACCCAAGGAAACGGTGAAACCACAACTCAAATCACAAAGACAAATTGTCGAAACCGATGGTGGCGTAAGGTGGAAGGGTATGTGTTGATAGGGTTAGGTATGTCAAGGGTGTAGCAGAATTAGGGGGTAGTGGTGGAGTGGTGGATGCGGTGGCGGAGAAAAACTGCAGAAATGCAGTTTCGTCAGTGTTGTCCGGATGATCCGGGGGATCGGCTGGATGATCTAGGCTCCGGTCGTCCGGATGATCCGAGGGTGGTGCCCGGATGATCCGGGTGGGTCAACTTGCTTGGGACGAACTCGGGGAAGACGAGAAAAATTGGTGGAAAATGAAATATTTGCGGATTTTGGACGGATTTGAGGGTGGGGAAGGTGGGGGAGTGGTAGATCCACTTGCTACACAGCTAATCCACGGATCAAAATCAACAAAATCGCATCAAAACACACAAATCACAAAAAAAATTGGTATGGCTATTTCTGTGGGAATTTTGAAATTGGACGAAAAACAACAAAATCAAGCTAGAAAACAAAGTGTGGGGCTCCAAATTCGTGATCAACCAAGGCTCATGATACCATATGATGTGGGGCTAACCCGATTCTAGGCCGATCTTTCATGATTGGAGATGAATCCCACAAGGAACATGAAG
Source organism: Secale cereale (assembly GCA_902687465.1). NCBI lineage: Eukaryota > Viridiplantae > Streptophyta > Magnoliopsida > Poales > Poaceae > Secale > Secale cereale. Next base: position 556,281,836 of record LR738711.1, read on the forward strand.
AACACGAGGGGAAACACGAGAGGGACAAGAGGAAAACACTCAAATCAACAAGTTTAGGTCACACATATGCTGGATCTGGGAACACAAAGAGTGATACACGATCCACGGTCAACTAAGGACGGTACAAGTGGTGATAGTCTTCTCCGTGAGGAGGTCTTGATCTTCTCCCAGAGGATGTCTTGAATCCGTGTGGATCATCTCTGTAGAGGCCGTGGTCTCTCGTGGAGATAAACCACTAAGGATGAGCAATGCTCTAAGTCTAAATGAGCTACCACAATGCTAACCCTAGAAAGTGTAGGTGGAGTACTATATATTTGCTAGGAGGGGCGAAGGGGTACATGGGCCTCGGCCCAAAGTCATGCACGCAGGCACGGTCCGGATGATCAAATGTTGGTCCGGATGATCCGGGCTTCGGGGATCCGGATGATCCGGCCGGGTCGTTTCTGCAGTGGGAGGTCCGGATGTAGGTGTAATGCCCAGGATGGGACTATACCTCCTACGTGTCGAGGCACGACTTAAAGGTATAAGCCCATCCTGGGCATTACAAGTTGGTATTCAGAGCCTTCTCCGACCTAGAAGCCCCCACTGATTGATCGAATCGTTGACGGTCGAGTCTAGGCACACACTGAAAACTTTTTGAGTCCTATATTATATCGGAGAGTAGGATTTCTTTGCTTCTCATCCCCTTTCTCTCTGGTGAGGACTCCTGACGATTACTCTTACCTCTTCTACTTTCAAAAATTGCACCAAATTTTTTTTTAGGATCCCGCGAGTATTCTGGATTGTTTCGATGTTCTTGTGACAAGGATATTGTTCTCGATGCCTCCTGTTACCGAGGAGTTGAGCTTCGAGGTATCATTGACACAAGCATATCGCGACAGTACTAAATACTTAAGACGGCCGACATCGAAAATCTCTCCTATACGGCCAGTGGCAAGATAACCCCGACATCACCCAGTACTGGGGAGGTAGTTCGAGAGTATTGCCATAGCTTGTTATAGTGGATGCTTTTCGAAGGTCCGAGGTACACAGTTTCCGAGAAAGACTGGTTATGTGTTGAAGGATGGATACACCTGGATGTAGGTTTAGAGTTGATTGCGCGGTGCTTCCCGTGTATCCCCAACACCTGATTGCATAACTGGAAACTTTCGGAAATCTATAGGTGGGTTTATCTAGTAGTTCTAGGCATTCTTCCAACGGATGCTCGATATGAAGCTTGGGGTTCTGCATTGAGTGATGTGGTTTTATGGACTTGTTCTGATCGGGAGTTGCATCTTAAAGGGTCCTTGGCTATGCTGATCCGGGGATTGCAAAACCCTTTTGTAACATGTTCCATGAGCTTTCAGCACGAAGATGCGGAACGAAACTTCTATCTTGTATTTGTCATATCTGTTCCTTGTTTCTTTTTATTTACTTTTGTTCCCCAAGTGGCTTCTCGTCTAGTTGACGTACCTGCGGAATTCATCCGTTCAATTCTCTGTTCGGATGATGTTGTGAAGATTAGGCTGTTGCTTATCTATCCTTTGTTTTTGTTTTAATTCTGGTATTCGAGTTGCTTCGATGTCAAATGTTGATTCCATACCCTTCCTAACCGGTATTCTCATATTTCTATGGGAGTGCTAATTCTTCTTGATCATCAAGATGGTCATGTTAATTCTTTTTCAACCGGTGTCCTTTTTGTTCATCCCAAGTTGTCTTTGTTTTTCCCACCCTCCCACCCTTTTCTGCATTGAGCCAGAAATTCTCAGATGAAGTATCCATTTTATTCATGTGATATTTCTTCATTCATTTCCTTCAATGTTCTTTTCCGGTGATTTATCGTGAAGATGCTCAAGAGCTTCAAGTTCATCATTCTTTTATTCTCTAATTCTGCCGGTGGATGTAATTCAAGATTTCGGTGTTGATCTTATCCTTTTTCCTCTTTTCACAATGTTTTCTTATTCCGGTGTACCAATTATTCATTCTCCTCATGTTATTCATATCCGGAGTGCTGAAAATTCATAATTCCATTCTTAACCCGTTCAAGTTATTTTGAGGATTATCATCTTATTCTAGTCATTTATTCAACCGGTGCAATATCTCTTAAGCAATCTTTTCAACGGTGATTTCTTTTGAGTGGGCCCTAACCCACAGGTCTTTTCCAGGATCTTACCTGACTCTTCTTTTTTCTAGAGTTATACTCAAATTCTTGTCAAAGTGTGACGTAAGAATGATTTCCATCAGTCACATGCCTTCTCCAAGCTTGTTTTCAATTATTTCCATCTTTAGCTCCACCTTCCATCTTTTTATTCTTCCGGAGTGCTCAACAATTCTTATGGCATTTCTCATCTTCATTTTCAACATTTGGAGACCGCAGAAGTGTTTCTCTTAAATCTTGGCCCGTCTTCTTGAAGATTCGTGGTTCTAGCTTCATGCCATCCTCATTATTGTTTTGATTGTGAGGAATTCTTTTACACTCATCCGGAGCATTTTCATGAATTCTTTTCTTTGTGTTCCTCCGAAGGCCATCATTTCAGAATATTTCTTCGTTCTCAGTTTTCAACTTCGTCCTCCAAATATTCTTCATTGATGTCTCTTCGTTCGTCTCCATATTCTTACGGTGGTTCTTTCAAGTTTACCCTTCCGTTGTTATCGTTTTAATTCATTTGTTCTTTCATAATCCTACCGGTGGTTCGTTGAAGATTTATCCAAGCTTGTGCTAGATCTCTCTTTAATTCTTTGCAACGAGAATAAGTAGTATGCCAAATCCTTTGCTTGTCATCAATTTAAATTGGTGAAGGAGGTGCATGGCATAATTCTTATTCTTATTCCTTCAAGGTGATTTAATTCCTTCCTTCAGAGCTTGCTCATCATATCATATTCTCGGTTCTAAATTCTTCATCTTGTTTTCCGGAGATTCAAGCTATTTCAATTACATCATTTCAAACCTCCATCTAATTCATCGCAGGCCTTGAATCTTATTCTTTTTATCTCTCACTTCTCATGCTTTCATTACCGGAGTTCTCATGATGGTTCATCATGTTTTAATTCGTCCTCGTAGTCTTCATCAAGATTCTTGTTGGAGCTCAAGCATTCTTCTTCATGCTTCCAATTGCAATCCTTTCTACCTTATCTTTGAGATGGTGTTATGTCATTCTTGACAATTCCTTCATGTTTCATGATTCACAAGTTGTCAGGAATGGGATATTTAAAACCATCATTTTCTTTGTTCAAGAGATCTTTTCAACCCTTCAATTTATTCGTTGGAGTTATCTTGGGTTGTATTTCACCAAAAAGCTTTCCCTAAGGATTGTTGCTAATTATGGTGCTCATAAATGACCCAAGTTCTTCATTTATCATTCCGATGAATAAGTTTTTCATCTCCTTGTTGATCTCAATCAAATCATTTGTTTAAGTTAGTGGCCGGTTGTCACCTCTTAATTTTGAGATGTTTTCCATAAGCCCACATCAAGCTTATTCTTTCGTTGTTGATTTTTTTTCCAACAACTCCATTCAACCCTTCTTCGTAAGGATGCTCTTTCAATTCATTTGCCGGAGAAGTTGTCTTTTCTTCTCCATTCTTTTCTTTCGTTGATCTATATTCTATTCTTTTATTCCGGAGGCATTGTGATATTGCTCTCTTTAACCATCATCTCGTTTTTATCGAGATCATGTTCTTTCCCTTGTTTATCATTTAACCGGAGTGTTGTATTCTTCATTCTAGTTCCCTCATCTTACCAAGTTTTAACTCTCTTTTAACCGGAGTGCTGTCTGAGTCTTTCTTACCCTTGTGCCATTCTTTTAATTGTTTCAGAGGCAATATGATGTTGATTTCATCAAATATCATTCCATCTCCTCAAGTTCTTGTCCAATTCCTTCCATTTTCAGACGGAGTGCTGTCCAAATTCCGTCATTCTTATTCCTTGGCTATGCCGTTACAGTTTCATATTCTTTTGTCATCCGTGAGCTCTTGTTTCATGTCTTTCAACCTACAAGGTTCTCATTATGCTCCTTGTTCCTCATTTTACCGGAGTGCTCCTAACTTCGTTCATCTCCTTTGCTTTCTTCTTTCAACTTGTTCAACCTCTCAAGGTTCTTTGGTTTCACTCGTTCGTCAAAGAAGCAACTTTGTTTTACCTCTTCCTCTTCCGTTTTACCCGGTGATATCTCTAGGATCTCGGGTCGAGATCCTCTGTTAGTGTGGGAGAGTTGTGACGCCCGAGACCGACGTCCCAGAAGATTCCAGAAGCTTCCAGAAGATTCCAGATGTTCCGGGTCCTCCCGTGGGTTGCATTGTGCTTGTGTTATTTATTTTTGCATTGCATCATGTCATCATGCCATCATGTCATTTTTTTTATTTTGCATCTCTACCTAAATAAACCGTGTGGACCTTCGGTCCATTTAAATCGAGGGAAGATTGTCTTCTCTTTAAAACATATAAAAGCCTCCTAATAATTATGGAGCTATATTAATAATCATTCCATTCCTCGGAATTAACCAAACACACTTGCATATTAATTCCCCATGTCTTTTTCACTTCGAGTTTCACCTTCAAAATCTTGCCGGTAATTTCTTTTCCGTTGTTTCGAGGCTCCTCCAAAATTCCGGACATTTTTGGACACTTCTATAATCTCGTCTTAGTTCAAACCTATTTGAATTCTATTCAAATATGTTTGAATTGTTTTTCCGTTCATGCCTTTCTTATTTTTCTCCGGTCGTGCTTATTTTTATGTGCCCGAGAAAAGTACTCCTTTGCCCCATTTCTCTCCTAACCTTCTCCTCTCTTTTCTTCCTTCCTTTTTTTTTCTTTTTCTGTAATTCTAAGAGAAGAGGGCAGCCGCACCTGCCTCTTGGGCCTCCTTCCCTTCTGGCCCAGCTGGCCTCGGCCCAAACCCCCTCCCAAACCCTAGGGCGCTAGGCTCCCGCAGCCTCTCGACCCCCAGCCGCCGCACCTCTCCAGCCCCTCGATCCCCTTCTCTCTCCCGTTCCTGTTTCTCCCTCTCCTCGCTAGCGACGCCCGTTCCCTCTGCCCGACCCTCTCCCTCGTCGCCCTTTCTTCCCCAGCGACGGAGCCCCGCGCCCGTACCCTGCGGCCGTCTCGAGCGCCGCCCTGCTGCGCCATGGAGCTCCTCTGCGCCTGGTGCCTCCTCTACCTGGCCTCGTCCAGCCCGGCGGCCACGCCCGCCGTTCTCCTCTCCAGCTCGCCCCGTAGCGCGCCTCCGCCTGAGCGACTCCAGGCCCGTGGCCCTCCCCGCATCGGCCGTCCTCCCGTCGACTGCCCTCCGGCCGGCCAGGAGTGCCGCCGTCCAGCGCCGCGGCCAGGTCCAGCGCCCCTCCTCCGATTCCTGCGCGCCCCAGGCCTCGTCCTTCACGCTCCGGCCGCGCCAGGGCCCCGAGCACGCCCGCTCCCTCCTTCCTGCCAGCAAGGCCGCGGCTCCCGACGCCTTCCTCAGCGCCTCACCATGGGTGCCTCCGGCCCCGCCGCGCCGGCCCTCTCCCTCCGGCCAGCCACTGCCTCGGCCGCCCCGCTTCGCCCAAAGGCCGCTGGAGCACCCCTGCCGCGGATCCTCCTCTGCGTCCCGTGCAGCCTCAGCCTCGCCTCCTCGTCACGCCTTGGAGCGAGCTCCGAGTTTCGTTGCTGCTGTTGTGCTACTTTTGGTTGGGTTTTGTGTTTGATTTTTTCCTGTAAATAACTTGGAGCAGCAAGTATCCCTTCGTTGCAAGTACGTCTACGATTCATGAACGACTACGTCGTCGAAGACCCTCAAGTACATCTACGGCCGAACGTCTACGAACCGTGTACGAGATCGACGCCCGAACAACTACCGTCGCCGGAAACGAGGAATTCGCCAAGTACCACGACGGCCCGAACGTCTACCGTCGCCCGAACGTCTACTTCCCTCTACGGCCGTGTACAACTACTTCCCTCTACTACGGCTACTCCCTCGACGATCTCGAACCGTCCCGAAACGAGTGTTTCGAAGGTATAACCCCGAGACGTGACCCGTGAGATGCATGTTTGTTGTGTTGTTTGAATGTCTCCCGTGTGTGCTTCGTGCCCCGTTCCACCTTTTGTCATGTTCCTCGGTTGCCTCGCCACCGACTCGTGGGAACCCGGCAACGGGATCGCCCCACCTTTCTTCTCGTTTGACTCGCTCATGCCATCTTACCTTTTGCACCGGTCTCGCAACGAGTTACCGGAACCGAGTTGTTGCCTTGGCATCATTTCGGATCGTTGCCGTGGCACCTTTCCATTCCACCACGGTGACGATGCTTCTTATCTCTCTTGTCAAACCTTTTAATAAAACTTGCATAAAACTTGATCATGTCATCCGCATCATGTTAACAACACTTAAATGTTTAATGTTGTTGCTTTATAATTATTAAACATGCTCATGGGGATTTTTCCGGATATGTTGTTGTTATTCTCCGGCCTCATTTAAATTGTCTAAATAGTGTAGTTTTATTATGCTTCACCTCTTGCCATGTTAAAAACATTTAACCTTGTCTTGTAAATAATGAGAGTCAACTAAATAATTAATATGTGGTGTTTCGTCAATATGCAACTCGTTGCATATTGATCTCCACTTAACTTGTAGTATTTGTTTGTGCACTTTGCCATGTCATGCATATTTAAACCGGACATGCATCATTCTTGTTTGTGCATCGTATGCCATGTTGATGATTGTGTGTTTACCGTGTTGTTTTCTTCTTTCCGGTTGCTTCTCTTGTTAGCTTTGGTTCGTTCCGGAGTTGTGAGGATCCGCTCGACTGTTCCTCCGTCTTCTTCTTGGATCCGTTCTTCTCCCTTGTGGAATTCCAGGCAAGATGACCGAACCCGGATACCATTACTATTTTTGCCTATTGCTAGAAGTCTCGATCTATAGTTTTGCCTCGATGCCCATGTTCTTCTTGACAGCCTCCTACTTGTAACCATTGCCATGTTTAACCACCCTACCTACGCAAACCGTTGCTTGGCTAAGTACGCTTCACTCAGCCCTTCTTATAGCATTATTAGTTGCAGGTGAAGATTGAAGATGCTTGCTTCATGTTGAAGTTTGGTTGGGTTATATCACACTATATAAATGCTTAAAAATGAAATCACCTATATACTGGCAGGGTGGAAGGCTAAGCCTTTTGCTTGGTGATTTGTTCCACTCATGCCGTTAGGAACCGTATAAACCGGTGTTATGTTCCTTGATTATGCGTTCCTAACACGGTTGGGGTGTATGGGACCCCCTTGATAAACCGCTAAGTGCTAAGTCTTTTCCAGCAAACCCCAACTTTGGTACTATTTGCCTAATAACAAACTAATAAAACTTACATAAGGGCCTTGCAAACCCTCTTTCTTAATTCTACATAGCAGGGGGGGCCAGTGCTGATGGTGTTGGTCCCAAACTAGAGTCACTTGCGGTACCACCCAGTTATCTGGGGTCTTTGGTACTGTACGTAGCGCTCATCCGGTCGTGGCCTGAGACGAGATACGCGCGGCTACTATCAGGGTGTCGGCACGCCGGGAGGATTTGCTGGATTAGCCTTACCTTAGTTCGGTTTAACTTGAGCACGGGATTCCGAGAATACTCGGGTCTTCCCACCTATGGAGTTGCGACTCCGCGGATCGTGGGCTTGTGATGGGCCAAGTTGGAACACCCCTGCAGGGTTTGAATTTTCGAAAGCCGTGCCCGCGGTTATGTGGCAGATGGGAGCTTGTTAATTCCGGTTGTAGATAACTTGACACAATGTTTCTAATACACTACCAGCGTGTGTACCGTGACTGTCAATTTCCGAATAGGGATTCGGGAGTTGAACACGGTGGGGTTATGTTTGACCGGCTTTAGTTAGGATCACTTCGTGATCATCTTTCGACCGATGCACTTCTCTTCTCGCTCTCTTTTACGTAAGTTAGTGCTAGTTGCTGCTGCAGACTCTTGTTTTGTTTCCTTCACCTCTCGTTCTTTCTTCAGCCTTGTCCTCACCCAAGGCTTAAATAGTCTTGTTACCCGGGAACGGGATTGCTGAGTCCTCTGTGGCTCACAGTTACTTCACCACACCAGATGCAGGTTCAGCCGAGTTTAATGCAGGAGTTGGATCAGTCCTTCACCAGGAGTTCGTTGAAGAGTGTGGCCGGTTGCTTGTGACGTTTCGATGTTCAGTAGTGGTTTCTACTAGGATTCGATCTTGGCCTGTGGCTTTATGTTGTTTTGGTATCTTGCTTTTGGATCTTCACCCGTAGTCGGGTTGTGATGTTTTGTATGATGATTGTTTATGTAATGTATTGTGTGAAGTGGCGAGTGTAAGCCAACTATCTCCTTTTGCATTTTAATCCCTCTTTTACATGAGTTGTGCAAAGATACCAAACTTGAGATCATTCTAGGATGGGCTTATACCTTTAAGTCGTGCCTCGACACGTAGGAGGTATAGTCCCATCCTGGGCATTACAGTAGGGGCATGGTCGGATGATCCGGCTTCAACGATGAAGCTTCGGGTGTCGACGGGCGCATTAGCCGGATCATTTCGGCTGGGGTTCGGATCATCTGGGCTCTGTTCGGATCATTCGGGACCTCGTCTGGATCCTCCGGCCAGTCTGGGACTTAGCTGATTTCTCCTCCGTCTTCGCGCTCGTCTTCCTTCTTCGATTCCTCTTGCTCCTTAGCTTCTCCATGGCTTTCCTCAAGGTACCTGAGTATACATAGAGTTTCCAATGAGGGTAGTAGCCATGTCTCATGTGAATAGAGAGAGAGTTGAGAGAGGAGTGAAGTCTCCTCGGCTTCGAGAGCTCTTGCACGAGCACGTGTCATGGGTCCACTTGGCACTTGGTGAGACGATGATAGGTCCATGGGGATGACCTTGTGATGCTTCACATCACCCTAACCACTTCACTCCACTCCCCTCCGCTACCCGAGCACACCTCTTGCAGTTTTCAACCTTCACCGGCATGGCAGGCAGCGGATCGGACTCCGACCACTCCAGATCCGTCGACCGGGGTGTCATCCCGTGCGGGTTGGAGGAGGCAATTGCAGTCCACATTGCACTCCACCGCTCCCGGGAGGACATCGCCCGACCGACGAACGGATTTGTCTGCCGGAACTCCATAGCGTCGGCTCTCCAAGCACTTGGGTCCTCTATGTAATGCATGTATAATTAAGCTACAGTAATCCCCTGCTAATGAAGCCATGTCACCAATGTTACTATTGCTAATTATCGTTTTGTTCCTAATCAAACTCAAATTCAAATTGCATGTCAAATTAATTTCTTCAAAAATTAAAAGACAAAAATGTTCATTGGGTTGCAAATATTCAGTAGCTAATTATCATGTAGAAACCAACATCATTTGACTCACCAATTAATCCCTAGGAAAATATGAAGTGGTCCAACAACAAATTAATTGACCTATTCAATTTCAAAAAATAGTTGAACAATTCCATTGGTTCTGAAACTTCTGATGCAACACCACAATGTTGTTCCTGAATTATGTGCCAGATTTCTAATACGTCTCCATCGTATCTACTTTTCCAAACTCTTTTGCCCTTGTTTTGGACTCTAATTTGCATGATTTGAATGAAACTAACCTGAACTGATGATGTTTTCAGTGGAATTGTGTTGGTGTTATTTTTGTGCAAAAATAGAAGTTCTCGGAATGACCTGAAACTTCACGGAGAATATTGATACTCACTTATCGCACAAGTTCTTGTTGAGTTTTGTGTGGATGAAGCTTTATGTGGATGAACCTTTCTTCATCAACAATTATCGGTTAGTATCGGTTGATCCTAAGTTTTTGCTTCTTCACATGAGATGTGCTATTCTTGATATGTCATTTTATTTTGTTTGCTTTCTGTTTTAATAAAATACCTAGATCCACAAGTTTTTTTTTAATAAAATAGATCCCCCAAATAGTTGCTAGGGAGGCTAAGTAAGCGCATTCACAACCCGTCAACGAAGCTCTTTTCGGGCGACGTTGCTCCAGTGCTTCACTTATATCTTTTGGAGCACTGTGTGCTTTAGTATTTTTGAAGAAATTCTCTCTTGCTTCACTTAGATTAATTTTAGATAAGAAAATATTATGCTTATGATCTTCACTTATATTTGTTTCAGCTTATCAAAAGCAACACATGAAAATTAGTTCCAAAATGATAGATATCCAAGAAGGATATAATAAAAACTTTCGTGAAGATCATTGGACAAAATAAACTTGATTCCTTGTAATAGTTTTGAGACATGATGATGTGATATGCGAATCATGTTAATGAGTAATTATGTTTTAGTAAGAATATTAGTGTTAAAGTTTGTGATTCCCTATGCAAGCACGAAAGTCAATAATCATGCAATGAAAATACATCCTACTTGTGGTGCATTATTCGGTGTCATTTATGCTCAATGCTCGCTTATGAGATTATTCGTTTCATGGTTGGTCGCTTCTCAGTCTTTTGCTAGCCTTCATTTTGCACTAAGTATAATCACTACTTGTGCATCCAAAATCCTTTATCCCGGTTTTTCCACATGAGTCCACCATACCTACCTATATGCTGTATTTCCTTGCCATTCTAAGCAAATTTGTGTGTGCCCATACCGCTCGTGAAGCGGTGAGTGGTGACCTATAATTTCCATGCTAGATGTGTTATTCTCACGATGAGTGTTTATTCACTTGTCATTGCACGAGAGTAAGCAAAAGGTATTAAAGATGCCCAGTCCCGAAATGAAAAACAAATTTACTTCATGTTGTCAAATAATAAATTCCTTGGAAAGTGTTGGTATGGAAGGCAACTATGGATTCGGCTAGCCATGGCTTGTGAAAGTTTGGTGGAAAAAGGAATAAACTTTATTTTATGTTTGGGAATCACCTATGATATATCTATCATGGAAAGTGTTGGGAACCTTGAATCGTTTTCGTTGGTGGGAAAAGTATACCTCCCAAAATATTTTTTATCTCTCAATTTAAGCTTTGAGCTCTGGCACCTCTACAAATCCCTACTTCCCTCTGCAAAGGACCTTTATTTTACTTATACAATTTTTATTTTTGAATTTGAGTCTCCATCTTCTCTCATAAAGCACCAACTAGGAAACACTATGATCGTACTTGAGCATTGGGTGTAACTAATATGCGAGTGTGTTTCATGAATGGATCATTGCTTGAGCATGACGAGCTAGGGATAACTCATTTTAGCATTGATATTTTGAAAGACATGGTTGCTTGTTGATATGCTTGAGTATTTAAATCTCATTTCAAAATTCGACTATTGCTTTGAACCATATAAAAGTCCAAATGTCCATGCTATAAAGAAAAGAATATGATATGACATGTTAGGCACCATTCCACATCAAAAATTCTATATTTATTATATACCTACTCGAGGACGAGGAAGAATTAAGATTGGGGATGCTGATACGTCTCCAATGTATCTATAATTTTTGATTGTTCCATGTTGTTATATTATCATTCTTGGATGTTTTACAAATATTTAATAGTCATTTTATATCATTTTTTGGTACTAACCTATTGACATAGTGCCTAGTGCCAGTTGCTGTTTTCTGCATGTTTTTTACATCGTAGAAAATCAGTATCAAACGGAGTCCAAACACCGCGAAATTTTTTGGAGATTTTTTATGGTCCAGAAGACACCCAATGGGCCAGAGCTGCACCTGGGGGGTGCCCCAAGGGGGGCAGAAGCCACCAGGGCATGCTAGGCTCCCCTAGCGTGCCTAGGTGGGTTGTGCCTACCTCGATGGCCTCCCGCACCCCCTCTTTACCCTATAAATTCCCAAATATTCCAAAAAACCTCGGGGTGAACCTAGGTCAGAAGTTCCGCTGCCGCAAGGCTCTGTAGTCCACGAGATCCAACCTAGAGCCCTTTCCAGCACTCCGCCGGAGGGGGAAATCATCACCGGTGTCCATCTTCATCATCCCGGTGGCCACCATGGTGAGGAGGGAGTAGTCCACCCTCGGGGATGAGGGTTTGTATCAGTAGCTATGTATTTAATCTCTCTCTCTCTCTCGTGTTCTTGAGATGCACAATCTTGATGTATCGCGGGCTTTGTTAATATAGTCGGGTCATATGGTGTTTTCCCCTCTCTATCTTGTTGTGATGAATTGAGTTTTTCCCTTTGAGATTTCGTTGTTATCGGATTGAATACTTTTATGGATTTGAGAACACTTGATATATGTCTTTCAATTGAATACTCGTGGTGACAATGGGGTATCATATTGATTCACTTGATATGTGTTTTGGTACTCAATTTGCGGATTCCCGCGGTGACTGATACTATCCAACGTATCTATAATTTTTGATTGTTCCATGCTATTATATATTCTATTTTGGATATTTAATGGGCTTTATTATACACTTTTATATTATTTTTGGGACTAACCTACTAACCCAAGGCCCAGTGCAAATTGTTGTTTTATGCCTATTTCAGTGTTTCGCAGAAAAGAAATATCAAACGGAGTCCAAATGGAATGAAACCTTTGGGAGATTTATTTTTGGAACAATATCTTCACGAGAGACTTGGAGTACAAGTCAGAGAAGAAACGAGGTGCCCACGAGGGGGCAGGGCGCGTCCAGGGGGTAGGCGCGCCCCCACCCTCGTGGGCCCCATGTTTCTCCACCGACATACTTTTTCCTCTTATATATACCCATATACCCTGAAAACATCGGGGAGCACCAAGAAACCCTAATTCCACCGCTGTAACCTTCTGTTCCCGTGAGATCCCATCTTGGGGCCTGTTCTGAAGCTCCGCCGGAGGGGGCATCGATCACGGAGGGCTTCTACATCAACACCATAGCCTCTCTGATGAGTTGTGAGTAGTTTACCACAGACCTTCGGGTCCATAGTTATTAGCTAGATGGCTTCTTCTCTCTCTTTGGATCTCAATACAAAGTTCTCCTCGAACTTCAAGGAGATCTATTCGATGTAATCTTTTTGCGGTGTGTTTTTCGAGATCCGATGAATTGTGGGTTTATGATCACGATTATCTATGAACAATATTGGATTCTTTTCTGAAATCTTTTATGCATGATTATAATATCCTTGCAAGTCTCTTCGAATTATTGGTTTGGTTTGTCCTACTAGATCTATAGTTCTTGCAATGGGAGAAGTGCTTGGCTTTTGGTTCAATCTTGCGGTGTCCTTTCCCAATGACAGTAGGGGCAGCAAGGCACGTATAGTATTGTGGCCATCGAGGATAAAAAGATGGGGTTTATATCATATTGCTTGAGTTTATCCCTCTACATCATGTCATCTTGCTTAAGGCGTTACTCTGTTCTTATGAACTTAATACTCTAGATGCATGTTGGATAGCGGTCGATGTGTGGAGTAATAGTAGTAGATGCAGAATCGTTTTGGTCTACTTGTCACGGACGTGATGCCTACAAACAATGATCATGCCTAGATATTCTCATAACTATGTGCTTTTCTATCAATTGCTCGACAGAAATTTGTTCACCAACTGTAGAATTCTGCTATCATGAAAGAAGCCACTAGTGAAACCTATGGCCCCCGGGTCTATCTTCATCATATTACTTTCCTTTCAACTAGACAATTTCTGTTGCTGTTGCTTATTTGCTTTATTTACTTTCTGTTCTTATGCCAAAAATATCAAAAATACTATCATATCCTATCTATCATATCTCACTCTCGTAAGTGACCGTGAAGGGATTGACAACCCCTTATCGCGTTGGTTGCGAGGTTCTTATTTGTTTGTGCAGGTGCGAGGGACTCGCGCGTGGTCTCCTACTGGATTGATACCTTGGTTCTAAAAAACTGAGGGAAATACTTACGCTATTGTGCTGCATCACCCTTTGCTCTTCGAGGGAATACAACGCAAGCTCGAGAAGTAGCAAGAAGAATTTCTGGCGCCGTTGCCGGGGAGACTCACGCCAAGTCAAGTCAAGATTTGATCTCCCGGAAACTAGCCAATTTCTAGCACCATTGTCGGGGAGATCTACGCAAAAGTCATATACCAAGTACCTACACAAACCCTTATCCCTCGCACTACATTATTTGCCTCTCATTTTCCTCTCCCCCCACTTCACCCTTGTCATTTTATTCGTGTAATGCCCAGGATGGGACTATACCTCCTACGTGTCGAGGCACGACTTAAAGGTTTAAGCCCATTCTGGAATGATCTCAAGTTTGGTATCTTTGCACGACCCATGTGAAAATAGGGATGAAATTGCAAAAGGAGATAGTTGGCTTACACTCGCCACTTCACACAATACATTACATAAGCAAAACATCATTCAAAACATCACAACCCGACTACGAGCGAAGATCCAAAAGAAAGATACCAAAAACAACATAAAACCACAGGTCCGAATCGCCCCTAGTAGAAACCACTACTGATCGTCGAAAACGTCACGAGCATACGGCCACTCTCTTCATCGAGCTCCCAGAGAAGCTCTGAACCATCTCCTGCATCATCTCGGCTGAACCTGCATCTGGTGTTGTAGTATCTGTGAGCCACGGGGACTCAGCAATCCCATAACCATGGGTAACAAGACTAGCAAAGCTTTATGGGTAGGAGGAGGTAAAGTGGTGAGGTTGCAGCAGCGGCTAAGCATAATATGGTGGCTAACTTACGAGTACAAGAGTTAGATGAGCATCTACGCAAACGGTCGCAACTAGTAGTGATCGCTAAAGATCCTGAACTACATAAGAATCAAACATAACCCCACCGTGTTCTCTTCTCAAAATGAAAAGAGACAGTCACGGTTACTCACACAGTTGTGTGTTTTACTTCGGATCCTCTGTCAAGTTTTCTACAACCGGACATTAACAAATTCCAATCTGCCACATAACCGCGGGCACGGCTTTCGAAAGATTATAACCCTGCAGGGGTTTCCCAACTTAGCCCATCACAAGCTCTCACGATTAGCTGAAGTGATAAATATAATATCATCACCCCTTATCTTAGGGAAATCCGATCAGGCTCGGCATCCCGGTGCACAAGACATTTCGACAATGGTAAAACCAGTCCAGCAAGACCTCCCAGCGTGTCGACACCCTGATAGTAGCCGCGCGTATCTCGTCTCAGGCCACGACCGGATGGGCGATTCTACAGGTTATACCAGATACCTCGAGTTTCCCCGTGGCGGCCCCGCAGAACCCCCGTTTGGGACCAACACCATCAGCACTGGCCCCCCTGCTATGTAGAAAGAATCCCCAGGGGCGCGACCCCCTATGCAAATTTAATTAATTAATTAAGTTGTTATTATGAGGCAAATTAAAACCAATGTTGGGCCTTGCTGGAGGAGTTTTATTCAAAGTCGAACTGTCAAGGGGTCCCCATCCACCCATCGTGTAAGGAACGCAAAATCAAGGAACATAATGTCGGTTTATCGACGCCTAAGGTGGCATGAGTGGAACAAAACACCGAGCAAAAGGCCAAGCCTTCCACCCATGCCCAGTATATAGGTGTGTTAATAATAATAATAGATATTGTGATATTCCAACAACAAGTTCCCTCCTGGAACGATCTTCATCTTCACCTGCAGCTAACAATGCTATAAGAGGGGCTGAGCAAGCGGGTAACATAGCCAAACAGTGGTTTTGCTAGGAAGGTGTCAAAGGTTAGAGGTTTCATGGCAACAAGGAGAGGCTGACATAAAAGATGGGTAGCGCGACATGTAACGATAGCATCGAGACAACTAAGCATGGCAATGTTAGTAAAGGTATCCAAGGGTATGATCATCTTGCCTGGAATTCCACGAGGGAGAAGAACAAGTCCATGAAGTAGTCGAACAGGAACTCACAACTCCGGAACGAACCCGAGGCTAACAAGAGAAGCAACCGGAAAGAAGCAAACAACACGGTAAACACACAAGCTTAAACACGGCATACGATGCACATCCAAGTATGATGCATGTCCGGTTTAATTATGCATGGCATGGCAAAGTGCACAAACAAGTACTACAAGTTAAGTGGAGCTCAATATGCAACGAGTTCCATATTGACGAAACACCACATGTTATTTATTTAGTGGACTCTTGTTATTTACAAGACAAGATTAAATGTTTTTAACATAGCAATAGGTGAAGCAAAAGTAAACTACCTATTTAGACATTTTAAATGAGGCCGAAAAAACAACAACAATTCCGGAAAAATCCCCATGAGCATGTTTAGCAATTTTAAGCAAACAAGAATTAAACATTTAATGTTGTTAACATGATGCGGATGACATGATCAAGTTTATGCAATTTTAGTAAAAGTTGACATGAAGAGATAAGAAGCATTTGTCACCGTGGTGGAAAGAAAAGGTGTCACGGCAACGATCCAAAAATGATGCAACGGCAACATCTCGGTTCCGGTAACTCGTTGAGAGTCCGGAGCAAAAGAAAGATGATGGAGAGCGTTTCGAACAAGATGAAAGGTGGGGCGATCCCGTCACCGGGTTCCCACGGGTCGGCCACGAGGCAACCGAGGAGCATGACAAAAGACGATTCGGGCACGGTGCACACAAGGGACACATCTCATACAACACAAGCATTCCACGGTCATCGTCTCGGGGTTATACCTTCGAAGCGTTCGTACTCGGAGGGGTTCGAGGTCGAGGGACGTAGTGGAAGTAGTCGTTCTCGCAACTCGTAGAGGAAGTAGTGGAAGTAGACGTTCCGTTCGTCGAGGAAGTAGTGGTACACAATCATCGGTAGGGGTACTTGCGGTCATCGTGGAACTTGTCGGTCTCGGGACTTGGCGATGGTAGTGGTACACGGTTCGTCGGCGACGGTAGTGGAAGTAGTCGAACTTCATTTCGTAGATGTACTTGACGGTCTTCGGACTTGCCGGACTCAGTTCTTGCGACGTTAGTTGTACACGGGCTCTCCATGTGTAGTCGTACTCAGTCCTTGGGGCCGTCGTGGTACTTGCCGTAGGGGTACTTGGCGAATCCACGTAGTTGAACTTGAAGATCCGAAGACATTCACGGTTGTAGTGGTACTTGGCAAAAAAAAAACCTGGGCGGTCTTGCGATTCCAACAACAACAAAAACACAAGGAGGCCTCGGTCATGGCTATGGCAGCGAGCTGCCGAATGAACATGGCCAAAGGAACTCGAGCAGAGGGGCTCGAGGGCAGCAGCAAAATGCGGACGGCGACGCAGAGCGAGGTCGGCGGGTGCGCTGCGGGGCCTTGGTCGCCGGCGGAGGTGGTCGCGGCACGAGAAGGAGGTCGGCTGTTGGGGACGTGGCCTTGGCGCGCCGGGCAGGAGGCGCCATGGCAGGCGGCGCGCGAGGGAGAAGGGCGCTCGGCCCTGGAGGAGGATGGCCGCGGCCGTGGTGGCGCTCGCCGGGCATGGGGCGGCCAGCTCGGCGCTGGAGATGCGGTGGTGGCGAGGAGGAGGCGTCGGTGGAGGGCGGGGCGAGACGGCAGCAGGTGCTCCGGCGCCTGGCGATGCGGGGACGGCAATCGCGGGGTGCGGTGCTCGGGGCCTGCGAGGCGGAGGAGATGGGAGGCCGCAGGAGGGAGGAACGTGGCGCGGGCGCAAGGGCCATGGCGATGCGGGGCGGCTCGCGGGGCAGCCAGCAGTGCTGGAGGGCGCTTCCACGCGAGGGAGAGAGGGCGAGGCGCGAGCGGGGGACGAGGGGATCGAGTGAAACGGGGGGGATGGGAATCGGGCACGGTCGATTCGAACGAGGGGGTGGCGGCGCACGGGAGAGAAGGGAGCGATGGGAGCGAGCGGAGGGAGTTGGTCGAGGGGTCGAGGCTAGCTAGGGTTAGGTGCGAGGGAGGCTGGGCCTCGGGCCTTAGGGAGGGCGAGTGGCCGGCTGGGCCCTGGAGGGGCTGGTGGAGGCCCAAGCTGGGCTGGAATGGCCTAGAGGCCTACCTCTCTCTCCTGCTGATTTTCTTCTGCCATATCCAATTACAGAAAAATAGCCATGAAGAAAAAGAGAAGAAAGGAAGGGTTTGAAACAGAATTTGGACAAGAGGTTAATTTTACTGGACTCGCAAAAATGTCCACGGTCCACGAGAAAGAGGAGAGGCAAGCAAATAGAAAGAGAAGGCATGGGGAAAATTATGCAAGTGTGTTGGGTTAATTCCACACAAATGGAATATTTAATTATAATAGCTCCATAATATTAGGAGGATATGTTATAAAGAGAAGACACACTTCCCTCGATTTAAATGGACCGAAGGTCCACACAATTTATTTAAGTTGAGATGCAAAAGATTAATGGCATGATGGCATGATGACATGATGCAAAGCAAAATAAATAACACAAGCACAAATGAAACACACGGGAGAACCCGGAACATCTGGAATCTTCTGGAACGTCGGTCTTCGGGCGTCACAATTCGCCCTTCTTTTTCTGTGTGTTTTACCGTTTTCTTGCCTCTTGTTTGCTTGTGTTGTGTGTAGGATAGCTTGCTTGTCACTATGGCTCAAGATAATACCAAATTGTGTGACTTTTCCAATACCAACAATAATGGTTTTATTAGCACTCCGATTGCTCCTATCTTAGATGCTGAATCTTGTGAGATCAATGCTGCTCTGTTGAATCTTGTCATGAAAGATCAATTTTCTGGCCTTCCTAGTGAAGATGCCGCTACCCATCTAAACAACTTTGTTGATTTGTGCGAGATGCAAAAGAAGAGGGATACAGATAATGATATTGTTAAATTGAAGCTACTTCCATTTTCACTTAGAGATCGTGCTAAAACTTGGTTTTCCTCTTTGCCTAGAAATAGTATTGATTCATGGAATAAGTGCAAAGATGCCTTTATCTCTAAGTATTTTCCTCCCGCTAAGATTATCTCTCTTAGAAACGATATTATGAATTTTAAGCAACTAGATCATGAGCATGTTGCACAAGCTTGGCAAAGAATGAAATTAATGATACATAATTGCCCTACACATGGTTTGAAATTATGGACGATTATACACAACTTTTATGCTGGCTTAAATTTGTTTCTAGAAATCTTTTAGATTCGGCCGCGGGGGGCACTTTTATGGAAATTACTTTAGGAGAAGCTACCAAACTCCTAGATAATATTATGATTAACTACTCTCAATGGCACACCGAAAGATCTACTAGTAAAAAAGCACATGCTATTGAAGAGATTAGTGTTTTGAGTGAAAAGATGGATGAACTTATGAAATTATTTGCTACTAAGAGTGCTTCTTTTGATCCTAATGATATTCCTTTGTCCACGTTGATTGAAAATAATAATGAAATTTTGGATGTGAATTTTTTTGGTAGAAATAATTTTGGTAACAATGCTTATAGAGGAAACTTTAATCCTAGGCCTTTTCCTAGTAATTCCTCTAATAATTATGGTAATTCCTATAATAACTCTTAATTAAATTTTGGTAAGATGCCCTCTGAATTTGAGACTAGTGTTAAAGAGTTTATGAATTCGCAAAAGAATTTCAATGCTTTGCTTGAAGAAAAATTGCTTAAGATTGATGAGATGGCTAGAAACGTGGATAGAATTACTCTGCATGTTGATTCTTTGAAACTTAGATCTATTCCACCTAAGCATGATATCAATGAGTCTCTCAAATCCATGAGAATTTCCATTGATGAGTGCAAAGAAAGAACCGCTAGGATGCGTGCTAAAAGAGATTGCTTTATGAAAGTGTGTTCTTTTAGTTATCATGAAAATAAAGATGAAGATCTGACAGTGATTGATGTTTATCCTATTAAATCCTTGTTTTCTAGTATGAATCTTGATAAAGATGGGACTGGAGATGAGTCTACTTCAGTTAAAAGGCGTCCCAATGATTCAGAGTTTTTAGATCTTGATGCTAAAATTGTTAAAAGTGGGATTGAAGAGATCAAAACTTTACATAGCAATGAATCCACTATTTGGGATTTCAAGGGATTTAATTATGAAGATTTCTCTTTAATAGATTGTATTTCCTTGTTGCAATCCGTGCTAAATTCTCCGCATGCTTATAGTCAAAATAAAGCTTTTACCAAACACATAGTTGATGCTTTAATGCAATCTTATGAAGAAAAACTTGAATTAGAAGTCTCTATCCCAAGAAAGCTTTATGATGAGTGGGAGCCTACTATAAAAATTAAAATTAAAGATCATGAATGCTTTGCTTTGTGTGATTTGGGTGCAAGTGTGTCCACAATTCCAAAAGCTTTGTGTGATATGTTAAGATTCCATGAATTTGATGATTGTTCTTTAAATTTGCATCTTGTGGATTCTACCATTAAGAAACCTATGGGAAGGATTAATGATGTTCTTATTGTTGCCAATAGGAATTATGTGCCCATGGATTTAATCGTTCTTGATATAGATTGCAATCCTTCATGTCCTATTATTCTTGGTAGACCTTTCCTTAGAACGATTGGTGCAATTATTGATATGAAGGAAGGAAATATTAGCTTCCAATTTCCGCTAAGGAAAGGCATGGAACACTTTCCTTGAAAGAAAATTAAATTACCTTATGAATCTATTATGAGAGCCACTTATGGATTGCCTACAAAAGATGGCAATACCTAGATCTATTCTTGTATCGTGCCTAGCTAGGGGCGTTAAATGATAGCGCTTGTTGGGAGGCAACACAATTTTATTTTATTTGTTTTTTCTTCTGTTTAGGAATAAATATTACATCTAGCTTCTGTTTAGATGTGGTTTTGTGTTTTAGTTAGTGTTTGTGCCAAGTAGAACCTTTGGGAAGACTTGTGTGAAGTTTATGTGATCATGCTGTAAAAAATAGAAACTTTAGGTTTCACGAGATTAGCTGTCATTTTTTACTGGAGAGTGAATTTTTGTTTATTGTTTTTGCAGATGATTAATAGAAAAATTCCTCACGTCCACCAATTTATTACAATATTTTTGGAGTTACAGAAGTATACGAAAGTTACCGATTACTACAGACTATTCTGTTTTTGACAGATTCTGTTTTTCGTGTGTTGTTTCCATATTTTGATGAATCTATGAGTAGTATCGGGGGGTATGAATCATAGAAAAGTTGGAATACAGTAGGTTTAACACCAATATAAACAAAGAATGAGTTCATTACAGTACCTTTGAGTGGTGGTTTGTTTTCTTATACTAACGGAGCTCACGAGATTTTTAGCTAAGTTTTGTGTTTTCAAGTTTTCAAGTTTTGAGTATGGATTTGATGGACAATGGAATAAAGAGTGGAAAAAGCCTATGTTTGGGGATGCCCGGGGCACCCCAAGGTAAAATTCAAGGACCACCAAAAGTCTAAGCTTGGGGATGCCCCGGGAAGGCATCCCCTCTTTCGTCTTCGTCTATTGGTAACTTTACTTGAGACTATATTTTTATTCACCACATGATATGTGTTCTGCTTGGAGCGTCATTTATGATTTGAGTCTTTGCTTTTTAGTTTGCCACAATCATCCTTTATGGACACACCTTTTTAGAGAGATAAATATGATTTAGAATTTATTAGAATACTCTATGTGCTTCACTTATATCTTTTGAGCTAGATAGTTTTGCTCTTGTGCTTCACTTATATCTTTTAGAGCACGGTGGTGGTTTATTTTGTAGAAATTATTTATCTCTCATGCTTCACTTATATCTATTTGAGAGTCTTTTATAACAGCATGGTAATGTGCTTTGGTTATAAAACTAGTCCTAATATGATAGGCATCCAAGATGAGTATAGTAAAAACTTTCATACAAGTGCATTGAATATTATGAGAAGTTTGATACTTGATGATTGTTTGGAGATATGAGGATGGTGATATTAGAGTCATGCTAGTGGAGTAATTTTGAATTTGAGAAACACTTGTGTTAAAGTTTGTGATTCCCGTAGCATGCACGTATGGTGAACCGTTATGTGATGAAGTTGGAGCATGATTTATTTATTGAGCGTCATGCTTTGTGTGGAGGTCGGGATCGCGCGATGGTTAACTCCTACCAACCCTTCCCCTAGGAGCATGCGTTGAATAATTTGTTTTGATAACTCGTAGATTTTTGCAATAAGTATATGAGTTCTTTATGACTAATGTTGAGTCCATGGATTATACGCACTCTCACCCTTCCACCATTGCTAGCCTCTCTTGTACCACGCAACTTTCGCCGGTACCATACACCCACCATATACCTTCCTCATAACAGCCACCATACCTACCTATCATTGCATTTCCATAGCCATTCTGAGATATATTGCCATGCAACTTTCCACTGTTCCGTTCATATGACACGCTTCATCATCATCATTCACGTAGAGTCATATTTTGTTCTAGCTTCGAGTTGTAATCTTTGAGTTGTAAGTAAATAAAAGTGTGATGATCTTCATTATTAGAGCATTGTGTGAGGAAACAAAAAAACAAAAACAAAAAAGAGAGAAAGGCCAAATAAATAAAAAAGAGATAGCCCAAAAAAAGAGAGAGAGGGGCTAAAAGAAAAAAAAGGAAAAGCCCTTCCAAAAAAGAGAGAGAGAAGGGACAATGATACTATCCTTTTCCACACTTGTGCTTCAAATTAGCACCATAATATTTATGATAGAGAGTATATTGTATTGTCACCTTCATATACTAGTGGGAATTTTCATTATAGAACTTGGATTGTATATTCCAATGATGGTCTTCCTCAAATTCCCTAGGTCTTCATGAGCAAGCAAGTTGGATGCACACCCACTTAGTTTTTTTGTTGAGCTTTCATACACTTATAGCTCTAGTGCATCCGTTGCATGGCAATTCCTACTCACTCACATTGATATCTATTAATGGGCATCTCCATAGCCCATTGATGCGCCTAGTTGATGTGAGACTATCTTCTTCCTTTTGTCTTCTCCGCAACCACCACTCTATTCCACATAGTGCTATATCCATGGCTCACGCTCATGTATTGCGTGAAAGTTGAAAGGTTTGAAAGAATTAAACTATGAAACAATTTCTTGGCTGAAACCAGGGTTGTGCATGATTTAAATATTTTGTGTGATAAAGATAGAGCATAGGCAGACTATATGATTTTGTAGGGATAACTCTCTTTGGCCATGTTATTTTGAGAAGACATGATTGCTTTGTTAGTACGCTTGAAGTATTTTTATTCTTAAGTCAATATAGAATTTTTTCTTAAATCTTTCGGATCTGAACACTCATGCCACAATAAATAGAATTACATTGAGAAATATGTTGGTTAGCATTCCACATCAAAAATTATGTTTTTATCATTTACCTACTCGAGGACGAGCAGGAATTAAGCTTGGGGATGCTTGATATATTCTATTTTTATTGTTCCATGCTATTATATATTCTATTTTGGATATTTAATGGGCTTTATTATACACGTTTATATTATTTTTTGGACTAACCTACTAACCCAAGGCTGAGTGCAAATTGTTGTTTTTTGTCTATTTCAGTGTTTCACACAAAAGGAATATCAAACAGAGTCCAAACGGAATGAAACCTTCGGGAGAGTTATTTTTGGAACAATATCTTCAAGAGAGACTTGGAGTACAAGTCAGAGAATAAACGACGTGCCCACGAGGGGGCAGGGCACCCCCAGGGGGGTAGGCGCGCCGCCCACCCTCGTGGGCCCCATGTTGCTCCGACGTACTTTTTCCTTCTATATATACCCATATACCCTGAAAGCATCGAGGAGCACCAAGAAACCTTAATTCCACCGCCGTAACCTTCTGTTCCCATGAGATCCCATCTTGGGGCCTGTTCCGGAGCCCCGTCGGAGGGGGCATCGATCATGGAGGGCTTCTACATCAACACCATAGCCTCTCCGATGAGTTGTGAGTAGTTTACCACAGACCTTCGGGTCCATAGTTGCTAGCTAGATGGATTCTTCTCTCTCTTTGGATCTCAATACAAAGTTCTCCTCGGTCTTCGAGGAGATCTATTCGATGTAATCTTTTTGCGGAGTGTTAGTCGAGATCCGATGAATTGTGGGTTTATGATCAAGATTATCTATGAACAATATTGGATTCTTTTCTGAAATCTTTTATGTATGATTATAATATCCTTGCAAGTCTCTTCGAATTATTGGTTTGGTTTGGCCTACTAGATCTATAGTTCTTGCAATGGGAGAAGTGCTTGGCTTTGGGTTCAATCTTGCGGTGTCCTTTCCCAGTGACAGTAGGGGCAACAAGGCACATATAGTATTGTGGCCATTGAGGATAAAAAGATGGGGTTTATATCATATTGCTTGAGTTTATCCCTCTACATCATGTCATGTTGCTTACGGCGTTACTCTATTCTTATGAACTTAATACTCTAGATGCATGTTGGATAGTGGTCAATGTGTGGAGTAATAGTAGTAGATGCAGAATCATTTCGGTCTACTTGTCACGGACGTGATGCCTATATACAATGATCATGCCTAGATATTCTCATAACTATGCGCTTTTCTATCAATTTCTCGATAGTAATTTGTTCACCCACCGTAGAATTCTGATATCATGAGAGAAGCCACTAGTGAAACCTATGCCCCTCGGGTCTATCTTCATCATATTACTTTCCTTTCAACTAGCCAATTTATGTTGCCATTGCTTATTTCCTTTATTTACTTTCCGTTCTTATGCCAAAAATACCAAAAATGCTATCCTATCCTATCTATCAGATCTCACTCTCGTAGGTGACCGTGAAGGGATTGACAACCCCTTATCGCGTTGGCTGCGAGGTTCTTATTTGTTTGTGCAGGTGCGAGGGACTCGCGTGTGGTCTCCTACTGGATTGATACCTTGGTTCTCAAAAACTGAGGGAAATACTTACGCTACTATGCTGCATCACCCTTTCCTCTTCGAGGGAATACAATGCAAGCTCGAGAAGTAGCAGTGACATTGGGGTAATCTATTCAGAGGGGTTGATGCACGTTCTTGTCTTTGTTTCTCCGGTAGAAATCTTGGGGCACTCTTTAAAGTTCTTTGTGTTGGATTGAGTATTATGAATATGAATTTGTTTTGGTGTTATTTTAGTACGAACTCTTGATAGATCAATTGGATAGAATAACTTGTGTTATTTTAGAACGTACTCTTGATAGATCGATCGGAAAGAATAACTTGTGTTATTTTAGTACGAACTCTTGGATAGATCGATCGGAAAGAATAGCTACAAACAATTCCTTCTTATGTTATCCTCTAGATAGGAACTTTGGAGTGATTCTTCATCGCACTTTGAGGGATGGTTATATGATCCAATTATATTAGCATTGTTGGGAGATTGCACTAGTGAAAGTACAAACCCTAGGCCTTGTTTCCAAGCATTGCAATACCGTTTGTGCTCACTTTTGTTACTTGCTACCTTGCTATTTTTTATCGTTACTATTAAAAAAATCAATATCTACTATCCATATTACACTTGTATCACCATCTCTTTGCCGAACTAGTGCACCTATACAATTTACAATTGTATTTGGTGTGTTGGGGACACAAGAGACTTTTTATTATTTGGATGCAGGGTTGTTTGAGAGAGACCATCTTCATCCTACCCCTCCCATGGATTGATAAACCTTAGGACATCCACTTAAGGGAAACTTGCTATTGTCCAACAAAACTCTGCGCTTGGAGGCCCAACACGAGTCTACAAGAACAAGTTGTGTAGTAGACATCAAATAGTTTCAGAATATATAAAAATATTGATAGAAAGAATCACCGAAGGGGGCCCACACCCTGATCACAAGGGTGGGGGCCGCACCCCCTACCTTGTGGGCCCCCTGGAGCTCCACCGACATAAACACCAACTCCATATAATCTCTTTTGTGGAGAAAAAAATAAAGGAGAAAATCCATCGTGTTTTATGATACGGAGCCGCCGCCACCTCCTGTACTTCATCGGGAGATCTGATTTGGAGTTCGTTCGGGGCTCCGGAGAGTGGAGATCATCGCCGTCGTCATCATCAACCATCCACCATCACCAATTTTATGATGCTCACCGCCGTGCGTGAGTAATTCCATCGTAGGCTTGGAGGACGGTGATGGGTTGGATGAGATTTATCATGTAATTGAGTTAGTTTTGTTAGGGTTTGATCCCTAGTATCCACTATATTATGAGATTGATGTTGCTATGACTTTGCTATGCTAATGCTTGTCAGTAGGGCCCGAGTACCATGATTTCTGATCTGAACCTATTATGTTTTCATGAATATATGTGTGTTCTTGATCCTATCTTGCAAGTCTATAGTCACCTACTATGTGTTATGATCCGGCAAACTCGGAGTGATAATAACCGGGGCACTTCCCGGTGATGACCATAGTTTGAGGAGTTCATGTATCCACTAAGTGCTAGTGCTTTGGTCCGATACTCTAGTAAAAGGAGGCCTTAATATCCCTTAGTTTCCATTAGGACCCCGCTACCACGGGTGGGTAGGATAAAAGATGCCATGCAAGTTCTTTTCCATAAGCACGTATGACTCTATTCGAAACACATGCCTACATTACATTGATGAATTTGAGCTAGTTCTGTGTCACCCTGGGTTAAAACTGCTACATGATGAATATTATTTGACACATATCATTGCCGATGCATTGCCTACGAGTTTGTTCCATATTGATCTTTGCTTTGTTACTTCAATTACTGCTACTGTTACTTTTGCCACTATTACCGTTACTTCCATACTACTTTGCTACTAATCACTTTGCTGCAGATATTAAGTTTTCCATGTGTGGTTTAATTGACAACTCAGCTGCTGATACTTGAGAATATTCTTTGGCTCCCCTTGTGTCTAATCAATAAATTTGGGTTGAATAATCTACCCTCGAAAACTGTTGTGATCCCCTATACTAGTGGGTTATCAAGATCTTTTTCTGGCACTGTTGCCAGGGAGCATAGCTCCATTCTCTAAGTTACTTGGGATTTATATCTGCTGATCGCTATGAAGAATATGAAGAATCTGAAGGATGAAATAACCAAGATCGTTCCCTCTAGAACGTGGGGAGGTAAGGAACTGCCATCTAGCTCTGCACTTGATTCACCATCTGTTTTGAGTAAACTTGCGACACCTACACCTGCTATTGATTTGGATATGTCGCGTGATATTGATGATGCCACTTCTATTATGAATGATGCTTATGATGAAATTGTGCCATTGGGTGAATTACTTGATAAACATCTTGCTAGAGCCTGTACTATTGATTATGCTGAAGATGATGATATTCCTGAAACTGATGAAATTATTGATAGTGAAAACTTTGAAACACCTGTTAGACCTACTTCCCCTAGGTATGAATTGCCTATTGCTCGTGACGGATATTTTATGGAAGGAGAAGTAGCTAGAGACTTTCTTGCTTGTAAGGATAGGAATGATCTTAAGAAATTAGCACGCAAGTTGAAAGACCAATCTTTGAATGCTAGAATGCAATATTATCCTAAATTTGCTACTTCACATATCCATGCTACTCATATGGATTGTGGATTCTCTGTTGATCCTAAGTTAATTACTTTAGTTGAATCTGATCATTTTCATGGTTATGAATCTGAAATTGTTGTGGCACATCTTACTAAGTTAAATGATATAGCCACCCTATTTTCTCGTAAGGAAGAAAATTGTTATTACTATATTCTTAAGTTGTTTCCTTTCTCACTAAAGGGAGATGCTAAGTTATGGTTTAATTCTCTTGATCCTGGTTGTGTGTGTAGTCCCCTGGATATGATTTATTACTTCTCTGCAAAATATGTTCCTGCTCATAAGAAACAAGCTGCCTTACAGGAAATATTTAACTTTGTGAAATTTCAAGAAGAGAGTCTCCCAGAAGCTTGGGGGAGGCTTCTCCAATTACTTCATGCCTTGCCTGATCATACTCTCAAGAAGAATAAAATACTTGATATCTTTTATAATGGTCTAACCGATGCTTCTAGGGACCACCTAGATAGTTGTGATTGTTGTGTTTTCAGGGAACGAACTGTTGAACAAGCTGAAAAATTATTGAATAATATATTGAGTAATGATAATTATTGGACTCTTCCTATACCAATTCTGAAGCCAACTCCGAAGAAAAGAGGTATTATGTTTCTCAGTCCCAAAGATATGCAAGAGGCAAAGAAATCAATGAAGGAAAAAGGTATTAAAGCTCAAGATGTTAAGAATTTACCGCCTATTAAAGAAATACATGGTCTTGATAATCCAACACAGGTAGTAGAGGTAAATTCTCTCGATAGATTTGATGAAGGTGATATTCCCCATAATAAGTGTCCTAGCCAATGCTTAGATGAGTTTGATAATTTTATTGTTAAACAAGAAGACTTCAATGTTTATGTTAGGAGACAACTGAAACGTAATTCTTATATGCTTGACCGCTTGGGTGATCTTGTGACTAGAACTTCTAATGATCTTAAACTTATTAGTAAACATGCTTCCATGGTTACCACTCAAGTAGAACAAGTACTTAAGGCACAAAATGACTTGCTTAATGAGTTGAATAGTAAGAATAATGATAAGGCTGTTATGGTTGCCACTAGAGGTGGTAAGGTAACTCAGGAAATTTCGTACCCTAAGGGCCATCCTAAGAGAATTGAGCATGATTCTCAGAGAATTAATATTGATAAACCTAGTCCTAGTAAGAAAAATAAAAAGACAACAGATGGGACTTTGCATGCTTCTAGTGAACCTGTTGTAGACAGACCTGAGAATCCCAATAATATTTCTATTTCGGATGTTGAGACTCAATCTGGTAATGAACAAGAACCTAGTGATAATATTAACGATGATGTTCATACCGATGCTCAACCTAGTAATAATAATGATGTAGAGATTGAACATGATGTTGATCATGATAACCCACAATCAAAGAATCAACGTTATGATAAGAGAGACTTCATTGCTAGGAACACATGGTAAAGAAAGGGAACCATGGGTTCAGAAACCCATGCCCTTTCCTGCTAAACCATCCAAGATAAAGGATGATGAGGATTTTGAACGCTTTTTGTGAGATGATTAGACCTATCTTTTTGCGTATGCGTTTGACTGATATGCTTAAAATGCCTCCTTATGCTAAGTATATGAAAGAAATTGTTACTAATAAAAGGAAGATACCAAAAGCTGAAATTTCCACCATGCTTGCTAATTATACTTTTAAGGGTGGAATACCAAAGAAACTTGGAGATCCGGGAATACCTACTATACCATGCTATATTGAAGGAAATTATGTTAAAACAACTTTATGTGATCTTGGGGCTGGTGTTAGTGGTATGCCCTTGTCTTCGTATCGTAGACTTGAATTGAATAAGTTGACACCTACTGAAATCTCTTTGCAGATGGCTGATAAATCAACTACTATACCTATTGGTATTTGTGAGGATGTGCCTGTTGTGGTTGCAAACGTTACTATCTTAACGGACTTTGTTATTCTTGATATTCCCGAGGACCATAGTATGTTGATTATCCTTGGTAGACCATTTTTGAATACTGCAGGGGCCGTTATTGATTGCAACAAAGGCAATGCCACTTTTCATGTTAATGGTAATGAGCATACGGTACACTTTCCGAAGAAACATCCTCAAGTCAATAGCGTCAATTCTATTGGAAAGATTTTAACTATTGCTATTGGAGGTTTTGAATTCCCTATTCCTACTATTAAGAAGAAATATGATATTCTTATTGTTGGGGACATGCATATCCCCATCGAGGTAACCTAGTGTTATTCGAATGTTCTTCGGTTTTATGCTATTCGAAAGAAGTTTGTTAATGAGACTTGATCCACCTCATTGACAAATTCCTTTTGATGAACATGAGATGGATGAATTTAGAGAACACCACCTTCTGTACCCCACTTTTACTTTCTGTTATTTAGATTAAAAAAAAGAAAAAAGAGTATTATCTGCATGTTTTCTAAATTATCTGTGCAATAGAAAAATGTCCCGAAAATAAAAGTTCTCCAAATGCCCCGAAAAGTTCATATGATTTTTTCAAGAATATATCAAGATTATAGGCACTGAAAATACACCAGGGGCCTCACCAGTGGGCCACAAGGGTGGAGGGCGCGCCCTACCCCCCTAGGCACACCCATGTCCTTGTGGGTGCCACGTGGCCCCCCTCCAGTTATTCCAGCACCCATCCTCTCCTTATTCCTCCAGAAAAATCATCCACCAGCTCAAACCCGTGTTCTAGCTCATCTTGCTGCCATTTTCGATCTCCTAGCTGAATTCATCATTTGCAAAACTGTTTTGGGGGATTGTTCTTCAGTATGTGACTCCTCCAATGGTCCAATTAGTTTTTGTTCTAGTGCTTTATTTATTGCAAATTTTTGCTGCTGTGGTGACCTTGTTCTTGAGCTTGGATGTCAAATTTATATGGTCCAAAGTAGTTTTGATGCATGATATAGCCTCTAGATACTTGTAGGAGTAGTTGTTGTCAATTTTGTTGAGTTTGGTTCACTTTTATTTTGAGTCACTAAAAATTTCAGAATTTTCAGAGGAAGAAAATGATGAGGAGATTGTTGAGAGGCGCTTCGAGCCGGGGTTCAAAGG
The DNA here is from genome assembly GCA_902687465.1 of Secale cereale. NCBI lineage: Eukaryota > Viridiplantae > Streptophyta > Magnoliopsida > Poales > Poaceae > Secale > Secale cereale. The sequence goes on from LR738711.1 coordinate 556,312,145, forward strand.
AAAAGGAGAATGAGGAGAAGGAGAAGCCTAAGTATAACATTCCTCATGCCACAGAGATTTGGGCGTGTGAATGGCCATGTGATGCGTTCTTACAGGCGACCGAATTTTACGATGATTTCTATTATGTGGCCTAGAATGCAGGCATCACCAACCTCCTCCGTGACCAGTGTGATCAGTATCTTCTCCCAACTAATACTTTCGTGCAAAAAAATTATTTTCAAGCTAGAAAATCACCACCTATGGTAGAATTTGATCTATATGATGTGCAAAAGGATATGATGCTTTATGACTTTTGTGGGATATGCAAATTACCCTACGAAGGCAGCGTCGATGAACCACGTCCTAGAGATGTGGAAGTTTTCATTGATGAAATTACCGTAGGGGAAAGGAGGACTGTTTCAGAAGCGAGAGTTGCCAGTATACATTTTCATGTTTTACGCTATTATTCACTATTTACTGGGAGATTTTGATTGGTCGTGGGGAGAGTGGAGGCCTTAGTGCTCCTGACCTTGCCATTTTGCGCCATGCTTTGCTTAGCGATAGAACTTTTAGTTTGGGTGCTATGGTTGCTAAACGGTTGAGTTTAAACCATAGTAAGGGTCCTATTTTCGGAGGCATCTTCGCCTCACACCTTGCTGATCATTTTGAAATACCTATTAGGCATTATGAACAAGAAGAGAAATTTCTACCCACCATTTATTTAGATTATGACAGCATGGTAGCACATAAATTCATTCGTTCTGATGAGGAAAATAAGCTTATTTATAATTTGATATTCAGTCAGAAGACTTTTCAGACTATTACTTTGCCTGCACCTTCTTTGTTTAACATTCATTCATGCAAGTACACTATTTGGCCCGAGGACATCTATAGATTTTGGGTGCTTCCACAGCCTATAGTGCCAGAGCCAGCTTTGGCCCTTGATCCTTATAGCTAGCCTGTCATTTAGTGGGAGCCGTAGGAGCTCGCAAACCAGTGGAATCCTTAGGATCCACCTCAATACCCAGGAGAGGGATACTTTGATCCATGCTACTAGACCAACTTAGGTTAAAGCCTAAGCTTGGAGGAGTACGTATTTCTCACCGACATTACATTAATGCTCAGACATTCCTTCTAGCTGCCGGTGTTCATACTTTTTCATTGTAGTATCCATGCTAGTTTATTTTTCTCTCTTTCTTCTTGTGTGTTTGAAAAATTTAGAACACCCAAAAATATTTTATGTTTCTTTTTGTCTTTTCTTTCTTGCTAGTTTCTTAGTAGTTTGTAGTAGTGGTAAAAGAAAATCCAAAAAGATTTCTTGTTCATCTTTTTGTTTTTTGGGAGCTTTCCCGTGTAAATAGTTTTTCTCGTTCTTGTTTTGCTCTCTTTAGAAAAACAAAAACTCCAAAAATATTTCAGTGTGTTTCTTTGAAATTCTTTTCTTTTCTTTGGGGGTCGAGAGGAGAAGACCACGATGAAAATAATGAGTGGCTCTCATATGCATTATTGTTGAACTAATAAAGAGCCCATATTACCTTGTCTTCTCCTCTGCCGCAGATTCTAGCTTAGTCTGATGCACGTGCACTATTATTATTATTCACACTATTTGCTCGTGCAAGTGAAAGGCAATAATGACGATATATGATGAAATGATTGATATGGAGAAAAGCTGGTATGAACTTGACTTGTCTTGTTTTTTGTAAATATGATTAGCTTGTCATTCCTGATTCAGCCCATTATGAATGAAACATGTTTGTAATGACAATTAGAGATTATAGTTACTCATGACATGCTTAATTAGCTAGGAGTGTATAATGGTTTACCTTGTGTGCCAACATGCTTTAAAATAGTTGTGATGTAGTATGATAGGATGGTATCCTCTTTCGAATGACTTAAGTGGCTCGACTTGGCATATGTTCACACATGTAGTTGAAACAAAATCAACATAGTCTCCACGATATTTATGTTCATGGTAATTTATATCCTACTCATGCTTGCACTCAATGTTGGTTAATCTCAAGGCATGTTTATGACCGTTGTTGCTCTCTAGCTGGTCGCTTCCTAGTCTCTTTCTAGCCTTCACCTGTACTAAGCGGGAATACTACTTGTGCGTCCACTTCCATAAACTCAAAGTTGTTCCATAAGAGTCCACCATACCTACCTATATGTTGTATTTACCTGTCGTTCCAAGTAAATTTGCATGTGCCAGACTCTAAACCTTTAAAATAAAATTATGTTTTGTATGCCCAAATCGCTCATGTCACGACTAGGGGTTGTAAATATCTTCTAGGCTAGGTGGGTTATTCTCACAATGAGTGGACCCCGCTTGTCATTCACGAGAAAATGGCTGGTAACCGGGATACCCAATCCCATGATCAAAAGATCAAAAATCAAATCAAAATATAATTAAACAAAGCTCCCCCCGGATTGTTGTTGAATTGGACGGTGCCCGTTGTTTCTGATAAGCCGTGGAGTGTGTTTGATGGTGGAGGGGGGGTAAAACTTTACCATCCTATTTTGGAACCGCTTATAATGTATGTAGCATGGAAGATATTGGGAACTCTTGGTCGTAGCATTGACAAAGAAAGCATACTGCTCAAAATTATATTCATCTCTGATTCAAAAACTTAAGCTCTAGCACCTCTGCAAATCCCTGCTTCCCTCTGCGAAGGGCCTATCTATTTACTTTTATTGCTGATCCATCATCCTCTTATAAAAAGCACCAATTGGAGAGCATCTCTGTCATTTATATGCTTTGTTATTAATTGATGTTGAGTATGAGTGTGAATGGATCTCTTAGGTGCTCTACATTTATGTATTGCGGTCTCAGAAAGGGCTAGCAAGATACCATTTTGTCATATTATATCATGATTGTTTTAAAAAACTGTTGTCATCCGATGTCGGTGTACTAAGGTAGGGGTACCTCAGTACCCCAACTTGTGCACGGGCAGTCGCAGCTTCCCGCGGCAAGGTTTACCGCGTGCTCGCCGGAGACCTTCCTGCTCCTTATTAAACCATTCAAAAACAAAGTATACAAGAAAGAAGATCGAGACCCCGGCAAGAGGAGCTTGCCGGGAAGGCCGTATCAGGCTCAAGATTACCTCACTAGCACAAGGCCCTGGCAGGAGGAGCTTGCCAGGAAGACTAGAAGATTCCATCATAGAAGACCCGGCAAGGGCCCGGGGAGCAGCAAGCTCCTGGGCCCGGCAAGATCAAAGCCCCGGCAATGTGCTTGCCGGGAAGGCTGCGCTGTGTGCCCGCGCTCCAGCTCATCGGCCCACGCGTCGCCCTGGGGCCTATCCAGGGACGCGTGGCGGATGGCTGTGCAGCCTAGGGGGACACGGTGGCACTCCACGGTGGTGGATCCATCGCCGTGGCGGACGGAGACGCAAGGGCGGGAGCTTTTGGGGTCGACGGCGATGGGCATTGAATGCCCTTGTCCCCCACTGTTAAAGTAGGTATAGACCACTGTTCTGCACTGTAGCTCCACTGTTCCCGCACTGTTACAACTACCACCTTATTTACGTTTTTACCCCTTTCTCCTACGTTGACACCTGTCGGTGACCCCTTGCACTATAAAAGGAGGCCCATGCACAACGTGGAGGGGGTTCGGAACCTTGATCACTCTCACGCTCGGTGTAGCTGCTTCTTCAAGCTCCCGAGCTCTCCAACTTAATACACAACCAAGCAGGAGTAGGGTTTTACGCGTCTACCGCGGCCCGAACCTGGGTAAAACTGCCCGCGTGCTCGCCTTGATCTGCTCTTCGTGCTCCCTCCGCCCTCGTACCGCACAGACAAGGGGCTCCGGTCCCATAGGTGTTCGTGGCGGACAGTTTCCCCCGACATCTTTGGCGCGCCAGGGAGGGGGCGTCGAGGTTGTGCGAACCTGATCCGGCGTTCGCGCGGGCGCATCCTTCATCAACCTCTCCGGATTCACCAACTTCACCAGCGACAACTCCATGGCCCCGAAGAAGAAGGCTTCGGAGGTCGGAGGCCCGTCTGCGTCTCACCCGCCGCCACCAGAGCCAACGGTGGGCGGGGGAGACGCCGTCGGAAGGGTGGTCGCCGGCGAGGACACTCACGGCGCCACCAGATCCAAGAACAGGATGGATGACCGAACCTCGGTCTCCGTGGACGCGCCGCGTCCATCTCAGCACACGACGACCCAGCAGCGCCATGTCACGGGAGGTGGCATCCGCTTGCTGGGGCAAGGCCAAACCGGAGGCTCGCGGGACGCCCCGGACCCCCGTCCGGGCACAAGCAAAGCGAAGGCGCCGGCGCGGGACCCCGCTCCTTCTAACGTCGTTAGAAGTCCGAGCGCATCCCGCTCCTCGCACCGCTCGCCCGCGTTCCCCTCCACTCCGGCAGAAGCGCTCGCAAGAGCGCAACTGCTCCTCGACTTCCCTCCAGCGGCCGACAAGGCCGAAGAATGGAGGGCCACCATCCGGAGCCTGATAGACTTCGCCAACAACGATTCTCCACAGCAGCCGTCGACCTCACGGCCGCGACAAGCTGAGAAGACGAAGGCTGACGGCGACAAGACCGCCGGGGGTGCGACAAGCGTGCATTCCCCGCCGCAGAAGCAGAAGACGCCGCCCCGCCGGAACAACGCCGACGACGGCTCCACGGCCTCGTCGGACCCGCGGGCCCGTCGGGACCAGCGTCAGGTCCTCGACGACCGGCGAGAAGAAGACGCTCGGACCACAATCGAGCGCCGCCGAGAAGCTCGGCGACAATCAGACAAGAGAGCTAGGAACACAGTCGACGCGCACGCGCCCGGTGAGCCAGGCGACTTGCCGTACGCGGCAGGTTGCCCTGCGTTTACCCGCGAGCTGCGGCGCGTCCAGTGGCCCAGCATGAAGAATTTTAAGCCCGACGTACCTGAGAAGTACGACGGCAAGACGCACCCCTCGGAATTCCTCAGCGTCTACACCATCGCAGTGCAAGCTGCCGGGGGGCGCGACGAGAAGATCTTGGCGAATTACTTCCCGCTCGTGCTAAAGCCGAACGTCCGTTCGTGGCTTATGCACTTGCCGGAAGGTTCTATATCTTCTTGGGCCGACCTTTGCCACCAGTTTGTCGGCGCCTTCACCGGCGGCCACAAACCTCACGGCCAGGAGAGCGATCTCCACATCTTGGCCCAGAAGGAAGGCGAAACCCTGCGCAAGTACATCCAACGCTTCAGCCGTGTGCAGCACAACATCCCTGATGTCCACCCTGCCGCGGTTATCAGCGCGTTCCATCAGAACGTGCGTAACCGCCGCATGCGTGAAGAGATGGCGATGACGAAGATTCGGGATGTCAGCGAGCTCTATGCTCTGGCTGACAAGTGCGCACGCGCGGAAGAGGGGAGGAGACTCCCCGGAGAGGATGCTGGCGCAGGAGGAAGCGACAGCGACGACGCCGCCCCGGCAAAGAAGAGCCGGCGGCGGAACAACAGAAGGAAGGGCAAGAAAGAGGTGCTTGCCGTCGAGAAGTCCGGCAAGGAGGCCCCCGACAAGCAAGCACAGGCTGGCGGCTCCGGCAAGGAGCCTGCCCCTGCAGCGGCGGCCGACAAGCCGGGTAGCTCCGACAAGCAATACTGTAAGATCCACCGCACCAAGGGTCACGACCTCTCCAACTGCAAGCGCGTCGAGTATCTCGTCGAGCAGCAGAAAGCTGAGTACGAGAGGCGCGACAAGGAGAAGGCCCAAGGTGGCGGGGAGGAGACGAGCAAGAAGCGGCCGTTCAACGGCCAGGGAGGGCGCCGCGGCAAGGCCAAGCAGCGGCAAGGAGATCGACCTCCCCGGGGCCGCGACAAGGACGAAGAAGACGACGATGAAGACATGGAGGACGAGGATAACAGCGAGCAGGAGTTCCAGAAGGCCACGGAGGTCCTCTGCGTCGACGGTGGCGCCTCTCTGCACACCTCCCACCGCCAACTCAAGCAGTGGGTGCGTGAGGTGAATGCGGCGGAGCCGCCCGTGGAGTCGCGCAGGCTCCTCAAATGGTCCAGCACGCCCATCGTTTTCGATCTTGAGGATCACCCTGACCGCACCACTGCGGTCGGGTGCTTGCCGATGCTGGTTTCTCCCACCATCCGCAACCTCAAGGTCACCAAAATGTTGGTTGACGGCGGGGCCGGGCTGAACTTGATCTCCTCTGCTGTGATCAAGAAACTCCAGATTCCAGATGGCGAGCTCGAAGAGACCGGTTCATTCCAAGGAATCAACCCGGGAAGGAGCAAGCCCAAGGGAAAGATCACTCTGCCGGTGACCTTTGGCGGGGAGCTCAACTTCAGGACTGAGCGCATCACTTTCGACGTCGCCGATATTCCATTACCCTATAATGGAATACTTGGTCGTCCTGCCCTCGCCAAGTTCATGGCAGCTTCCCATTATGCCTACAACGTACTGAAGATGCCGGGGCCGATAAGCGTCATCACTGTCCACGGCGACAAGAAGGATGCGCTTATCTGCGCCGACAAGATCTATCGGGATGCGGCAGCCGCGGCCGAGAAGGATACTCTTGCCGCTGAAGCTCCCGGAGGGAAGAAGACGAAGACCAAGTCCGGCAAGTGCTCTGGGACCCACTCCGGCAACCGCACCTCTTCGGAGTGCTGCGCTGCCGTCGAGGACGTTCCATCGAGCTCCACCGGCAAGAGTAAGAAAGGAATGGCTGCTCCTCCGGCAACCAAGAAAGTGTCCGCGAAGGAGGACGGCACTGGTGGTACCTTCACCATCAGTGCCACCCTTGACAGCAAATAGGAAAGCGCGCTCGTTGCCTTCCTGCGGGCGAATGTCGATGTGTTTGCCTGGCAACCATCTGACATCCCCGGTGTTCCCAGGAAGGTGATTGAGCACAAGCTTGCTGTCTGTCCTCATGCGCGGCCCATCAAGCAGAAAGTGAGGAAGCAAGCCGTGGAGCGCCAAGAGTTCATCAACGAAGAAATCAAGAAGCTAGAGGCAGCAGGCCTAGTTAGAGGTGTGATCCATCCGACGTGGTTGGCAAATCCAGTCGTTGTGCGCAAGGCCAATGGGAAATGGAGACTGTGTATAGACTTCACCGATGTGAATAAAGCATGTCCCAAGGATCCATTCCCTTTGCCGCGCATTGACCAGATCGTTGACTCCACTGCCGGATGTGAGCTACTCTGTTTTCTTGATGCATACTCAGGCTATCATCAGATTTTCATGGCCAAGGAGGATGAAGAGAAGACTGCATTTATCACTCCATGTGGCACTTATTGCTTTATTCGCATGCCATTTGGATTGAAGAATGCAGGCTCAACCTTTGCAAGGGTAGTATACACTGCTTTTGAGCCACAGATCCACAGGAATGTAGAGGCTTACATGGATGACATCGTGGTGAAGAGCAAGAGCAAGGAAACCCTGATCCAAGATTTGGAGGAGACGTTTCAGAACCTGCGCAGGATACAGCTCAAGTTGAACCCCGAGAAGTGCGTCTTTGGAGTCCCCTCCGGCAAGCTCCTCGGGTTCTTTGTATCACAGAGGGGGATTGAAGCCAACCCCGACAAGATTAAAGCCATTGAGCAGATAGAGGCCCCAAAGCGCGTCAAGGATGTCAGGAGGCTTGCAGGTTGTGTGGCTGCCCTCAGTAGGTTCATTTCAAAATCTGCAGAGCGCGCCCTACCTTTCTTTAAAATCTTGAAGAAGGCGGGTCCCATGAAGTGGACTCCGGAAGCGGAGGCGGCGCTGCAGGATTTGAAACGGTACCTGTCCTCCACTCCAATACTTGACGCACCTAGACCACAGGAAAAGTTGTTGCTATACTTAGCGGCAACCAACCAGGTGGTTAGTGCTGCATTAGTAGCGGAGAGGGAGTCCGACGAGGAGTCAGCACCACCGGCAAGCGAATCCAGCGACAAGCAGGGGGCTGTCCCGGCAAGCTCTGGCCCCGACAAGGATGACTCTGCGCAGGAACAAGGAGGGGTACGGAAGAAGATGGTGCAGCGCCCAGTGTATTTTGTAAGTTCCCTTCTCCAGGGGGCTAGATCAAGGTACTCTGGTGTGCAAAAGTTGCTTTTCGGCCTCCTCATGGCCTCGAGAAAGCTGCGCCATTACTTCCAAGCCCATGAGATAACAGTGGTCACTCACTTTCCGCTGAAGAGGATATTGCACAACCCAGAAGCAACAGGCAGGATCGTTGAGTGGGCACTGGAGCTGTCGAGCTTTGGACTCAAGTTTGAAAGTACTTCAACTATACAGAGCCGAGCCTTGGCAGAATTCATAGCTGAGTGGACTCCAACACCTGATGAAGAAGTTCAAGAAACAAGCGTACCCGTACAAGAAGCGACAAGTGAATGGGTAATGTATTTTGACGGTGCCTTCTCGCTGCAAGGCGCCGGTGCTGGCGTGGTACTCATCGCGCCCACCGGAGAGCACCTCAAATATGTTATCCAGATGCACTTTCCCAGGGAGCAAGCGACAAACAACACCGCAGAATATGAAGGCTTGCTTGCCGGCCTCAGGATTGCGGCCGAACTGGGGATCAGGAAGCTGATTGTGCGGGGAGATTCTCAGTTGGTGGTCCGGCAAGTCAACAAGAGCTATCAGAGCCCTTTGATGGAAGCTTATGTCGATGAAGTGAGGAAGCTTGAGGAGCACTTTGAAGGTCTGCAGATGGAGCACGTCCCGAGAGCTCAAAATGAAATTGCAGACGGCCTTTCAAAGTGCGCTTCGATGAAGTTACCTGTGGAACCAGGGACTTTCTTGCTCAAGCTGACTCAACCATCCGTTACACCATCAATTGGGCAGTCCAAGAAGAGAAAGTTGGTCTCCGGCGACTACTTGCCGGCGGATCTTCCTGAAACCGCCGCCAAGGTCCCCAAGATCAACAACCAGAACGTTGAGGAACAGTTTGCTCCTGCAAGTCCTCGGGCTTGTACAGTTGAAGCAAGCGTTCCCGGCAAGCCTCGCCCCGGCGAGCTTGCCGGGGGACCGTCAGCTCCGGCAGAACCAGAGGTCCTTGCCGTAGAAGCTGAGGTTCCCGCAGCGGCCCTCGAGCCTTTGGTCCTTGCCGTTGAGCCTCAGGCTCCGGCATGGGCGCAGCAGATCGTCCGCTTCCTTCAAACTGGAGAACTTCCCGACGACCCAGAAGAAATAGAGAAGATAACCAGGCAGTCAAGTATGTACCAGTTCGTGGATAACGAGCTGTACAGAAGAAGACTCAATGGTGTCAGGTTGAAATGCATCTCCAGGGAAGATGGACAGAAGCTGTTGGCGGAAATACACGGAGGCATATGCGGCCACCACATTGGCGCAAGGGCGCTTGCCGGGAAAGCTTTCCGGCAAGGGTTCTTTTGGCAAGAAGCCCTCCAAGATGCAGCTGCACTAGTAACCAAGTGTGAAGCATGCCAGTTCCATGCAAAGCAGATTCATCAGCCAGCTCAAGCTCTCCAAACAATCCCTTTGTCCTGGCCCTTCTCGGTCTGGGGGCTCGATATCCTCGGCCCCTTCCCCCGAGCCGTCGGGGGCTTTGAGTACTTGTACGTTGCAATCGACAAGTTCACAAAGTGGCCAGAAGTGGAGCCGGTGAGAAAGGTGACAGCACAGTCAGCAGTCAGGTTCTTCAGGTCGATTGTTTGCCGTTTCGGGATCCCTAACCGGATCATCACCGACAACGGTACACAATTTACTAGTCGCACCTTCATGCAGTACGTCCAAGACCTTGGCGCCAAGGTCTGTTTCGCTTCTGTTGCTCACCCGAGGAGCAACGGTCAAGCGGAGAGGGCAAATGCTGAAGTGCTGCGCGGACTCAAGACGAGGACCTTTGACAGGCTGCGCAAGTGCGGAAGAAATTGGATAGAGGAGCTACCGGCGGCTCTTTGGTCAATCAGAATGACACCAAGTCGAGCCACCGGACAGACACCCTTTGCTCTAGTCTATGGAGCAGAAGCAGTTCTCCCCACGGAACTCGCATACGGATCTCCTCGAGTACTCGCTTATGATGAGCTCGAGAAAGAGCAACTGCGGCAAGATGATGCATTGCTCCTCGAGGAGGGACGTCTCCAGGCTGCTGTACGAGCTGCTCGATACCAGCAAGCTTTGCGCCGCTACCATAGCCACAAAGTCAAGGCCAGGAGTCTCGAGGAAGGCGACCTTGTTCTTCGGCGTGTTCAGTCCGCCAAGAATTCCAACAAGTTGACGCCGAAGTGGGAAGGCCCTTATCGGGTGAGACAAGTTACGAGGCCCGGCGCTGTCCGCCTCGAGACCGAAGAAGGCTTACCGGTGAGCAACTCCTGGAACATAGAGCATCTTCGCAAGTTTCACCCATAAGGCGCGGTTGCCGTGACCCGTTCCGGCAACCACCTTTTGTACAAGCTTTGCCGCTGTTGCATGTAACCCTTTGTACAAAGCCGGGCGCAGACCCCGTGCATCAGTAAAGTTTTCGTGTTTTTCGCACCGATTGCCTTTTGCATGCTTTTCTTTGCTATTTGCATGTTCTGTTTCGCATTTGGTGCAACACACAAGTATACGGTAAGCATTAGCACGCCGAAAGGCCACATACTTGTTTCCCTCTCCCTTTTCTTTCCTCTTAAACAGAAGGAACGTTCCTCGCGCACAAGTTTGCCGGGGGGGAAGGGGGTGGAGGAGGAATCAAGTGCTGTTCAAGAAAGAGAAGCCTTACCAGATAGCAAGCAATATAAGCAAGCAACTTATGAAAGATAAGTTGTTAGAATTTGACCAGTTCAAATTTTAAATTTTAGTTGTCTTCCTTGAACAATCACACTTTGTATGGAAAACCTGTGCGCGGAGGAACCTACCCGTAGCTTGCCGCACCCTTATCTTGTTTTCGAGTTCGCTCAACGATTTAAGTGAGCTGCGACAAGTGTCGCGCCCTTGCTTCGTTTCCGAGTACGCTCAGCAAGCTAAGTGCGTTGCGACTAGCTGCGGCAAGGTTGCTTGCCGGCGAAGACCTTGGCCAGCAGGCTGCTCAGGGTCCAGCACTCAGCGCTCGCGGCAAAGGCTCCTTGCCGGCAAGCTCCCCGGGAGCGTAGGGTGAAAAACGTACAAAGTCAAGGATTAAGACAAGGAAGATAACATTGCACTGATTGATCAAAATAAGATAAATATCTTACAAAGGATGACTTGTCGCAATGGACTAATGAGTTCATAACATAATGTGCAGCAGCAAAAAAGAGATGAAGATAACGGAGCCCTAATCTACGCGGTCGCCCTCCTTCCTGCCGAGCTTAGCCACCTTGGCGATGATGTGGGCGACCTGCTCCTTCAGGGCCTCCGTGTCTGCATCAGCCGGCAAGCTGCGAAGAACGTTGGTGAGATTGATCCCCGGGTTGCGGTACACGATCTTCGTCAGCACCCGCTCCAGAGTTCCCGCGCAGAGCAGGCGCGACTCCTCGGCCAGCTGCGCGGGGATACGGTTCCGGAGACCTGCAAGGGCCGGCGCGATCCCTCTGAAGAAGAGGCTGAGCTTGGCGCTATGCGGGAGATCCGGATCCGGCGAGTAGATGAGATGTTCGACCTTCAGCGCCAGCAGCTCCTGGTCAATGTTGGACGCAGAAGATACCAAGTCTTCAGTCCATACCTCAATGGTCTGGCGGAAGAGCTCGGATGCTTTGTTGACGCTGTCCACCAAGGTCCGCTCCTTGCGGAGTTCCTCCTTCAGCTTGTTCTCCTGAGCCCGGGCAGCGTCGAGTGAATCCTTCAAAGTGGTGACCTTCAACTCCAAGTCCTCGATGGAGTCCTTGGCGGCCTTCAACTCGTCGCCCCTCTTAGAGAGGCTCACTTGGAGCTCTGAATTTGTGTGAGCGTCCTTCTCGCGCTCCGTGATGAGCGCGGCAACCTTCTCCGCGCTCACCTTCAACGCCTTCTCCAGCTGTACGACCTTGGCGGCGAGCTCCTTCTTGGCGTTTTCCGCGGCAACCGCGGCGGCTTTCGCCTCCTTCAACTCCCCGCCAAGGGCCGTCTCGCGAGCGGCGAGGTCCTCCTCATGGGAGTCGAGCTCGACCTTCCGCTGCACAAGCTCTCCTTCTCGCCGGGACAGCTCCACCCCGGCGAGCCGCTGCTGTTCCTCAGCTTCAGCCTTCTCGAGCACCCACTCCTAGTACTCGCCGGCGAGACGCTCGCGCTCCTCCGCCACCTCGCAGAGGGCCGCCTGGTTGGCGGCGCTGAGCTCTGCCGCGCGCTTCTCCATCTCCGCGGCGGCCTTGGCGGCAAGGGCTTCCCGGGAGGCGAGCTTCGCCTGCCTGGCCCGGTAAAGGGCCAGGAGCTGGTGGAGCAGCTTCTCCTCCTCGGGCCCCTCACTCCCGCCGGGCGCCTCGACGATCTTCAGGCCCGCGGAGGCGAGGACTTCTCCGTCAAACGCCTCGCCCTCCGCGGGAGCTCGCGATGAAGACCCCCAAGGCATCTGGATGAAGACGCCGTTGGGGGCCTCAAGGTAGTACCCCTGCTCCTTGCTGGCGGAGGGGTCGGCGGCCGGTGCAGCATCTGATGCTCCCGCCACCTCCGGGTCGGCGGTGCGGTCGCCGTCCCCCTCCCCGGCCGCTGCGTCCGCAGCCGGAGCAGTCTCCTGCGCGGCCGGCTCGGCGGCCTCAGCCATCTCCTCGGTGGCAGGGACGTCACCGCCGCCGTCCTGCGCGCCCTCCTCCTCGAGGTTGATAACCTCCGTCTCCATGGGCTCAGGAGGAGGAAGATCTAAAAAGAAAAAGAAGAAAAAGAAGTTCAAGTTCAAGCAAATATCCAAAAAGAGGCAAGGCCAAGAAGGCAAACTACAGAACATACCTTGGCGGACGTCCTCAGCGGCGGGCTCCCTCGCCGGGGAGCTCGGCCTTGGCGGAGTGGCCGCCCTCGCCGGGCTGCTCGCCCTTGGCGGGGTACTCTGCCTTGGCGGAGTACCCACCCTTGGCGGAGCACTCTCCCTTGCCGGAGAGTTCTGCCTTGGCGGGGACGGCGGGGCTTGCGGCTCCTCGACGACGGCCTCCGGGCGCTCTTCCCGCTGTGGCTCCACCTCTGCACAAATCAAGATAAGAAACATCAAGATATGAAGACAACACCAATCCTCAAGCGTACCCCGATAAGCGAAAGAGTAAACCCCAGACTTACGCTGGGGGCTGCGCTGGGGGCTGCTCCCCGGAGCAGCGCTCGGGTCCGGCAGGCTCGGCTCCGGCACGCCTCCTGTTGCCGCAGCTGCTGAGTCTTCCGCGACCTCGACCGCGGGCGCCTTGGCCTTCTTCGCCGCGCGCTGAGTCAAGGTCCTGAAATCAAAGCAATGAACAGAGTCAGCATCAACAGAAATCAAGACAAAAATCGAGAAGGTGTAAGGCCCTAGATCCTTACTCCTGGTCCTCCTCGTCGTCCTCGCTCAGGGCGGAGAAGTCGTACTCCACCGTGGGCGCGTCGGCGCGAGGAGCGGAAGACGAAGATTCCCTCGGGCGCTTGGCGGTCCCGGGGGCTGGGGGCTGCGAAGACCCAGCCCCTGTGGTAGCCGGCGCCCGAGGAGCGGGCGGAGCCGCTGCTCCGCTCCGAGAAGACCCCTGCCGGCTTGGCGCCGGCCTGCGAGACGCCTCCGTCGTGGCCCGCGCGCGGGCCGCCTCTGCTGCGGCTAGTACGCCGGTCGCCCTTGGCGCGGCTTGGCTCCCCCGGGGAGCTGCCCGGCGAGCTGGTTGTTGCCGGGGCGCCTGCGCCCTTTCCCCCGTCGCCGTCTTGCGGAGGCGCTTCGGTGGGGACTGCCTTGGGCTTGCCGGGGGCGGGGAGCTCTCCGACGAGGAGAGGTCGTCGGCGTAGAGCTCCGTGGATCCGCCAGAGTCCTCGTCCTCCTCCTCCCCCTCCTCTTCCCCGGCCGGCTCACTGGGCCCAGCGTCCTGCGCTGCGGCCCCCTTTCCCTTGGCACCTCCGCCCATCGCGGCGCCTCTGCTCCCTCCGGCGGCACCCTCCATTGCCGCGGCCTCGGCCACGATTCCGTGGATCCCGGAGTGCCTCAGAGAGGGGACTCCGGCGAGCGCGTCGGGAGGGAGCTACAGCAATCTGCGGATCTCCGCCTCCTCAGCCTGGCTGGTCGCATCCGCAACCTCCGCCTCTTCAGGCGTGTATCCAAAAATTCCTGCCGCCGCGGCTGCGGCGGCCTCTTCAGCCCGAGAAGCCATGTAGGCAATCTCCTGGTCGGTGGTGTCCCGCGTATGCTCCTTGAGGTCGTTCTTGTTCTTCGCCACCTCCGCGAGGTTGTCGTAGAAGTTGAGGACGTCGATGGGCTTGGGAGCGATCCACGTGCGGTCCACGCCGTGCGAGTCACACATGGGCATCATGGCGAGGATACGGTCCCGGACGATGTTGTTGCAGAGCGGCACCACTTCCCGGGGAGGCCTGAACCACTCAGGGTGTGCCGGGTCGTACTTGAAGAGTTCCCGGACCATCCCCTTCAGCTCCAGCGTGGTGAAGTTGAAGTTGAGCCCGGGGCGCAGCCTCATTATGTCTGCCGGGCCGCCGTACTCCCAGGCCGGCCTCTTCCGGTCTTGGAGAGGGGCGATGCGCCGGCGGAGGAAGTCTGCGCCCACCTCTGCAACTGACAGCTTGGCCATCCAAAGACGAAGAATCCGGACGAGGGCGATGTCGAGCTTGATGTCGTCCGAGTCCAGCTCGCTCCAATCCCTGCCGCGCACGATGGGTGTTGTGCGCGGCGCGGTGAAGGACTGCGGCGCATCCTCAACAATCCAGCACCACTCCGCGCGCCATTCCTCCCACTTGCCGCGGAGCTCCCCCGGCAAGTACGCTCCCTTTTTATTCTGATGGAAAACCCAAGAAATTCCTCCGGAGAGGGGGGCATCGGCCTCGGCTCTAGGAGTGAAGAAGTGCCTAAAAAGCGCTACGTTTGGGTGTACTCCTATGAAGTTTTCGCACATGTGTGCGAAAACCGCCATGGTGAGGATGGCGTTGGGGGTGAAGTCAAGCAGATGGAGGCCGTATGTGTTCATAATGTCGCAGAAGAAGTTTGAGAAAGGAGGGCAAAGACCACAGTGAAAGAAGGCTGCGAAGAAGTGATACCCGCCGGGATAGCTGTCCTTGGCGGCGGCCGGATATGCTAGGGTGCGGGGGTGCGCCTTGGTTTCCTTGGCCCAGAACAAGTAGTACTTGTTCCAGAGCTCCCGCACGCCGAGCTTCGGCGGAAAGACGAGATGCTGCTTCCGGTACGCGGCGAGCTTCGCCGCTTGCTCCGACTTCTCCCTCTTGGACTTCTCCGCCTTCGCCTTGTCGGTCTTTGGGGCCATGGCGGACGCGGCGGAAGGAGGGGGACGAAGAGCTCGGCGGCGGCGGAGGTGTGGAGGCAGAGCGCAAGAGAGATCTCTGGAGGAAGGAGACGATGCAATGAAAGCACAAGGAGGGGAACCGCGCCCGCTTCCTCTGCTTTTATGGGGGAGTGGGGGGCGTTTCGCCCTTTCCATTAAGAGATCGTGGGCACGTCCCATCCCACGACGCCGCGATCGACGCGTGCCGTTACGGTGGGGTGCGGCGGATACGGAAGTGGATTCAGCGCGCCGCGGGCCGCGGGTGCCCGTGCACTGTTTTGGGCCTGGCCCAACAGCGCTCGGCACCGTGTGTGGCCCAGGCCCGGGGGCTCCTGTCGGTGTACTAAGGTAGGGGTACCTCAGTACCCCAACTTGTGCACGGGCAGTCGCAGCTTCCCGCGGCAAGGTTTACCGCGTGCTCGCCGGAGACCTTCCTGCTCCTTATTAAACCATTCAAAAACAAAGTATACAAGAAAGAAGATCGAGACCCCGGCAAGAGGAGCTTGCCGGGAAGGCCGTACCAGGCTCAAGATTACCTCACTAGCACAAGGCCCTGGCAGGAGGAGCTTGCCAGGAAGACTAGAAGATTCCATCATAGAAGACCCGGCAAGGGCCCGGGGAGCGGCAAGCTCCTGGGCCCGGCAAGATCAAAGCCCCGGCAAGGTGCTTGCCGGGAAGGCTGCGCTGTGTGCCCGCGCTCCAGCTCATCGGCCCACGCGTCGCCCTGGGGCCTATCCAGGGACGCGTGGCGGATGGCTGTGCAGCCTAGGGGGACACGGTGGCACTCCACGGTGGTGGATCCATCGCCGTGGCGGACGGAGACGCAAGGGCGGGAGCTTTTGGGGTCGACGGCGACGGGCATTGAATGCCCTTGTCCCCCACTGTTAAAGTAGGTATGGACCACTGTTCTGCACTGTAGCTCCACTGTTCCCACACTGTTACAACTACCACCTTATTTACGTTTTTACCCCTTTCTCCTACGTTGACACCTGTCGGTGACCCCTTGCACTATAAAAGGAGGCCCATGCACAACGTGGAGGGGGTTCGGAACCTTGATCACTCTCACGCTCGGTGTAGCTGCTTCTTCAAGCTCCCGAGCTCTCCAACTTAATACACAACCAAGCAGGAGTAGGGTTTTACGCGTCTACCGCGGCCCGAACCTGGGTAAAACTGCCCGCGTGCTCGCCTCGATCTGCTCTTCGTGCTCCCTCCGCCCTCGTACCGCACAGACAAGGGGCTCCGGTCCCATAGGTGTTCGTGGCGGACAGTTTCCCACGACATCCGAGATTCATTATTATTGCTCACTAGTTGATTATGTCATTGATACGAGTAAACATGAGACCTAAATGTTATTGTGAATATTTCAGTACTGCAGGATGCTGCTAACGCGACACTACGATCAGAGACCCTTCGACGAAACTGTGTGTGATGCAATAATCACAAATGGTGGTGTAAAAACCCCATCAAAAAGGTGCAAAACATTTGCGATGGAGGATGCATCAAACACGGTTCAGATTTTAGTTGCGTGTGCGATGCAGGGCATACGGTTCAGTTCAATTAACTGTTTGCAATGAGGAGGAACAAAAGAAATGGGCAGCCAGGTGAAGGTGTGTGCGATATAAAGCATGTGATTCACTCGGATGAACTGTTTGTGATTAGGCAACACAAAAGAAACGGTCAGCCAGATCAAGGTGTGTGCAATATACGGCATGCGGTTCACTCGGATGAACTATTTGCATTGAGACAAGAGAACATAAACGATTCAATATAACAAGATGTGTGTGATACGTGGAAAACAGGTCTATAATCAGAAATGTGTGCGGAGACTGATAATAACACACACGATTTCTTCTAATAAGATGTATGTGATATACTATGTCTACACAACATCTATTGACCATTGAGGGACGGGCGGTCATGCGTATACACCATAAGGATGCGAAGAGGCATCCTATATCAGCAAGGACTAGTTGTTCCACCAGTAGCTCATGCAAGAGAACTCTTAAGTTAAGTGTGCTCAGGCTGGAGCAACCATCAGATGGGTGACTGGATGGGAAGTTGTGTTGATGTTAAATTAACTGATAGGATGGGTCATATTTGTCAAATTAAATGACTGATACGACCCATCCCATGAGTTAATTTAACCTCGAGGTCCTTGTTTTTTATATTTTTCTTATTGTTTAACACATGTTAAAGAAGGTCTACCATATTACTTTTTGATAATGTGCGATACGTGGCATACAGTTGATCCACCCGACCTGTTTGTGATGGAATAAGCCATGTGTGTTGTGGGCAAATGCTTGCTAGTATTCAACCGTTTGCGATTGATGAAGTCATCACCAACGGGTTCCCTAGTGTGGTCCGTGTTCATCTGATCATCATCTACTTCTTGTACTAGCTTGATGTTCCTCCTATGTTAAGTTTCCATTAATTGATGGCGTTTTATGAACACGCCACCATTTCTCGCCATTTCCTCACCTGTTTACTGCCACCCAGCGATATTGCGCATAAACCTAGGTGGCGCATGACACATGGAGGCGACAAGCACAACATGTAGCATATCCAACTTTTCCAAGCATGCCAACCCACCAAAAGGTCGCCTTTGCCATCAACCTCGTCGACGAGGAAAACGAGCAGGCACCACGGCCCGTTGAGGCCGAGGAGCTCCCCCGCAACGCGATGGACGACGCCGTGATGTGCATCATCGCCAGGGTTGAGCAGACCTTTGGCGCATGGCCCTTGAGCGCCTTGGATCAAGATAGGCATGTTAGCACCGATAGGCTACAGCTCGCCGCACAACATGATCGATGGTGCACCATAGAGCAAGCTAGGTGTGTCCATGCCGATAGGCTGCGACTCTTCGCACGGCGAGACCGTTGGAGCGCCGCAGAGCGAGAGGCGCGGCGCGCCGCACAGCAAGAGCGGACCAATTGACGCTTGCCTGCTGTCGACACGGCATCGCAACTGCGTACACGTCCCGTTTGTACCCCCATTCCTCGCTAGGAGTGGGCAGAGGCCCTCAGCGACATACTTGCACTAGAGGCCGGCCGTGCCATACTTGCACCGGACGCCTGCCGCACTGTTCGCATGGGTGGCGCCGTTCGCCTTGTCCGCGGCCCGCTGGATGCCAACGCGTTGGTCCATAGGCTCGACCGCCTCCTTGGCCCAGGTGTCCACCTAGGCACAGTAGAGGAACATGGTTGTCGCATCCTTGAGCTGGTGATCTCCGATGAAATAGCCAACTTGGATCTCGAGATCGCGCTCTAGATGTACCGCGAGTGTGTCGACCACTTGGACGAACGTCTACACGAGTTCAGGCAGAGCCAACAGCTACCGTAGGCAAGGGCTACTGCTCATGGTCTCATGGACGCGTTTTATTTTGTTGAGTCCTTTCGACATGGATAGCTATGTATTCACAGCAATCATAGTATTGCTCTGTTTATTCCTCTGTTTCAATGTGTGTACTCTGTTTTCCGTTCTTATATGTTCTGTTTTAATGTGTGTATATACGATTTCCATTTTTTATATGTGGATGATCACAGCTAGATTCAAATTACTACATGAAAAAAGATAGAAAATGGAATTCATAATATATACGCGATGATACTTAACTACTAGGTACAATGCATAAAATTGAAAACAAACAATACTAAAACTAATAATCCCTCCTGGGGCCAGTATTCTGGCAGGCCCTCGCCAACAACTCCCTGGTGCGCTGCGTCTTCCCAGTGTGGAGGCAGTACTCCATCTCCTCCGCATCACAGCGCTTGACGTATCGATCTGCCTCTTGATGGCGGACGTACGTGAACGATCTTGCCATTTTGTTGGGCGCCCATCGGTGCTCCTCGTCGGTGGCACACTAGAGCTTATTGGCCCACCTCCACGCAGCGATGAGGTGCCCAGCGCCTATGACCTTCCTCGCGAAGTACCCGTCTTCGTACACCTCCTCCACACGACAACGCGCCCGCCCCCAAAGCTCCGCCGCCTCCTTTTTCCAGGCGGCATCATGGGCTTCATAGGCCACCTGGTACCTGGCTTCCTCCTCCGCCATCTCCTTCTTGAAAGCCACTTGCCTGGCTTTCTCAGCTGGCGCCATCGACTTCCACGGACAAAGATTGTACTGGCCCCAAAATTAACCCAAAATTGGGGGCTCCGGCGCAACCTCATCCGGCGGCGCGTAGGGGTCCTCGTTGCTGCCATTCGAGTGAGCGTCCTCGGGGGGTGGCGACTCCTCGTTGGCGCGTGGGCAGACCGATGGCACCATGGCAGAGATTTGGAAAGAGAGAGAGAGAGGGCGAGCGAGGGGAGGATGTAGATGATAATGCAGGCGGGACGACGTGAGCAAGGGAGTATTTATAGGCGGCCGAAATCTAGATCGACGGGGGCAGTACACACGTCGGTCGCTGGAATTTACGAGTATTGTAGTTTGAATTACACACGATTCCCGCAGCAAAATCCGTGTGTGAACATAATAGCTGACGGTTTCCAATGCAGAACCGTCTCTAATTAAAGGTCCCTGCCACTCACCTACCAAACCTTGAGCCACGAGATAGAGTGCCAATTGTTGGGGGCCGGTTGTCTTGCCAGATCTTTACATTTTCGTTTTTGAACACCAGGTATTTACACAGTCTGATGATTTTTTAACTCGCACACAAGTGCACAAAAAATGATTTTTTTTCAAACCGTTATGGTTAGGCGTTGCATGTAGATGTAGTTCAAATTTGAATTACGGTCATTAAAAGGCTAGAAAATCACTTAAATGTCTTTAAAAGGTCAAATGACCCCTGAAATTTTCCAAAGTTTCACATTACAGTTGTATTAGTAAACCTTAAACGTAGAAAAAAAATTGAAGGCCGTAAGAGGAAGCTACCTCCCATTTGTCATCAAACATGCATTGGTCCCTCTCGGAACCACGAACGTTCTAGTGAGTTGCTCTGGTTTGTGAGGGGTGTTTGTCTAAACTTTCGTCAAACAGGCCAATTTTTTTACCACATCATCTTGGTGGCATGACATTAAATCAAGCAAGGTTTCATGTTTTTTTGATCATTTCTAAATTTTTTGGAATTAAAATGCCATGGCACTCCATGCATGTGCCCATGCCGTGAGACCAATATGTTTGAAAATCCTTCTAATTTACTGCACATGGAATTAAATAGCACACAAGTACACAAATATGACTTTTCAAACCATTATAAGTTAGGCGTTGCATGTAGATGTAGTTCAAATTTGAATTACGGTCATGAAATGGCTAGAAAATCACTTATGTGTCTTTAAAAGGTCAAATGACTGCTAGAATTTTCCAAATTTCCATAGTATAGTTGTAGTAGTGTACGTTAAACGTAGAATAAATTTTGAAGACCGTAAGAGGAAGGTATCTCATGTTCGTCATCAAACATGCATTGTTCCCTCCCGGAACCACGAGCCTTCTAGTGAGTTGCTCCGGTTTGTGAGGGGTGTGTGTCCAAACTTTCGTCACACATGCCAATTTTTTACCACATCATCTTGGTGGCATGACATTACATCAAGCAAGGTTTCATGTTTTTCTGATCATTTTTTAACTTTTTCGAATTAAAATGTCATGGCACTCCATGCATACATATGCATGTGCCCATGTCGTGAGACCAATATGTTTGAAAATTCCTTCTAATTTACTGCACATGGAATTAACTCGCACACAAGTACATAAATATGATTTTTCAAACCAGTATGGTTAGGTGTTGCATGTAGATGTAGTTCAAATTTGAATTACGGTCATTAAATGGCTAGAAAATCACTTAAATGTCTTTACAAGGTCAAATGACCCCTAGAATTTTCCAAAATTTCACATTACAGATGTAGTAGTGCACGTTAAACGTAGAAAAAAATTGAATGCCAAAAGAGGAAGTTATCTCTTGTTCGTCATCAAACATGCATTGTTCCCTCTCGGAACCACGAGCCTTCTAGTGAGTTGCTCTGGTTTGTGTAGGTTGTGTGTCCAAACTTTCGCCAAACATGCCAATTTTTTTACCACATCATCTTGGTGGCATGACATTACATCAAGCAAGGCTTCACCTGTTTCTGATCATATTTTTAATTTTTCGGAATTAAAATGTCATGTCACTCCTAATAAATAAGAGGTCAGCCACCCTCTTGGGCCTCCTCTTCCCCTCACCAGCCCAGCTTGGGTCCCTCCTAGCTAGGCCCATCTTCCCACTTCGGCCCAAACTCCCTCCCGACCGAACCCTAGCAGCCCGCAGCCTTCCCTTCGCTCCTTCCTTTTCCCTTAGAGCGCCGCCGCCGCTAATCCCTCGTTCCCCCCGACCGAGCCCGTTTCCCTCATCTCGCGCAGTGCCGACCCCGACTCCTCCTCGCCCTTTCTTCCCCAGCGACGAAACTCCGATCCTGCTCCCTCACCAGCGCGCCCGCCTCCTCCTCCAGAGGCCCGTGGCCCTCAGCAGCCTGCCCCGCGAGCGCCGTCCTCGCGCTGGAGCTCCCTCTCCGTTCCCTTACGGCCTCACCTCGTCCATCCCCGAGCGACGCCGCGGCCAGGATCGCCTCTGCCAGCGGCCGTCCTCAGGCAGCAGCGCCGCAGGGCCCTCCATTCGTCCTCGAGGCCGCCCTGCCCCGACGCCTCCAGCGCCATGGCTGTAGCCGCCGCCGCGCCAAGGTCGGCCCCGACGCAGCAGCAGCGCCGGCCCGAGCGCGCCCTCCCATCTCCTCTACCTCGCCTCCCGGCCGGATCCCGCGCCCCCTCCAAGTCCTCTCCAGTGCACCCCAGCAGCCCGGCGCCCCGACGTCCTTCCTCTGGCGCCAGGTCGCCGCCGTGTTCCTCAGTCCCTCGAGGAGGCCCTGTCCTTTTTCCAGTTCGGCGTTGTCCCGAGCAACCCGTAGCCTTTTCCCCTTTTTTCTGTGTTTTGTTTTGTTGTTTGTTGCCGTTTTGGTATCAAGTGCCAGGAGCGCCAAGAACCACTAGGTCGGACCCGAGTACAACTACATAACGATGACCGAACGACTACGAGCTCGAGAACAACTACATGAACGACTACTCGGAGACCCCAAGTACCCCTACCGTCGCCCGTGTACCCCTACGGAACGTCTTCAACGAGTACCCCTCCGATGGCGTGTACCTCTACGAACGGGAACCCCCAAGTACCACTACGAACGCCGGCGCGACAAGTACCTCTTCGGAAACGGAAACGCCTACGTGAACGTCTACCGTCGCCCCGAGTACATCTACCGTCGCCGAGTACCACTACTTCCTCTACCGTCGCCCGAGTACAACTACCGCCACGTGAACGACTTCTTCCACTACGTCTCGAACCGCCCCGAAACGCACGCTTCAAAGGTATAACCCCGAGACGTGACCCGTGCATGCTTGCTTGTGTTGTATGAAATGTTGTCTCCCTTGTGTGCTCCGTGCCCGTTTCGACCTTTTGTCATGTTCCTCGGTTGCCTCGTCACCGACTCGTGGGAACCCGGTAATGGGATCGCCCCACCTTTCATCTCGTTTGACTCGCTCATGCCATCTTACCTTTTGCATCGGACTCTCAACGAGTTACCAGAACCGATATGATGCCGTTGCATCATTTTCGGATCGTTGTCGTGGCCCCCTTCCTTTCCACCACGGTGACAATACTTCATATCTCTTTTAAGTCAACCTTTTAATAAAACTTGCATAAACTTGATCATATCATCCGCATCATGTTAACAACCTTTGAATGTTAATTGTTGTTGCTTATAATTATTAAACATGCTCATGGGGATTTTCCGGATATGTTGTTGTTATTTCCGGCCTCATTTAAAATGTCTAGATAGTGTAGTTTTATTATGCTTCACCTCTTGCCATGCTAAAACCATTTAATCTTGTCTTGTTAATAATGAGAGTCAACTAAATAATTAAATGTGGTGTTTCGTCAATATGCAACTCGTTGCATATTGATCTCCACTTAACTTGTAGTATTAGTTTGTGCACTTTGCCATGCCTTGCATAATTAAACCGGACATGCATCATGCTTGATTGTGCATCGTATGCCATGTTGTTGCTTGTGTGTTTACTGCACATGGAATTAACTCGCACACAAGTACACAAATATGATTTTTCAAACCATTATGGTTAGGCGTTGCATGTAGATGTAATTCAAATTTAAATTACGGTAATTAAATCGCTAGAAAATCACTTAAATGTCTTTAAAAGGTCAAATGACCCCTAGAATTTTCCAAAATTTCACATTATAGTTTTAGTAGTGCATGTTAAACATAGAAAAAAATTGAAGGTCGTAAGAGGAAGCTATCTCCGTTCGTCATCAAACACGCATTGTTCCCTCTCGGAACCACGAGCCTTCTAGTGTGTTGCTCCGGTTTGTGAGGGGTGTGTGTCCAAACTTTCGTCAAACATGCCAATTTTTTACCACTTCATCTTGGTGGCATGACATTACATCAACCAAGGTTTCATGTGTTTCTGATATTTTTTTATTTTTTGGAATTAAAATGCCATGGCACTCCATGCATACATATGCATGTGTCCATGTCGTGAGACAAATATGTTTGAAAATTCCTTCTAATTTACTGGACATGGAATTAGCTTGCACACAAGTACACAAATATGATTTTTCAAACCGTTATGGTTAGTCATTGCATGTAGATGTAGTTCAAATTAGACTTACAGTCATTAATTGGCTAGAAAATCACTTAAATGTCTTCAAAATGTCAAATGACCCCTGAAATTGTAGCGACCACGATCCGAATGGACCGAAGTCTCTGTGTTCTGTGTCATCCCTGGATCGATAATGCTCACACACACACAGTACTTGAAGGATTTATAACAGAGTGGCAATCACACACTTATTACATCGAATGTCTCAAAAGAGAACTTATTACAAAAGTATATGGCATAAGGCCATCTAACAAAATAACAGTGAAAGGCTTGGAAGATAAGTGAGTCCATCAACTCCAACGGCATAGCTGAGTGCATGACAAACGACCTAGCGCACCTTACTCTTCTTCTGAAAAGTCTGCAACATAACATGTTGCAGCCCGAAACGGGTCATCACATGGAATATGCTGGCAAGATAACACAGCAGAGCAAGTAGCAGAGTAAAGGCTAACACTATATGCATATTTGGCTGGTGGAGGCTCTAAGGTTAAGGTTTTTGCATAAATCCAATTTTTCCCTACAACAAAGGAATAAATTTTATTTTAACTATCATGCTAGTTGGAACATCATTGAGAAGGTACCTCCAACTCAATCCCAATTAAAGTAGTCATCATTAACCCAACAAATTAATTTTAGAGTGTTGAGATCAACCAATAATTTAAGTACCAGATACTCAAGATGTCCATAACCGGGGACACAGCTAATCATGATTAGTTTGTACACTCTGCAAAGGTTTGCGCACTTTTCCCCACAAGACTTGATCTCCTCCGTTGGATTTCTCGCACTGCATGGTGTTTGAGAAACGGATGACCAAAACACAGTCTTTCAGAAGCGTTTACTCTTTACCCCGGGTGGACCCATACACCTACTTTCCCCTACATCTGCTAGTCCACCACTGAAAGAGCTCACACAACTTACTCATACCATGCCCGAGCCCATAATGGCATTGTGGCTGCACACGGAAGTTTCTAGCATGAATAGTTTTATGATCCCTTTGAGCCTGGGTGGCATTCCATAGGATAATCAAACGGTTCCTCCGGGATTTCCTAGAATAACACTGGATTCTCTAGGTGCCCTGCAACCAATCCACCCAAATGTGCATTCAAGTAGCCACCTTAAGTTGAACCATTAATTAAGTACTCACATCTATCATGGATACTCTCAAACCCAAACCACGTCTACGAGCATAGCATGGCAACCTAAGCATAATGTAGAAGTAACTCCCAGGGGTTTGAAAATAATGCAGGTAATAGGTTCTACCTCAATCTACTTCCCAGACCCACAAGTTAAGAGATCCTACTCATGCAATGTGTGAGGGTTTGATCTAATGCATAAAAATTGGGTAATAAAGGGTATGATCAAAGTGTTACTTGCCTTGCTGATGATTCGCAAAACCTAGGGACTCGTAGTAGCACGCTTCGCACTCCGGGAATTCTATCGCAATCAAATAATAGCATACATAAGCAATCAAGCAAAGATGCGCAGATAAAACTCCAAATAAGATCTAATCGGAAAGTTCAACTTAAGAACTCCGGTTTGCAAAATGAATCAAATCAAACGGAGCAATGAAACTTAAACTGCGAAAGAAACAAGATCCGTTTACTAGATTGAACTAAAGTCAAATTTTACAGTAGCAAAACCTTGTTCAAGTTGGTTAAACGGAAAGAGGGCTTCGAGACAAAGATCTGGGCGCTTGAATCGCCTGATTCCGACTTTCGAGCGAAAAGAAAAACTAAAAACAAGTTCAGGGCAGAAATCGCGATCGAAAATAACCGCGGAAAGACCCTGAAAAAGAAAAACGGACGAACAGGCTAACGAACGAACGTTCGTTGTCTGTGACTAACGGGCGAACAACGTTCGCTAAAATGAAATTACGGATGAACGTCCGCTAATTAACTAAACCGAAAAAAACGAACCGATCTATTTAAAAAAAATCTAGGGTTTCTAGAGAAAACCGAATGATTTTTTTATATAAAAAATCGGCGGCGACGAGAACGGCGGGGTCGGCAGTGGCTCCGGCGAGTCGGCGGAATGGGGCGGCAGCGGTGGAGTGCGGCGCTGCGGCGGCGACGACAGCTAGCAGCGGCGCTGGCTGCGGCGGTGGTTGACACGGCGAGAGGGGGGTGGCGGCGCTTATAAAGGCCAGGGGTGTGGCTGGCTTGGGGAGGGGGCCAGGCGGCGACGGTGGCCGGGTCGGCCACGGCGCGCGGCGTGCGGCGCGCGGACTCCGGTCGTAGTCGGGGAGGGCGGCGGCGCTGGGCCGGCTGGGCTTCGGCCCAGTCGGTCCGAACCTCTTTTTTTTTAAACGATCCTCACACACAAAACAAGAAAAATAAAATAATAAAAGGAGACGAAAAATTCTGAAATAAATTTTCACCATCGTCTAATAATATTTAGGACAAAGTGAACATATTTCCTGGACCTAAATCCAATTTTGAAAAATGCGCATTTTTCCTATGCCAATAAAATCACAAATAAATCCGAATAAAATTTCCAAAGTGATTTTAATATTTTCCTCCAATATTTCCTTTATTTTGGAGAAGGCATATTATCTCCGCTCATATATTTTACTAAAAAAATATTTTTAGGAGAGAAAAACAATTAAAACCAAAGTGATCCTCGTACCGGTATTTGAGAAAACTCAAATACAAAAAGGTAGAATTCCCAACTCTCTCTGTAGGTCCTTGAGTTGCTTAGAATTTCGAGAACCGCAACACACAAATGCAATAAAATATGCAATGCAATATGATCTATGTCTAACATTCCAAATTGAAAATTTGGGATGTTACAGAAATTTTCCAAATTTTCACATGATAGTTGTATTAGTGCATGTTACACGTATAAAAAATTTGAAGGTGGTAAGAGGAAGTTATCTCTTGTTTGTCATCAAACATGCATTGTTCCCTCTCGGAACCACGAGCCTTCTAGTGAACTTTCATAACACATGCCAAATTTTTTACCACATCATCTTGGTGGTATGACATTACATCAACCAAGGTATCATGTGTTTCTCATTTTTTTTTAATTTTTTGGAATTTAAATGCCATGGTAGTCCATGCTTAATTGTGTCATAGCCGTTAGACCAATATATTTGAAAATTCCTTCCAATTTACTGCACATGGAATTGAATCACATACAAGTACACAAAATATGACTTTTCAAACGTTATGGTTAGCTGTTGCATATACATGTAGTTCAAATTTCAATTATGGTCATTAAATGGCTAGAAAATCACTTAAATGTCTTAAAAAGTCAAATGACCCTGATTTTTTCCACAATTTGACATGACAGTTGTATTCGTACTACAAAATTTCGCATACATTTAAAACACCATCCGTTGCCACTTTACTCCAAATTCGTCTTTCACAGCTAATAAAAAATATCTACAACATCATACACAGTTGTTTTCTAGGAACCGTTTGCGATGAAAATATCTGGGACTATTTAAGTCTCCCTCCTTAAGCTTCGCCGGCTCATCTGCTCCAGTGCCGGCAACCCCCAAATCTACGAATCCCGATACCCATTCCCGCACCCCCTTCTTGGAAAGATGACACCGTGGAAACGCTTCGTGAAGGCTCGTACGATGGCCG
>LR738711.1:556339643-556370011 GCA_902687465.1 Secale cereale
CCCCGAGCGTTGTCGCCTGCGCCGAGAGCGCAGCCGCCTATGCCGAGAGTGTCGTCGCATTCGCATTGAGCATGACCGCTTCCGTCGAGAGGGCGTATGCGGTAGTTGACAGGGTAGCTGCAGCAGCCGAGACGGCTGCAACTGCTGCTGCGACAGCGGCTGCAAACCCAATGAGCGCTTGAGCTACCGTCCGTGACACCGATGTTGCCCTGGCCCGGGTCGAGGCCATCCAGGCCAAGATCGAGGATGCGCACACCAAGATATTCCACGCCACCTCGGACTCCAGCATGCAACCCACGTCCGAAAAGGCGGCGGTGGCCATGGAGCACATGCTTCCTAATGAGGTCACCAAGCGGGAGCTGGAGATGCAGGAGGCGGCGGAGATTGAGGAGCACTGGGAGCAGGAGTTGCGCGTGGCCGAGGTCGAGGAAGAGAAGAGTCTGTCCGTCGAGGAATCGGCGATGGAGTACCAACGCGAGCTCTGGCGAAGCCACTACTACGAGTACTACAACCTTGAGGGCGGCGCCGAGGACAAGGATGAAGACGAGGATGCGGTCGAGTTCAGCAGGGGGGACGCGGAGTCCACCAACGGCGGCATGTCGCTAGGACAAGTCATTGACATCTCATCTCACACCGGCGATGCATAGGCCGGCGCGGCGGCGAATTTGTCAAAATTATGCGTACTTAGGCTTTGTTTTTAATGCTGGTATTTTCTTAGAGCAATGTTTAGGTCAGCTGGTTCTGTTTAATTACTAAAATTGCCCGATTCAGTAAGTGTGGTATGTCTACTCTACACTCTTTTGTGTGCCCAAATTAGCAAGCGATGTTAAATTATGCAATGACGTACCCGGGGAAATTTCCACCAAAATTTGAATTATCAAACTCATCCCATGCGCGTAAAGCAGAAGAATCGTTTGTGATGCACACAACCGTTCAAAGTGAATGGTCGGCGGCACCGCGCGCAAAATTTCCCTCCACATTTCTAAAAATTTGTCCTACAGCCAAAATATCTACCCCCGCCCACTCCCCCTTCCCGACCCCCTCTTCTCCACGACCACAAGTAACATTTCCCATGTTTCCTCCTTCCTCCCTTCCTTCTTAAGTTATAGTCGCTTCCTCGCTCTCATTGTCTCGCATCCTACCACTGGGGTCGCCATGGTCTTCTTCAAAGACCTCTCCAGTGGTTCCTCCTCCGGCGACGACTCCTTCACCACCCGGGTATGCCTCTCTTCTCTCTCTCGGGCTATGACTTGGAATGAAGGATTTTTACTCGGCAGTCGATTTGAGTCGTTTCTTCCTCTTGTAGCTCCCTAGGACCATCAGTGGCAATGAATGGAGCAGGGTGGCTGAAGATCTATCTGCTCGTTGTCACCATCAATCTCCATGCGTGAAGCTAGTTGCGTTTGAATCTATGGACAGTGGGAGGAAGTTTCTGGCATGTGTAGAGAAGGTTACACCCTCTTTTGTTGTTACAAATCATTTGTTAGATGCGATTCAGACACTATCACGGTCCCAACCCATTCATACCACACCTTCAACCAAATGCATCCTAAGACAGTGTCACGGTTCGTACCTAGTATCTTAAATTGTTGCCATCTCATTAGTGCTGCCATTAGAAAATTATTTGGCACCGCTTCAGCAGTTTGTGCAGCCAACTTTGGTCCACATATCCGAGCAGCCAAGCAGTAAAATACTACATCTTTATGGCACGAAGGAACAGGGCATCGGAGCAACTACGTGCTCCGGAGTCCGGGTCCCTAATTTTTTTCCGTTGCATCGGCTCGCCAGTGCAGGGCACCGGTGCGAGATGTAGCACCAGTTGTCTTTACACCATTTTTGGCATACATAGTGGACAGCCTTAGTGGTATTAGTTCTATGTTACTAAATTTGTGCATGTACACACATGTTAGTTCAATTTGATGTCATCCAAACACTGCCGCTATGCTGTTGCAGTTATATTTACCTTCCTCATAAAATGTTCAATTTGTTATTTATTGTACATATGTAAGAACATGTACCATTGTTGCAGCTAATTATAGCTTCTGATGTTCCAGAATTTGGTTGTTGTCTCAGTAGCAATTAATTCATTTGCACATTGATCTTTTTGAGAAGATATGTCATAATTACCATGTTTCTTCAGTTTTTTAAAATAAGCGTTGGTGATTTTCTATGTTGCTATAAACCCATTTCCCCTACAATTGATACTGATCTAGTTTTTAATATTGTAGGATTACGGAAGTCTTCTTACTTGGAGTGGGTTGATCAAGAGTGGCCACAGTCTTTGAAGATGTGCCTAGCGAAGCTCTGGAGCATGTATGAGGAAGAGAAGCGACATAGGCTTAGATAAACTGTTGTCAACGCTGAAGAATATTTGATGATGCGGGATAAAAAGTGGAAGGTGGAGAATGGGCTCAGATTTTTAAATCAGACTTTGCTAGATGGTATTGGCGAAGGAGGAGGCACTTTCCCAGTTGGCCCGTGCAAAACAGGCTCTTATTGAACTGAAAGCAGAGGTGGATAAGACGAGCCTGGATGATCTCGATTAGGGAAATGAATATATTGTTCTAATATTGTTCTTATGAAGTTGAACTAGCTATATGTTATAATGTGTTGTTTTCATGTAGCTATCGTACTGTGATGTTATAATATATTTATGTGCCTGATATGAAATTGGCAAATAGTTGTTCGATATGAAATGTGAATTTGCGTAATGCTAGAATTATTAATTGTAAACTAATAAACCTGCTAAATGTGTCATGGAACTTTGCACATGGTTCTAACGGTAAAAGCGCTTGTGATGGATAGCCCAATGCCACATAGTTTTCTTGATCAAATCGTGTATGATGTAGTTGATAAAAGCAAAAAGCTAACCAAGGCAGAGCGTGTGATATAGTTACACCTTTCACACATTAACCTACACATAAAACTGTGTGGGATGTACATACGAACAGAAATATTTTCCCTGGATTGACTGTGTGGATTGTACATAAGAACAAAAACGTATTCCTTGGATTGACTTTGTGTGATATACATACAAACGGATACGTTTTCCCTGGATTGACTGTGTGGGATGTACATAAGAACGAAAACGTATTCCCTGGATTGACTATGTGTGATATACATACCTACGGAAATATTTTTTCTGGGATTCACCGTGTGGGATGTACATATGCACGGAAATGTTTTTCTGTGATTCATCGTCTGGGATGTACATACCTATGGAAATGATTGGGTTCCGATGCCTCACCTGATCGCAAACGAGCTCATTTGGTGTCCCAGGAAGGCCTATTCCCAACGATTTCAGGGTCGTGTGGGAAGGACCCCCCTATCGCCCACACTCACTTGGCGACGATTCCAAATGCCATTGCGGAAAGGGGTTAAAAACCGTTTGTATAACACTGACGCGTACTAGTGTTTACTGAAAACTTGAATGCTGGTTTTACATATTTACAACAAGAAGATCAAACCGAGTTTGTAAAAGTTTTTCTTTATCACTTTCAGTATGTCAACTGAATTGCTTGAGGACAAGCAATGGGTTACGCTTGGTGGAGTTGATACGTCTCCATTATCCCCTAGGGCGCGCCCCCTACCTTGTGAGACCCCTAGAGCTCCACCGACGTCAACTCCAACTCCATATAATCTCTCTCGAGGAGAAAAAATAAAGGAGAAGATCCCATCATGTTTTACGATACGGAGCCGCTGCCACCTCCTGTTCTTCATCGGGACACTTGATCTGGAGTCCGTTCAGGGCTCCGGAGAGTGGAAATCATCGTCATCGTCATCACCAACCATCCTCCATCACCAATTTCATGATGCTCACCGACGTGCGTGAGTAATTCCATCGTAAGCTTGCTGGACGGTGATGGGTTGGATGAGATTTATCATGTAATCGAGTTAGTTTTGTGTGACGCCCGAAGACCAACGTTCCAGAAGATTCCAGAAGATTCCAAATGTTTCGGGTCCTCCCGTGTGTTTCTTTTGTGCTTGCGTTATTTATTTTGCTTTGCATCATGTCATCATGCCATCATGTCATTAATTTTTGCATCTCACCCAAATAAATTGTGTGGACCTTCGGTCCATTTAAATCGAGGGAAGGATGACTTCTTTTTATAACATATCCTCCTAATATTATGGAGCTATTATAAATAATTATTCCGATTGTTTGGATATTCACCAACACACACTTGCATATTTTCCCATGCCTATTCCATCTCAAGTTTGACTTCAAAACCTTTGCCAACAACTCATATCTCTTTTTTCGAGGTTCCTCCAAAAATGTGAACATTTTTGGACACTTCAAAAATCTAGTCTTTGTTCAAACCTTTTGAATTAAATTCAAAGGAATTTGAATTTAATGTTTCATTCATGCCCACTTATATTTTCTGGGGTCACCCTCATTTTTGTGAGTCCAGGGAATTTTACCCCTTGTCCAAATTCTTTTTGCAACCCTTCCTTCTTTTATTTTCTCTTCTTTATTTTGTTTATTATTTTGAGAAAAGAGAGAGAGGGGCAGGAGATCCCAGCCGCCGGCCCATCTAGCCAGGCCCAAACTTCTCCCCCCCCCCAGGCCGCCTCAGCCTCCAGGCCGGCCCGAGGCCCAGCCTCCCGCTCCCCTAACCCTAGCCGCTCGTCCCCGTCTCCCTCGCGAACCTCCTCGCTCCTCCTTTCCCCCCTCGCGCCGCAGCCTCGCTCCCGACCGCTCGCTCACCTCGCATCCCCTTGACCCCTTCCTCTCGATCTCCCTCTCCCTCTCGCTCCCCAGCGCCTGCGGGCCTCCTCCGCCTCGCAAGGTCCTCGTCGCCGTCTCCCTCAAGCCGCGCCGCCTCCCTGCGGCCTCCCTTCTCCAGCGCCGCAGCGCCAAGGCCGCAGCCCCGACGCCCGCCCGTCCTCGCCGCTGATTCACGCCGAGCGCCTCCCCTCGATTGCCTCGTCCAACGTCGCCGCGCCTGGCTGCTCCGCGCCAAGGCCGCAGCCAGGGCCGGCCAGGAGCGCCGCCGTCGCCGCCAAGGCATCATCTCCAGCGCGCCAAGGCCTCGTCTCCAGCGCGCCCTGCCCTGTGCCTCGTCCTCCTCCGCAGCCCTCGTCTTCGAGCACCGAGGCCCTGCCTACTCTTTGCATCGACTCCTTCCCGACGTCCAGTCGCAGGACCAGCAGCTCCTTCGGGCGCCGACGTCGCCCAGAGCAGCCTCCTCGCCGTGGCCGTGACCGAGACCACCTTGGTTGTTGTTGCTGTTTTTTTCGCCAAGTGCCAGGATGAACATGTACATCTACAAACGATTAATGATGGCAGCCCGAAGCACCAAGTACCTCTACAACGACCCGAACATCTACATAATACAAGTTCATCTACGGATTGAGACCGCCAAGTACCCCTACCGACGACCGTGAACGACTACCGTCGACCCTCGAGGACCCCGTGGAACATACGGACATCAAGTTCCATGACGATGCGCCAAGTACCTCGACGGCCGATACGTGCGGTACCACTACCGTCGCCCCGGAACGAGGGATTCGCCAAGTACCTCTACAGAACGTGTACGACGACCGTGAACGAAGACGTCAACGTGAGCGACTACCGTCGCCCCGGAAACGATTGCTTCGTCAAGTACCTCTCCGAAACGGAATGTGAACGACTACTCGTTGACGACCTCGTGAACAACTACTTCCACTACGACCCGTGTACCACTACATCCCTCGACGACTTGAACCACCCCGAAACGAATGTTTCCAAGGTATAACCCCGAGACGATGACCCGTGGACGAATGCTTGATGTGGTTGTATGAGATGCTCCACTTGTTTGCGCCGTGCCCGTTGAGCCCTCTTTTGTCGTCGACCCGTGGGAACCCGGTGACGGGATCACCCCACCTTTCTTCTCGCTCTCCATTATCTTTTGCACCGGTCTCTCAACGAGTTACCGGAACCGAGATGTTGCCGTTGCGTCATTTTCGGATCGTTGCCGTGGCACCCTTTCGTTCCACCACGGTGACAAATACTCCTTATATACTTCATATCTCTCTTGTCAACCTTTAACTAATAATTGCATAAACTTGATCATGCCATCGGCATCATGATAACAACATTAATATGTTTAAATTGATGTTTGCTTAAAAATTGATAAACATGCACATGGGGATTTTCCGGAATTGTTGTTGTTTTTCCGGCCTCATTTAAAATGTCTAAATAGGTAGTTTACTTTTGCTTCACCTATTGCTATGTTAAAAACATTTAATCTTGTCTTGTAAATAACGAGAGTCCACTAAATAAATAACATGTGGTGTTTCGTCAATATGCAACTCGTTGCATATTGAGCTCCACTTAACTTGTAGTACTTGTTTGTACACTTTGCCATGCCATGCATATTTAAACCGGACATGCATCATGCTTGTTTGTGCATCGTATGCCATGTTTATGCTTGTGTGTTTACCGTGTTGTTTGCTTCTTTCCGATTGCTTCTCTTGTTAGCTTCGGTTTCGTTCCGGAGTTGTGAGGATTTGCTCGACTATGTTGCTCCGTCTACTTCATGGACCTGTTCTTCTTCCTTGCGGAATCCCAGGCAAGATGATCATACCCTTGGATACCTTTACTACCATTGCCATGCTTAGTTGTCTCGATGCTATCGTTACATGTCGCGCTACCCATCTTTTATGTCAGCCTCTCCTTGTTGCCATGAAACCTCTAACCTTTTTGACACCTTCCTAGCAAAACCACTGTTTGGCTATGTTACCTGCTTGCTCAGCCCCTCTTATAACGTTGTTAGTTGCAGGTGAAGATGAAGATCGTTCCAGGAGGGAACTTGTTGTTGGAATATCACAATATCTATAATTATTATTAACACACATATATACTGGGCATGGGTGGAAGGCTTGGCCTTTTGCTCGGTGTTTTGTTCCACTCATGCCACCTTAGGCGCCGATAAACCGGCATTATGTTCCTTGATTTTGCGTTCCTTACACGATGGGGGGATGGGGACCCCTAGACAGTTCGACTTTGAATAAAACTCCTCCAGCAAGGACCAACATTGGTTTTAATTTGCTCATAATAACAACTTAAATAATTAATTAATTGCATAGGGGGTCATGTCCCCGGGTTCTTAATTCTACATAACAGGGAGGGCCAGTGCTGATGGTGTTGGTCCCAAACTAGAGCCACTTGCGGTGCCACCCAGTTATCTGGGGTCTTCGGTTACTGTACGTAGCGCTCATCCGGACGTGGCCTGAGACGAGATGCGCGTGGCTACCATCAGGGTGTCGGCACGCGGGGAGGTCTTGCTGGACCTGTTTTACCATTGTCGAAATGTCTTGTGCACCGGGATGCCGAGCCTGATCGGATTTCCCTAAGATAAGGGGTGATGACATTATATTTATCACTTCAGCTAATCGTGAGAGCTTGTGATGGGCTAAGTTGGAACACCCCTGCAGGGTTATAATCTTTCGAAAGCCGTGCCCGCGGTTATGTGGCAGATTGGAATTTGTTAATGTCCGGTTGTAGAAAACTTGATAGAGGATCCAAGTAAAACATACAACTGTGTGAGTAACCGTGACTATCTCTTTTCACTTTGAGAAGAGAACACGGTGGGGTTATGTTTGACTCGTATGTAGTTCAGGATCTTTAGCGATCACTACTAGTTGCGATCGTTTGCGTAGATGCTCATCTTATTCTTGTACTCGTAAGTTAGCCACCATATTATGCTTAGCCGGTGCTGCAACCTCACCACTTTACCTCTTCCTACCCATCAAGCTTTGCTAGTCTTGACACCCATGGTTATGGGATTGCTGAGTCCTCGTGGCTCACAGATACTACAACACCAGATGCAGGTTCAGCCGAGAATGATGCAGGAGCTGGTTCAAGTGCTTCATTGGGAGCTCGATGAAGAGCGTGGCCGTATGCTTGTGACGTTTTCGACGATCAGTAGTGGTTTCTACTAGGGGCGATTCAGACCTGTGGCTTTATGTTGTTTTGGTATCTTTCTTTTGGATCTTCACCCGTAGTCGGGTTGTGATGTTTTGAATGATATTTTGCTTATGTAATGTATTGTGTGAAGTGGCGAGTGTAAGCCAACTATCTCCTTTTGCAATTTAATCCCTCTTTTACATGAGTCGTGCAAAGATACCAAACTTGAGATCATTCTAGAATGGGCTTATACCTTTAAGCCGTGCCTCGACACGTAGGAGGTATAGTCCCATCCTGGGCATTACAAGTTGGTATCAGAGCCTTCTCCGACCTAGGAGCCACCACTGATTGATCGAATCGTTGACGGTTGAGTCTAGACACACACTTGAAAATGTTTTGAGTCCTATATATATATATATATATCGGAGAGTAGGATTTCTTTTGCTCCTCATCCCTTTTTCACTCTGGTGAGGACTCCTGACGACTACTCTTGCCTCTTCTACTTTCAAAAATTGCACCAAATTTTTTTAGGATCACGCGAGTATTGTTTGGATTGTTCCGATGTCTTTGTGACGAGAACATTGTTCTCGATGCCTCCTGTCATTTAGGGGTTGTGGCAGTGTCCCGGGGAGTTGAGCTCCGAGGTGTTGTCGTCACAAACATATCGCGGCAGTTCTAGAATACTTAAGACGGCCGACATCGAAAACTCTCCTATGCGGTTAGTGGCAAGATAACCCCGACATCACCCAGTACTGGGGAGGTAGTTCGGGAGTATTGCCATAGCTTGTATAGTAGATGCGTTTCGAAGGTCCGAGGTAAACGGTTTCCGGAAATAACTGGTTATGTGTTGAAGGATGGATACAGCTGGATGTAGGATTAGAGTTGAGTGCGCGGTGCTTCCCCTGTATCACCAACACCTGATTGCATAACTGGAAACTTTCGGAAATTAATAGGTGGGTTCATCTAGTAGTTCTAGGCATTCTTCCAACGAGTGCATGATATGGAGTTCGGGGTTCTACATTGAGTGAAGTGGTTTTATGGGCTTGTTCCGATCGGGAGTTGCATCTTAAAGGGTCCTTGGCTATGCTGATCCGGGGATTGCAAAACCCTTTTGTAACACGTTCCATAAGCTTTCAGCACGAATATGTGGGACGAAGCTTCTATCTTGTATTTGTTCTATCTGCTCCTTGTTGATTTATTTACCTTTTGTTCTTCCAAGTGGCTTCTCGACAAGTTGATGTACCTGAGGAATTCATTCGTTCAATTCTCTATTCAGATGATATTGTGAAGATTATGTTGCAACATATCTATCCTTTGTTCTTGTTTTGATTCTGGTATTCGAGTTGCTTCGATGTCAAGTGTTGATTCCATACCTTTCTTAATTGGTGTTCTCATATTTCTATGGGAGTGCTAATTCTTCTTGACCATCGAGATCTTCATGTTAATCCTTTTCAACTGGTGTGCCTTCTCTTCAAGTTATTC
Organism: Secale cereale; assembly: GCA_902687465.1. Classification (NCBI taxonomy): domain Eukaryota; kingdom Viridiplantae; phylum Streptophyta; class Magnoliopsida; order Poales; family Poaceae; genus Secale; species Secale cereale. The sequence goes on from LR738711.1 coordinate 556,349,017, forward strand.
CATACAGACGCCATTGAGAAATCCGACGATTTGTATGTTTCATTCATCCCAAGTTGTCCTTGTTTTCCCCACCCTCCCTCCCTTCTTATTCGAGGAGTCAGAAATTCTAGAATGAAGTATCCATTTTATTCATGTGATATTTCTTCATTCTTTCCTTCAATGTTCTTATCCGGTGATTTATCATGAAGATGCTCGAGAGCTTCAAGTTCATCATTCTTAATTCCAATATTCTTCTCCGGTGGACTAAATCCAAGCTTCCGTATTGATCATATCTGTGCCTCTTCTTGCACATGTTTTCCAATGTTGAAATTTCTTATCCGAAGGCTCTCTTATTTCTTCACATCTCTTTATTCATATCCGAAGTGTTGAAGATATCTTAGAAGATTCATAATTCCATTCTTAATCCGTTCAAACTATTTTGAGGATTGTTATCTTATTCAAGCCATTTAATTCAACCGGTGCAATATCTCTTCAGCAATCTTTTTCAACGGTGATTTCTTTAGTGGGCCCTAACCCACAGGTCTTTTCCCAGGATCTTACTTGACTCTTCTAATTTTTCTGGAGTTATACTCAAATTCTTTTTCAAGTGTGACGTAAGAATGATTCCCATCAGTCACATGCCTTCTCCAAGATCGCTTTTAAATTCTTGTTCATCATTGGTTCAACCTTTTAATTCTTCAACCGGAGTGCCTATACAATTCATGGTGGTGTATCTCATCGTCTTCTCAGATTTTGAAGACCGAAGAAGAGTTTCTCTTAAATCTTGGCCCTTCTCTTGAAGATTCGTGGCTCTAGCTTAATGCCATCCTCATTATTGTTTCGATCACGAGGAATTTTTTATACCCATCCGAAGCATTTCATGAATTCTTTTCTTTGTGATCCTCCGAAGGCCATCATTTCAGAATATTTCTTCGTTCTTAGTTTTCAACTTCGTTCTCCAAATATTCTTCATTGATGCCTCTTCGTTCGTCTCCATATTTCTTACGGTGGTTCTTTCAAGTTTAACCTTCCGTTGTTATCGTTTTAATTCATTTGTTCTTTTCATAATCCTACCGGTCGTTCGTTGAAGTTTTACCCAAGTTTGTGCGAGATCTCTCTTTAATTCTTTCCAACGTGAATAAGTAGTATGCCAAATCCTTTGGTTGTCATCAATTTAAAATGGTGAAGGAGATGCATGACATAATTCTTATTCTTATTCCTTCAAGGTGATTTAATTCTTTTGTCTGGAGCTTGTTCATCATATCATATTCTCGGTTCTAAGTTGTTCATCTTGTTTTCCGGAGTTCCAAGTTATTTCAATTATATCATTTCAAAGCTCCATCAAATTCATCGCAGGCCTTGAATCTTATTCTTTTCATCTTTCACTTCTCATGCTTTCATTACCGGAGTTCTCATGGTGGTCATCATCAATTAATTCATCCTCGAAGTTTTCATCAAGATTCTTGTTGGAACTCAAGCATTCTTCTTCTTGCATTTCGAAGTGCAATTCTTTCTACCTTATCTTTTCAGATGGTGTTATGTCATTCTTGACAATTCCTTCATGTTTTATGATTCACGAGTTATCAAGAATGAGATATTTAAAACCATCATTTTCCTTGTTTAGGAGATCTTTTCAACCCTTCAATTACTCATTGGAGTATCTTGGGTTATAATTCACCTAAAAGCTTCCCCTAAGGATTGTTGCTAAGTATGGTGCTTATAAATGACCCAAGTTCTTCATTTATCATTCCGGTGAAATAAGTTTTTCATCTCCTTGTTGATCTCAATCCAATGAAATGTTTTCATAAGTGGCTGGTTGTCGCCGTATAATTTTGAGATGAATTCCATAAGCCCACATCAAGCTTATTCTTCTCGTTGTTGATTTTCCAACAACTCCGCTCAACCCTTCTTCGTAAGGATGTTTTTTCATATTAATTTGTCGGAGAAGTTGTCTTTTTCTTCTCCGTTCTTTTCTTTCCAACGGTCTAGCATATATTCTTTCATTTCGGAGGCATTGTGATGTTGCTCTCTCCAAACCATCCTATCGTTTTATCGAGATCATGTTCTTTCGCTTGCTTATCATTTAACCGGAGTGTTGTATTCTTCATTCAAGTTCCGTCATCTTATCTAGTTTTGCCTCACTTTTCAACCGGAGTGCTGTCTGAATCCTTCTTACCCTTGTGTCATTCTTTCAATTGTTTCGGAGGCAATATGTTGTTCATTTCATCAAGTATCATCCCTACTTGGAAAGTTCATGTTCAATTCCTTACATTTTCAGTCGGAGTGCTGCCCGAATTCTGTCATTCTTATTCCTTGGCAATACCATGGCGTTTTCTTATTCTTTTGGTTCGTAAGCTCTTGTTTCATGTCTTTCAACCTGCAAGGTTCTCGGATGTTACTTTTTCCTCCTTTTACCGGAGTGCTCTTAACTTCGTTCATCTCTGTTGTATTCTTTCCTTCAAGATTGTTCAACCTCTCCAGGTTCTTTGGTTTTCACTCGTCTGTCAAAGAAGCAACTTTGTTTACCTCTTCCTTTCCCGTTTTATCCGGTGCCATCTCTAGGATCTTGGGTCGAGATCCTCTGTTAGTGTGGGAGAGTTGTGACGCCCGAAGACCGACGTCCCAGAAGATTCCAGAAGATTCTAGATGTTTCGGGGCCTCCCGTGTGTTTCTTTTGTGCTTGCGTTATTTATTTTGCTTTGCATCATGTCATCATGCCATCATATCATTAATTTTTGCATCTCAACCAAATAAATTGTGTGGACCTTCGGTCCATTTAAATCGAGGGAAGGATGACTTCTATTTATAACATATCCTCCTAATATTATGGAGCTATTATAAATAATTATTCCGATTGTTTGGATATTCACCAACACACACTTGCATATTTTCCCATGCCTATTCCATCTCAAGTTTGACTTCAAAACCTTTGCCAACAACTCATATCTCTTTTTTCGAGGTTCCTCCAAAAATGTGAACATTTTTGGACACTTCAAAAATCTAGTCTTTGTTCAAACCTTTTGAATTAAATTCAAAGGAATTTGAATTTAATGTTTCATTCATGCCCACTTATATTTTCTGGGGTCACCCTCATTTTTGTGAGTCCAGGGAATTTTACCCCTTGTCCAAATTCTTTTTGCAAACCTTCCTTCTTTTATTTTCTCTTCTTTGTTCTATTTATTATTTTGAGAAAAGAGAGAGAGGGGCAGGAGATCCCAGCCGCCGGCCCATCTGGCCAGGCCCAAAGTTCCCCCCCAGGCCACCTCAGCCTCCAGGCCGGCCCAAGGCCCAGCCTCCCGCTCCCCTAACCCTAGCCGCTCGTCCCCGTCTCCCTCGCGAACCCCCTCGCTCCTCCTTTCCCCCCTCGCGCCGCAGCCTCGCTCCCGACCGCTCGCTCACCTCGCATCCCCTCGACCCCCTCCTCTCGATCTCCCTCTCCCTCTCGCTCCCCAGCGCCTACGGGCCTCCTCCGCCTCGCAAGGTCCTCGTCGCCGTCTCCCTCAAGCCGCGCCGCCTCCCTGCGGCCTCCCTTCTCCAGCGCCGCAGCGCCAAGGCCGCAGCCCCGACGGCCGCCCGTCCTCGCCGCTGCTTCGCGCCAAGCGCCTACCCTCGGTTGCCTCGTCCAACGTCGTCGCGCCTGGCTGCTCCGTGCCAAGGCCGCAGCCAGGGCCGGCCAGGAGCGCCGCCGTCGCCGCCAAGGCATCATCTCCAGCGCACCAAGGCCTCGTCTCCAGCGCGCCCTGCCCTGTGCCTCGTCCTCCTCCGCAGCCCTCGTCTTAGAGCACTGACACCCTGCCTCCTCTTCGCATCGACTCCTTCCCGGCGTCCAGTCGCAGGACCAGCAGCTCCTTCGGGCGCCGGCGTCGCCCCGAGCAGCCTCCTCGCCGTGGCCGTGACCGAGACCACCTTGGTTGTTGCTGCTGTTTTTTTTCGCCAAGTGCAAGGATGAACATGTACATCTACAAACGATTAACGATGGCAGCCCAAAGCACCAAGTACCTCTACAACGACCCGAACATCTACATAATACAAGTTCATCTACGGATCGAGACCGCCAAGTACCCCTACCGACGACCCTGAACGACTACCGTCGACCCTCGATGACCCCGTGGAACATACGGACATCAAGTTCCACGACGATGCGCCAAGTACTTCGACGGCCGATACGTGCGGTACCACTACCGTCGCCCCGGAACGAGGGATTCGCCAAGTACCTCTACGGAACGTGTACGACGACCATGAACGAAGACGCCAACGTGAACGACTACCGTCGCCCCGGAAATGATGGCTTCATCAAGTACCTCTCCGAAACAGAATGTGAACGACTACTCGTTGACGACCTCGTGAACAACTACTTCCTCTACGACCCGTGTACCACTACGTCCCTCGACGACTTGAACCGCCCCGAAACGAATGTTTCGAAGGTATAACCCCGAGACGATGACCCGTGGACGAATGATTGATGTGGTTGTATGAGATGCTCCACTTGTTTGCGCCATGCCCGTTGAGCCCTCTTTTTTCGTCGACCCGTGGGAACCCGGTGGCGGGATCACCCGACCTTTCTTCTCGCTCTCCGTTATCTTTTGCACCGGTCTCTCAACGAGTTACCAGAACCGAGATGTTGCCGTTGCGTCATTTTCGAATCGTTGCCGTGGCACCCTTTCGTTCCACCACGGTGACAAATACTCCTTATATACTTCATATCTCTCTTGCCAACCTTTAACTAATAATTGCATAAACTTGATCATGTCATCCGCATCATGATAACAACATTAATATGTTTAAATTGATGTTTGCTTAAAAATTGATAAACATGCACATGGGGATTTTCCGGAATTGTTGTTGTTTTTCCGGCCTCATTTAAAATGTCTAAATAGGTAGTTTACTTTTGCTTCACCTATTGCTATGTTAAAAACATTTAATCTTGTCTTGTAAATAAACGAGAGTCAACTAAATAAATAACATGTGGTGTTTCGTCAATATGCAACTCGTTGCATATTGAGCTCCACTTAACTTGTAGTACTTGTTTGTGCACTTTGACATGCCATGCATATTTAAACCGGACATGCATCATGCTTGTTTGTGCATCGTATGCCATGTTTATGCTTGTGTGTTTACCGTGTTGTTTGCTTCTTTCCGGTTGCTTCTCTTGTTAGCTTCGGTTTCGTTTCGGAGTTGTGAGGATTCGCTCGACAATGTTGCTCCGTCTACTTCATGGACCTGTTCTTCTTCCTTGCGGAATCCCAGGCAAGATGATCATACCCTTGGATACCTTTACTACCATTGTCATGCTTAGTTGTCTCGATGCTATCGTTACATGTCGTGCTACCCATCTTTTATGTCAGCCTCTCCTTGTTTCCATGAAACCTCTAACCTTTTTGACACCTTCCTAGCAAAACCACTGTTTGGCTATGTTATCCGCTTGCTCAGCCCCTCTTATAGCGTTGTTAGTTGCAGGTGAAGATGAAGATCGTTCCAGGAGGGAACTTGTTGTTGGAATATCACAATATCTATAATTATTATTAACACACATATATACTGGGCATGGGTGGAAGGCTTGGCCTTTTGCTCGGTGTTTTGTTCCACTCATGCCACCTTAGGCGCCGATAAACCGGCATTATGTTCCTTGATTTTGCATTCCTTACACGATGGGTGGATGGGGACCCCTTGACAGTTCTACTTTGAATAAAACTCCTCCAGCAAGGCCCAACATTGGTTTTAATTTGCTCATAATAACAACTTAAATAATTAATTAATTGCATAGGGGGTCATGTCCCCGGGTTCTTAATTCTACATAACAGGGGGGCCAGTGCTGATGGTGTTGGTCCCAAACTAGAGCCACTTGTGGTGCCACCCAGTTATCTGGGGTCTTCGGTTACTGTACGTAGCGCTCATCCGGACGTGGACTGAGACGAGATGCGCGCGGCTACCATCAGGGTGTCGGTACGCCGGGAGGTCTTTCTGGACTTGTTTTACCATTGTCAAAATGTCTTGTGCACCGGGATGCCGAGCCTGATCGGATTTCCCTAAGATAAGGGGTGATGATATTATATTTATCACTTCAGCTAATTGTGAGAGCTTGTGATGGGCTAAGTTGGAACACCCTTGCAGGGTTATAATCTTTCGAAAGCCGTGCCCGCGGTTATGTGGCAGATTGGAATTTGTTAATGTCCGGTTGTAGAAAACTTGACAGAGGATCCGAAGTAAAACACACAACTGTGTGAGTAACCGTGACTGTCTCTTTTCACTTTGAGAAGAGAACATGGTGGGGTTATGTTTGACTCGTATGTAGTTCAGGATCTTTAGCGATCACTAATAGTTGCGACCGTTTGCGTAGATGCTCATCTTATTCTTGTACTCGTAAGTTAGCCACCATATTATGCTTAGCAGCTGCTGCAACCTCACCACTTTACCTCTTCCTACCCATAAAGCTTTGCTAGTCTTGACACACATGGTTATGGGATTGCTGAGTCCTCGTGGCTCACAGATACTACAACACCAGATGCAGGTTCAGCCGAGAATGATGCAGGAGCTGGTTCAAGTGCTTCACTGGGAGCTCGATGAAGAGCGTGGCCGTATGCTTGTAACGTTTTCGACGATCAGTAGTGGTTTCTACTAGGGGTGATTCAGACCTGTGGCTTTATGTTGTTTTGGTATCTTTCTTTTGGATCTTCACCCGTAGTCGGGTTGTGATGTTTTGAATAATGTTTTGCTTATGTAATGTATTGTGTGAAGTGGCGAGTGTAAGCCAACTATCTCCTTTTGCAATTTAATCCCTCTTTTACATGAGTCGTGCAAAGATACCAAACTTGAGATCATTCCAGAATGGGGTTATACCTTTAAGTCGTGCCTCGACACGTAGGAGGTATAGTCCCATCCTGGGCATTACATTTTGTTAGGGTTTGATCCCTAGTATCCACTATGTTCTGAGATTGATGTTGCTATGGCTTTGCTATGCTTAATGCTTGTCACTAGGGACAAAGTGCCATGATTTTAGATCTGAACCTATTATGTTTTCATGAATATATGTGTGTTCTTGATGCTATGTTGCAAGTCTATAGTCACCTACTATGTGTTGTGATCCAGCAAACTCGGAGTGACAATAGGGCACTTCCCGGTGATGACCATACTTTGAGGAGTTAATGTATTCACTAAGTGCTAATGCTTTGGTCTGGTGCTCTATTAAAAGGAGGCCTTAATTTCCCTTAGTTTCCATTAGGACCCCGCTGCCACGAGAGGGTAGGACAAAAGATGTCATGCAAGTTCTTTTCCATAAGCATGTATGACTATATTCGGAATACATGCCTACATTACATTGATGAATTGGAACTACTTCTGTGTCACCCTAGGTTATAAATGCGACATGATGAATATTATCCGACACCTATCATTGCTGATCCATTGCCTATGAGTTTGTTACATATTGATCTTTGCTTTGTTACTTTCGTTACTGCTACTGTTACTTTTTCCATTGTTACCGTTACTTCCATACGTACTACTTTGCTTCTAAACACTTTGCTGGACATATTAAGTTTTCGAGGTGTGGTTAAATTGACAACTCAGCTGCTAATACTTGAGAATATTCTTTGGCTCCCCTTGTGTCAAATCAATAAATTTTGGTTGAATACTCTACCCTCGAAAACTGTTGTGATCCCCTATACTTGTGGGTTATTAATTTCAAGGTTGACTAAATTCACTTTGTCACTCAAATAAATATGAAATAGTAGCTAACTTAAATACATAAAAATAAAATAGAAAAGGTCCTAACTAACTGCTGTGTGATAACCCACAAGTGTAGGGGATCATTTGTAGCCTTTTTGGATAAGTAAGAATGTCGAACCCAACGAGGAGCTAAAGGTAGAACAAATATTCCCTCAAGTTGTATTGACCACCATACAACTCTACGCACACTTAATGTTTGATTTATCTAGAACAAGAATAAAACTAGAAGTACTTAGTGAGAATAAAACTTGAAATAAATTGCAAGACAATAAAAGTAGTGTAGTAGCAAGCTTTTTGTACCACTAGAGATGATTTGTCCCTAGGCAATCGATAATAAGTACCGGTAATCATTCTTGCAAATTTATATATGAGGGAGAGGCATGAGCTAACATACTTCCTCTACTTGGATCATATGCACTTATGATTGAAACTACAACTACTAAAGATCATTAAGGTCGTGAAACCCAACCATAGCATTAAGTATCAAGTCCTCTTTACTCTCATACGTCATACCCCCCTTACTCGGGTTTAAGCTTATGTCACTCTAGAAATCCACTATAAGCGAACTATGAACATATTGCAACACCCTACAACAAGGCCCCTCACGTTTGCGCGAGAACAGAGGGCACCGTAGGACAACACCCCAAAAAATACACAATCATACCAACCAAGATCACGATTATGCCGTAGGACAAAACAGATCTACTCAAACATCATAGGATAACCGCATATCATTGGATAATAGTATGTAGTGTTGAGCACCATGTTTAAGTAGAGAATTATAGCGGGAATAGAGAGGTTACACCGTTTCATAGACGGGAACAAAGTTGGTGTTGACGGTAGCAAGATTGTTGATGTAGATCGCCGTCACGATGCTAGCCCCGACGGCACTCCGGCGCCATCGGGACAGAGGGGGACAGAGCCCCCCTTCTTCTTCCTCCTTGGCCTCCTTCCTAGGTGGGAGGAGGTTTCCCCTCTGGTCCATGGCCTCCATGGCGGCGGAAGGGTGGGAGCCCCTCAGAGATTGGATCTATCTCTGTGTCCTCTTCTGTTTCACGTTCCCCAGATCTGGCCTTTCACCGTTTCTTAAATTCCCCGAGATCCATAACTCCAATTGCGCTGAAATTTTTACACTATTTTTTCCCATAAATTAGATTTCTTGTGCCCGGAGAAGGGCCCCAACCGACGTTTGAGGAGGGCATAAGACACCTGGGCACGCCGAGCGCCCCCTGGCGCGCCCTGGTGGGTTTTGGTCACTGTGGGCCCCTGTTTGCGTTGATTCCAAATCCCAAAAATCACATATATTCCAAAATAATTATCCATAAATTCTTATAGCATTTGGACTTCATTTGATATGGATTTTCTGCGAAACAAAAACATGCAACAAACAGGAACTTGCACTGGGCACTGGCTCAGTAAGTTAGTCCAAATAAGTCATATAAATTGTTGTCAAAAGTATGTAGAAGTTGAATAATATTGGCAAGGAACAATAAAAAATTATAGATACGACAGAGACATATCACTGTGCAACTAGGCCTTTGATGACCATAGTGCTTTTGGCCCAGCCCAACTAGCTTTTCCACCACCTCCCTCTACAGAAGAGAGAGGGCGTGTGTGTCATGCATCCATGGCGCCTTGGCCATAGATGGCCTCCAGGCAGCCCCTCTGGACCTACAAATAATTCCCTCGAAAACCCTACCTCATGCTCATGTGATTCCCTCTCATTCCCCATTTCACCCCCTCCTACTCGGCTCGAAAGCCCTTGAGGTGACCGCGCTCGCCGTTGTCATTGTCATGGCCACTGTTGTCCCCGCGCCAAGATAGTGTGTCCCCCGGCTTCCCCGTCATCTTCCGTGTTGTCTACAAGTCCTAGATCGAGCTAGGGCACCGCCGAACGACAGAATCGAGATCGTCTTCTTCCTTCTACCATCGTCGATTTCGCCTTGATCCGCATTGTCTCGACCGCCCCCGACCTCGCCGAGTTCGCCTATGGCGCCCTGTGAGCCCCTCCGTCGATCCCCTTCCTCCTTCGCGTGGATCTGTCACCGTAGACGCTGTTTCCCGCCAGACCAGAGCTCGCTCCGCCCCCACCATCTGGCCGCTTCGGCCACGTCCCCACCTACGTAGGGCCACACTCCTGCTAGCCCGGCTATGCCCCGTGCGTGCCGTGGGCTCCCTGCCCGCTCCCCCGGCCTCCCAGTTCGCGAGCTCCACTGGTCGCGGCCTCACCTTGTGCGTGCGTCGCGTGCTCGCTCGCGTCCTCGTGCGGCCACCTGCGTCCATCGCCATTGCTGCTCTACCTGGCTGGTGCCGCTGCATCGAGTTCCCCGCACCCCACCAGCGTCAGCACCGCCCGCTGTTGGTCGTGCCCGAGCCCGCCTACTTCTGGTCGTGGCCACCGGCCCTCCTCTATAAGGTCGCGCATGCTGCCCAGCCACTAGAGGTCGGCCCTGCAACATGCCAAGAGGGACCGGCCTTAATTAAATTAGGCCTAACCCCACCCTCCTTGTAATCTCAAATTGACACTACATGTGGGCCCTTCAGTTAATCAACTATTTAATTTAACTCAAAAAATGTTGAGACAATGACAAATGGGCCCCACTTTGACCCTGTTTACCAGTCAACTGTGTATCGTCAACTGTTGAATAAACCCCCCCCCCCCATGGATCCATTATCATACTAATGGGCTAGGTCGTTGTGTGTATAAAAAGTTATTCGGGCTTTTTGAGTTAATTCGAGAAAATGCAAAAAGTGTTTAAAACTTTGAAAAATCATATAAAATAATCTATAAGTCAGATGAAAATAATTTATATATGAAAGTTGCCAAGAAAAATACAAGGAATCCAAATATGCAATCCATTCATCTATCACACGTCCCTAGCATAGTGAACATGGAACCGTCCCCTCTCTTTCATCTGCCTGGAAAATGCCAAACACTGGGAAAATATTCCCAGGTGTTTTCCCTCTCCGTCGGCATCGTGTAGTACCTCGTTAGAACACCCCTATCCCTACATATCATCATGTCATGCTTAGTGTTGTTTGCTTTATATTTATTGTTTCTTCCCCCTCTTCTCTCTGGTATACCCCGAGACCGATGTTGCCCCTGTGATCGATTACGTCACCGACGAACCTTCTTTTGTTTAAGCGGAGCTTTTCGGGCAAGCAAACCTCCCTTGATCATACTGATATCACCCATTCCATTCTGTCTCATGCTTGCATTAGATTTTACTATTGTACTTGATTGCTCCTATTATGATGCATAGCCTGCTTTGGTAACCTGTTGTTGTACCTTACATGTTTACCCTAAACTGCTTAGTATATGTTGGTTGTTGTTTCACTAGTGGCCCCCACCTTTTCCCAGTTGCCACGGTTTGATGACTGATGCCTCGATCAACGTGATCGATGAAGACCGACGCAGCACCTCACCCCCTCTAGTTGTACGACTCTGCAAATTACTATAGAGTGTCGAGGGTGATACCTCGTACAACACTTCTGATGAGATCTCTGTCGTGAAGCTAACCGGTCGTGGTCTACGTGTTGGGAAATGTAGCATGCGATTTCAATAAAATCATACGCTCATGCAAGATCTATCTAGGAGATGCATAGCAACGAGAGGGGGAGAGTGTGTCTACGTATCCTCGTAGAACGAAAGCGGAAGCGTTTGTTAACGCGGTTGATGTAGTCAAACTTCTTCTCGTTCCGACCAATCAAGCACCGAACATACGGCACCTCCAAGTTCTGCACATATTCAGCTCGATGACGTCCCTCGAACTCTTGATCTAGCAGAGTGTCGAGGAAATAGATGAGTTCCGTCAACACGACGTTATGGTGACGGTGATGACAAAGTGATTCGCGCAGGGCTTCGCCTAAGCACTAAGAGATTATGACCGTGGAAGTAGACGGTGGAGGGGGGCGCCGCACACGGCTAACAATGATGTTGTGTCTGTTCTAGGGCGCCCCCACACATACATATATGTGGGAGGGAGAGGGGAGAGACCAAGGGGCCCCCAAGAGGGTTTGAATCCCACTTGGGCTCCTGCCCTAGTTCAGCCTCCCCCTTCCTTGTATAGGATAAGGGGAAAAGGAAGGAGAGGGGAGGGGAAGGAAGTAGGAGTCCTACTTCATCCTTTCCTTTTCCGCCTCTCCTTTCCTTTCCTCCCACCTTATTTTGACCTACATGGGGCGCACCAGCCCCTTAGGGGCTGATCTATCCCACTCTTGGCCCAATAAGGCCCATATCTTTGCCGGGTGTGCCCGAAACTCCTTCCGGTGACCTGATATGTAGCCGGTACCCTCGGAACACTTCTGGTGTCCGAATATCATCGTCCTATATATGAATCTTTACCTCTCGACCATTTTGAGAATCCTCGTCATGTTCGTGATCTAATCCAGGACTTCGAACAAAATTCGGTCATCAAATCACATAACTCATATAATACAAAATCGTCATCGAACGTTAAGCGTGCGGACCCTACGGGTTCGAGAACTATGTAGACATGACAGATACACCTCTCTGGTCAATAACCAATACCGGAACCTGGATGCACATATTGGCTCCTACATATTCTACGAAGATCTTTATCGGTCGTACCGTAGTGACAACATACGTTATTCCCTTTGTCATCGGTATGTTACTTGCCCGAGATTCCATCATCGGTATCTTCATACCTAGTTCAATCTCGTTACCGGCAAGTCTCTTTACTCGTTCCGTAATAAATCATCCCGTAACTAACTCATTAGTCACTTTGCTAGCAAGGCATCATATGATGTGTATTACCGAGAGGGCCTAGAGATACCTCTCTGATACTCAGAGTGGCAAATCCTAATCTTGATCTATGCCAACTCAACAAACACCTTTGGAGATACCTATAAGCATCTTTATAATCACCCAGTTACGTTGTGACATTTGATAGCACACAAGGCACTCCTCCGGTATCCGGGAGTTGCATAATCTCATAGTCGGAGGAATATGTATTTGACATAAAGCGAGCAATAGTTGTAAAACTGAACGATCATTATGCTAAGCTAACGGTGGGTCTTGTCCATCACATCATTCTCCTAATTCTGGGATGCCGTTCATTAAATGAAAGCACATGTCTATGGTTAGGAAACTTAACCATCTTTGATTAACGAGCTAGTGTAGTAAAGGCTTACTAGGGACACGGTGTTTTCTCTATGTATCCACATCAAGTTTCCGATTAATATAATTCTAGCATGAATAATAAAAATTTATCATGACATAAGGAAATATAAAATAACAACTTTATTATTGCCTTTAGGGCATATTTCCTTCAGTCTCCCACGTGCACTAGAGTCAATAATCTAGTTCACATCGCCATGTGATTTAACACCGATAGTTCACATCATCATGTGATTAACACCCATAGTTCACATCGCCATGTGACCAACACCCAAAGGGTTTACTATACTCAATAATCTAGTTCACATGGCCATGTGATTAACACCCAAAGAGTACTAAGGTGTGATCATGTTTTGCTTTGTGAGAGAAGATTAGCCAACGGGTCTGTCACATTCAGATCCGTATGTAATTTGCAAATTTCTATGTCTACAATGCTCTACATGGAGATACTCTAGCTAATTGCTCCCATGTTCGATACGTATCTAGATTGAGACTTGGAGTCATCTAGATCAGTGGCAAAGCTTGCATCGATGTAACTCTTTACGACGAACTCTTTATCACCTCCATAATCAAGAAACATTTACTTAGTCCTTTTTAAGGCAACTAAGGATAATTTTGACCGTTGTCCAGAGATCTACTCCTGGATCACTATTGTACCTCCTTGCCAAACTCATGGCAAGGTACACAACAGGTTTGGTACACAGCATGGCATACTTTATAGAACCTATGGCTGAGGCACGGGGAATGACTTTAATTCTCTCTATATTTTTCTGCCGTGGTCGGGCTTTGAGTCTTACTCAACTTCATACCTTACAACTCAGGCAAGAACTCCTTCTTTGATTGATCCATTTTGAACTTACTTCAAAATCAAGGTATGTACTTATTGAAAGTCTTATCAAGCGTCTTGATCTATCTCTATAGATCTTGATGCCCAATATGTAAGTAGCTTCACTGAGGTCTTTCTTTGAAAAAATCTTATTCAAATACCTTTATGATATCCAGAAATTCTACATCATTTGTGATTAAACATATGTCATCCACATATAATATCAGAAATGCTACAGAGCTCACACTCACTTTCTTGTAGATACAGGCTTCACCGTAAGTCTGTATAGAACCATATGCTTTGATCACCTCATCAAAGCATATATTCCAACTCTGAGATGCTTGCACCAGTCCATAGATGGATTGCTGGAGCTTGCTCACTTTGTTAGCACCTTTAGGATCAACAAAACCTTCTAGTTGCATTATATACAACTCTTCTTTCATAAATCCATTAAGGAATGTAGTTTTGACATCCATTTGACAGATTTCATATAATGCGACAATTGCTAACATGATTCGGACAGACTTAAGCATCGCTATGGTGAGAAAGTCTCATCGTAGTCAACTCCTTGAACTCGTCGAAAACCTTTTGCGACAATTCAAGCTTTGTAGATAATAACACTACCATCAGCGTATGTCTTCCTCTTGAAGATCCATTTATTCTCAATGGCTTGTCGATCATCGGGCAGTCCACCAAAGTCCATAATTTTCTCTTTATATGGATCCTATCTCAGAATTCATGGCATCAAGCCATTTATCGGAATCTGGGCTCATCATAGCTTCTTCATAGTTCGTAGGTTCGTCATGGTCTAGTAATATGACTTCCAGAATAGGATTATCGTACCACTCTGGTGCGAAACGTGCTCTGGTTGACCTACGAGGTTCGGTAGTAACTTCATCCGAAGTTTCATGATCATTATCATTAGCTTCCTCTCTAGTTGGTGTAGGCATCTCGGGAACGGTTTTCTGTGATGAGCTATTTTCCAATTTGAGAGAAGGTACAGTTACTTCATCAAGTTCCAATTTCCTCCCACTCACTTCTTTCGAGAGAAACTCCTTCCCTAGAAAGGATCCATTCTTAGCAACAAAAATCTTGCCTTCGGATCTGTGGTAGAAGGTGTACCCAACAGTTTCTTTTGGGTATCCTATGAAGATGCACTTCTCCAATTTGGGTTCGAGCTTATCAGGCTGAAGTTTTTTCACATAAGCATCGCAACCAAAAACTTTAAGAAATGATAGCTTAGGTCTCTTCCCAAAGCATAGTTCATACAGTGTCGTCTCAATGGATTCAGACAGTGCCCTATTTAACGTGAATGCAGCTGTCTCTAATGCATAACCCCAAAACGATAGTGGTAAATCGGTAAGAGACATCATAGATCGCACCATATCTAATAAAGTACGGTTATGACGTTCGGACACACCATTACGCAGTGGTGTTCCATGTGGCGTGTGCTACCTCTTGAGCTTGCGTTGTATTCCCTCGAGAGGAAAGGGAGATGCATCACAGTAGCGTAAGTATTTCCCTCAGTTTTTGAGAACCAAGGTATCAATCCAGTAGGAGACCACGCGCCAGTCCCTCGCACCTACACAAACAAAAAAGAACTTCGCAGCCAACGCGATAAGGGGTTGTCAATCCCTTTACGGTCACTTACGAGAGTGAGATCTGATAGAGATGATAGTTATATTTTTGATATTTTTGGTTTAATAAAGCAGCAAATAAAAGCATGAATATTAAAGTAGATGTAGATTGATATGTTGAGAATAGACCCCGGGGCCATAGTTTTCTCTAGTGGCTTCTCTCATGATAGCGATATTCTACGGCGGGTAAACAAATTATTGTCGAGCAATTAATAAAAAAGCGAATAATTATGAGATTATCTAGGCATGATCATTGTATATAGGCATCACGTCCAAGACAAGTAGACCGAAACAATTCTGCATCTACTACTATTACTCCACACATCAAGCGCTATCCAGCATGCATCTAGTGTATTGAGTTCATACGAACAAAGTAACGCCTTAAGCAAGATGACATGATGTAGAGGGATAAACTCAAGCAATATGATGTAAACCCCATCTTTTTATCCTCGATGGCAACAATACAATACTTGCCTTGCTGCCCCTACTGTCACTGGGAAAGGACACCGCAAGATTGAACCCAAAGCCAAGCACTTCTCCCATTACAAGAACTATAAATCTAGTAGGCCAAACCAAACCAATAATTTGAAGAGACTTGCAAGGATATTATGAGCACAAAGAAAAAGTTCAGAGAAGAACCAAAGATATTTCATAGATAACCTTGATCATAAACTCACAATTCATCGGATCTCGACAAACACACCGCAAAAAGAGATTACATCGAATAGATCTCCTCGAAGACCGAGGAGAACTTTGTATTGAGATTCGGAGAGAGAGAAGAAGCCATCTAGATACTAGTTGTGTACCCGAAGGTCTGTGGTAAACTACTCACAACTCATGATGAGGGCGATGATGATGATGATGAAGGCCTCCGTGATGGATCCCCCTCCCGGAACAGGCTCCATGATGGGATCTCCACGGGAACAGAAGCTACGGCGGTGGAATTACAGTTTTCTCTCTGCGTATGGAGTTTCTAGGGTACGTAGGTATATATAGGAAGAAGGAGGGCACCGGGGGCCACAGGGGACAGCCTCGAGGCAGGGGGGCGCGCCCTGGGAAGGGGGGCGTGCCCCCCACCTTCGAGGGCAGGCCCTCTGTCCCCTAACTTGGTCCTGACGTTTCCCGAGTGTGATTTTCTCCAAAAATATCTCTCGCGAAGGTTTCATTCCGTTTGGACTCCGTTTGATATTCCTTTTCTGCAAAACCCTGAAATCGGCAAAAAACAGGAATCTGGATTGGGCCTTTGGGTTATTAGGTTAGTCCCTAAAATGATATAAAAGTGAATGATAAAGCCCATTAAACATCCAAGACTTCATAAATAATAGCATGGAACGATCAAAAATTATAGATACGTTGGAGACGTATCAATCATCCCCAAGCTTAATTCATGCTCGTCCTCGAGTGGGTAAATGATAAAGAAAGAATTTTTGATGTGGAATGCTAACCAAAGAATTTTTTATGTGGAATGCTAACCAATATAGTTTTTCAATGTAATTCTCTTAATTGTGGCATGAATGTTCAGATCTGAAAGACTCAAGATAAAAGTCTATATTGTAATAAGAAATAACAATACTTCAAGCAATACTAACAAAGCAATCATGTCTTCTCAAAATACTATGGTTAAAGAAAGTTATCCCTACAAAATCATATAGTGTTGGCTATGCTCCCTCGTTATCTCACAAAAATATTCATATCATGCACAACCCCGATTTCAGCCAAGCATTTGTTTTCATGCTCTATCTTTTCAAACCTTTCAACTTTCACGCAATACATGAGCGTGAACCATGGATATAGCACTATGGGTGGAATAGAGGTGGTTGTGGAGAATACAAAAAGAGGGAGATAGTCTCACATTGACTAGGCGTATCAACGGGCTATGGAGATGCCCATCAATAGATATCAATGTGAGTGAGTAGGGATTGCCATGCAACGGATGCACTAGAGCTAAATATGAATGAAAGCTCAACAAAAGAAACTAGTGGGTGTGCATCCAACTTGCTTGCTCACGAAGACCTAGGGCATTTGGGGAAGCCCATCGTTGGAATATACAAGCCAAGTTCTATAATGAAAATTCCCACTAGTATATGAAAGTGACTAAGCATGAGACTCTCTACAATGAAGAACATGGTGCTACTTTGTAGCACAAGTGTGGAAAAACATAGTAGAAATTGTCCCTTTTTTCTTTTGTTTTTCTTTTTCTTTTTTTCTTTCTCTTTTTTTGGGCCTTTCTTTTTTTGGCCTGTTTTTTTGCGGAGGGGCTTTATAGATGCCTTTCCTCCCATGGGACAATGCTCTAATAATGATGATCATCACACTTTCATTACAACATGAAATTACAACTCAATACTACAACAACAAAGTATGACTCTATATGAATGCCTCCGGCGGTGTACCGGTATGTGCAATAAAACAAGAGTGACATGTATGAAAAGATTATGCATGGTGGCCTTGCCACAAATACGATGTCAACTACATCATCATGCATGGCAATATGACAATATACTGCGTGTCATATAAACGGAACGGTGGAAAGTTGCATGGCAATATATCTCGGAATGGCTATGGAAATGCCATGATAGGTAGGTATGGTGGCTGTTTTGAGGAACAATATGGTGGCTGTTTTGATGAAGGATATATAGTGGGTTTATGGTACCGGCGAAAGTTGCGCGGTACAAGAGAGGCTAGCAATGGTGGAAGGGTGAGAGTGCGTATAATCCATGGACTCAACATTAGTCATAAGAACTCATATACTTATTGCAAAAATTTACGAGTCATCAAAACAAAGCAATCAATGCATGCTCCTAGGGGGGAGGTTGGTAGGAGTTAACCATCGCACGCCCCCGACCTCCACACAAATGTTGACACTCTACAAATACCTCATGCTTCAACTTAGTCACACAACGGTTCACCATACGTGCATGCTACGGGAATCACTAACCTTAACACAAGTATTTCTCAATTTCATAATAACTCCACTGGCATGACTCTAATATCACTATCCTCATGTCTCAAAACAATTATCAAGCATCCAACATCTCATTCTATTCAATGCACTTGGTGAGAAATTTTTTACTACATTGACGTTGGATATCTATCATGTGAAGACTAGTTTCTTTAGCCTAAACACTTTACCATGCTGTTTTAATAGACTCTCAAATGGATAAAAGTGAAGCATGAGAGTTCAACAATTTCTGCAAAATATTACCACCACCATGCTCTAAAAGATATAAGTGAAGCACTAGAGCATAAACTATCCAACTCAAAAGATATAAGTGAAGCACATAGAGTGTTCTAATAATTTCTAGGCCATATTTAAATCTCTTAAATAGGTGTGTCCAGCAAGGATGATAGTGGCAATCCAACAAGCAAAGACTCAAATTATATAAGATTCTCGAAGCAAAACACAAAGCATGTTGCGAATAAAAATATAGCTCCAAGTATCGTTACCGATGGATGAAGACGAAAGAGGGGGTGCCTTCCCGGAGCATCCCCAAGCTTAGGCTTTTGATTATCTTGAATTTACTTGGGGTGCCATGGGCATCCCCAAGCTTAGGCCTTTGCTACTCCTTGTTCCATAGTCCATCAAAGCAATACTCAAAACTTGAAAACTTCACAACACAAAACATAGACAAAAATTCTCGTGAGCTCCGTTAGTAAGAGAAAGAATGCCACTACTCAAAAGTGCAGAAATGAATTCATTCCTTGTTTATATTGATGTTAAAACTACTGTAATCCAAGTTCTCTATGGTTCATATCCTCCAATATTACTCATAGATGCATCGGAATAAGCAAACAACACACGAAAAATAGAATCTGTCAAAGGCAGAACAGTCTGTAGTAATCTGCAGGGTTCGCCTACTTCTGGATCTCCAAAAACTTCAAACTAAATTGGTAAATTTGCGCAATTTGTCTACCAATCAGCAGCAAAAAGAATCAACTAAAAAGCACGCTCCAGTAAAATCCCACGACTACTTTAGCTAGCGCTAACGATTCTGTTTTTTACAGCAAGATCATATAAACTTCACACAAATCTTACCAAAGGTTCTACTTGGCACAAACACTAAACAAAACATGAAAACACATCTAATCAGAGGCTAGATGAAATATTTATTCCCTAACAGCAACAAAAAAAAACATAAAATTGGGTTGCCTCCCAACAAGCGCTATCATTTTACGCCCCTAGCTAGGCACGATACAAGATAGATCTAGGTATTGCCATCTTTGGTAGGCAATCCAGAAGTGGCTCTCATGATATATTCATATCGTAATTTGATTTTCTTTCTAGGAAAGTGTTCCATGCCTTTCCTTAAAGGAAATTGGAATCTAATAGTTACTTCCTTCATATCAATAATTGCACCAATCATTCTAAGTAAAGGTCTACCAAGAATAATAGGACATGAAGGATTGCAATCTATATCAAGAACAATGAAATCTACGGGCACATAATTCCTATTGGCAACAATAAGAACATCATTAATTCTTCCCATAGGTTTCTTAATAGTGGAATCCGCAAGATGCAAATTTAAAGAACTATCATCAAGCTCATGGAACCCTAGCAAATCACACAAAGTTTTTGGGGTAGTGGAGACACTTGCACCCAAATCACACAAAGCATAGCATTCATGATCTTTTATTTTTATTTTTATAGTAGGTTCCCACTCATCATAAAGCTTTCTAGGTATAGAAACTTCCAACTCAAGTTTTTCTTCATAAGATTGCATCAAAGCATCAACTATATGTTTAGTGAAAGCTTTATTTTGACTATAAGCATGCAGAGAGTTTAGCACGGATTGCAACAAGGAAATACAATCAATCAAAGAGAAATTATCATAATTGAATCCCTTGAAATCCAAAGTAGTGGGTTCATCACTATGCAAAGTTTTAATCTCTTCACTCCCACTTTTAGCAATTTTAGCATCAAGATCTAAAAACTCTGAATCATTGTGACTCTTTAAAGCAGAATCATCCCCAATCCTATTCTCATCAAGATTAATACTAGAAAACAAGGATCTAATAGGAGAAACATCAATAACTTTCAGATCTTCATCTTTATTTTCACGATAACTAGAAGAACATGATTTAATATAATCTTCTCTTTTAGCACGCATTCTAGCGGTTCTTTCTTTGTATTCATCAATGGAAATTCTCATGGCTTTGAGTGACTCACTGATATCATGCTTAGATGGGATAGATCTAAGTTTCAAAGAATCAACATCAAGAGTAATTATATCCACACTTCTACCAATTCATCAACTTTAAGCAATTTCTCTTCAAGCATAGCATTGAAATTCTTTTGCGAGATCATAAACTCCTTAACACTAGTTTCAAATTCAGAAGGCATCTTTCCATAAGAGTTGTTGTAGGAATTACCAAAATTATTAGAGGAATTACTAGGAAAAGGCCTAGGATTAAAATTAGCTCTATAAGCATGTCGGGGGAACTGATCCACGAACACCTATGGGACCGGCGGACCGGTCCCTTTCGATTCAGTGGGGGCGGAGATCGCACGAAGAGCAGACCGAGGCGAGGCACACGAGCAGTTTACCCAGGTTCGGGCCGCACGGATGCGTAAAACCCTACTCCTGCTTTGTGGTTAGTATTGAGTTCTTGCTCGGGAGCGCTGAGTGCTACAGTACACTCTAGCAGCTAACGAGACCGAGCGTGAGAGTTCTTCTGGCTTCGAACCCCCCC
>LR738711.1:556370099-556575731 GCA_902687465.1 Secale cereale
AAGTTGCGCATGGGCCTCCTTTTATATGCTCAAGGGGTCACCGACAGGTGGCAATGTAGATGAGGGCAAAAATGGAAAGATGTTGTAGTAGGTACAGCTACCTGTACAGTGTATCATACCTAACCCTGACGGCAGGGGACAAAGGCATTAAATGCCCGTCGGTGTCGCCCAAACAGTGCATAAAGGGACCGCCAGGGACGCCACCGCTCGCCACGATGGCGATCTTGTCAGCGCCGCTTGCCACCGCGCACCTCTGGCTGCAAAGCCTCCCGCCACGTACGCCTAGAAGGGTCTCAGAGTGACACGTTGGCGGATGTGCTGGAGCGCAGGTACAGAGTGGTAGCTTGACGCGGCAAGCGCCTTGCCGCGGTCGTTGTCTTGTCGTGTCCGGGAGCTTGTCGCTCACCGGGCCTTGCTGGGACGCGTGGCGCGTCGCGGCAAGTTCCTTGAGATGCCTTGGTTGGCCTTCCCGGCAAGCTCCTCTCGCCGGGGTCTTGTGCCTTGAGTGGCCTTCCCGGCAAGCTCCTCTCGCCGGGGTCTTGTGCCTTGAGTGGCCTTCCCGGCAAGCTCCTCTTGTCGGGGCCTTGTCTCCTTGACTTGAATACTTTGTTCTTGAATGGCTCCAAAGGAACCATGGAGGAGCTTGGCGGTCACCCGACAAGCCTTGCCGCGGGACGCTGCGACTACCCGTGCACAAGTTCGGGGTACTAGGGTACCCCTACTCTAGTACACCGACAGGAGCCCTCGGGCCTGGGCCATACACGGTGCCGAGCGCTGTTGGGCCAGGCCCAAAACAGGGCACGGGCACGCGCGGCTTGGTTCACGCCGTATCTCTCTCCGTATCCACTGCGCCCTCTCTTAACGACACGCGTTTAATGCAGTGTCGTGGGAGAGATCGTGGGTGGTTTCTTTGTTCGGAAAGGCGGAACGTCCGCCCCTTCCCTCTTTATAAGCAGGGGAAACAGGGGCAGTTCGCCCATCCGTCCGTTGCTACTCCAACCTCGAAAACCTCCGCCGCTCCCCTTCTTTTCTTGTCGCTGCTTGGCATGTTATGAGAACAATCTGTTAGAGCTGCGACAAGCTACCTTGTAATATAACTCTATTTTGGGTAGTGTTTGCAATGTTATTCCCTTTACTTGACTCCTTCCTTTGTATGTTTTTGCCCTACACTTTTAGGGAACTTGCCGGCGCAGGCACCTTAGCCGCGAGCGCTGAGTGCGGAACATCAGCAGCCTGCTGGCGGTGTCGTTACTGACAAGAAACCTTGTCGCAACTAGTCGCAGCTCACTTAAGTTGTTGAGCGAACTCGAAACAAAATTGTTGAGCGGACTCGAAACAAAGTTGTTGAGCGGGCTCGAAACAACGTTAAGGGCGCAACTAGCTACGAGTTGGTTCCTCCGCGCACAGGTTTTCCATACAAAGTGCGGTCGTTCAAGGAAGATAACTTAAAAATTTAAAAATCTGATTGCTCAAGCTTTGGCAACTTAGCTTTTCTGTTGTTTGCTTCCCGGCAAGGTGAAACTTTCTTGAACGACGCCTGGTCCATACCACTATCTTCGCCTCCCCCCTCCCCGACAAACTTGTGGGCGAGGGAACCTTCCTTTCCTTGAGAAAAAAGAAAGAAGAGAAAATACAGATATGGAGCTTTAAGGCCCGTTATTGCTTACCGGGGGTAGGTGCTGCACAAAGTGTCAGATAACACATGCAAAAAATAAAAAGCATGAAATTGACAAGATGTGCGGAGCACATGAGCTTTACTTATGCACGGGGTCTACGCCCGGCTTTGTACAAAGGATTACATGCAACAACGGCAAGACTTGTACAAAAGGTGGTTGCCGAAAACGGGTTCCGGCAACCGCGCCTTACGGGTAAAACTTACCAAGATGTTCGATGTTCCAGGAGTTGCTCACCGGAAAGCCATCTTCGGTCTCAAGGCGGACAACGCCAGGCCTAGTGACTCGTTTCACCCGGTAAGGGCCTTCCCACTTCGGGGTCAACTTGCTGGAATTCTTGGCGGACTGAACGCGCCGAAGAACAAGGTCGCCTTCCTCGAGACTTCTGGCGTTAACTTTGCGGCTATGGTAGCGGCGCAAAGCTTGCTGGTAGCGAGCAGCTCGTACAGCAGCCTAAAGACGGTCTTCCTCAAGGAGCAGCGCGTCATCTTGTCGCAGCTGCTCTTGCTCGAGCTCATCATAAGAGAGCACTCGAGGTGACCCGTATACGAGTTCCGTGGGGAGAACTGCCTCTGCTCCATAGACTAGAGCGAAAGGTGTCTGTCCAGTGGCTTGATTTGGCGTCGTCCTGATCGACCAAAGAACCACCGGCAGCTCCTCGATCCAGTTTCTTCCGCACTTGTGCAGCCTGTCGAAAGTTCTGGTCTTGAGGCCACGCAGCACTTCAGCATTTGCCCTCTCCGCTTGACCGTTGCTTCTCGGGTGAGCAACAGAAGCGAAGCAGACCTTGGCGCCAAGATCTTGGACGTACTGCATGAAGGTGCGGCTCGTGAATTGCGTACCGTTGTCGGTGATGATCCTGTTAGGGATCCCGAAGCAGCAAACAATCGACCTGAAGAACCTGACTGCTGACTGTGTTGTCACCTTCCTCACTGGTTCCACTTTCGGCCACTTTGTGAACTTGTCGATTGCAACGTACAAGTACTCAAAGCCCCCGGCTGCGCGGGGAAAGGGGCCGAGGATGTCGAGCCCCCAGACCGAAAATGGCCAGGATAAAGGGATCGTCCTGAGAGCTTGAGCTGGCTGGTGTATCTGCTTGGAATGGAACTGGCACGCTTCACACTTGGTTACTTGTGCAGTTGCATCCTGGAGGGCTGTCGGCCAAAAGAAACCTTGCCGGAATGCTTTGCCGGCAAGTGCTCTTGCGCCAATGTGGTGACCACATATGCCTCCATGTATCTCTACCTACAACTTTTGTCCGTCTTCCCGGTGAATACACTTCAATTTCACACCGTTGAGTCTTCTTCTGTACAGTGTGTTGTCAACAAACTGGTACATACTTGACTGCCGGGCTACTCTTTCCGCTTCTTCTTGCTCTTCAGGAAGTTCTCCTGTCTGAAGGAAACGGACAATCTGCTGTGCCCATGCTGGAGCTTGCGGCTCGACAACAAGGACTAAAGGCACATCTGCTGCTGCGGGAACGTCCGCTTCTACGGCAAGAACCTGCGGCTCAGCCGGAGCTTGACGTTCCGCGACAAGCTTGCCGGAGCAAAACTTGTCGGGAGCGTTTGCTTCAACGGAACAAACCCTAGGGCTTGCCGGAGCAGACTGCTCCTCAGCACTCTCGGTGTTGATCTTGGGGACTTTTTTGGCGGCTGCTTCGGGAAGCTCTGCCGGAAAATAGTCACCAGAAATCAACTTCCTCTTCTTGCTCTGTCCAGTTGATGGCGTTACGGATGGTTGAGTCAGCTTGAGCACAAAGATCCCTGGTTCCACAGGTAACTTAAGTGCGGCGCACTTTGATAGGCCATCGGCGATGTCGTTCTGAGCTCTAGGGACATGCTCCATCTGTAGGCCGTCAAAGTGATCTTCTAGCTTTCTCACTTCATTGACGTAAGCTTCCATCAACGGACTCTGATAATTCTTGTTCACTTGGCGGACGACAAGCTGCGAGTCACCCCAGACAATGAGCTTCTTCATCCCAAAGTCTGCTGCGATCCTGAGACCGGCAAGCAAACCCTCATACTCTGCGGTATTGTTTGTTGCTTGCTCCTTGGGAAAGTGCATCTGGACTACGTACTTGAGGTGCTCTCCGGTGGGTGCGACAAGCAGTACGCCAGCACCGGCGCCTTGCAGCGAGAAGGCACCATCAAAGTACATCAGCCACTCTTTGCTTGCTTCCTTGACGGGGATGCTCGTTTCTGGGATTTCTTCATCTAGTGTTGGCGTCCACTCTGCTATGAATTCTGCCAATGCTCTGCTTTGGATAGTTGAAGTGCTTTCAAACTTGAGGCCAAAGCTTGACAGTTCCAGTGCCCACTCAACAATCCTGCCTGTTGCTTCTGGATTCTGCAGTATCCTCTTCAGCGGAAAGCGAGTGACAACTGTGATTTCATGCGCTTGGACGTAATGGCGCAGCTTTCTCGAGGCCATGAGAAGGCCGAAAAGCAATTTCTGCACACCAGAGTACCTTGACCTAGCCCCCTGCAGAAGGGAACTGACAAAGTATACTGGGCACTGCACCATTCTCTTCCGTATCTCCTCTTGCGTCTGCGCAGATCCATCTTTGTCGGGACCAGAGCTTGTCGGGGAAGCCCCCTGCTTATCGCTGGATGCGCCTGCCGCGGTTGATGGCTCATCATCTGCCTCCCTCTCCGCTACTAACGCAGCACTAACCACTTGATTGGTTGTCGCTAGGTACAGCAGCAACTTCTCTTGTGGCTTAGGTGCGACAAGTATTGGAGTGGAGGACAGGTATCTCTTCAAGTCTTGCAGCGCAGCCTCCGCTTCCGGAGTCCATTTCATTGGACCTGCCTTTTTCAATATTTTGAAAAACGGCAGGGCGCGCTCAGCAGACTTAGAGATAAACCTGCTGAGAGCAGCTACGCAACCGGCAAGTCTTCGTACATCCTTGACGCGCTTCGGTGCTTAAATTTGCTCAATGGCCCTGATCTTGTCGGGATTGGCTTCAATTCCCCTCTGAGACACGAAGAACGCTAGAAGCTTGCCGGAAGGGACTCCAAACACACACTTCTCGGGGTTGAGCTTGAGGCTGATCTTGCGTAGCTTTGCAAAGGTCTCGTCTAAATCTTGAATCAGGGTTGCCCTGTCCTTGCTCTTGACCACTATGTCATCCATGTAGGCTTCTACATTTCTGTGTATTTGTGGCTCAAAAGCGGTATGGACTACCCTTGCAAATGTTGAACCAGCATTCTTCAAACCGAAAGGCATCCGTATAAAGCAGTACGTGCCACATGGAGTGATGAATGCGGTCTTCTCCTCATCCTCTTTTGCCATGAAGATTTGATAGTATCCTGAGTATGCGTCAAGAAATGAAAGCAGATCACATCCGGCCGTGGAGCCAACAATCTGGTCAATGTGCGGCAAGGGAAATGGGTCTTTGGGACAAGCTTTATTGACATCGGTAAAGTCGATACAAAGCCTCCATTTCCCGTTTGCCTTGCGCACGACTACAGGATTGGCCAACCACGTAGGATGGAGCACTCCTCTGACAAGGCCTGCTGCTTCCAACTTCTTGATTTCTTCTGCAATGAATTCTTGGCGCTCCACTGCTTGTTTCCTAACTTTCTGCTTGACGGGCCGCGCATGAGGACAGACGGCAAGATGGTGCTCAATTACTTTCCTGGGAACACCGGGGATGTCAGACGGTTGCCATGCAAACACGTCGACGTTCGCCCGCAGGAAAGCAATGAGCGCGCTTTCCTATTTAGGGTCAAGAGTGGCACTGATGGTGAATGTACCACCAGTGCCGTCCTCCTTGGCGGACACCTTCTTGGTCTCTGGCGGAGCTGCCATTGTCTTCTTACACTTGCCGGTGGAGCTCGATGGTGTGTCCTCGACGGTAGCGCAGCACTCCGAAGAGGTGCGCTTGCCGGAGTGGGCATCAGAACTCTTGCCGGACTTGGTCTTCTTCTTCCCCCCGGGAGCTTCAGCGGCAAGTGACTTGCGATCTGTTGCGGCTGCTGCTTCCCGGTAGATCTTGTCGGCGCAGATAAGAGCATCCTTCTTGTCGCCAGGGACAGAGATGACACTTATCGGGCCTGGCATCTTCAGCATGTTATATGCGTAGTGAGAGGCTGCCATGAACTTGGCGAGTGCTGGACGGCCGAGTATCCCATTGTAAGGCAATGGAAAATCAGCAACGTCAAAAGTGACCCTCTCAGTCCTGAAGTTCAGCTCGCCGCCAAACGTCACTGCCAACGTGATCTTCCCCTTCGGCTTGCTCCTTCCCGGGTTGATTCCTTGGAATGTGCCGGTCTCTTCGAGCTCGCTGTCAGGGATCTGGAGTTTCTGGAGTACAGCGGAGGAGATCAAGTTCAAGCCGGCCCCACCGACAACTAGCATCTTAGTGACCTTGAGGTTGCGGATAGTTGGTGAAACCAACATCGGCAAGCACCTGACCGCAGTTGTGCGATCAGGGTGGTCCTTAATGTCAAAGATGATAGGTGTGCTGGACCATTTCAGAAGCTTGCGCGATTCGACAGGTGGTTCTGCCGCATTGACTTCCCGCACCCATTGCTTGAGTTGGCGGTGTGAAGTATGCAGAGAAGCACTGCCGTCAACGCACAAGACCAATGTGGCTTTCTGGAACTTCTGCTCACTGGTCTCGACATCATCCATGTCTTCATCGTCGTCGTCATCTTCATCCTTGTCGCGGCCGCGGGGAGGTCTGTCTCCTTGCCGCTGATTGGCCTTGCCGCGGCGTCCTCCCCGGCCGGGGCGCTTCTGGTCGGATCCTCCAGCACCTCCTTGGGCCTTCTCCTTGTCGCGTCGCTTGTATTCAGCCTTTTGCTGCTCAACAAGCTGCTCGACCCTCTTGCAGTTGTGGAGGTCATGACCCTTGATGCGGTGGATCTTGCAGTACTGCTTGTCGGTGCCGTCCTGCTTGTCGGCGGCCGCCACAGCCTGTTAGTTGGTGCATGCGGCAACCCTTGCCGGAGCTACCAACTTTGGCTTTCTTGGCGTCACCTCCGTTGCCGGACTGCTCAACGACTTGCACATCTTTGCCTTTCTACTTCCTGTTGTTCCGCCGCCGGTTTTTCTTTGCCGGGGCAACATCTTCGCTGTCATTTCCCCCTGCTCCTGTATCCTCTCCGGGGAGTTTCCTCCCTTCCTCAGCACATGCACACTTGTCGGCCAGGGCATATAGCTCACTGACGTCTCTGATCTTGCACATCGCCATCTCCTCCCGCATCCTGCGGTTACGCACGTTCTGATGGAACGCGCTGATAACCGCGGCAGGGTGGACGTCTGGGATGTTGTGCTGTACATGGCTGAATCTCTGGATGTACTTGCGCAGGGGCTCTCCTTCCTTCTGGGCGAGCAGATGAAGATCACTCTCTTGGCCATGAGGTTTGTGGCCGCCTGTAAAGGCGTTGACAAACTGATAGCATAGGTCTGCCCAGGAGGATATGGAGTTGTCCGGCAAGTGCATGAGCCAGGATCTGACGTTGGGTTTGAGTACCAGCAGGAAGTAGTTGGCAAGGATCCGGTCGTCCCGCCCCCCGGCAGCCTGCACCGCGATGGTGTAGATGCTGAGGAACTCCGACGGATGCATCTTGCCGTCGTACTTCTCTGGTACGTCTGGCTTGAAATTCTTCATGCTGGGCCACTAGACTTGCCGCATCTCACGGGTAAACGCAGGACAACCTACCGCGTACGGCAAGTCGCCTGGTTCCCCTGGCGCATGCATGTCGACAACGGGCCCAGCGCACTAGTCTGATTGACGCCGCGCTTCTCTTCGGCGCTCGATGCGAGTGCGAGCGTCCTCTTGCTGTCGTTCGTGAAGAACTTGGCGCTGATCGCGACGAGCTCGCGGATCTGATGACGCGGTGGAGTCGCTGTCAAGGTTGATCCGGCGAGTTGGCGATCTTGGCCTTCGGGGCGGAGAGTGCACGGTGGTTGCACCCCCACCGGTCTTGTCGCCATCGGCTCGCGCCTGGCTGACTTGCCGCGGCTGCGACGTATTCGGTTGCCGCAGAGTGTCGCCGTTGGCGAAGCCGATGAGACTCTGAATGGTGGCCCTCCAGTCGTCGATCTTGTCTGGCGTTGGAGGGTAATCTAGGAGCAGTTGAGCTCATGCCAAAGCTTCTGCTAGAGTGGTGGGTAGCGGTGGCGAACGGTGTGAGGAGCGGGATATGCTCGGAATTCTAACTAAGTTAGAAGGCGCAGTATCCCGTCCAGGCGACCGTGCCCTGCTCGTGCTAGCATGTTGGTGTGCATGCTGGTCTTGAGCATTCCGAGATCCACCAACTCGATCGTGGTCCAGCTAGCGTATGGTACCGTGAGTACAATGACGCTGCCGGTCCCGCGCCTCCTGAGATGGGCGCGGTGCATGTATGGACGCCGAGGTCTTGGAGTGCGCGCGGTCGTTGTGGGAGTCGTCTATGTCGCCGATGGGCAGCGCAGCCTTGTCCTTGGACCGGGCAGCACCGTGAGCTCCCTCGTCGACGCCCATTCTTCCGCCGGCGTCTACCCCACGAGCCGTTGGCTCCGGCGGTGGTGGGATCGACGCAGACGGAGCAGCCGCCTCCGAAGCCTTCTTCTTCGGCGGCATATCGATGAAGATCTAGCTCGTGTGAACGCCGGATCAGGTTCACGCAACCTCGACGCACCCCCTACCTGGCGTGCCAAAGATGTCAGGGGAACTGATCCACGAACACCTATGGGACCGGCGGACCGGGTCCCTTTCAATTCGGCGGGGGCGGAGATCGC
This sequence comes from Secale cereale, assembly GCA_902687465.1. Taxonomy (NCBI): domain Eukaryota; kingdom Viridiplantae; phylum Streptophyta; class Magnoliopsida; order Poales; family Poaceae; genus Secale; species Secale cereale. The sequence continues at coordinate 556,378,508 of LR738711.1, forward strand.
GCGAAGAGCAGATCGAGGCGAGGCACACGAGCAGTTTACCCAGGTTCGGGCCGCACGGATGCGTAAAACCTTACTCCTGCTTTGTGGTTAGTATTGAGTTCTTGCTCGGGAGCGCTGAGTGCTACAGTACACTCTAGCAACTAACGAGACCGATCGTGAGAGTTCTTCTGGCTTCGAACCCCCCCTACGTTGCGCATGGGCCTCCTTTTATATGCTCAAGGGGTCACCGACAGGTGGCAAAGCAGATGAGGGAAAAAATGGAAAGATGTTGTAGTAGGTACAGCTACCTGTACAGTGTATCATACCTAACCCTGACGGCAGGGGACAAAGGCATTAAATGCCCGTCGGCGTCGCCCAAACAGTGCATAAAGGGACCGCCAGGGACGCCACCGCTCGCCACGATGGCGATCTTGTCAGCGCCGCTTGCCACCGCGCACCTCTGGCTGCACAACCTCCCGCCACGTACGCCTGGAAGGGTCCCAGAGTGACACGTTGGCGGATGTGCTGGAGCGCAGGTACAGAGTGGTAGCTTGCCGCGGCAAGCGCCTTGCCGCGGTTGTTGTCTTGTCGCGTCCGGGAGCTTGTCGCTCACCGGGCCTTGCCGGGACGCGTGGCGCGTCGCGGCAAGTTCCTTGAGATCCCTTGGTTGGCCTTCCCGGCAAGCTCCTCTCGCCGGGGTCTTGTGCCTTGAGTGGCCTTCTCGGTAAGCTCCTCTCGCCGGGGTCTTGTGCCTTGAGTGGCCTTCCCGGCAAGCTCCTCTTGCCGGGGCCTTGTCTCCTTGACTTGTATACTTTGTTCTTGAATGGCTCCAAAGGAACCATGGAGGAGCTTGGCGGTCACCCGGCAAGCCTTGCCGCGGGACGCTTTGACTGCCCGTGCACAAGTTCGGGGTACTAGGGTACCCCTACTCTAGTACACCGACAAAGCATTGTTACCAAAATTATTCCTACCAACAAAATTCACATCCAAAGATTCATTGTTATTTTCAATCAAAGTGGACAAAGGCATATCATTAGGATCAGAAGAAGCACTCTTAGCAGCAAACAATTTCATAAGTTCATCCATCTTTCCACTCAAAACACTAATTTCTTCGATAGCATGCACTTTTTTACTAGTAGATCTTTCGATGTGCCATTGAGAATAATTAACCATAATATTATCTAGGAGTTTGGTAGCTTCTCCTAAGGTGGTTTCCATGAAAGTGCCTCCGGCGGCCGAATCTAAAAGATTTCTAGAAGCAAAATTCAAGCCAGCATAAAAATTCTGAATAATCATCCATAGATTCAAACCATGTGTAGGGCAATTACGTATCATTAATTTCATTCTCTCCCAAGCTTGTGCAACATGCTCATGATCTATTTGCTTAAAATTCATAATATCATTTCTAAGAGAGATGATCTTAGCAGGTGGGAAATACTTAGAGATAAAAGCATCTTTGCACTTATTCCACGAATCAATACTATTTCTAGGCAAAGAGGAGAACCAAGTTTTAGCACGATCTCTAAGTGAAAACGGAAATAACTTCAATTTAACAATATCGTTATCCATATCCCTTTTCTTTTGCATATCACACAAATCAACAAAGTTGTTTAGATGGGTAGCGGCATCTTCACTAGGAAGGCCGGAGAATTGATCTTTCATGACAAGATTCAACAAAGCAGCATTGATCTCACAAGATTCAGCATCGGTAATAGGAGCAATCGGAGTGCTAATAAAGTCATTGTTGTTGGTATTGGAGAAATCACACAATTTGGTATTGTTCTGAGCCATAGTGACAAGCAAGCAATCCAACACACAAGCAAACAAAAGGCAAGCGAACGAAAAACGCACGGCGGAAGAAGAGCAAATAAAACGGCAGGGGTGAAGTGGGGGAGAGGAAAACGAGAGGCAAAAATGTAATGCGAAGGATAAGGGTTTGTGATAGGTACTTGGTATATGACTTTTGCGTAAGTCTCCCCAGCAACGGCGCCAGAAATTCTTCTTGCTACCTCTTGAGCTTGCATTGTATTCCCTCAAAGAGGAAAGGGAGATGCAGCATAGTAGCGTAAGTATTTCCCTTAGTTTTTGAGAAACAAGGTATCAATCCAGTAGGAGACCACGCGCCAGTCCCTCGCACCTGCACAAACAAATAAGAACTTCGCAGCCAACGTGATAAGGGGTTGTCAATCCCTTTACGGTCACTTACGAGAGTGAGATCTGATAGAGATGATAGTTATATTTTTGGTATTTTTGGTATAATAAAACAGCAAATAAAAGCATGAAAAGTAAAGTAGATGTAGATTGATATATTGAGAATAGACCCGGGGGCCATAGTTTTCTCTAGTGGCTTCTCTCATGATAGCGATATTCTACAGCGGGTAAACAAATTACTGTCGAGCAATTGATAGAAAAGCGAATAATTATGAGACTATCTAGGAATGATCATTGTATGTAGGCATCACGTCCGAGACAAGTAGACCGAAAAGATTCTGCATCTACTACTATTACTCCACACATCGACCGCTATCCAGCATGCATCTAGTGTATTGAGTTCATACGAACAGAGTAACGCCTTAAGCAAGATGACATGATGTAGAGGGATAAACTCAAGCAATATGATGTAAACCCCATCTTTTTATCCTCGATCGAAACAATAAAAAATATGCCTTACTGCCCCTACTGTCACTGGGAAAGGACACCGCAAGATTGAACCCAAAGCCAAGCACTTCTCCCATTGCAAGAACTATAGATCTAGTAGGCCAAACCAAACCAATAAATCGAAGAGACTTGCAAGGATATTATGAGCACACATTAAAAGTTCAGAAAAGAACCAAATATCTTTCATAGATAACCTTGATCATAAACTCACAATTCATCGGATCTCGACAAACACACCGCAAAAAGAGATTACATCGAATAGATCTCCTCGAAGACCGAGGAGAACTTTGTATTGAGATCCGGAGAGAGAGAAGAAGCCATCTAGATACTAGCTATGGACACGAAGGTCTGTGGTAAACTACTCACAACTCATAATGAGGGTGATGATGAAGGCCTTCGTGATGGATCCCCCTCCCGGAACAGGCTCTAAGATGGGATCTCCATGGGAACAGAAGCTACGGCGGTGGAATTAGGGTTTTCTCTCTGCGTATGGAGTTTCTGGGGTACATAGGTATATATATAGGAAGAAGGAGGGCACCCAGGGCCACAGGGGCCAGCCTCGAGGCAGGGGGCGCGCCCCCCACCCTCGAGGGCAGGCCCTGTGTCCCCTGACTTGGTCCTGACGTTTCCCGAGAGAGATTTTCTCCAAAAATATCTCTCGCGAAGGTTTCATTCCGTTTGGACTCCGTTTGATATTCCTTTTCTGCAAAACCCTGAAATAGGCAAAAAAACAACAATCTGGACTGGGCCTTTGGGTTAGTAGGTTAGTCCCAAATATGATATAAAAGTGAATGATAAAGCCCATTAAACTTCCAAGACTTCATAAATAATAGCATGGAACAATCAAAAATTATAGATACGTTGGAGACGTATCAGCGTGAGCTCTGAAATTATTCCACATTGTTTCAAATGAAGACCAAACTCGTAACTCAAATATTTACCTCCACGGTCGGATCATAGAAACTTTATTTTCTTGTTACGATGATTCTCTACTTCACTCTGAAATTCTTTGAAATTTTTAAAATGTTTCAGACTTGTGTTTCATCAAGTAGATATATGCATATCTGCTCAAATTATGTGTGAAGGTCAGAAAATAACGATAGCCGCCGCGAGCCTCTGTAAGTGCATCTAGTGCCCCTTAGTGATTCTGGTGTATTGAAGACTTATAGGTTAAGGGACTAATGTGTTTATGAGTGTACACAGGTCTATAAGTCTATGAGGAGTCTGATATTTACAAAGAAAGTCGACCCCTAAAAATGAAGTCCTTCAACTGAAGACTATGGATTTCTGCAGACTTTCTGAAGACTTTGAAAGTGAAGAAATTGGTGTGACCTTGAAGACTTGGTATTCATTTGAGGAACATGAAGTGTGAAGACTTTTATTTTCGTAGTTTCATTTTCTCTTTCTTGAGTCATAGGAAACATCGTACTGTTAAAGGGGGTCGAGGAAATACTAAGGAAAAAAAATTCATTTGATGCTCAACTCAAAATCCTACACCTACCAATACCTTCGAGTGAAGCCATTGGAAATCTCATACAGTTCAGTCGTATTCTTCAGTGACAGAGGCGAAGTTCTTATGGTCTGTGAGGAATTTGTTCTGACTGAGGAGTTAGGAATCCGCCAATGCGGATTGCGTACACAGTGAGGAACTGTCACACCCTGCATTTTGTAACATGTTATTTGTATCTTTGAAGCATGAAAATTTGGACAAGCAAAAAATTTTAGCATCATTTGGCTTTTATTTGGAATTGAGTTTTCTTCATGTGCTTTTTCTTGTGCTCATTAAAGTCAACTATGATCTCTTGTAGAATTCATCTCCATACCCAAAACTTCTGCCCAATGATCATGCCAAGTGTTATATAACAGTATAGTATTTTCTTACAAAATTATTTTTGGCCAAAAAGTATTTTATAAATTTAGTTTTCCAAAAACCCCTGAATTGAGATTTGCACTGCAAGTACTTGATTTAGGGTGAGAAAATTATTTCAAAAGGTTTATTTGAGACCTAGTAGTCATAGGACTCCCAGAAACCACAAAGGTATAATTTTAAAAGTTATTTTTCTATTTTATTTAAAAGCTTTTTCTTAAGGCCAGAAATGGTCTTTAATAGGAGAAAATTATTTAACTATTTCAAAAATATTTGCCAAAATTCAGAGAGACTCAGAGGACATATATTGTCCATATATAAGAGTTTCAACACTTGGTCATGTTCAAATAATGGGCTAAACCCTCTAAAACCCTTTCTGGATATTTCAAGCTTTTGAAATATTTACAAAGGAAACTTTCTCCAAAAATTCCAGGGAAATTCTATCATGTCATATATGGCATATGTGATGATCTTGCCAAGTCCCATGCCTTGGGAAGCAAGAAAACATCCTCAAACCCCTTCATAACCATTCTGTCCATACTTGAAGTTTGAGCAACTTTACATTGCCAAACTTGTCCAAATGCTCTCAAACTTGGTGCACATGCTAGAATGACCTAATAAGGCATCTAGACAAAATGGCACATGATTCGGAATAGAGCAACTTGATCAGATCACCTCAAAACCCTTTTTGTTCAAATGCAAATTTGAACAACTTTACATTACCAACTTTTTATCTCGAGCTTCAAACTTTGTGGGCATGATCAATACCCCAAATGATGATGCTACACCAAGTGGTGAATCAAGGGGAGATGATTAGCTTGACTCAATCAAGATGAAACTGTTTCTGTTGATTTCTAGGGTTCACCAAAGTTACATTGGCTAGTTTCTTCAAATGGGCCCAAACTTGGTGAAGCACCCTATTTTCTCATGTCTTTCAACCCTGTTAAGTGCCATGTCAAGTGGAGTTCATTTACTTGACCAAACACTAATCAAACACCTTCTGCAGAATTGCTAAAACCTCCAACTTGATCACTTATACTTTTCTCCATGGCCTCAACTTCTTACCATATGATCATTGAGTTACTAGCTACCACCAGTAACTTCCCCAGCACCCCAGCTCCATGATTGAGGGGAGAAAGCCCTGTTTTACCTTGCTGTACAGCAAGCTTTCACCATTTCACCAGCCTCCTCCCTCTCTCTCAGCACCTCCAGGGCATCCAAGGCCTTAGGCCAATTCTTTACTCTTTCCTCAACGTGCTAGACACTGTTGGACACGCTGGTTTGGACCAAGACGGCGAGAGCGCGATGATGCCAGCAATACGCACGCTCTGGAGCGCGCAACAGTGCACCTCCGCACGGTGGCTCCGGCCAGTCGCTGACCCCGACAGCCTCGGGCCTCCCCCTCTGTAGGATCGAAGAAGTATGTCTAGAGGGGGGGTGATTAGACTACTTGAAGATATAAAAAATCTGCCTTTTGATTATGCAAAGTTTTAGGCAGTTTCACAATTAAGATCAAATCAAGTAACACACTACACATGCAATTCTAGAGTATGGGCAGCGGAAAGTAAATTGCACATATAGTAAAGAGAGGTGGAGAACATCAAACACAGTTTGGAGACACGGAGATTTTTGTCGTGGTTCCGATAGGTGGTGCTATCGTACATCCACGTTGATGGAGACTTCAACCCACGGAGGGTAACGGCTGCGCGAGTCCACGGAGGGCTCCACCCACGAAGGGTCCACGAAGAAGCAATCTTGTCTATTCCATCATGGCCTACGCCCACGGAGGACTAGCCTTACTCGGGGTAGATCTTCACGAAGTAGGCGATCTCCTTGCCCTTACAAACTTCTTGGTTCAACTCCACATCTCAAAGACGGAGGCTCCCAAGCGACACCTAAGCAATCTAGGAGGCACCACCCTCCAAAAGGTAAAAGATGTTGTTGATGGTGATGAACTCCTTGCTCTTGTGCTTCAAATGATAATCTCCCCAACACTCAACTCTCCTCACTGATATGGCTGTGGTGGAAGAAAGGATTGAGTGGAAAGCAACTTGGGAAGGCTAGAAATCAAGTTTCATATGGTAGGAATGGAATGACTTGATCTCAACACAAGGGTAGGTGGTTCTCTTCTCAGAAAGTGTATGGTAGGAGTGGTAGACTTTCTGATGGCTCTCCTTACGAATGAAGAGGGGGTGGAGGGGTATATATAGCCTCCACACAAAATCCAACCGTTACACACATATTTGAGCCATCTCGGTGAGACCGAAGTGAAAACTCGGTCAGACCGAAAGTTCAAATATAGTGAACGTTGGGATTTTCGGTGGGACCGAAAATACCATCTCGGTGGGACCGAAAGTGTAAATGATATGAACGTTGGAGTTTTCGGTGGGACCGAGAAAGAAAACTCGGTTGGACCGATTTGAGAAAAGATAGGAACATGCCAGAATCGGTGAGACCGGAAATGCAATGTCGGTGAGACCGATTTAAGCCAAGACAGAAGCTTGCCAATCTCGGTAAGACCGATAATGCAAACTCGGTTATTCCGATATGATGTGAAATGGTTACAGAAGGTTGGCAATTCAGTTTCGGTGAGACCGATCTCAAACTCGGAATGACCGATTTTTCTAGGGTTTGGAATATGGCAGAAGTGGTTCATCTCGGTGGGACTGAGTTGGAAGAATCGGTTTGTCCGAGATTACTTATGAGTGTGTATAGAAGTGAAAGGTGCTGATAGTTGAAGGAGCTAAATCACTAAGCACTTGAGCAACCAGATCATTAACACAACCTCATCCCCTTTTAATAGTATTGGCTTTTCCTATGGACTCAATGTGATCTTTGATCACTGAACCAAAAATAGAGTCTTGAGCTTTTGCCAATGCTTGCTTTAGCATTTGAGGGGTCCACTTCTTCAGTCATCTTGCCATTCCAATGTGATTGAATTTCCTGAAACATACTTGATAAAAGCATTAGTCCAACCAAAAAGTATGTTGTCATTAATTACCAAAACCACCCAGGGAGCAAATGTGCTTTCAATCTCCCCCTTTTTGGTAATTGATGGCAACACACTGAAATTATACTAAACAAGACATCAAAGCTTATTGAAAGAAAGACAGAATTATCATGAAAGCTTTGACAAGCATGTAGTACACAGGCTCCCCCTACAAGTGTGCAAGATTTTCATAGATTATGGTTTTGGACTACCACAAGCACACAAGAGAGATAAGTAAGATGTGCTACATGCAGCTTGGCTATATGCATCAGAGCAGATGAAAAGAGGTGAGTGATAATGCATATGTGCATGGTGATTTCTTGCAAACAAGTATTTACAAGCAAGTCACCATCATGCACATTCTGCAAGATGCATATACTTACCTTGAGGTTCCTTGGCATTGTACCTGAAGGGATAAACTTGAGAAAACAAGGTTAGATAACACAAGAGTATTCCTTCAACCAACTGCAAGAACATCAAGAGTACCAAGCCAGGGAGAACATGTACAAAGAGTGTCTCATATTGAGCACAGGCTTGAATCAGCAAACATGTCTCCGAAGCTAAAAGATTTTCAATGAACTCTGAGAGATTTTGCTTTCCATAAGATATCAATTGTGAAGATTCCTAAGTCTTCTCCCCCTAAACTAAAAGATTCCATAAGATATCAGAACAAGGGGTTTTGATGGAAAGAGCAAAATCAAAAGAATGATGCCAATTGTAATGTCCAATGTAAAACACGGCAAAGCTTTGATGTGATTCTCTCCCCCTTAAGATAAGATTACTTTTCTTCTCCCCCTAAGTATTCTCTTCTCCCCTTACTCCCCCTATTCCTCCTAAGTCTTCTCCCCCTTTGACATCAAGTGCCGAAAAGGACAGCAAACTAGGTAGGGCAGGAAAGATGGAAAGAAGGAAAGAGAGAAGTGGGATCCTTAAGAATCACAACAGGGCAAACAAGAACATTTAGAGAGAAACAATTTGAGTCTTCTCCCCTTTCAGATTTAAATGTGAGTGGAGCTGCAGAAGTTGATGTCCTGGAAGATAGATCGGTGACACCGAATTAGATGGATCGGTGGGTCCGAATCCTTTTCGGTTAAACCGAAAATTTTAAATCGGTGACTCCGAGCTTAATTCCAAGGAAATACAGGAATAATTCAGCTCACTTTGCGAGGAATGTTTCAAAAGATTTGCAATGAATTTGTAAAAGATTTTCGGGGAATTGATCAGAGCCAGAGGGATATTCACAAAGAAACATAAGAAAAGAAATGAAAAAAGATTCCTAGATGAAGTTTTTTTTTTGTTTAAAGAAAACTCAATGAGAGAACATAAGAGAAAGCAGAAAAACTCCAAAAGCATATGTACTTCATCTAGATAAAGGTCGGCGACAAAGTCACCTATGTTTGAGTATATTGACTTAGGAGTCAAATGAGGACATTTGATCATAGGTCATACTCATCGTTTAAGCTCAAAATGGGGTTGCCATTTTTCGATTAAGCATTCGATGTGATCACATCTTATGAAGCTGCTTGTACTCATGACTTTGAGCAAAGCTCCTTAAATATGTGAAGAACATACCTTGGGCTTGTTGTTGCTGTACTCATGTAGGTGAACTTGATGTAGGTGCTCATTGAATGTGAAGTTGGAGCGCCATTTCTACTTGTATAGTTCATCTTCCTACATGGGTTAGGCAAGCAAGGAAATACTCGAGGATATCCAAGATGACAAGAGTGAAATACTAGATGTATAAGATGTCAAAAAGGATATTTGGAATTTTGTTCCTTGAACTCAACATCCCGAAGGGCTAGATACTTGGTCGAATGACAAGATTACTCATGATTTGAGTGTGTGGTAAGCTTGTGGAATGTAGATCATCCAAGTACCTGCAAGGAGTTAGATGCAATACAAGGAGGCAAATGTGTCCAAGACATATGATCATCATCATAAGAGAAATATCAAGGATTAGTCAAGAGGGCTCATGCCTTGCATGCATCAATGGAGTTCTTACTCCAAGTTTGAAGCATCAATGATGTTCAACTCACTCCTTAAGCGACAAAACACTTTCTCATCAAGAGGTTTTGTAAAGATATCAGCAAGTTGTTTGTCAGTACGAACATGCTTAAGATTAATGTCACCCTTGGCAATGTGATCACGAATAAAATGGTGACGAACTTCAATATGCTTTGTTCGAGAGTGTTGCACAGGATTGTGTCCAATCTTGATTGCACTCTCATTGTCACAAAGCAAGGGAACACGTCTCACATGTATCCCATAATCTTTAAGCGTTTGTGTCATCCATAGCAATTGAGCACAACACGAACCAGCAGCAATATATTCTGCTTCGGCAGTGGATAAAGATACCGAATTTTGTTTCTTGGAGGACCAAGATACAAGGGATCGACCAAGGAATTGACACGTACCCGAAGTTGACTTTCTATCAACCTTGTCACCGGCATAGTCCAAGTCGGAATAGCCAACAAGATCGAAAGAGGCTCTCTTAGGATACCAAATGCCAAAGTTTGGTGTGTGTATCAAGTATCTCACTATCCTTTTAACAGCTTTAAGATGACATTCTTTAGGGGCTGCTTGATATCGCGCACACATGCATACACTCAACATTATGTCAGGACGAGAAGCACAAAGATATAGTAGAGAACCAATCATAGAACGGTAAACCCTTTGATCAACGGGTTCTCCATCTTTTGTCAAGTCATTATGTCCACTAGTAGGCATGGGGGTACTCATACCTTTGCTTTCTTGCATGTTGAACTTCTTGAAGAGATCCTTGGTGTACTTTGTTTGTGAGACAAAGGTACCCTCCTTAGATTGCTTGATTTGCAACCCAAGGAAGAATTTGAGTTCACACATCATGGACATTTCATACTTCTCCGACATGAGCTGTCCAAACTTCTTGCTAAAATGAGGGTTAGTTGAACCAACGATAATATCATCAACATATATTTGGCACACAAATAGTTCACCATTAACCCTTTTTGTGAACAGCGTTGAGTCTATTTTTCCAATTTCAAAGCCTTTTTCAAGAAGAAAGCTAGTTAAGCATTTGTACCAAGCTCTAGGAGCTTGTTTAAGACCATAAAGAGCTTTGTGCAACTTGTAAACATGATTAGGCTTTTTGGGGTTCACAAAACCGGGAGGTTGTTTTACAAATACTTCCTCCTCAATTTCACCATTTAGGAAAGCACTTTTGATATCCATTTGATAGAGAGTAATATCATGGTGATTGGCATAAGCAAGAATAATGCGAATGGATTCAAGTCTAGCAACGGGGGCATAGGTCTCACCATAGTCCATACCTTCGACTTGTGTGTAACCTTGAGCTACGAGACGAGCCTTGTTGCGGATGACTTGTCCATCTTCATCTTGCTTGTTCCGAAACACCCATTTGGTTCCAATGATGTTTTGATCATCGTTGGGCTTCTCTACCAAAGTCCATACCTTGTTCCTCTCGAAGTTGTGTAGTTCTTCGTGCATAGCGTTCACCCAATCTGGGTCTTCAAGTGCTTCTTCTACCTACATAGGTTCAATACTAGAGATAAATGAGTAATGCTCACAAAAGTTAGCTAAGCGAGTTTTAGAGCGAGTAATTCTCCCGGAGTTGATGTCGTTCATCATTTGTTCCACGGGATGATTTTTCTTGACTCTTGCTCGAACTCGGGATAGCTTTTGTTGATGTTGTGGCTCAGCTTCCTCATCATCTTCATCTTCCTCTTCTTCTTCTTCATTGTTGTTGGTGTTGTCTTGAGGTGGTGGAGAAGGAGGTTGTGGTGGATCTTCTTGTTGCATTTCCTCATCTTGGTGAGTTCCACTTGTGGAGGCCTCCATGTTGCCTTGAGGTTCATCTCGCCGTGAGGTAGGTGGCTCCACATATGTAGATGAGGTACTCTCCTTCACTTCCATGGGACGGATCTTTCCAATAGATAAATCTTGGATAGCTTCCGATGGGTCCTTGTCTCCTACATCAATAGGCATTTGCTCTACTTGCGAGCCATTAGATTCATCAAACTTCACATCTACCGTCTCTTCAACTTTTCGGGTGAAATTATTGTAGACACGGTAGGTTGGGGAGTTTGATGCATAACCAAGAAGAAAGCCTTCATGAGATTTAGGAGCAAATTTAGATCGACGATGCTTATCAAGGATATAGCATTTTGAACCAAAGACACGAAAGTATCCCACTTGGGGTTTGTTACCGGTGAGAAGCTCGTATGATGTCTTCCCGAGGAGCTTATGAAGATAAAGCCTGTTGATAGCATGACAAGCCGTCTCGACCGCTTCTCCCCAAAAGTGCTTCGGTGTCTTGTATTCATCAAGCATCGTTCTTGCCATCTCAATGAGCGTTCGCTTCTTCCTCTCAACAACTCCATTTTGTTGAGGAGTGTACGTAGCCGAGAACTCATGTAGAATCCCTTCCTCATCGAGAAAAGAGTCTACATTGGCGTTCTTGAACTCCGTTCCATTGTCACTCCAAACTTTCTTGATCTTCACCTCAAATTGATTTTGGGACTTTTTGGCAAAGGTCTTGAAGATCCTCTGAACCTGCGATTTATCATCAAGGAAAAATACCCACGTAAATCTGGAATAATCATCAACTATAACTAGACCAAAGGAGTTACCACCAAGGCTTTTGTAAGCATTGGGACCGAAGAGATCCATATGAAGAAGCTCAAGCGGTCTCCTAGTGGTCATGATGTTTTTCACGGGATGACTTCCACCAACTTGTTTTCCTGCTTGACAAGCACTACAAAGTCTATCTTTGTCAAAGAAAACATCTTTAACACCAAGAATATGATCACCTTTGATTAGCTTGTCTAGATTACGCATACCAACATGTCCTAGCCTTCTATGCCACAACCAACCTTTAGAGGATTTAGCAATGAAACAAGCTCTAGGTTGGGCTTTCTTAGTGAAATCAACAATATATAGATCACCTCTACGGATACCGGTAAATGCCATGTTTTGATTATCACGACGAAAGACTTGGCAATCTACTTTGGTGAATAGCACATTGAATCCAAAGTCAGCTAATCTAGACACGGAAAGTAAATTGTATCCAAGAGATTCTACAAGCATGACATTTTGAATAGAGCTATCATGAGATATGGCCACCTTACCAAGGCCAAGTACCTTACCCTTGGAGTTGTCTCCAAAAGTCACATACTTGCGTGGGCCATCGTTTTTTGCAAGCTCTCGAAACATGTCTTTATCTCCGGTCATGTGGTCGGTGCATCCACTATCAAGAATCCACTCTTTTCCGCCGGACATGTAGTCTCTCATATTTTCCATAAGATTGAGACTCTTCATGACCTTGTCTAGCTCGGTGACCGAATCGGAGTAATCATCATCATGCTCATGCTCATCATCATATTGACCCATAGACTGTTCATCATCAACACCTAGGTCAATTTGATAAGTACTTGCATTAGTTCGGTCAATGGAACAATAATCTTCGGAATGCAATGCAAGAGCATTTCTAATGATAATATTGATAAGACCGGGATCACCCTTCTTTTTCATAAGATCACGAAGCTCAAAGAAGCATTTATCAAAGTTGGGATCATTGGGGTGCAACTTATCAAATTCAATAGTCTTGTGTAGAATTTCATCAAGACTTCTCAAAGAGTAGTCCGGATAAAGTTCTTCCAAGAATTTCCACATAGCATAGGCGCACTCAAAGTTTGTAACAAGGTTAAGCAAGTCATCAGGTAACCCTCTAATGATAAGATTTACAGTTCTAAGGTTACGAAGCAAATCAAGCTCTTCATCCATGGTAGGGTGCAAGGGATCAAAAGGAGGCACATAGGGGGTCTCAACATATTTGCACAAATTGTACATTTTAAAGATACTAAGCATTTCAGACCTCCATGAGTTATAGAACCTTCCATTAAGAACAGGCACTCTATGGCTAACACTCCCATCCGTAGACACGTCCATCTTCCTCCAATGGTGTGTAAACCAAAGCAATGGAGACCAAAGCTCTGATACCAATTGTAGGATCGAAGAAGTATGTCTAGAGGGGGGGTGATTAGACTACTTGAAGATATAAAAAATCTGCCTTTTGATTATGCAAAGTTTTAGGCAGTTTCACAATTAAGATCAAATCAAGTAACACACTACACATGCAATTCTAGAGTATGGGCAGCGGAAAGTAAATTGCACATATAGTAAAGAGAGGTGGAGAAGATCAAACGCAGTTTGGAGACACGGAGATTTTTTTCGTGGTTCCGATAGGTGGTGCTATCGTACATCCACGTTGATGGAGACTTCAACCCACGGAGGGTAACGGCTGCGCGAGTCCACGGAGGGCTCCACCCACGAAGGGTCCACGAAGAAGCAACCTTGTCTATTCCATCATGGCCTACGCCCACGGAGGACTAGCCTTACTCGGGGTAGATCTTCACGAAGTAGGCGATCTCCTTGCCCTTACAAACTTCTTGGTTCAACTCCACATCTCAAAGACGGAGGCTCCCAAGCGACACCTAACCAATCTAGGAGGCACCACCCTCCAAAAGGTAAAAGATGTTGTTGATGGTGATGAACTCCTTGCTCTTGTGCTTCAAATGATAATCTCCCCAACACTCAACTCTCCTCACTGATATGGCTGTGGTGGAAGAAAGGATTGAGTGGAAAGCAACTTGGGAAGGCTAGAAATCAAGTTTCATATGGTAGGAATGGAATGACTTGATCTCAACACAAGGGTAGGTGGTTCTCTTCTCAGAAAGTGTATGGTAGGAGTGGTAGACTTTCTGATGGCTCTCCTCACGAATGAAGAGGGGGTGGAGGGGTATATATAGCCTCCACACAAAATCCAACCGTTACACACATATTTGAGCCATCTCGGTGAGACCGAAGTGAAAACTCGGTCAGACCGAAAGTTCAAATATAGTGAACATTGGGATTTTCGGTGGGACCGAAAATACCATCTCGGTGGGACCGAAAGTGTAAATGATATGAACGTTGGAGTTTTCGGTGGGACTGAGAAAGAAAACTCGGTTGGACCGATTTGAGAAAAGATAGGAACATGCCAGAATCGGTGAGACCGGAAATGCAATGTCGGTGAGACCGATTTAAGCCAAGACAGAAGCTTGCCAATCTCGGTAAGACCGATAATGCAAACTCGGTTATTCCGATATGATGTGAAATGGTTACAGAAGGTTGGCAGTTCAGTTTCGGTGAGACTGATCTCAAACTCGGAATGACCGATTTTTCTAGGGTTTGGATAATGGCAGAAGTGGTTCATCTCGGTGGGACTGAGTTGGAAGAATCGGTTTGTCCGAGATTACTTATGAGTGTGTATAGAAGTGAAAGGTGCTGATAGTTGAAGGAGCTAAATCACTAAGCACTTGAGCAACCAGATCATTAACACAACCTCATCCCCTTTTAATAGTATTGGCTTTTCCTATGGACTCAATGTGATCTTTGATCACTGAACCAAAAATAGAGTCTTGAGCTTTTGCCAATGCTTGCTTTAGCATTTGAGGGGTCCACTTCTTCAGTCATCTTGCCATTCCAATGTGATTGAATTTCCTGAAACATACTTGATAAAAGCATTAGTCCAACCACAAAGTATGTTGTCATTAATTACCAAAACCACCCAGGGAGCAAATGTGCTTTCACCCTCGCGCCAGTTGAGGCCCCTCGACGTCCGCGACCTCCCCGGCGCTGTCCCCCCTCCGCCTGCGCCCTCCAATGGCCGTCGTCGCACGCGCGCTGGCCGCCCGCGGCGGCCACTCCTCTGCCTCACACGCGCGCACGCTCCAGACGCTCCCCCACTCCTCTTTTCCCCTCAGCTGGACGTGGAGCAAGTCCACGGTCCTCCCCGGCGTGATCCCAGGCTCCAGAACCCCTCCTAGCCTCGCCTGCAACCTCGCCGGCGCACGGGTCCACAGTGGACCACGGGCGCGGCTATATAAACCCCTCCCGAGCCTCTCCAGCACCACCAGCGACCTTAATCCACTCCACTGAGACCCCCAGCACCCTCCACTCCTCCCCAGGACGTCCCGGTGCTCGGGATCGACCGGAGCTCCGCCGCGTCGGGCCGCCGGCAATCTCGCAGTACGGACCTTCCCCGCTCCTCTTCTTGCCCGATCTAGAACCCCCTCGCCTCACTGATCCTTTCCCCCCTGTTTCCCCTCTCTGTGGCAGTCGGAAACGACCAGAGCATCAACCCTCCGACGAGCTTCCGCCGCCCCACCTCGTCGCCGGCGAACCAGACCTCCCCGCCGTGCCGCACCACCACCACAGCAACCGCGACACGACGCTGGTCACGTTCCTGCCCTCCGTTGCCGTCGCCGTGGCAAGGAACCTCGCCAGTGAGCTCGCCGTCGCCGTGGCCGTGGGGTTAGAGATGACAGGCGGGCCCCGCCTGTCATCCCCTCACCTCTCTCCCCCTCCTCTGTGCCACTGACCCACGGGCCCCGCCCGTCAGGTTTAAAAACCTGACGTGCGCGCGCAGGCTCCCGTGCGGCCGGGCTGGACCGCCTGGGCCGTGCACTGTGGCCTCCTCTGGCCCAGTGCACATGACCCTTTTTGCTTTTCTTTTCTGTTAATGGTCCAAATTAAATAATTCCAACTCCTAAAATCTTGTAATATTCCAACCTATTTAATGGTACTACTTTCACTCAAATCCATGAAACTTTGATGTACTGTTCAAATTTAAATTCAAATTTGGGCAGTAATACTCCTGTTCTAAAATCTATATATTCCATTCTGTTACTCCAAAACTCCAACTAAGATTTTTCCCCACCTTAGAAATTCCTCTAGTATTTTACAAAAATGAGTTGACATTTTTTTGAGCACTTTGATTTTTCTATTTTGTTTGTATTCTTATTTTCCCGTGGTTATTATGCGACGTATAGATCCCGTATTTGACGAAGTTGCTATGGAAGAAGAAGGAGAAGGACTAGAAGACTTTGAAGACCAAGCCAATCCAGGCAAGCAGCCCTTTGACCATGATACACTTGTTCCCCGGAACCCATTTGTTTCCGATGCATGATATTAGGGTTACGATGGTAACCTAGTTGGTTCCACCACATAATGCATGCTTGATCTTGATCTTGCTAAGTGCTAGATGACATGCAAATAGTTGGTCATGATGCTTATATGATGCATGTGTGATATGAACCTTCATAGTTGAAATCATTTGCATGAACCCATCGGGTGCCCCTAATGCCCGAGGGTGATGATGTGTTAGGTCATCACTTGAGAAAGAAGTGATGTGCCGGTAAATCATGTGCATGGTGGAATGATGGATTAGATTTATGTGTGACTACCGTCCCAACCAAACATGTGCAACCACACTACCCCTTATGGGGCGGGGCTTTATTGATTACTTAGGTCGATACTAGCATGGTGCCCGCATTACTAGTGACGGGAAGACTTGAGGTCTTTCCCGGGACGGGGTCGTGCTTGGATAGACGACCATGACTGTTTTCACAGGGCACCGGACACACCGTTGGTCCCTTCGGGTACGCGTGACATTGAAATTAGGGCAAGTCCCATGATCTATTGTTGTACCCGAGGGCCGTGTACCAACGAGTGGACTCTATGTTAGTGTCGTCTAAGGAAAGGTAATGACCGGGTGCTTACCCCGGGTACTTGAGGTACCACGGGTCGTGGATGACACGGAAGTTCCCCGGATCTTGTGGGTAAAGTGTACAACCTCTGTAGAGTGTAAAACTATTCGAATAGCCGTGTCCACGGTCATGGACAGTTGGGTGGTGCTACTTAAACTATGTCCAGAATTTTACTTCCTCGGTGATTATATGTGTGTGATAAGTCAAGGATGGTGACTTGACTCGATGAGTTGAATCATATTCATGTTGATATCGGTAACCTGTCTTCGAGGTTACACGAGGTTATTGATGCATAAAATTGATGGTAGAATATTTGTTCTAGCCTTGCTAGACTGATCATTATTATTCAATTGCACTGTTACTTTGAACCACATCATGGGTTGCTTGCGAGTACATTCAAAGTACTCGTTGGCTTGCCACTGGTTATTTAATTGGCCAGGCATGGAAGAACAGGATTATGAGGAAGAATTCTTTGGAGACGAACATGCGAACTAGGACGCTATCCCAGTCAGAATGCCTGTAGGGTTAAGGCAGATGGCATGGGTTCTACCCGTTATCGAAGACTTCCGCTATTTGAGTTATTTGCTTTTCAGCCCGTGAGGCTCTATCTATGTAAGACTTGGCCATAATGGCCATAATTCGTGTAAGACTATTTGTATGGATGTAAGACTCTTGTTATTTCAGCTTCTGTGTGTTCAGTGAGCATTGATCTCTGGGATCACTGTACACGTGCATTCGGTGATCTCGACTTCTGAGTCGGGGTCCCCACAGAGCTGTTATCAGAGCCATCCTGACTGTAGGAAGCCTTAGTTAGCATGGGCGTTAGTTAGATGAGACCCCTTTTCAAAACCTTCTGAACCTCTCTTCTTTTCTAAACCTGAGATTTCATCAGCTTATTAACCCCTCCTATTCCACCTTTGTAGATGGCCGCTGTACCCGAAGAGCACCTGACCACTGTGTTTCCCTTACTTCTCGAGGATAGCCACCAGGAGTGTCAGTTCCACCGAGCACCCATCCTCACCTACCTTGAGCATTGGGTGAGCGATACTGAGGTGGAGTACCATGTGGAAGTGATCGTGAGGGCAAACGATCCTCCCACAAGTTGGTTCTTCGAGGGACCCCAGATGGCAACACTACCACTCGCTGTCGAGGCTGCTGCACTCAAGGCATTAACCCGTCTCCGCGAGCTTCTTCCGGAGATGGCAGCCAAGATGGCAACTCACTTCTTACCTTACCGGAAGGAAGGTGACGAAGAAAGCAGCGCACTAGCCCCTCCACTGAAGGGAGGACTCTCGCTTCGGTTCCAGACCTACTTCAGTCTATGTGCCGACAGCCTGGCACAAGACTTGGCCTCGGAATCAATGAAGCTTCGAGAAGAACTTCACAAGACCAAGGCACTTCTTCGTTGAGCTCAAGAGAAGGCAAACATGATCAAGAAGGAAGGCGCACCTTCTGGACAATCCGCTACCGCATATCGAGGCGGAAGGCCCTCCGAGGATGTATCTTCCAAGGGTGAAGAACCACCTCGGCGACGCCGGATGACAGCAAGGGAATATCGCAAGCTTTTCCCTGCACCACCGATGAAGCACCGTCGTATCCAACTCCTCCACTCCCCCACACCCTCAAGCGACAAGGGAGCCCAGACAGATGAAGACAAGGAGGAAGACCCAGAAGAGCCGGAATACACGACCGAGCATTCCGCCGCTTAGGCATTTTTTGCTACTCGGATATGCCAGATGTAACCCCTACGGTAGGATAGGTCGTGTAACCCCTATGCGCAGTCGAGTCCTTGTATGGTTCATATGAAACCATCTAGTGTTTGCTTTTGTTGTGTCTGGATGTATGTCGTATTCTTCCTTCGGGAATGTGTAAACGACTACATCACCCATTTGGATTTTAATGGATGTGTTTTGGCCTCTCGGCCCTTGCATGATTTGATTTAGTGTCACACCCACCCCCTTACTAGGCACCCATCTATCTTGCTTTCCCTCTTCCGAGTCATGAGACCTTTTACCGCTCCAACAGGATGCCTGTTGTAACTCGTACTGGTACCTCTACCCAGCATCCCGAAGCCGGAGCATCCTCTCAGCCAGAGGCAGGCCACGACCGAACCAACGACCAAGCTCCACCACCACCTCCTCCAAGCATGGACATGGCTCAGCTTCTCCAAGCATTCCGAGAGGAACGCCAAGCCAACACCGCAGCTCTCCAGCTGATTGCTCAAGCTGTCACCAACAACCGCCAGCCGGCGGGGAATGGCAATGGACGTTCCACGTTGGCAGAGTTCAAGAAGCATGCACCGCCTACCTTCATCGAGACTGCTGAACCCCTGGATGCAGATGACTGGGTCCGTTCCATCGAGGAAATCCTGGAACTAGTCGGATGCACCGAAGATCGCGAGAAGATGGCTTATGCAGCTCACTGCCTCGGGGGAACTGCCAGAGCTTGGTGGGATGGATTCAAGGTCATGCATGCTGAACAAGACATCACTTGGGTGAACTTCAAGGCAGAATTCCGCAAGGCCCACATTCCTTCCGGAATTATGGCTATCAAAAAGCGTGAGTTCCGAGCCCTGAAGCAAGGAAGTGGCACTGTCAAGGAGTACATGCAGAAGTTCAGTATTCTGTCAAGGTATGCCCCTGAAGATGTCAGCACTGATGCTGCCAAAAAGGAGCGCTTCATGGAAGGCCTTAATCAGACTCTGCAATACTCGCTTGTCGTGTGCGACTGCCCGTCTTTCCCTGACCTGGTGAACAAGGCACTTATGCTTGAAGACAAGCGGCGTGCTTTGGAAGACACTCGCAAGCGCAAGTTGGTCAGTAAGGGAAGTTCCAGCAACCAGAAGCCTCGTCCGTGGCAGTCAGCCCCGGCCAAGCCAACCTATCAGCAGCCAAGAGCTCCTGCACCTCGTGCCAACCCCCAGCCTCAGCATTATGCCAACCCCAGGCCAGCCTTCAACCCCAATACCAGTGGTGGCAACAAGATCAATCCAAGCCAAGTCACTTGCTTTGGATGTGGTCAGCCCGGACACATCTCAAGGGTGTGCCCCAACAAGAAGCCTGATGCCCCGCGCCCCAATGCGCAGAACCAGGGACAAGGCCGTGGAATGCCACCAAGGAACCCAGCCCCTCGCAATCCACCGAACTATGGGAAGGGGCGTGTGAATCACGTCACTGCTGAAGAAGCCCAGGAAGACCCGGACGTCGTGTTGGGTACGTTCCTTGTCAACTCAGCACCTGCAACTGTCTTGTTTGATTCTGGAGCAACGCATTCATTTGTCACTCAAAGATTTGCATTAAAAAGTGGCATGACCCCTACACCCCTGAATAACCCTATGGTGGTACAAACCCCCGGAGCCGAGATGAGAGCCAAGATAGGCTGTAAAGGAGTCGGTATTACCATTAACAGCGTAGACTTCCTAGCAGACCTTATCATCCTGAGATCGCAAGGCTTGGATGTGATCTTAGGGATGGATTGGCTCAGTAAGCACCAAGGCTTGTTAGACTGTGCCAATCGGACAGTCACTGTGACCAATGACCAAGGAGTCGAAGTCAAGTTTGCTCCCAACTCCTCTTCCACTCAAGCCGCTAAAGTCAACTGTCTGTCTGAAGTTGGGCTAGATCAAGTACCGGTGGTATGTGAGTATCCTGATGTCTTTCCGGATGAACTACCGGGAATGCCCCCTGACCGTGACATTGATTTCATCATCGAGCTCGTGCCCGGAGCAGGACCCATCTATAAGAAGCCTTATAGAATGGGGACGGAAGAATTAGCCGAGTTGAAGAAGCAGCTAGAAGAGCAGCTAAGGAAGGGATTTATCCGCCCAAGTGCCTCCCCTTGGGGATCTCCTGTTCTGTTTGTGGCCAAGAGGGACGGTACCATCCGCTTATGCATTGACTATCGTTCCCTCAATGAAGTTACAATCAAGAACAAGTACCCACTTCCCAAGATCGAAGATCTGTTTGATCAACTCAGCGGAGCCAAGGTATTCTCCAAGATCGACCTCAGATCTGGGTATTACCAGCTGAAGATCAGACCCCAAGATATTCCGAAGACGGCATTCGTAACCAGATATGGCCTGTACGAGTGCACGGTCATGTCTTTTGGGTTAACCAATGCCCCAGCTTACTTCATGTATCTCATGAATAAAGTCTTCATGGAATATTTGGACAAGTTTGTTGTTGTCTTCATTGATGACATTCTTGTGTTCTTGAAGTCGGAGGAAGAGCACGAGCAGCACCTGAGGATGGTCCTAGACAAGCTTCGTGAGCACCAACTGTATGCCAAATTCAGCAAGTGTGAGTTCTGGCTGCACAAAGTTGGATTCTTAGGTCATGTCTTGACTGAGGAAGGATTATCTGTTGATCCTGCAAAAATCGAAGCTGTGACCCAATGGCAATCTCCAACGACCGTCAAGGAAGTCAGAAGCTTCCTCGGACTAGCGGGCTATTACCGCAAGTTCGTGGAAGGATTCTCTAGCATTGCACGACCAATGACTCAGCTCCTCAAGAAGGACAAGAAGTTCGAGTGGATGCCAAAATGCGAACAAAGCTTCCAAGAGCTCAAGAAGAGATTGACCACCTCCCCAGTTCTGGCAACACCTGATATTCACAAGGAGTTCGTGATATATTGTGATGCCTCTCGAACCGGATTGGGAAGCGTTCTGATGCAAGAAGGCCGCGTCATAGCATACCTCTCCAGGCAGCTACGACCCCATGAGGAGAACTACGCTACTCACGATCTTGAGCTAGCGGCAGTAGTTCATGCCTTGAAGACATGGCGGCATTACCTCCTAGGGAAACGGTGTGAGATTTACACAGACCACAAAAGTCTGAAGTACATTTTCACCCAAAAGGAATTGAACATGAGGCAGCGGAGATGGTTGGAACTCATCAAAGACTATGACCTCAGTGTTCAGTATCACCCTGGGAAGGCTAACGTGGTGGCCGATGCCTTAAGCAGGAAGGCTTGCTCTTTGAATGCTGTTATTCAAGAAAGGCAGCCAGCCTTGTTTAAGGAGATCGAACAATTCAGTTTGGAATTGGTCACCCCTGGATTCCTGGGTCATTTGGAAGTCAGACCGACCCTGATGGACGACGTCAAGAAGGCTCAAGATGGACACGCAAGCATCGAAGGCATCAAGAAGAAGATGAAGCTGGGCAAGGCCCCAGGATTCTCCGAAGACGAGCACGGGATTGTTTGGTACAAAGGTCGCCTCTGCGTACCAAACAACACCGAGCTGAAAACGCTGATTCTGCAAGAAGCCCACGACACTCCGTATTCCATCCACCCCGGAGGAACCAAGATGTACCAAGACTTGAAGGCACGATTCTGGTGGCACGGTATGAAGAGACAGATTGCAACCTATGTTGCAAAGTGTGATGTGTGCCAAAGGGTCAAGGCTGAATATCAGTGACCTGCTGGATTGCTTCAACCACTCAAGGTTCCTGAGTGGAAGTGGGATAAAGTCGGAATGGACTTCATCACTGGATTACCAAGGTCGAATAGAGGACATGACTCTATCTGGGTCATAGTCGATCATTTGACCAAGGTAGCCCATTTCATTCCTGTCAAGACCACTTATGATGGCAACCGGCTGGCAGCTCTCTACATCGACCGAATCGTAAGTCTTCACGGTGTTCCCAAGGAGATTGTGTCAGATCGAGGAACCCAGTTCACCTCAAGGTTCTGGAAGAAGTTCCAAGAAGCCCTGGGAACCAAGTTGTCTTTCAGCACAGCTTTCCACCCACAGACCGGAGGTCAAACAGAGCGAGTCAATCAGATTCTCGAAGACATGCTCCGAGCCTGTGTCCTGGCGTATGGAGCCAAGTGGGAAGACTGTCTCCCTTTTGCCGAGTTCTCCTATAACAACAGTTACCAGTCAAGCCTTCAGATGGCACCATTTGAGGTGTTGTACGGACGCAGATGTCGTACACCCCTCAACTGGTCAGAGACTGGAGAAGGACTAGTCTTTGGACCGGATAATCTCCGCGCAGCAGAAGAGCAAGTCCAACTAGTCAGAGAGCGATTAAAGGCAGCCAAGTCAAGGCAGAAGAGTTATGCTGACACTCGACGCCGAGACATGAGTTTCCATGTCGGGGACCCTGTGTACCTGCGGGTAACTCCTCTGAAGGGAACCAAGCGTTTCCATGTCAAGGGGAAGCTCGCTCCAAGGTTCATTGGACCCTTTCAGATCACTACACGGCGAGGAGAAGTGGCTTATCAGTTGGAACTACCACCTGAGCTATCTGATGTGCACAATGTATTCCATGTGTCACAACTCCAGAAATGTCTCCAAGTTCCAGACAGGCCCAATCTCTACAAGGATGTGGATCACCAAGCCATTGATCTGCAGCCTGATTTGACCTACCGCGAGAAGCCCATTCGCATTCTGGACGAAGCAGAACGACGTACGCGGAGCCGTACCATCAAGTACTTCAAGGTCAAGTGGAGCAACCACACCGAAGCAGAAGCAACCTGGGAACGAGAAGACTATCTTAGATCCGAGTTTCCCGACCTCTTTTAAGCCCTAGTTTAGGAATCTCGGGGACGAGATTCTTGTAAGGGGGGTAGGTCTGTCACACCCTGCATTTTGTAACATGTTATTTGTATCTTTGAAGCATGAAAATTTGGACCAGCAAAAATTTTTAGCATCATTTGGCTTTTATTTGGAATTGAGTTTTCTTCATGTGCTTTTTCTTGTGCTCATTAAAGTCAACTATGATCTCTTGTAGAATCCATCTCCATACCCAAAACTTCTGCCCAATGATCATGCCAAGTGTTATATAACAGTATAGTATTTTCTTACAAAATTATTTTTGGCCAAAAAGTATTTTATAAATTTAGGTTTCCAAAAACCCCTGAATTGAGATTTGCACTGCAAGTACTTGATTTAGGGTGAGAAAATTATTTCAAAAGGTTTATTTGAGACCTAGTAGTCATAGGACTCCCAGAAACCACAAAGGTATAATTTTAAAAGTTATTTTTCTATTTCATTTAAAAGCTTTTTCTTAAGGCCAGAAATGGTCTTTAATAGGAGAAAATTATTTAACTATTTCAAAAATATTTGCCAAAATTCAGAGAGACTCAGAGGACATATATTGTCCATATATAAGAGTTTCAACACTTGGTCATGTTCAAATAATGGGCTAAACCCTCTAAAACCCTTTCTGGATATTTCAAGCTTTTGAAATATTTACAAAGGAAAATTTCTCCAAAAATTCCAGGGAAATTCTATCATGTCATATATGGCATATGTGATGATCTTGCCAAGTCTCATGCCTTGGGAAGCAAGAAAACATCCTCAAACCCCTTCATAACCATTCTGTCCATACTTGAAGTTTGAGCAACTTTACATTGCCAAACTTGTCCAAATGCTCTCAAACTTGGTGCACATGCTAGAATGACCTAATAAGGCATCTAGACCAAATGGCACATGATTTGGAATAGAGCAACTTGATCAGATCACCTCAAAACCCTTTCTGTTCAAATGCAAATTTGAACAACTTTACATTACCAACTTTTTATCTGGAGCTTCAAACTTTGTGGGCATGATCAATACCCCAAATGATGATGCTACACCAAGTGGTGCATCAAGGGGAGATGATTAGCTTGACTCAATCAAGATGAAACTGTTTCTGTTGATTTCTAGGGTTCACCAAAGTTACATTGGCTAGTTTCTTCAAATGGGCCCAAACTTGGTGAAGCACCCTATTTTCTCATGTCTTTCAACCCTGTTAAGTGCCATGTCAAGTGGAGTTCATTTACTTGACCAAACACTGATCAAACACCTTCTGCAGAATTGCTAAAACCTCCAACTTGATCACTTATACTTTTCTCCATGGCCTCAACTTCTTTCCATATGATCATTGAGTTACTAGCTACCACCAGTAACTTCCCCAACACCCCAGCTCCATGATTGAGGGGTGAAAGCCCTGTTTTACCTTGCTGAACAGCAAGCTTTCACCATTTCACCAGCCTCCTCCCTCTCTCTCAGCACCTCCAGGGCATCCAAGGCCTCAGGCCAATTCTTTACTCTTTCCTCAACGTGCTAGACACTGTTGGACACGCTGGTTTGGACCAAGACGGCGAGAGCACGATGATGCCAGCAATACACACGCTCTGGAACGCGCAACAGTGCACCTCCGCACGGTGGCTCCGGCCAATCGCTGACCCCGACAGCCTCGGGCCTCCCCCTCGCGCCAGTCGAGGCCCCTCGACGTCCACGACCTCCCCGGCGCTGTCCCCCCTCCTCCTGCGCCCTCCAGTGGCCGTCGTCGCACGCGCGCTGGCCGCCCGCGGCGGCCACTCCTCTGCCTCGCACGCGCGCACGCTCCAGACGCTCCCCCACTCCTCTTTTCCCCTCAGCTGGACGTGGAGAAAGTCCACGGTCCTCCCCGGCGTGATCCCAGGCTCCAGAACCCCTCCTAGACTCGCCTGCAACCTCGCCGGCGCACGGGTCCACGGTGGACCATGGGCGCGGCTATATAAACCCCTCCCGAGCCTCTCCAGCACCACCAGCGACCTCAATCCACTCCATTGAGACCCCCAGCACCCTCCACTCCTCCCAAGGACGTCCCGGTGCTCGGGATCGACCGGAGCTCCGCCGCGTCGGGCCGCCGGCGATCTCGCAGTACGGACCTTCCCCGCTCCTCTTCTTGCCCGATCTAGAACCCCCTCGCCTCACTGATCCTTTCCCCCCTGTTTCCCCTCTCTGTGGCATTCGGAAACGACCAGAGCATCAACCCTCCGACGAGCTTCCGCCGCCCCACCTCGTCGCCGGCGAACCAGACCCCCCCGCCGTGCCGCACCACCACCACAGCAACCGCGACACGACGTTGGTCACGTTCCTGCCCTCCGTTGCCGTCGCCGTGGCCAGGAACCTCGCCGGTGAGCTCGCCGTCACCTTGGCCGTGGGGTTAGAGATGACAGGCGGGCCCCGCCTGTCATCCCCTCACCTCTCTCCCCCTCCTCTGTGCCACTGACCCACGGGCCCCGCCCGTCAGGTTTAAAAACCTGACGTGCGCGCGCAGGCTCCCGTGCGGCTGGGCTGGACCGCCTGGGCTGTGCACTGTGGCCTCCTCTGGCCCAGTGCACAGGACCCTTTTTCCTTTTATTTTCTGTTAATGTTTTAAACACTTCTACAGAAAAGAATAATGGTCCAAATTAAATAATTCCAACTCCTAAAATCTTGTAATGTTCCAACCTATTTAATGGTACTACTTTCACTCAAATCCATGAAACTTTGCTGTACTGTTCAAATTTAAATTCAAATTTGGGCAGTAATACTCCTGTTCTAAAATCAATATATTCCATTCTGTTACTCCAAAACTCCAACTAAGATTTTCCCCACCTTAGAAATTCCTCTAGTATTTTACAAAAATGAGTTGACATTTTTTTGAGCACTTTGATTTTCCTGTTTTGTTTGTATTCTTATTTTCCCGTGGTTATTATGCGACGTATAGATCCCGTATTTGACGAAGTTGTTGTGGAAGAAGAAGGAGAAGGACTAGAAGACTTTGAAGACCAAGCCAATCCAGGCAAGCAGCCCTTTGACCATGATACACTTGTTCCCCGGAACCCGTTTGTTTCCGATGCATGATATTAGGGTTACGATGGTAACCTAGTTGGTTCCACCACATAATGCATGCTTGATCTTGATCTTGCTAAGTGCTAGATGACATGCAAATAGTTGGTCATGATTCTTATATGATGCATGTGTGATATGAACCTTCATAGTTGAAATCATTTGCATGAACCCATCGGGTGCCCCTAATGCCCGAGGGTGATGATGTGTTAGGTCATCACTTGAGAAAGAAGTGATGTGCCGGTAAATCATGTGCATGGTGGAATGATGGATTAGATTTATGTGTGACTACCGTCCCAACCAAACATGTGCAACCACACTACCCCTTTATGGGACGGGGCTTTATTGATTACTTAGGTCGATACTAGCATGGTGCCCGCATTACTAGTGACGGGAAGACTTGAGGTCTTTCCCGGGACGGGGTCGTGCTTGGATAGACGACCATGACTGTTTTCACAGGGCACCGGACACACCGTTGGTCCCTTCGGGTACGCGTGACATTGAAATTAGGGCAAGTCCCGTGATCTATTGTTGTACCCGAGGGCCGTGTACCAACGAGTGGACTCTATGTTAGTGTCGTCTAAGGAAAGGTAATGACCGGGTGCTTACCCCGGGTACTTGAGGTACCACGGGTCGTGGATGACACGGAAGTTCCCCGGATCTTGTGGGTAAAGTGTACAACCTCTGCAGAGTGTAAAACTATTCGAATAGCCGTGTCCACGGTCATGGACAGTTGGGTGGTGCTACTTAAACTATGTCCAGAATTTTACTTCCTCGGTGATTATATGTGTGTGATAAGTCAAGGATGGTGACTTGACTCGATGAGTTGAATCATATTCATGTTGATATCGGTAACCTGTCTTCGAGGTTACACGAGGTTATTGATGCATAAACTTGATGGTAGAATATTTGTTCTAGCCTTGCTAGACTGATCATTATTATTCTATTGCACTGTTACTTTGAACCACATCATGGGTTGCTTGCGAGTACATTCAAAGTACTCATTGGCTTGCCACTGGTTATTTAATTGGCCAGGCATGGAAGAACAGGATTATGAGGAAGAATTCTTTGGAGACGAACATGCGAACTAGGACGCTATCCCGGTCAGAATGCCTGTAGGGTTAAGGCAGATGGCATGGGTTCTACCCGTTATCGAAGACTTCCACTATTTGAGTTATTTGCTTTTCAGCCCGTGAGGATCTATCTATGTAAGACTTGGCCATAATGGCCATAATTCATGTAAGACTATTTGTATGGATGTAAGACTCTTGTTATTTCAGCTTCTGTGTGTTTAGTGAGCATTGATCTCTGGGATCACTGTACACGTGCATTCGGTGATCTCGACTTCTAAGTCGGGGTCCCCACAGGAACATGATAGCCCTGAGGATTTTGATACTCAAATTTCCGACCGTTGCTGTGCTACGCGCCAGTTGTTCCAAAATATCTACCTACCTAACGGTCATATCATTAAAGGGCATTTATGTCTTATCATGTCAGGCTGCTCCCTAGGCTATAAATAGCCGCCCCCTACAACCACTAGCTGGTTGGCTGATCCGAGAGAAACTGACACTTGTCATAAGAGCAACCCATCCTCCGAGGACTTTGAGAGAAAATCATCAAGTGAGGAAAAACCCAAAACCAAACCCAAACACCTACAAACCCAAAAGTGATTAAGCATCACTGAAGAGATTGATCCTGAGTGGATCCGACGCCTGTTACCTTTGAAGATTGTGCTTCCTCCAGACGGTTAGGCATCATAGTCTAGAGCATCCAAGAGGAATTGTGGATCGCCGAGTGACCGAGTTTGTGAAGGTTCGGAAGTCACCTGTGAAGACTTACCACGAGTGATTGGGCATGGTCTGTGTGACCTTAGCTCAAGGGGAATACGGTGAGGACTTGGTTTCTTGGACTGGGTGTCCGGGACTGTGTGTCCTCAGGTTTAAATACTTAGCCGCCCTAACCAGATGTACAACTGAGACAGTAGTTGGAACTGGTCTAACAAATCATTGTCTTCACCAAGCTTACTGGTTCTATTTCCTCAACTCTTTCATTTCCTCAGATCTGTGTTGTGTGATTGTTCATATCTGTTTGAAGACTTTGACTGAAGACTTTCTCAAATTCCTCAGTTCAATTTCTTCAGTCTGTTTGTCTTCATCCTGTGTTATCATGTGTTTACACTTTCTATACTCTGTGCTTGTCTTCATTTCATCATGATGACCATGCTTGTGTTATGTTATGTTTACTTCTGAGTACTTATTCCACTGCAAGTAGTTCTTCCCTACGAAATTTCCTCACCCGCAAATTCCTCACTGAAGAATTCATAAAAATCGCCTATTCACCCCCCATCTAGTCGATATAACGCACTTTCAATTGGTATCAGAGCAAGGTACTCCCTTGTTCTGTGTGATTTTGGTTTAACCGCCTGGAGTTTTAGTTATGTCGACTACAGGTATGATCAAGGTCTCAGTTGGGTGTCCTACCTTCGATGGGATGGACTACCCCTACTGGAAGAACAAGATGCGAATGCATCTTGAGGCAATTGATAACGATCTCTGGTATGTTGTGGAAAATGGTGTTCCCTCGGTCTCACCTTCTCTGAATGCTGCTGATGTGAAGAGATTCAAGCAACTCGGCTCTCAAACGAAGAATATCATTTGTGGCCATCTGAGCAAAGGACAGTATGGAATAGTGAGTGCTTTGGAAACTACTAAGCTTATCTGGGATAGGCTGTCCAAAGTCAATGAAGGAGTCTCAACACAGCGTGACTCTCGAGTTGATGTTCTTCGCAATCTCTTCAACCCCTTCAAAATACTTGACAATGAAAATGTTCAGCAAACCTTCGATCGCCTCACTGACATCTCAAATGAGCTTCAAGCACTTGGTGCCACTGACATCACGGACCATGAAGTGGTGAAGAAAGTGCTTAGATCGCTTGATTCCTCATTTGATACTCTGGCACTAATGATACAAGAGCGTGGTGATTACAAGTCACTTGATCCCGCTGATATCCTCGAAAGGCTAAATACTCATGAGTTCCAGCTTGCTGAAAAGAGAGATCTCTATGGTCCGAGCTACGGAAGATCGCATGCCCTGAAGGCCAAGGTCGTCTTTGAATCTGAAGGTGAAGATTCTGGTAGTAGCCTTAGTTATCCTGAAGAACTGAGCCAGGAGCTAGCACTGCTCGTGAAGAAATTCCAAAGGTTCTCAAGACGTGGTCGCTTTGGAAAATTCCCAAGGAGAAATGATTCCTCATCCAGTGACTACAATAAGAGGCAATGGCACAAATAAAAGAAGCCTGGACACTACATTCAAGATTGTCCTCAGTTGGAAAAGGAATCTAAGAAGAAGAAATACAAGGATTACAGTTCTGATGATGCAAAAAAGAAGAAGAAATCATCAAAATCTTCATCATCAAAATCCTCAAAGTCTTCATCTCACAAGAAGAGCAGCTCCAAGAAAGCCCGGGCATTGATTGGCAAGGAAATGGACTCTAAGGCTGAATCTGAGGATCATGAGGAAGAGGAGGAATCTGAGGAGTCTGAGTCTGGTGTGGCGAGTCTAGCCCTCACTACTGCATTCGCCAGCAAGTCTATCTTCAATCCTGAAGAAAATGGTTTCACCAACAAGGCTGATGAAGGCAATGATGACTATGCTCCCACCTATTGCTTCATGGCAAAGGGTGCCAAGGTACTCAAATATGCCTCTTCTGAATCTAGTGAGAATGAATCTGATGAAAATCTTAAGCCCACCTATTCTAAACTTGATAAGATTGATGTGCAACAACAAAAGGCTCTTGATAAGGTTCAAAACATGCTAGATAAAAGTAATGATATGTTGGGTGAACAAATGGATCGATCTAAAATC
Organism: Secale cereale; assembly: GCA_902687465.1. Taxonomy (NCBI): domain Eukaryota; kingdom Viridiplantae; phylum Streptophyta; class Magnoliopsida; order Poales; family Poaceae; genus Secale; species Secale cereale. The sequence goes on from LR738711.1 coordinate 556,409,038, forward strand.
TTGACTGAAAATCTTCAGAGACTCCAGTCCAAGTATGATAACCTTCAAGGTCATCATAACACTCTCTTGTCTGATCATGAGAAGCTTTCTTATGAATTTCTTCAAAGAAAGCAATATCTTGAAAAGCTAAGAGTGAGTTATGAAGATCTTCGGAAGGAGCGTGATTCATTACTTGCTCAACAAATCAGTGCTTCTCAGGAAGAATTCATTCCTCCATGCTTAAAATGCATTGAACGTGAAAGTGCTAATTCTTCACCTGAATGTTCAAATGCTTCTAATGCTACAAATTCTTCAACTGTCTCTGCTATCACTAATTCCTCATCTGAGGACGTTGCTAGTATCACTCATAATGCAGGGCTGAAGGAATTCTACATGATAGGCATGTACAAAAGCCTCAAAGGGCATCAAACTCTTTGTGATGTGCTTAAAAACCAGATCCTCAACAGGAATCCTAGGAAAGAGGTTATTGCCTTTGAGAGGAAACTTAATGCTGATGGTTCATATTGGAAGCCTGAGCAGTACCCCAAAACCTCATGGGTTGCTGCAAAGGGACCTCCAGTTGATCCATCCAATTTATCTGCCTTTACATGTAAATCTCCTCATTCTTCTTATGAGTCATTTGACTCCAACTATAAACTGTTCAAAAATCAAAATGGTGAAATATTTGCTAGAATGTTGGAACAAACTGCAAGAATGGTCCCCCTATGAAGAAAATCTGGGTCCCTAAGAGGCACCTTGAAAATATTCAAGAGAATGTCATCATGACACCTCGTGTGAGGAATAGGAACCCCAGATCCAATTCTTCATATGGATCAAAATCTTCAGATGGATTCAAATCCTCATACGGACCAAATTCCTCACATGGATCAAATTCCTCAAAAGGATCAAAATCCTCATATGGATATCATCATGCTAACAACTCAGTTTCACAGGGAAGAGCTAAGGGCTATGAATATGAGCATTATTCTTCTAACCATTATGTTCATAAGTCCTCGAAGAATTTCTCTGCTTATGCATATGCTTATCCTAACTCCTCTTATGTGAAACGAAATGGGCTGGCTTCTATGCCACCTTTCTCGTATGGAGCTCGCGGAGTGATGAACTCTTTGCCTCACCTTCAAATGTGGGTGGTGAAGAAAAATAACTAATCTCTTCTGCACGGTCAGGTCTCTAGACGTGCTCAAACGTCTGAAGAATTTGCTGGAGACCTAAAAAGTGCCTGAAAGGACGTAGGCTGATCATGAAGAAATGAAATCTCATTTCTCACGTCCTCATACTGCTTTATCTGTTGCATTGCTTGATGAAATCTATCTGATGATTTGATGTCATACTCTTCACTGATGAAGTATATGAGTTTGTAAGCTGCACTAATTCATTTGCAGGATGATCAACCCAAAGCCTCTGAGTGGGTCCTCGATAGTGGATGTACAAATCACATGACTGGTGACAACAATCTATTGATGGATGCTCCCTTATCTCCATCTCATCTGAAGCATATCATCTTCGCTGACAAAGGCAAAAGTCAGGTATTGGGTCTAGGTAAGGCTGCGATCTCAAAGGATCGACACATGGACAAAGTCATGCTTGTTGAGTCCTTAGGATACAACCTCATGTATGTATCAATGCTTTGCGATCTTGATATGGTTGTAGTCTTCGACAAGTATCGTTGTGTTGTGGTCATGGAATCTGACAATTCCAAAGTCTTCGAAGGCTTTAGGAGAGGAGACTTGTATATTGTTGATTTCACTACAGGACTTCAACCAGCTGTGTGTCTACTTGCAAAAGCTTCAAAAGGCTGGCTATGGCATCGATGACTTGGTCATGCAGGTATGAGGAATTTGCACATGCTTGCGAAGAAGAAGCATGTCTTTGGCATTGAGAATGTCAAATTCCTCAAGGATCACTTATGTGGTGCCTGTGAAGCTGGAAAGATGACCAAGGCCAAGCATCCAGCGAAGACTATCATGACTAATACTCGACCATTTGAATTGCTTCACATGGATCTCTTCGGTCCTAACCATTATTCTGCAGTTTCAAATGATGCTTCTGAATAGGGCTTTGTTATTGTTGATGATTACTCTCGATACACATGGGTACACATTTTTACTTACAAACATGAAGTGCAGGAAGTCTTCAAACGATTTTCCTCGATGGCTTCAACCAACTTTGGTGTGAAGATCAAGCACATCAGAAGTGACAATAGAACTAAGTTCAAGAACTCTGGTCTCGATGACTATCTTGATGAACTTGTTATTACTCATGAGTTATCTGCTCCTTATACTCCTCAGCAGAATGGCGTCGTGGAGCGCAAGAACAGGACTCTTGCTGAGATGGCTCACACTATGCTTGATGAATACAAAACGCCTCGTCGTTTCTGGATTGATTTAATTGATACTGCGTGCCACATCATCAACAGACTATATCTTCACAAATTCTTCAAGACTGCCTATGAACTCCTCATTGATAAGAAACCCAATGTGAGTTATTTCAAAGTCTTCGGTGCTAAATGCTGGATTAGAGATCCTCACCACAACTCAAAATTTGCACCGAAAGCACACGAAGGGTTTATGCTTGGTTACGGAAAGGACTCGCACACCTATAGAGTCTTCAACAACATTCTTCACAAGGTTGTTGAAACTGTAGATGTGTGGTTCGATGAAACTAACGGCTCGCAAAGGGAGCACCTACCTACTATGATAGATGAACCAGCACCTGAGCAAACTATCAAGTTCAAGGCTATTGAGGATGTCATTCCGACCGAAGAATTTGCTGAAGAATTCATTCCAGAACGTGAAGAACGTCGAGCTAATGCACCTGAAGAAAATGCTGAAGAAAATGCTGATCAAATTCCTCGACGACAACCAGCTCTTCCTCGCGTTGCAAAAGAAGTGCAGATTGAGAAAATCATTAGCGACATCAAAATACCAAGTCCTCTCACACGCTCAAGAGCTTCACATTTATCTAACTTTTGTGGGCACTTTGCTTTTGTCTCTATCACAGAGCCCACTAAGGTAGATAAAGCATTTCTAGAGCCTGGGTGGATTCAAGCCATGCAAGAAGAATTACATCAATTCGTGCTCAACAACGTCTAGGAACTGGTCAAACGTCCAGATCCTCGCAAGCATAATATCATTGGCACAAAGTGGATCTACCGCAGCAAGCAAGATGAAATTGGCCTTGTGGTAGGGAATAAGGCACGACTTGTAGCTCAAGGCTACACACAGGTTGAAGGAATTGATGTCGATGAAACTTTTGCACCTGTTGCTACACTTGAGGCTATTCACATATTACTTGCTTATGCTAACCATCATGATATCACTCTATATCAAATGGATGTGAAAATTGCATTTCTCAATGGTAAGCTTGAGGAAGAAGTATATGTTGCTCAACCACCAGGATTTGAAGATCCAAAGAATCCTGACAAAGTCTTCAGACTCAATAAGGCCCTCTATGGCCTCAAGCAGGCCCCTCGGGCGTGGTATGATACTTTGAAGGAATTCCTCATGAAGAAAGGCTTCAAACCTAGTTCACTTTATCCTACTCTTTTCACCAAATCTTATGATGGTGAATTATTTGTGTGCCAAATATATGTTGATGATATTATCTTTGGCTGTACTGACCAATGTTATAGTGATGAATTTGCCTATATGATGAATGAAGAATATCAAATGTCTATGATGGGAGAAATGAAATTCTTCTTAGGTATTCAAATTCGTCAACAACGCAATGGCATATTCATATCTCAGGAGAAATACCTCAAGGATGTACTGAGGAAATTCAGCATGCACGATTGCAAAAGGCATGAAAATTCCTATGCCCACAAATGGCCATCTATGCACTGATGAAAATGGCATTTAACTTCGATCATAAGGTATACCGCTCCATGATTGGTTCTTTATTGTACTTATGTGCATCTAGGCCAGATATAATGCTTAGTGTTTGCATGTGTGCCGGATTTCAAGCTACACCGAAGGAATCACACCATAAGGTTGTGAAACAAATTCTTCGATACCTAGCTCCCACACCAACACTTGGATTATGGTACCCCAAGGGCTCGGCTTTTGATCTCATTGGATATTAAGACTCTGACTATGCTGGTGATCGTGTGGACCGCAAGTCAACATCTGGTACATGTCACTTCCTCGGAAGATCTTTGGTCTGTTGATCTTCGAAGAAACAGAACTGCGTATCACTGTCTACTCCTGAAGCTGAGTATATTGCTACTGGATCTTCCTATGCTCAATTGCTATGGATGAAGCAAACTCTCAAAGACTATGGAGTCATCGTGAAGAATGTGCCTCTCTTCTATGACAATGAGAGTGCCATCAAGATTGCTCACAACCCAGTTCAGCACTCGAAGACAAAGCACATTTAGATTTGTCATCATTTTCTTCGTGATCATCTGTTGAAGGGCGACATTTCTATTTAGCATGTGAAAACTAAAGAACAACTAGCCGATATCTTCACAAAGCCCACTAAGGTATATATATATATGAGTTTATGTCCTCTACAACATTCACTTATTACTAATTCTTCAAGCTGTTTTTCATGCTAAGTGAATGTGATCGGACCCTTCCCCCTCTATGCTAGACTCAACCCATTCTATTCAAAAATTCTTCATATGCGTTCTATTTGAAACTCGTTCAAAATCTTCACTGTGTCCTTGTTAGCTGAAGAATTTGCGAACGCAACGTTAAAACTTGTCTTATCCAATTTTTTGGTTTTGCCGCTCAAATTGTTCCGCATCCCACGACAATACTTATCTATTCACCCACGATCTCCAATTCTTAGTACGTGGGTGACACATGTCGAGCGGATGAGAAGGGTCAGGGGCAAGCTCGTCCAAATTCTTTGGGCGAACGGTTATTCATCTCTGCTATAAATACCCCTCCCCTTCCTCACTTCACTTTTTACTTCGCTCGATCTCTCTCTTGCTCGAGCTTCTCCAACCCTAGCGCCGCCGCTACTTCATCATCGCCGGTGAGGAGGAGCTTCACTACCTCGACCTCTTCGCCATCATACTCGCGCCGGCCGCGGATTTCTTCACTCCGCTGCCGCCGTAGCTGTCTTCCTCAGCCAAGTTAGGCTTGGAAGATCTGCACAGACGAACTTCACTTCTCCACCTCACAGTTCGTCATGTTCTTCATCCAGGGTAATTAAAAGTTACTTTTATTGCCCTCTTTGATTCAAATATTTTCTACAAAAATCCTCAAAGGTGTTTTTCTTCAAATCCTCACACACTAAACACCTCACATGTCATCTGTTCTTGATTCAATTTCTCTAAGCTATGTTTTTTTTCAAGATTCCACAGTTGTGTGGATTTTCAATCTATACAACTCTGGAACCTAAGACAAAGAACGCTTAGCCAAATTCTTCAAGACTCATCTGGGCAAATTCCTCAAACTTGTTCTTTTTACAAAACCTTCTGAGAAAGCATATGACCTCTCCAAATTCCTCGCAACTATACTCTGTTGACAGGTACTCATGTCCGCTGCTGAATCACTAGGTTCTCATCAACTTAACTCACTTGCAGCGTTCCTCGAAGAAAAGTTGCATACTTCTTCGGAGAATTCAATTGTTCAAATTCCTCATCTGAAGAAAATGGCTGATGGAAAGAAGCCACAGAAGGGAGGAAAGAGGTATGAGGTCAACACTGCTTTCAAAATACCTGAAGACATATATGTTGACTATTGCACTCCTGATGAGGCAAAGTACGGAAAAGAGGACAAGAATCAGCGCAAGGTGCGCATACAAAGAATAGAGAGGAGATGGGCAAGAGAGTGGAGGGAGTAGAGGTATGTGACTCCCAAATACATGAAGAAATTCACACTCAATCCTCCATGCCCAAGACCTCCATTGGCACATAGCCAAGTTGCTGATCCCACCAGCCTCAAGCGCGGTGAGGACTATCCTGATGAATGGGCTAAGTGCTAGGCCAAGTTGGCCAAACAAGCAAAAGAAGCAGTGAGGAAATTCAACGAAGACTTTGCTGCTGCTGCCACCGCTGAGGCCTCTGCTTCCAAGCCGAAGAAGGCCATGGCAAAGAAGCATGCACATAAGCCAAGTGCTTCATCTGCAATGCCCTCACGGCCCAGTTCCTCAGCAATGCCCTCACGGCCAGATTCTTCAAAGCCCTCACGGCCGACTCCTCAAACTGCTCTTGCTCCTCCTAAGTCCTCAGCTCATCCGCCAAAGTCTTCAGATGCTCCAACAAAATCATCTGCACCTGTGCATCTTGCCACATGTCAAAGGACTGCGGGCATATCCATTGCCTCAGGAGCCTCAGCAAGTTCCTCAGCTGCTCCAAGTTCCTCAGCTGTTCCCTCTCTGCTGAAGAAAAAGACCACTGCTGGACGAGGTTCTCGCCCAAGTCCTCACAAGAAACAGGTTGCTTTCCAAGTGTCGTCTGATGACGAAGCTGATGATGAAGAACTTGTTCAAATCATCAGAGACAGGCAAGAAAGGGCCGCTAGAGCCAAAGGAAGCATTGTGCAACTGCTATTGGATCCAAAGGTGATCCTCGACTTTATTGATATCTGGCATCAGGATCCCAACACTCCTATGCCTGACTTCAACCTGACTCCTGGCCAAAGTCACAAGCTGACCGCCTTCATCAGCGAAGAAAAATGGAAATTTGAAAAGGCCAGGCAGACGAAGAAAGCGCAGTACAAGAAGGAGCGCTACTTGAAAAAAATGTTGTCAACATGACAACTGAAGAACTTGTAAAGCTTCAGGGTGAAATCAAAACCCTCAGTGATGAATTTGACACATACCACGTAGACTGGATGGGCGCCAAAGTCAGATTTGTGAATTTGACAAAAGGTTTTTCTTCAAGTGCTGCTCGTCAAACGCACATTGAAATTCCTCAGGTGGAAGCATCTTCTCTGTCTACTGAAGGACATGCCAGCACCGCTGAAGAACATCAGGCTGCTGAAGAAATTACCAGGGCTAATGACTGCATTCCAGCCGCTGAAGAAATTGCCAGGGCAACCTCTAGTGTTGCGCCTGAAGAAAATGTCAGGCCAGCTGAAGCTCCAAAGGTCGTGCCTGAAGAACATGAAGAAGTCAGGGCAACTGCATCAGTTGTGCCTGCAGAAATTCAACCAGATTCCTCTGCTCCTCCTACGCCTACTCCAACTCCAATCCTTCCATCTGCATCAGATGTGAAGAAGACAAAGGCTGCAGAGCGTGCAGCTGTGAAGAAAAGGAAGGCATCAACTTCATCAGATTCTGCAGCTCCGGAGAAGATGAAGCCTTTCAAAGCTCAGTTGATAACCCAATTGATGCCATTCCTATTTCATCCATGCTATCAAAGGACCTTGTTCCGTTTGATGAAGAATATGTGATTCTCAGTGAATCATATGAAGATATTCCCTCTACTGCTTCCTCAGAGCAGACGGATGAAGAAATTGAACTGGATGAAATCCCTTCAACCCCAATTATCTCCTGGCCTATGCCTCGGTTCACTGCTGAAGAGGCCGGCGTTGAAGAATTGGAAGAACAAGACTCGGACGTGGACATTGGTAGTGCTACTCCTTTGATGAATGATGAATTTTGGGATAGTCAGCATCCCAACTCCCCTTAGTTCACACGGCTGCAACAAATTCCTTAGTCCCCAGCACAAACTGTTCCATTAAGCTCTGAAGAAACTCATCCCACACGGTCTGTACATGAAGACATTCCAGCCACTAGTGCTGAAGAAACTGCTGCTGCTGCTGAATCCATAAAGACTGCCACTGAAGAGGAACCGAAAATTCCTCAGCCTGAAGAACCTGAGATTGCGAATCTTGATGTTGTGATGCAATTGACTGACACTCCTCAACCCAAACCAAAGGATCCATTCTCACGGAAGCAAACCTTCAAGAAGGCTGATTTCTTCCACGAGCACGTGTTCTTTACTGAATACAACCCCTATGACTCTGCTAGCATTAGGAAGAGGCGTTTCTGGACTGCCAGTCAGGCAAATTTCTATTCCTCGGTGCTATTCAACAAAGACAAAGTCTTCGATCATGAGCACATTCCTCACATGGTTATGGAATCTCTGTCGTGCTTCGTGCCAGTCCTCAGTGTTCTTCACGATGCTGGACTGTTGGGTTTCTGCACTGATATATGTGATTGGAATGAAGAACTCATTCTTCAATTCTATGCACTGATATATGTGACAGGAAACTCTGAAGATGTGAATTCATGGGTGCTGGATTGGATGACAGAAAACACTCACTACAAGGCACTAGTTCTGAATTACCTCAAGCTTTGCCTCTCAGTCCTCCCATTGAAGCATCTCGTTGCATGTATGAAGAAACTGAACTTACAGATCACTACATGCAAGTGCTGATGAAGCCTTTGAAGCCAGGTCAAGCCCCAAGGACCAAATTCCTCGTGAAGGAATTGTTGTTTCTGCCTCGGACTGTCTGTCGCATTCTGACGAAGACATTGAGTCCAATCAAGGGCCATGGCTCAAATGATGAAGAAGTCGTTGGCATCATGAAGAATCTGCTGTTCAACATCATCCATGGCGTTCCTGTCAACTTCTATGATTTCTTCATGAGGACTATGGCAAATGTTGCACTGTCCCCTTTCAACCTGAAGCCTTATGCTCCGTGGATTATGAGATTCACCAGGACAAGGTCTTCAGAGAACTACAAAGCTGACACTCTAAATCATTGCAGCTACATGCCCCCGATTGAAGTCCTCAAACGGACATATTCCTTAGCTGATGACAAGGGAAAGGCTTCTGATGTTATTGATGAAGGCATTCGTCCATTGGATGGTCAATTTCGCAAAGCTGCATCCTACTCCACCAATGATGATTCTTCCACCCATGACTCTGCCGCCAATGCTCCCAAGAAAAGTCCTCAAGGCACAGCTCCCAGGGTGATGACTGACCGTGAGCTTCTCCTCAGTCTTCACCAGAAGGTTGATCGCAATCACAAATGGGTCAAGCGTCAGTTTGGTTCAATTCTTCACAACATGACTTCTACACACAATGGAGTGAAGAAAAACCATTACTACCTCCATGAAACCCTCAACCGCACCTGGGTTGTTCTGTCTCATCTTTATGGCGAAGAAGATCTAAAGAAAATGGGTCTCAAGGATGACTTTGACTGGACTGCTCCTCCACCAAAGAAATACAAGAAGTTCAAGGTTCCTCCCTTGGTGGCCAGCTCCTATTCTTCATCGCACAAAACCGATGAGTATGAAGACTTGGACAACACTACGGCAGGACCTACATCAACCATCGACCCGAACAATGCTGGCGCTCCTTCATCATCTTGAGATTCTTCAGGGGTGTTAGTCCTCAGTTTTGACCCTTTTGGTCATTCGATGACAAAGGGGGAGAAATTTGAGTTAGTCTTCAAGCGGGTCTATATATATGGGCATTTTTTTTGCTAAGTTACAGCTCTCGTTCTTCTGATGACTTTGCTGGATCGAGTTGTAAACTTAAACTCTATGGTGACCTGATACTTTTGCTGTGGTGTTTCTGCATGCTTATTCCTCATTAATGTTATGCACGCATGCCGAATTACATCAGCCACCATATTTCATCATGCATTTCAAATTCTTCATATTATATGTCAAATGCGTGTATACAAGATATAGGGGGAGATCTCCATGATTCTACTCTTCAAATGTGCATTGCTTCAAAAGCAAATTCCTCATGATGCACATCTTCAGGGGGATTTCTTCTATATCTTGCTATCAAATTCCTCAATATCGGTATTTACACTTCATATGTTTATCCCCGTTGAAAACTTTACCTATATTGTCATCAATCACCAAAAAGGGGGGAGATTGTAAGTGCATCTAGTGCCGCTTAGTGATTTTGGTGTATTGAAGACTTATAGGTTAAGGACTAATGTGTTTATGAGTGTACACGGGTCAATAAGTCTATGAGGAGTTTGATATTTACAGAGAAAGTCGACCCCTAAAAATGAAGTTCTTCAACTGAAGACTATGGATTTCTGAAGACTTTCTGAAGACTTTGAAAGTGAAGAAATTGGTGTGACCTTGAAGACTTGGTATTCATTTGAGGAACATGAAGCGTGAAGACTTTTGTTTTCGTAGTTTCATTTTCTCTTTCTTGAGTCATAGGAAACACCGTACTGTTAAAGGGGGTCGAGGAAATACTAAGGAAAAAATTCCATTTGATGCTCAACTCAAAATCCTACTCCTACCAATCCCTTCGAGTGAAGCCATTGGAAATCTCATACAGTTCAATCAAATTCTTCAGTGACAGAGACGAATTTCTTCTGGTCTCTAAGGAATTTGTTCTGACTGAGGAGTTAGGAATCCGCCAGTGCAGATTGCCTACACAGTGAGGAACATGATAGCCCTGAGGAATTTGATACTCAAATTTCCGACCGTTGCTGTGCTACGCGCCAGCTATCCCAAAATATCTACCAACCTAACTGTCATATCATTAAAGGGCATTTATGTCTTATCATGTCAGGCTGCTCCGTAGGCTATAAATAGCTGCCCCCTACAAGCACTAGCTGGTTGGCTGCTCCGAGAGAAACTGACACTTGTCATAAGAGCAACCCATCCTCCGAGGACTTCGAGCGAAAATCATCAAGTGAGGAAAAACCCAAAACCAAACCCAAACACCTACAAACCCAAAAGTGATTGAGCATCACTGAAGAGATTCATCCTGAGTGGATCCGACGCCTGTTACCTTTGAAGACTGTGCTTCTTCCAGACGGTTAGGCGTCATGGTCTACAGCATCCAAGAGGAATTGTGGATCGACGAGTGACCGAGTTTGTGAAGGTTCGGAAGTCACCTATGAAGTCTTACCACGAGTGATTGGGCGAGGTCTGTGTGACCTTAGCTCAAGGGGAATACGGTGAGGACTTGGTGTCTAGGACTGTGTGTCTAGGACTGGGTGTCCGGGACTGTGTGTGCTTAGGTTTAAATACCTAGCCGCCCTAACCAGATGTACAACTGAGACAATAGTTGGAACTGGTCTAACAAATCATTGTCTTCACCAAGCTTACTGGTTCTATTTCCTCAACTCTTTCATTTCCTCAGATCTGTGTTGTGTGATTGTTCATATCTGTTTGAAGACTTTGACTGAAGACTTTATCAATTTCCTCAGTTCAATTTCTTCAGCATGTTTGTCTTTATCCTGTGTTATCCTGTGTTTACGCTTTCTGTACTCTGTGCTTGTCTTCATTTCATCATGATGACCATGCTTGTGTTCTGTTATGTTTGCTTCTGATTACTTATTCCGCTGCAAGTAGTTCTTCGCTAAGGAATTTCCTCACCCACAAATTCCTCAGTGAAGAATTCATAAAAATCGCCTATTCACCCCCCTCTAGTCGATATAACGCACTTTCAGTCTCAACACATCCTCAAGTAGATATATCCATATCTGCTCAAATCATGTGTGAAGGTCAGAAAATAATGATACCCGCTGCGAGCCTCAACACTCATTGGACCGCATACTTCTGTATGTATTATTTCCAATAAGTCATTGCCTCGCTCCATTGTTCCGGAGAACGGAGTTTTAGTCATCTTGCCCATGAGGCATGGTTTGCAATCATCAAATGATTCATAATCAAGTGATTCCAAAAGTCCATCGGCTTGGAGTTTCTTCATGCGTTTTGCACCAATATGACCAAAACGGCAGCGCCACAAGTGTGTAGCACTATCATTATCAACTCTGCAGCTTTTGGCTTCAATATTGTGAATATGTGTATTACTACGATCGAGATCGAATAAACCATTCACCTTGGGTGTATGACCATAGAAGGTTTTATTCATGTTAACAGAATACCAATTATTCTCTGACTTGAATGAGTAAGCGTATTGTAATAAACACTATCTAATCATGTTCATGCTCAGCGCAAACACCAAATAACATTTATTTAGGTTTAACACTAATCCTGAAAGTACAGGGAGTGTGCGATGATGATCTTATCAATACTAGAACTACTTCCAACACACATCGTCACCTCACCCTCAACTAGTCTCCGTTTATTCTGCAACTCCTGTTTCGAGTTACTAATCTTAGCAACCGAACAGGTATCAAATACCCAGGGATACTATGAACACTAGTGAGGTACACATCAATAACATGTATTTCAAATATACCTTTGTTCCCTTCGCCAACCTTCTTATCCGCCAAATATTTGGGGTAGTTCCGCTTTCAGTGACCATTTCCTTTGAAGTAGAAGCACTTAGTTTCAGGCTTAGGTCTAGCTTTGGGCTTCTTCTCGGGAGTGGCAACTTGCTTGCCATTCTTCTTGAAGTTCCCTTTCTTTCCCTTGCCCTTTTTCTTGAAACTAGTGGTATTATTAACCATCAACACTTGATGTTTTTTCTTGATTTCTACCTTTGTCGATTTCAGCATCGTGAAGAGCTCGGGAATCATTTTCGTCATTCCTTGCATATTATAGTTCATCACACAGTTCTTAATAGCTTGGTGGTAGTGGCAAGAGAACATCTGTCAATTACTATCTTATCTGGAAGATTAACTCCCACTTGATTCAAGTGATTGTAGCATCCAGACATTCTGAGCACATGCTCACTAGTTGAGCTATTCTCCTCCATCTTGTAGGCAAAGTATTTGTCAGAGGTCGCATACATCTCAACATGGGCATGAGTCTGAAATACCAATTTCAGCTCTTGGAACATCTCGTATGTTCCATGGCGTTCAAAACGTCTTGGGTGCCCCGATTCTAAGTCGTAAAGCATGGCGCACTAAACAATCAAGTAGTCATCATATTGAGATTGCCAAACATTCATAATGTCTGCATCTACTCCTGTAATAGTTCTGTCACCTAGAGGTGCATCAAGGACATAATTCTTCTGTGCAGCAATGAGGATAATCCTCATATTACGGACCCGGTCCGCATCATTGCTACTATCATCTTTCAACTTAGTTTTCTTTAGGAACATATCAAAAACATAGGGGAGCTACAACGCGAGCTATTGATCTACAACATAATTTGCAAATACTAACAGGACTAAGTTCATGATAAATTAAAGTTCAATTAATCAAATTACTAAAGAACTCCCACTTAAATAGACATCCCTCAAGGCATCTAAGTGATACGTGATCCAAATCAACTAAACCATGTCCGATCATCACGTGAGATGGAGTAGTCATCAATGGTGAACATCTCTATGTTGATCATATCTACTATATGATTCATGTTCGACCTTTCGGTCTCTAGTGTTCCGAGGCCATGTATGTACATGCTAGGCTCGTCATGTTTAACCCGAGTATTCCGCATGTGCAAAACTGTCTTGCACCCATTGTATGTGAACGTAGAGCCTATCACACCCGATCATTACATGGTGTCTCAACATGAAGAACTGTCGCAATGGTTCATACTCAGGGAAACACTTATACCTTGAAATTTTAGTAAGGGATCATCTTATAATGCTACCGCCGTACTAAGCAAAATAAGATGCAAAAAAGATAAACATCACATGCAATCAAAATATGTGACATGATATGGCCATCATCATCTTGTGCCTTTGATCTCCATCTCCAAAGCACCGTCGTGTGATCTCCATCGTCACCGGCTTGACACCTTGATCTCCATCATAGTGTTGTGGTCATCTCGCCACAACTATCGCCAACGCATAGTGATAAAGTAATGCAATTACATGGTGTTTGCATTTCATCCAATAAAAAGACAACCATAAGGCTCCTGCCGGTTGTCAGATATCTTACAAAAGATGATCATCTCATACAATAACATTTATCACATCATGTCTTGACCATATAACATCACAACAAGCCCTACAAAAACAAGTTAGACGTCATTTACTTTGTTGTTGCAAGTTTTAAGCGGCTGCTACGGGCTTCTAGCAAGAGCTGGTCTTACCTACGCATAAAAACCACAACGGTGTTTCGTCAAGTTTGTTGTTTTAACCTTCAACAAGGACCGGTCACAGTCTAATTCGATTCAACTAAAGTATGAGAAACAGACACCCGCCAGCCACCTTTATACAAAACTAGTTGCATGGCCGTCGGTGGAACTGGTCTCATGAACGTGGTCATGTAAGGTTGGTCCAAGCCGCTTCATCCAACAATACCGCGAATCAAAATAAGACGTTGGTGGCATGTAGTATGACTATTACCGCCCACAAATCTTTGTGTTCTACTCGTGCATATCATCTACGCATAGACCTTGCTCTGATACCACTGTTGGGAAACATAGCATGCAATTCCAAAAAAATCCTACGCTCACGCAAGATCTATCTAGGAGATGCATACCAACGAGAGGGGGAGAGTGTGTCTACGTACCCTCGTAGACTGAAAGCGGAAGCGTTTGTTAACGCGGTTGATGTAGTCAAACTTCTTCTCATCCCGACCGATCAAGCACCAAACGTACGACACCTCCGAGTTCTACACATGTTCAACTCGATGACATCCCTTGAACTCTTGATCCAGCAGAGTGCCGAGGAAGTTGATGAGTTCCGTCAGCACGACGGCATGGTGACGGTGATGATGAAATGATCCGCGCAGCGCTTCGCCTAAGCACTACTAGATTATGACCGTGGGAGTAGACGGTGGAGGGTGGCGCCGCACACGGCTAACAATGATGTTGTGTCTGTTCTAAGGCGTGCCCCCACACATATATATCGGTGGGAGGGAGAGGGGGGAAACCAAGGGGCGCCCCAAGTGGGGCCGAATCCCACTTGGGCTCCTACCCTGGTTCGGCCTCCTCCTTCCTTGTATAGGACAAGGGGAAAAGGAAGGAGAGGGGAGGGGAAGGAAGTAGGAGTCCTACTTCATACTTTCCTTTCCTCTTGTCCTTTCCTTTCCTCCCACCTTATTTTGACCTACGTGAGGCACACCAGCACCTTAGGGGCTTGTCTATCCCACTCTTGGTCCAATAAGGCCCATATCTTTGCCAGGGGTGCCCGAAACTCCTTTCCGGTGACCCGATATGTACCCGGTACCCCAGGAACACTTTCGGTGTCCGAATATCATCCTCCTATATATGAATCTTTACCTCTCGACCATTTCGAGACTCCTCATCATGTCCGTGATCACATCCACGACTCCGAACAACATTCGGTCATCAAATCACATAACTCATATAATACAAAATCGTCATCGAACGTTAAGCGTGCGGACCCTACAGGATCGAGAACTATGTAGACATGACCGAGACACCTCTCCGGTCGAAAACCAATAGCGGAACCTGGATGCTCATATTGGATCCTACATATTCTACGAAGATCTTTATCGGTCGTACCGTAATGACAACATATGTTATTCCATTTATCATCGGTATGTTACTTGCCCGAGATTCGATCGTCGGTATCTTCATACCTAGTTCAATCTCGTTACTGATAAGTCTCTTTACTCGTTCCGTAATACATCATCCCGTAACTAACTCATTAGTCACTTTGCTTGCAAGGCTTCTTATGATGTGTATTACCGAGAGGGCCCAGAGATACCTCTCCGATACTCCGAGTGACAAATCCTAATCTCGATCTATGACAACTCAACAAACACCTTTGGAGATACCTGTAGAGCATCTTTATAATCACCCAGTTACATTGTGATGTTTGATAGCACACAAGGCATTCCTCCGGTATCCGGGAGCTGCATAATCTCATAG
This sequence comes from Secale cereale, assembly GCA_902687465.1. Lineage (NCBI taxonomy): Eukaryota > Viridiplantae > Streptophyta > Magnoliopsida > Poales > Poaceae > Secale > Secale cereale. The sequence goes on from LR738711.1 coordinate 556,424,623, forward strand.
TCGGAGGAATATGTATTTGACATGAAGAAAATAAAAGCAGTAAAATTGAACGATCATTATGCTAAGCTAACAGATGGGTCTTGTCCATCACATCATTCTCCTAATGATATGATCCCGTTCTTCAAATGACAACACATGTCTATGGTTAGGAAACTTGACCATCTTTGATTAACGAGCTAGTCTAGTAGAGGCTTACTAAGGACATGATGTTTTGTCTATGTATCCACACATGTATCAAGTTTTTGATTAATACAATTCTAGCATGAATAATAAACATTTATCATGATATAAGGAAATATAAAATAACAACTTTATTATTGCCTCTAGGGCATATTTCCTTCACTACGGAGTGTCATTCCTCCTAGTTCTCCTTGACGATCACATCGAGTGGAATCCATCGAGGGTGATTCCTCTGGTTTCCCCCTTGATGTTTGTACACACGATTACCTTGACTTTTACCTCGGTCCTTTGTAAATGTCGGGCGGGCCCGGAGAGCACCTGCGAGAGATACCTGTGAGTCGGGAGGGCTCGGGGAGCACCCGTGAGAGTTACTGTGGCGGTTGGTTGTTTAGCGGTACCATCCAGGTTGTGGTGGTAGCTCTGGACTTGTCCCGACAGCCGTCACTATGTTACTAATGCACTACCAGGTTTGGGTATTTGATCTGACTTGGCTACTGGCCTATACGCTCTAACCGCCACGCGGGAACATATGTGGGCACTCGGTGTCATACGTTTCTTTTGAAAGCTCTGTCAGATGTCCAGTTCAGCATTGTGGCACGGCCGGATTGCGCCATCCAGGCAGAGGTGGTGCTGGTATTCCCCTACGCACAACGACCCAAAGTGCAAAGGGCGATGGGCCCAAGACCCCTGAGCGCTTAGGATGTAGACCGGCGGGGACCTCCCTATCGAGCCTAGGTAGGACTATGACGTGTTGATCTTATGAGGCCGGGCATTACCCAAGAAAGTGTGCCCGGCCAGAGTAATCAAGCGTAGAGGTTAATGTGGTGCAGCCCTACAGGGAAGTTATCTATTCGAATAGATGTGTCCATCGTAATGGACGCTAGGAGATGTATCTTGGTCTATTACAACTAGAATCCTTGAGACATGAGATGGATATGATGGCTCTGGGATTGCTTTCTCGTAGGGAGTCGAGAAGGCATCTCTGGACGTTAATGCTACAACATGCTTGTTAATTATAATACGCTATTTTGTACTCTTCCGAATGCTGCAAGATGCTTGAAGAGGCTAGTCTTCGATAGGCTAGTCCTTTCCCTCTATTCTGGCATTCTGTAGTTCAGTCCACAGATACAGCCCATTCCTTTGATACTGATGCATACTTAGTCTAGATCCAATGCTTGCGAGTACTTCAGATGAGTACTCACGATTGCTTTGCTACCCATTCTTTCTTCTTCCTTTCCATTTGTTGCGTTCAATTGATGGATCCCAGGAGCCAGATGCCACTACCGACGTCTACGACCACCCCGACGGTGCCTACTACTACGTGGAGACCGCCGATGACCGGGAGTAGTTAGGAGGCTCCCGGGCAGGAGGCCTTGCCTTTTCGATCGTTGTTGCTTTTGTGCTAGCCTTCTTAAGGCAAACTTGTTTAACTTATATATGTACTCAGATATTGTTGCTTCCACTGACTTGTTTGTTTTGAGCTTCTGTATTCGAGCCCTCAAGGCCCTTGGCTTGTAATATGAAGCTTGTATTATTTTATTTGTGTCTAGAGTTGTGTTGTGATATCTTCCCGTGAATTCCTGATCTTGGTCGTACACATTTGCGTGCATGATTAGTGTATGGTCAAATTAGAGGCATCACAAGTTGGTATCAGAGCCGACTTCTTGTAGGTATCCCCCTTCCCAACTCCTTGGCCGAAGTTGAGTCTAGTCTTTGAAAGACTGTTTTACTAACATGGTTGTGTGGCTTACCGGCACACGTCGCCATTGGGTGGTATAAGGATCTTTTATTCATCGACCTATACTCTGGAATTTTGATCTCTCTTCTATTCGGGTTAAATCTTTCACTAACTCTAACATTAGGATCTCGTGATCACATCCACCCGGAGGTTTGCCTTACCCCTTTCCCATTTGAGGGCCGAGATCTGCTTCATATTGTTCAGTGACCGCAGGATCCTCATATCGAGGGCACCTTGCATCGTCACTTGCAGATCACATGCTCTAGTAATATTCTCCAACGTTGATGTAGCCTTTTCTATGTCCGTTGTTGTATCCCTTCATCGCATGCATGTGTGTTGCCTAGTATGTCTAGGATTTTCTCTTGTCTGAACTCATATGAACAGCGTGTAATTGGCCATGTATATGTATCTGTATGTCTTCAATGACTACTGCTTTGCACATACTGCGCCTTTGCCCATTGTTCTAGTTACATCATGAATGACTTCATACACTTTCTCCACCCCTTGTTAAACTACCCCTTGTTACGTTTAGCGGGATGGTTAGACCCGGCGGTCGTGCCCGTGGTGCCAACACTTCACCACCGACTAAATACATGGCCGGAATGATACAACAGTTTGTACTGAATCGCCAGTTCATGGAAGGGGTCATGGCTCAGTTTCTGTGCCCCAATATGAATCCACAACCAGACCCAGTGACTCTGCAAGACTTTGCCTGTCTCAACCCTGTCATCTACTGCTGCTCAACTCAGCCCCTTGATGCTGATGACTGGCTCCGTGACATCACTTTTGAGTTGGAGTCTGGTGATGTAGCCCCTGCCAACTATGTCACCTTCGAGGCTTACTACCTCAAAGGTCTCGCTGCTCACTGGTGGGCAGCCTCAGGCTTTCCTTACCTGTTGGAACTGCCATCACTTGATCGAAAGTCCAATCTTCATTCCCCGAGCCAATGTCAGACCACCATGGTTAGTCACAACGTCCCCGTTGAAATTGAAGGGTCGGAATTCCATGTTTCCCCCATTGTTTTGATGTCATCCAATATTGAACTCATTTTGGGAATGGAATGGTTGAAAACACATACCGCTTCTATCATTTGCGCCACTAAAACCGCCATCTACTACATCCTTCCAATGAGATAGTAAGCTACCATGCTCATCTTGTTCGAAATGCCGAAGGACGGATTTATTCCTTGAATGTGTAAATTCTTCTCCTCTTGTGAGAATTGAAAACGTTCCAGTCATTAGTGGATTCCAAGGAATCTTTCTAGAAGAACTACGCAGTCCATGACCTTGATTTTCTTGCAGTTAAATTTGCACTGAAGTTGTGGCGCCAATTCCTTCTTGGTAATTGTTGCAAGATCTTCACCGATCATCAATGTCTAAAGTATCTGTCCAAACTGCATTCTTGATCAAGTTGAACACCGACCCATCAGAGGGCTATTAAATTTCTAATAATTTCGTGGTCAAATCCTTCTGAAGATGAATCCACTTGGGAGCGCAAGGACCGTCTTTGAGAAGATTACCTCGCTTTGTTTCCTTCTACCTCCTAAATCTCGGGACGAGATTTCTTTTAGTGTAGGAGATTTGTAACACCCAGATAATTAAGCTACAGTAATTCCCTGCTAATGATGTCATGTCACCAATGTAATTGTTCCTAATCATCCTTTTGTTCCTAATCAAACTCAAATTCAAATTCAAATTCAAATTTCCTGTCAAATTAATTTCTTCAAAAATTAAAAGACAAAAATGTTCATTGGGTTGAAAATGTTCACTAGCTAATTATTGTTTAGAAACAAACATCATTTGACTCACCATTTAATCCCTAGGAAAATATAAAGTGGTCAAAGAACATATTAACTGTCCTCTTCAGTTTTGAAACATGCTTGAACAATTCCATTGGCTCTGAAACTTTTTATGCGACACCACAATGTTGTTCTTGAATTATGTGCCAAATTTCAAGGTTGACTAAATTCATTTTGTCACTCAAATAAATATGAAACAGTAGCTAACTTAAATACATAAAAAGAAAATAGAAAAGGGCCTAAGTAATTCTTGTGCAATTGGGCCTTTGACCACATGCTTTTGGCCCAGCCCAACTGGCTTTTCCACCACCTCCCGCTACAGAAGACAGAGGGCGTGTGTGACACGCATCCATGGCACCTTGGCCATGGATGGCCTCCATGCAGCCCCACTGGACCTACAAATAAGTCCCTCGAAGACCCTAGCTCATGCTCATCCGATTCCCTCTTGTTCCCCATCACACCCCCTCCTCCTCGGCTTAGAAATGAGCTCGGAGCTCATGCGGTGACCACGCTCAGCGTCGTCATTGTCGCGGCCAACATTATCCATGCACCAAGATAGTGTGTCCCCCGGCTTCCCTGTCATCATCCATGTCATCTACAAGGTCCAGATCAAGCCAGGGCACCGCCGAATAACAGGATAGAGATTGTCTTCTTCCTTCTGCCGTCGTCAATTTCACCTCGATCCGCGCAGCCTCGACTGCCCCCGACCTCGCCGAGTTTGCCTACGACCCCTGTGTGAGCCCCTCCGTCGATCTCCTTCCTCCTTCGTGTGGATCCATCGTCGTAGATGCTTCTGTCCACCTAACCCGGGCTTGCTCCGCCCCGTGCCCTCTGGTCGCTTCGACCGCGTCCCTGCCTGCACAGGGACACACTCCTCCTAGCCCGGCTACACCCCGTGCGCGTCGTGGGCTCCTTGCCCGCGCCCCTCGGCTGCTCCGTTCGCGAGCTGTACCGATCGCAACCTCGCCTTGTGCGTGCGTCGCATGATCACGCGCGTCTTCCTGCAGCCACGTGCGCACGTTGCCGCTGTTGCTCTGCATGGTTGGTGCCGCTGCACCGAGCGCCCCGCGCCCCCCGGTTGCCAACCGAGCTTGGCCCCGCCTGCTTCTGGCCATGGCCGCCGACCCTCCTCTGCGAGGCCGCGCGTGCTGCACAGCCACTTGAGGTCGGCTGAGCCCCTGCCAAGTGGGGCCGGCCTTAATTAAGTTAGGCCTAACCCTTCCTCCTCTGTTATCTCTAATTCACACTACATGTGGGCCCCTTCAGTTAAACAACTGTTTAATTTAACTCAAAAATGTTGAGACAATGACAAATGGGCCCTCCTTTGACCCAGTTGACCAGTCGACCATGACTGGTCAACTGTTGACTGAACCCCCCCATGGATGCACCGTCATACTAATGGGCTAGGCCGATGTGTGTATAAAAAGTTTTTCAGGCTTTTTAAATTAATTCCAAAAAGTGCGAAAAGTGTTTAAAGCTTTGAAAAATCATATGAAATAATATATAAGTTAGATGAAAATAATTTATATATGAAAGTTTCTCAGAAAAATACAACAAATCCAAATATGCAATCCATTCATCTGTCAAATGTCCCTAGCATAGAAAACATGGAACCGCCCCCTCTCTTTCATGTGTCCGGAAAATGCCAAACGCCGAAAAACGTTCCCGGATGTTTTCCCTTTCCACCGGCATCATGTAGTACCATGTTAGAACACCCCTAGCACTACATATCTTCATGTCATGCTTAGTGTTGCACTTATTTGCTTTATAATTATTTTTTCTTCCCCCACTTCTCTCCAGTAGACATCGAGACCGATGCTGCCCCTGTGATCGACTAGGTAACCAACGACCCTTCTCCCATTTCTGTAGAGCTTCCAGGCAAGCAAACCCTCCTTCATCATTTCGATATCGCCCATTCCATTCTCTCATGCTTGCATTAGATTTTACTATTATACATGATTGCTCCTATTCTGATGTATAGCCTGCTTTTGTAACCTGTTGTTGTACCTTACTAGTTTACCCTAAACTGCTTAGTATAGGTTGGTTGGTGTTTCACCAGTGGACCCCACCTTGTCCTAGTTGCTACGTCTTGATGACCAATGCCTCGATCAACGTGATCGATGACCAGAGACCGACACAGCACCTCACCCCCTTTAGTTGTATGAATCTACAGAGTTACTATCGAGTGCCGAGGGAGATACCTCGTATAACACTTCTGATGATATATCTGTAGTGATGCTAATTGGTCGTGGTCTACGAAGGGTGATTCCTCCTTCACCACTCCCGATACGACTCAGTCGTGCAACCCCTCAAGTTTGAACTTCGAGGGTTGTCGTGGAAATAGCACGGCAGATGTCCGGTTTAGCGGACTTGATGATGGAACCATCGCACGGGTTAGCTTGAAGGGGTTCATAGCACACAAAGGACACGGAGGGTTTATACTAGTTCGGCCCCTTCGATGAAGGTAAAAGCCTACGTCTAGTTGGTTTGGTATTGCTTGGGCGTCGGATTACAGGGAGCGAAATCGCTTGCCTGCGTCACGACGGGTTGATTGTTGCTTGTCCCTGAACCGTCGCCGGGTCGTCCCTTTATATAGAGGGTACGCCTGGTCCGGTTTACAGAGTCCCGAGGCCGGCTCATATTTGTGTCCGCCTCGGTCTCTGTCTTTCCTTCCTTATCTCTCAAGTTACATCATGGGGCGGTTTACAAACCTTACTTCTATACATGGGCTCTAAGATCTTTATGGGCCGTAGCCTTTACTAAATATTACAAACAAGTATAATATTAACAAAGCCGGTTTATACTAGCCGGTTTATACCTGCTAGTCATATCCCTGACATTAGGCCCCAGAATGATTTGAACTTGTTCATATCAATCTTCTCCTGTATAATCTTCTTCTGTCTTCACATCTTTATAAACCGGCTCTGACGTCATCCTCAGGGATCATTAAATCTGACCGTGACGTCATCTCCGCATTTAACGCTGCGAGCTGTACTGTAGCTTATTTTAAGGGTTATCCCGAGAATCGAGGCGCCAGAGGATCTTTATCCGATTTTTTGCCTCCTCGAATCCCGCACCTGTCGCTTCAGATCTGACTCTCCTTTATAAATACCACTACCCCCATTCGTTATCTTCTTCCTGCTCCGTCTTCCTCCTCCGTCGCCCAACTCCATCGTCGCCCGAGCTCGAACCGCCGCCGTTGACTGCTGGATCCAAGACCTCGCTGGCCGCTGCATCACCCTGAGCTTGACCAGAGAACCTCCGCCGCCGATTCTTGCCGCTCCAGGTACGTCCTTCTTCTCCATTATCAGTCTACAACTTCTAGGGTTTCTTCCTACGCCTCCGCCATTAGAGCCTTAATAGAAGCTTCATCTTGTTCGACCTTAAGCCAATGATTTCTAGTAACTTTGTCCTTCAGATCTTGCCTTTAAATTGTACTTTTACCCTGCTGTAAATACTTCGGATCTCCGTCGTTCCTGTCTAGCCTGTAGATTTATCCGCTTAGTATAAGATCCTTGTAGCTCCTTCCCGTATACTCTTACGTTAGTTTCTCTTTTCTTAGCATGCTCAGATCTATTCCTCCTTAGCTGTCTTTTAAAAACCTGTTTTTCTCCTCGGTAGATCTGCTAAGTATGTTCCGGTTTAAGCTGATGTGCCCTGTTCTTGCGAAACTCTGTAATTTAACGCGACGGTTTAGCCGTTCCCCTTCAACTGCCATGGACCGGAAATGATGTAGCTTGTCATAATTGCCGGTTTAACCACGCCATTAGTCCTCAGTTAAACCGTTGCGTAACTTTCATAGATAGTTTCCGATTTATACCGTTGTATTTTCATAATCCGTTTTCTGTACTTTATCTTTTCCAGTACTTTGCTCTTTCGTTGCAATGGCTAAGCAGTATGTCTCCTGCGATTGGGTTCCTTCTGTCATTACTGAGGATGATCTGAAATTGGCACGTTAGGACCTCAGTCTGTTTTAAAGTGGCGGGCCCCGGGTAATGAATGTCCCCCTACTCCCAGGTCCGGGGAGGTCATTGTGTTTTTGGATCATATATCTCGAGGCTTCTCTCCCCCCGGTTCAAAGTTTTTCCGGGATGTTCTTGCTGCTTTCCAACTGCACCCGCAAGATATTGGACCCAATTCTGTCTCAAACATCTGTGACTTCCAAGTGTTTTCTGAGGTCTATCTGCAAGAAGAACCTTCTGTCGATCTATTCCGGGATTTCTTTCATTTGAACCGGCGCACCGAGTTTACCAGCGGACCACATCAGGAGCTCGGTGGCGTTAGAATTCAGAAGAGGAGAGATGTGGTGTTTCCTCATGCCGCTTTACACACTCACCCAAAAGAGTGGAATAAGTCATGGTTTTACTGCATTGACACTTCTCCTGAAGGGGAGAACCCTCTACCGGGTTACCGTGAAACCCGTATTCCGGAGAATCATCCTTTACCACAACGGCTTGGCGCTGCTGAACGGACCCGGTTTTCGTCACAACTTTCCAAGTTAAGAGCTTTCATGGCTAATGGTTTGATTGGAACTGACTTTCTACGTTGTTGGTTGTCTTGGAGCATCCTTCCCCTGAGCCGGCGATCACAGCTAATGTGCAAATATTCTGGCAAACCGGATGATCCTCAGAGGTTTACCAAGGAAAAGCTTTCTGAATCAGAAGTTATAGAATCAGCCAAGAAAATTCTCAATGTTTCTCTGGCAGACTGCAGCAAGGTCGGGCTAGCTCCATATTATAAGAAGAACAAGCCGCCTGCAGTAAGTCTCACCTTACCCAGTATTTGTAATTCGTCTCTTTTAAACCGTCTTTCAATTGTCTTTCCTTCTTTTGATTAGGCTGAGGACCCCTTCTGGAAGAGGAAACCTCAGGAGAAAACCGGCAAACAGGTTCGCCGAAAAACCTTCGCTAATAAGAAAAGAAAAGCAGCTGTTGACGGCGGTTCTCCCACTGAAGATGATGATCCGGATTCCGAGGTATGCTTTAATCCGGTTTAAATTTTGCTTTCATGTACTTGTAATTGTATCTAATGATACCTTTCCACAGGAGTTGCCTGAAGGTGATAACCCGGCTGAAATTGAGGTAACCCTTCTTTCCTCTGACTCAGAACCTCTTCCACAAAAAAGTCGTCGGACCGTCCGGAAGTACCAATTTTCTCATCCTTATGCTCAGTTGGACCCTAACTTTATTTTGAAGAAACAACAGCACGAAGCTCTTCGCCGGACCACTCGCCACAGCGGCTTGGCGGTGGAGTCATCCGGGATTTCTTTAACTCCGGTTCGAAAACGCCGTGCTGAGGCGATACTTTCTCCGACCCCCCCTTCATCCCAAGGCCGGGCTTATCCGAAAACCTCTTAAACCGTCTGATCCTGATTATCAGGAAACTCCACTGTCTTCTTCCGGTGAATCGACTGCCACACAGCTTCCTCCTTTAAAGACTGTCCCAGGGTAATTTTCTTCACTTCTTCCGGTTTATGATCCCTTTTACTTTATAATGTCAACTCATTTTGCCTACTTTTCCAGCAAACCGAAACCCAGCAAGAAGCCCAAGGCAAATAAGCCTCCTGCCGAACCCACTGCAGATGACCCGGCTGCTAATCCGTCAACCACTGTTCCTTCAGAGGGTGAGCCCGTAGCTCCTCTTGAAGACCCTGCACCAACAGACCACCTCTCTGCTCCTGAGAATCCTACTGCTGAAGACGTCCATAATCCACCAAGTCTGGCCCGGGTTAACCCTCCTCAGATCGATCCGGCGTCTCCTAATCCGGCCCATACTGCCACTCCTCCAAATGCACCTTCATCTCGTGATGTTGTGGTAACCGGGGCTGCCTTTGTTGCTCCGGCTGAACCCACCGTTTTAGCCAAACATACGGCTAAAACGGAAAAGCTAACTCAGGAAAAGGGGAAATGGAGCACTGAGATATCTAGCCTTTCCGGCATGAGCGCTCAAGAAATTTACTCTGGGTATCTGAACCGGCTCCACAGCAGCCGGGATTATGAAGCCAACCTGGTTAACTTAATGAGGGAAAAGTATGAGGTAAACTTCTTCTTCTGACTTTTGTTCTTTTGACGTGTCTCTATCTCATGACATCCCCCAAGTTCCGGTTTAGCTGAGTGCTGAAGGTGAACCGGAGCTTTGTAGATTGAACCGTTGATCTTTACATTAGCCCCCAAGTATCAAGTAGATAACTTGTTTATGTATTTGATACTTGTAAAAAGTTGCTGACGATACTTCAACTATGCATTAGCCCCCAAGTGTCAAGCAGACAACTTGTTTGTGTGCTTGAGACTTGTAACTTTGAATTACTATTCTTAACTGCTTCAATTGCCATTAGCCCCCAAGTGTCAAGTAGACAACTTGGTTGTGTGCTTGAGACTTGTCTAATTTTTACCTCTTGTTTTTTAACTGTGTTTGCAGGCTGAGTTGAACCGGAAAGCTCTTGAACTCAATGAACTTCGTAGCCGTCTTACTGAAACAGAGTCTGCCGCCTCAAAGGCTAAAAAAGAACTTCATGTGAGCTTAAAGACTGCTGAAGACTTTAAGAAATACTTTGAAGAAGAGCGGACCGCTTTTGAGGTCCAAAAGAAAGATCTGGAGAAACGGGTTCAGGATGCTGAAGGAGCACTTAATCCGGTTACTGAGGAATTGACCGGTTTAAAACGGCAAATTGACTTGATGACCTCTGCTGTCTTTGGTGAGTATAATCTTAACTCCTGCTTTATCTTTGTAATTTCCATTTCTTGCCGGTTTAACTATGATAATTGTGTGCAGGTCGCCGTGTCTCCCATCTTGGGGATGACTTACGGAAAAAACTTAAAGCTTGCTATACTTTGGTCGAACAGCTGTACTCCGGGACTCAAAGGATTATCAGTGCCACTTCTTTTGGTAAACCGGCCCCTACGACGATCCAAGATACTTTGAACAAGTTGTCTGTTTTGCCGGTTCGTCTCGAAGAAGTCAAGAAATCTGCTGCGCGGGGTGGTGCTCTTCTGGCCCTTACGAGGGCTAAGGCTTGGGTCCCGGATCTTGATCCGGAGGAGACTTTCACCGGATTCCCGGATACAAAGGAGGACGGCTCACCTTTTACCGAAACGGATCTCTATGCCCTGACGAAAGAGATGCGCCCACTCGCCAGCAAGCTTGCCGCTCAATCGGATTTGTCCAGATATCATCCAGGATACAATTTGCAGAACGAGCGGGTGGAGCGACTGGTTTACGATACCGTCAACTTAATTCCGCCGGTTCGTCCTCACACCTTTGCTCCTGACATTGATCCTGCTGAACTTATCAACGATGAGGTGTATTTCCGGGCCTTGGCGAAGATTGATTGGCGTGCGTCGGACTTCCAACCGCTTCACGAGGATGAAGATGTTCCGGATCAAGGCGATGGCCAGCCGTCTCAGCAAGGAGAAGCATAACTTCGAATTTTATTGCTGTAATCATAACCTATATTCCGTCAAACAATGTTTCCAAACCGTTGGGCTCGTCATGCCTTGTAATAGGTTAGCCGAAACTTAATGTGCTTCGATCCGAATATTTTGTCTTTATGAAATACTCGCCGGTTGACCTGTTGTCTGATATTTGTTGCCTTCCTCTGCTTATACAGAAACAATACCGAAAATATGTCCTAGTGGATTACCACTGGATGGATTAACTTGTTCTCTTAAAACATCAAATAAGCATATTTTTACTAAAAATAACTTTTATACTTGAGATTTATATGTGGCCAATACTCTTTTAAACCGGTAGGACTTTAAAGTCGCTTTATGAAGATCTTCATGGATCCAAGTAGAAACTCGAAATTCTCCGGTCCATCTTGATGATAAATCCGGTTCATCTTGTTTCGGAAAGTTGTAACTTTTGCCTGATACGCGATCCGGGTTTTAATGAACGTCGGTTTACTTATGTTGGTATTCATGATCCAGACTTTCCATTTCATAGATATGTGGTCAACTTGTGTAGCTGTTCCACTCCGGTTTAAAAGGTTATAAAACACAAAAACATCGAAAATATGCAAATTTTGCAAATAAGACCATGTAGTCGAGGCTTTTTCAAGAGCTGCCAGGCTCAAAGCAAGGTTCAGCCAATCACTGGGACGCGGATTGGCCGACACTCCCAGAGGGCCTAGCCAATCACTGAACGTGGAATTATCCAACTTTTCAGAGGGCCGAAAGAACCGGAAATAAAAACTGAGCCAATCACTGGGATGCGGATTGGCCGACACTCCCAGAGGGCCTAGCCAATCACTGAACGTGGCATTATCCAACTTTTCAGAGGGCCGAAAGAACTATGAAACTAATCCGATCACTGGGATTGGATGATACCACTCCCAGAGGGCCTCCAGGGTTCCTCCTGAACCGGTGGGTCAATGTACAAACCGAGCCAATCACTGGGACGCGGATTAGCCGACACTCCCAGAGGGCCTAGCCGATCACTGAACGTGGCATTATCCAACTTTTCAGAGGGCCGATAGAACTATGAAACTAATCCGATCACTGGGAGTAGATGATACCACTCCCAGAGGGCCTCCAGGGTTCCTCCTGAACCGGTGGGTCAATGTAAACCAATCACTGAACGTGGATTTATCCAACTTTTCAGAGGGTCTCCAAGGTTCTTCCTGAACCGGTGGGCAATTCGTGAAGCCTTTTCTCCTTGAACCGGATATGATCTCATGTTCTTGAGAGTTTTATTGCTCCTTTGCATATTCTGCAAAAAATCAATTTCTAAACCGGCCAATATATTGAAATATGGTATCTGATAATAAACTTGTATGTATATAGGTTGCTTTCATAAGATTTTTTGCATATGGAAAAAGGGCTAAGCCCCCGGTTTACCGAGGGTGCCAGTTTATTCATTACTCATAATATATACATAGGATACATTGGAGCACGTAGCTCAAGTATAATATGGCCGTAATTGGGCGATGTTCCACGGCCTCTTCGTCTCTTCTTCCGATGTCTGTGAATCCTTGTGTTCCCGAACGTCCACCAAGTAATATGAACCGTTGTGTAGATTCTTGCTGACCACAAAGGGCCCTTCCCACGGTGGGGATAGTTTGTGCATATCTGTTTGATCTTGGATGAGCCGGAGTACCAAGTCACCCTCCTGGAATGTCCTTGTTCTAATCCGGCGGCTATGATATCTGCGCAGGTCTTTCTGATAAAGCGCCGATCGTGCTGCAGCTATATCACGCTCTTCATCCAGCCGGTCTAAACCGTCCTGTCTTGACTCTTCATTGATCGCTTCCACATAAGCCGTCACCCTTGGTGAATCATGACGTATATCGCTCGGAAGAACTGCTTCAGCACCATAAACCATGAAGAAAGGCGTGTAACCTGTAGACCTGTTTGGCGTAGTATTAATACTCCAAAGAACATATGGCAACTCCTCAACCCAACATCCTGGGGTTCTCTGCAAAGGTGTCATAAGCCGGGGTTTGATACCTCGCAAAATTTCCTGATTTGCCCTTTCGGCTTGACCGTTGGTTTAGGGGTGAGCCACAGAAGATACGTCTAAGCGAATATGTTCTCTTTGACAAAATTCCTTCATCTCACCTTTAGATAAGTTAGTACCATTATCTGTGATGATGCTGTGTGGGAAGCCAAACCGGAAAATTACTTTTTTGATGAATTTGACTGCCGTCGCCGCATCACACTTGCTTATAGGCTCCGCTTCAATCCACTTTGTGAACTTGTCTACTGGCACCAGTAGATGAGTTTTCTGATCTTGGGATCGCTTGAAGGGCCCAACCATATCAAGCCCCCAAGTTGCGAAAGGCCAAGTTATTGGTATCATCCGGAGTTCCTGTGCCGGAACCAGAGCACGCCTTGAGAATTTCTGACAAGCATCACACTTCCGGACCAGATCTGCCGCATCTGCATGTGCAGTTAACCAATAGAAACCATGTCGGAATGCCTTAGCCACCAATGATTTTGAACCGGCATGATGACCACAATCCCCTTCATGAATCTCCCGAAGAATCTCACAACCTTCCTCAGCTGAAACACATCGTTGAAATACTCCAGAAGTACTACGATGGTGGAGTTCTGCGTTAGCAATTGTCATGGACTTAGAGTGCCGGATTATCTGTCGTGCTTCCTCTTCATCATCTGGCAACTCTCCTTGGCTTAAATATGCCAAATAGGGCAGTGTCCAGTCCGGAATAATATGGAGTGCTGCAACTAACTGTGCCTCTGGGTCCGGAACAGCCAGGTCTTCTTCCGTAGGTAACTGAACCGAAGGACTGTGCAATTCATCCAAAAAGTGTTTGGTGGCACTGGTTTACGTTGCGACCCTAGCCGGCTTAAAGCGTCGGCCACTTCGTTCCTCCGCCGGTCTATATGATCCACCTGATATCCTTTAAAGTATCCTGCGACTGCTTCAACATCTCATCTATAAGCCGCCATGAGGGGATCTCTTGAATCCCACTTGCCAGAAACTTGCTGTGCCACCAAATCTGAGTCACCCAGGCACTTAACCCGGCTCAAGTTCATCTCCTTTGCTAGCCGCAAGCCATGAAGTAATGCTTCATATTCCGCTGCATTATTAGTACAAGGAAATAATAAGCGGAGAACATAGCAGAATTTATCACCTCTGGGGGAAGTTAAGACAACTCCAGCCCCCGAGCCCTCCAACTGTTTTGAACCGTCAAAGTGAATCGTCCAATAAGTAAGATCCGGCTTCTCCTCGGGAGTCTGCAACTCCGTCCAGTCATTTATAAAGTCCACCAACGCCTGAGATTTTATAGCAGTGCATGGTACATATTTCAACTCATGTGGGCTGAGCTCAATGGCCCACTTTGCTATTCTGCCCGTAGCTTCCCTGTTCTGGATTATATCCCCCAACGGTGCTGAACTAACCACAGTTATTGGATGTCCTTGGAAATAGTGCTTCAGCTTCCGGTTTGCCATGAACACCCCATATACTAACTTCTGCCAATGAGGGTATCTCTGCTTGGACTCAATGAGCACTTCACTTACATAATAAACCGGGCGCTGAACCGGGTGCTCCTTCCCTGCTTCCTTGCGCTCAACCACAATTGCAACGCTGACCGCTCGTGTATTAGCAGCAACGTATAACAGCAAAGGCTCCTTGTCAATGGGCGCAGCCAAAACCGGCGGTTTTGCTAGTTGCCGTTTCAGATCCTCAAATGTTGCATTTGCCTCATCACTCCAGATAAACCGGTCTGTTTTCCTCAACATCTGGTAAAGCGGGATCGCCTTCTCTCCCAAGCGACTGATGAACCGGCTTAACGCTGTGATCCGGCCAGCTATGCGTTGAACATCGTTGACACAAACCGGTTTAGTCAAAGACGTGATGGCTTTGATCTTCTCTGGGTTAGCTTCTATTCCTCTGTTTGAGACCAAGAATCCCAGAAGCTTACCAGCCGGAACACCAAAAGCACATTTTTCCGGATTAAGCATCATCCTGTAAGCCCAAAGATTATCAAAGGTTTCCTTGAGATCCTCTATCATTGTCCCTTCTTTCTTCGATTTGACCACAATGTCATCCACATAGGCATGAACGTTCCTCCCTATCTGCCCCTTCAAACAATTCTGAACGCAACGTTGATAAGTTGCCTGTGCACACTTAAGCCCAAAAGGCATAGACACATAGCAAAAAGCACCAAAAGGAGTTATGAAAGCTGTCTTCTCTTGGTCTTCCACCGCCATCTTGATCTGGTGATACCCTGAATATGCATCCAGAAAACTTAGCCGCTCACACCCCGCCGTGGCGTCGATGATCTGATCGATGCGAGGTAGAGCAAAAGGATCAGTTGGGCAAGCCTTATTGAGGTCCGTGTAGTCCACACACATCCTCCACTTCCCATTCTTCTTTAAAACCAGCACCGGATTAGCCAACCACTCCGGATGAAAAACTTCCACTATGAACCCTGCGGCCAAAAGTCTGGCCACTTTTTCTCCTATAGCCTTACGCCTCTCTTCGTTGAAGCGGCGCAGATACTGTTTAACCGGTTTAAACTTCGGATCAATGTTTAACTTGTGCTCAGCGAGTTCCCTCGGTATACCTGGCATGTCAGAAGGTTTCCATGCAAAGATATCCTGGTTCTCACAGATGAACTCGATGAGCGTGCTTTCCTATTTGGGATCAAGTTTAGCGCTAATAGTGAATTGCTTAGACGAGTCTCCAGGCACAAAATCAACTTGCTTGGTCTCTTCAGCTGACTTAAACTTCAACGCCGGATCATGCTCGGCAGTTGGTTTCTTCAGCAGAGTCATATCTGCCGGATCAACATTATCTTTATAAAATTTTAGCTCTTCGGTGGCACATACTGCTTCTGCATAAGCTGCATCACCTTCCTCACATTCCACTGCTATCTTGTGACTTCCATGAACCGTGATCGTGCCCTTATGACCTGGCATCTTAAGCTGCAAATAAACATAACACGGCCTAGCCATAAACTTAGCATAAACCATCCTTCCAAACAGAGCATGATATGGACTTTTGATCTTGACGACTTCAAAAGTGATCATCTCCGACCTAGAATCATATTCGTTCCCAAAGGTAACTTCCAAGTCAATCTTTCCAACTGGATAAGCTGACTTACCTGGGACCACTCCATGAAACATCGTGTTTGATTGCCTTAGCTTCTTATCTGTCAGACCCATACGACGGAAAGTCTCATAATATAAGATATTGATACTGCTACCACCATCCATGAGAACTTTAGTAAATTTGTAACCCCCCACTTGAGGTGCTACTACCAAGGCTAAATGGCCCGGATTATCCACCCGCATTGGGTGGTCTTCTCTACTCCATACAATAGGTTGCTCCGACCATCGAAGAAATTGCGGTGTTGCCGGTTCTACTGCATTAACAGCCCGCTTTAAAACCTTCTGGTCTCTCTTACACAGACTTGTGGTGAAGACATGATATTGCCCACTGCTTAACTCCTTCGGATTACTCTGATATCCGGATTGCGGCTGCTGTTGCTGACGCTGTTGCTGCTGATTTCCCTGATTATTATAACTTCCTTGGCCCTGCTGCTGATTATTCTGATTATTGTAACCACCTTGATGATGTGATTGATTGCCCTGACCATTATAGTTTCCTTGATTATTTTGGCCGCCTGCCCGGGGTTGATAACCACCGTTATTGCCCCTATATCCTGATCCGGAGCTGTTCCCCTGATGACCCGGACCATAAAATCCAGGCCCTGAGCCGCCATGTGGGGGTCGATTAGGAGGATTGAAACGGCCCGCTATTGCCTTCATAAGGGGTAGGGATGGCAATGGGTCGGGTTTGGTGCGGGTGGATCTGGTCCAAATCCAACCCATGACCCACCTTCCTACCTTCTACCCATCCACCAAAGTATCCATGGGCACAACTTGTGCCCATGCCCAAACCCATTGGATATCCAGATACCCGTGGAGCTCCACGGGCATAGAAAAATCAGCATGAAGCCTTCCCAAATATCAAATTAACTCATCATCGTTCATTCACAAATGACAACATAAGGTATATGAATAAGTACGCAACAAGTACACACACACACACAATGACAACTCAAATAGTCGAATAGTAAGAAACTTATCTTCAATCTTATTTCATCAAGAAAACTGAAGTAGACCAGGCAATGACAAGTTGACAACTCAAGCAGTATCATAGTAGAATTCTGGTCTTAAAATCTTATTACATCAGAACCAAAGTTGTAAGATCTTATTAATCACAATCGAAGTTGCATAAATGAAGGGTGTAACATATTTCAAAATTTTAAATGCACTTCCACCAGTACGTGCACTAGTAATTGGACACCCAGCCACATGTCGACATGAGCACACTTGCCTCCATTAGTCTTCAGTGATGATGGGCTCATTTTCATCCTGAGATAAAAAAGGAAAGCATTAATAAACAAGTTAATTTTGACTGCACATCCATGAATGATGAAAACGTGGCATCTAATCTAAGTCCAACCATCAAACACACATTCAGAAGTATATATCTTAAAAGAAGTAGTGCACTGACCACACATCACTTGTTTTTTAAACGTATAAACCATACCCAACAGAATAAATTGAGATGAGAACAAGAAGTTACCATCACTTCTTCTTCATCCTCAAGAACAGATTGAACCGCTTGCAAAGCAAAGTTGATATCACCTAATGCAAAGATGAAGCAAAAAATTAATTTATGCATAGCACAAAGAAACTGAATACAAATTGGTAATTGACAAGATTACCTAACATGTCCGCTCGTGACCAAGCTTGCATACAGATAAGAGCTTCAGCTATGCTTGGTGTAAGCCGACTGCGATGTGCACTAAGTAACCTCCCACTAGTACTAAACACTGACTCCGATGCCATAGATGTAACAGGGATGGGTAATATATCACGAGCAATCTTCTGCAAAGTAGGGTACTTGGCACCTCCAACTTTCCACCAATTAATAATATCAAAATCTGCTGTTCTACGAATAAGGGGCTCATTCAAGTACATGTCCAATTCAGTGTGAACTTGAGAAGGAGCAACAGGTTGTGAAGAC
This sequence comes from Secale cereale, assembly GCA_902687465.1. Lineage (NCBI taxonomy): Eukaryota > Viridiplantae > Streptophyta > Magnoliopsida > Poales > Poaceae > Secale > Secale cereale. Next base: position 556,442,841 of record LR738711.1, read on the forward strand.
AAGTATTGCTCAAATGCACCCAAAATTTCATCCACACCACCATTATGAACAGCTGGGGTGCTTCCAACAGTAGATGTTTCGACACACTGAGATACATCTTGATATTCAGCCAACAAATCTAGCATTAACTTCTTTATTTTATCAACTTCTATGGATGCATGTTCAACATATGCATCTTGTAATGTGGATCAAGGACGGTGGCAATAGCCATAAGACCATGGACATCTGTCCAATACTTCTCGAACTTGTCTTTCATTTCCTTAGACATAGCTTTTATTACACTATGTTTACTAGTTTCCCATTTACGAATTGCCAACTGAATGCCACATATTTGCGGGAAGAAAAGACTAGCTGTAACATACGAAGTGCCTGACAACAACTCTGTGACATCAAAGAATACTTTCAGCCTATCACAAACCTCCTTAGCAAAGACCCAATCTTGTCCGGTTGGACAAGTAAACTTCTTTTCACGTATTGAAAGTCTTTCAAAAACATCTTTGTATTGCAATGCACCTTTTAACATTATGTAGGTATAATTCCACCTAGTTTTACAATCAAGAGCCAATCTACACGTGTATTCATTGTTCAAAAGCCGTGCCATCTTTTCAAACTTCTCATGTCTTTTAGGTGTGGCTGACCAAAATGCAACACTATCTCGTACCCTCTCAATCCCTTTTTCCATGACATCCAATCCATCTTTTACAATCAGATTTAATATATGAGCAGCACAACGCATATGCAACAAAGTTCCTTGCAACATAAGAGAAGAGGTGTCTAACTTATCTGTCAGAATTTCCATAACCTTGTCATTTGATGTACAATTGTCCAAGGTCACCGTGGATATCTTCTTCTCAAGGTGCCACTCAACAAGACATGCATGTAGTGCTTTGCATATAACCTCAGCATTGTGTGGACATGGAACATAAACAAATCTACGCAATAAAAAAAGAAAATATTTAAGTTCAAAGTAAAAATAATGAATACATCTATTTCAGAATAACAATGATTTAGATATAGACATGGTTACCTCATTAGGACGCTCTTTAGGTTCCATGAAGCGTCAATATAATGTGCCGTTACAGCCACATAACCCCTCTTTTGATGGCCAGCCGTCCACGAATCTGTTGTGATGGCTACTCGGTTCTCAAACTTTGCAAAGTACTTCACCATGCTATTCTTTTGGACACCAAACATATTTATGATGTCCTGCCTAATGGTATTTCTAGACACCACCTTGAACATTGGTTGCAAAGTACCAAAAAATTTCCGGAATCCAGCATGATCAACAATAGACAGAGGGTACTCATGCACACATATCATCAATGCAAGTTCCTTTCTAGCAAGTTCTTGATCAAAAACATAGGTCTCCAAATTTACTTTCCCATCCCCACATTTTGATAACTTTAATTTGCTTTGTTGTGGACCCACTGGTGCATGCCGAGCCGGACAATTATTACGATGAGTCCTTAAGTGTGACGTACCAGAGGTTGATTCTGCAGCATAGGGCTTATGACAACAGTTGCATATTGCTTGCCATTTCCCATTGATTAGTTCTTTCTTGAAATCATCCCATACATCTGATGTACGCTTCCTTTTAGAACCGGTCAGTTTTGGCTGCTCCACTGCTGTACTGGTACCCTCTTGTGGAGTTGAACTTGCGACCACGGCAGCTCCAGCCACGCATGAGGCATCCGCTGTAGGAGCAACGCTGTTTTCCGGAGCTGACAAAAGAATGCAAGATGCCATCAATTCAGTGCTCTCATGCAGAAATGATATTACACATAAGTCTCATGCAAAAATTGTTGATCTAGCACTAATGTTTTGGATTGGGTATTAGAGATAAATTATATGAGTGGAAGTTATCTAGAGCAAAAATTCATTATAGATAAGGCTCCTTCATGACAATAAAGCTAGATAATGAATATTTTAATAAGAAATGAAAAATCTGCATGGTAATGGTCAGTAGATGGTTTGCAATTATAGCAAAGATGTTGATAATAAAGCTAGTCTATGACAAAATTTAATAAGAACAGTAAATTGTACAAAGGTGATGTGAGTGAATTGTTTCTAGTTCTAGAATAAATACTATTATTAAAGCTAGTTCATGACAAAATTTAATAAGAAAATAAATTCTACAAATGCAACATAACACAGTTTATGCTAGTTTATATAAAATCTCTCAAGTCTCAGAGATCACAATCACTGAGTTGCAAAAACTGTAGCAATAACCATTTTCGGTGCTAATGGTGCTGCCGTCGACACCCTGTTGCTCGCCGGTGCTCGGCAACTCCACTGTTGGATGCCGACCTCGCAAACTCCTCCGTGGGACAATAAGACTCCCGCCCCTGCCCTTCCCATGGTTTCCCTTGCCCCCTTCCATTGAAGATTTAGTCCTGCTCAAGGAAACAGAGCACGCAGCGGCAACTTGGTCAGGAAGAGATTGGCCACCGGTTGGGGAAGGAGAGAGGGAGTGGGACGGGGTCAAGACCTTGGGTGTGTTGCCGTCTGCGGTCGCCGAAGTGCTGGTCGCCGAGGCCTGTCGCCGTCCGCTGATGCTGGTCGTCGTCTCGCCAAGGCCGGTCGTGTTGGGGAGGGAGATGGAGTGATGGATCCAGGATGCTGGTCGCCGCGGCAAGTCGCTGAGGCCGGTCGCACAGGGGTGGACGGCTAGGGAGGCGGGGGCCGCGGCTGTGATTTGTGAGGAGCAGAGGCAGAGCACCGCCGCGCTGGAGAGGAAAAGGGAGGTGGACTCGGGGTGATTGGGGTTGACAGATTAGGTTTGTGGCCTTATGGGATTGTGGGGGATTAGGGAACATGGGCCGCCGGGCTTTGAGCCTTTGACTTCTGTTACCGCGAGAGATTGAGGTTGGACATATGCTTAGTCCTGTGTCGCTGTCATATGGTCCCACCTTTCATATGGGTATCCATTGGATATCCATGGAGAAAAAATTATACCCATGCCCAACCCGGCTGTTGGCGGGTATCCAGATCCACGGATCCATGGGCAGAAATGCGCTCCATACCCTTGCCCATTCGGGTCGGGTATCCACGGATATCCAGATCCATGGGTCAAATTGCCATCCCTAATAAGGGGTATGCACTCTCTCATGGTATGCTTCGCCACCTTCCCTTTTCCGCTATGCTTTGGACAAGGCTGATCTAACTCCTCCTCCCAGCCAAAAGCTCCTCCGCCGGTTTGTGAAGCTGGATCTCCCGGACTACGCTGAAAACCACCTTGAACTTGAGTGTTAGCCACGAAGTCTGAACCACCCTCTGCTTTCCGTTTACCCAAAAAACCTGAAGTAACCGGATTGATCGGTGCCGATTTACCAGACTTGCCAACCTTCCCAGCCTTGTCTCCTTCTGCTTCCGGATATTTTGTGTTATCAGAGTCTCCGTATTTCACCAGGGCACTCATTAAAGTTCCCATATCATTGCAGTCCCTTTTAAGCCGTCCGAGTTTTAATTTTAAATATTCAAACCGGCAATTGTTCTCCAATGTCACTATTGCCGTACTAGGATTAATACCATTCGAAGAGTGTGAAATCTCTGCTACTCTCCGTACCCAAGCTGCTGTAGACTCCTGCTCTCCTTGCACACAAGCTGCTAGATCTATCACTGACATCGGCTGTTTGCATGTATCCTTGAAGTTTTTGATAAACTGGCTGCGCAGTTCCCCCCATGATCCAATAGAGTTCGGGGGTAGAGCTTTCAGCCAGGTCTGGGCCGTTCCCTCGAGCATCATAGTAAAATATTTGGCACAAGCCGATTCATCCACGTCCAGCATCTCCATGGCCATCTCATAACTTTCAACCCAAGCTTCCGGTGGTAAATCGGCTGTGTAGTTAGGTACCTTGCGGTGCCCTTTGAAATCTTTGGGCAGCTTGACACTCCGTAAAGCGGGGATAAGACACTGCACCCCAAAGGAACTCGTCGTAACCCCTGTCTCTGCAGTGGCTGTATGAACCGGCGTCGCTTGACGAATCTCCTCCCTGGCACCTGATCTGGCCCGGTTTATGTCTGGAGCTGGCATCGCCGCCCCTGCCGGATTATCCTGCCTGCGCTGATGTCTCCTACGCTCACTGCTAGATACTTCTGGCTCTTCCCAATGCCTAGTATAACTTTGGCTGGGACGCGGTGTTGAATGTAACCTTTCCCTGCTATGAGAATATGCTTGCTGCTGCATCAACGCCGTATTAAGTAGCTTCTAGACCCTGCGCGCCTCTATCGCCACCGGAGACGTCTCTTCCGCAGGTAAAGCGGCCAAACGCGCCGCTGCTGCAGCAATGTTATCCAAAGGGTTTGAATAATGACCTGGAGGGACGGGAACATAAGGCGCCGACGTAATCTGGTGCTCCCATTCTGCGGTGGGTTGCTGAACCGGCTCCTCCCTGGCCGGGGGTTCCCTCCGGTTTAAAGCCGGATTGTTACTAGTCCCAGCCCCAGGTGTCCTGAACAGATTCGCTGCTTCATAAACCGGCGGTATACGGGACCGATACTTTCGTCCCCTTACTCCTTCCATAGAAGCTTGCTCCATCCTTAAGTAAAAGGCTTGATCATCCAATTCCGCTTGTCTCACCGCTATCATCTCTCTTTCTGCCTTCAGGTCTTCCTTTAACTGATCAATCCGGCCTTTCAACTGAAGGAGCTCTGCATCATGATGCGCCTTGTCTGCTGGAGCTACCGCTTCCATCGCTTTAGCTGTGAACTCCTCGATCAAGGTGGATAGAACTTCAGTAAGTGAGGGGGTTGAGCCGCTTCCCCCTGCACCAGCTTCTGCTGTCGTCCCGTTCACTGGGGGCTGTGAACCGGCCATGAAGACCGCCACCCGGTTTGGCGGGTCAAAGGGGCCCAGAATACTGTTTCCATCGGACTCGCCCTCAGACCGGCCGTCCTGCAACTGATACAGAGATTCAGTTTCTCTGGATGAAGATTCGTCGCCTGAGTAGACAACTGTTGCACCATCAGATTCCGATCCGTCCTCGGCTCGACCTCTGTGGATTGCTCCAACGAACACATGCTTCTTGGCAGTTTGAATCCGGGCCGATCTCGCACGCTGAGCCGGCTCGACGATGTTGGGGAAAACGTCCGGCTCAGGCCCCGGTTCGCCGATTTTGCCGATGAAGACTTGGATGCTACCGAAGGGAACCCGGTACCCATATTCGATTGAATCAGCTTCCGGTCCCCAACCGGCGTCGTCGATGTAGATCCGGCCGCGATGACTCTTGGTCATCCGGCCGATCACGTAACCCTTGAGCCCTTCGAAGCTGCCCTTCAAGAACTCGAAACCATCGTGCACAGGCCCCACGGTGGGCGCCAACTGTCGTGGAAATAGCACGGCAGATGTCCGGTTTAGCGGACTTGATGATGGAACCATCGCACGGGTTAGCTTGAAGGGGTTCATAGCACACAAAGGACACAGAGGGTTTATACTAGTTCGGCCCCTTCGATGAAGGTAAAAGCCTACGTCTAGTTGGTTTGGTATTGCTTGGGCGTCGGATTACAGGGAGCGGAATCGCTTGCCTGCGTCACGACGGGTTGATTGTTGCTTGTCCCTGAACCGTCGCCGGGTCGTCCCTTTATATAGAGGGTATGCCTGGTCCGGTTTACAGAGTCCCGAGGCCGGCTCATATTTGTGCCCGCCTCGGTCTCTGTCTTTCCTTCCTTATCTCTCAAGTTACATCATGGGGCGGTTTACAAACCTTACTTCTATACATGGGCTCTAAGATCTTTATGGGCCGTAGCCTTTACTAAATATTACAAACAAGTATAATATTAACAAAGCCGGTTTATACTAGCCGGTTTATACCTGCTAGTCATATCCCTGACAAGGGTGGTTCATCCTAGTTTGCCTTGACGGTCACATTGAGTGGAATCCATTGAGGGTGATTCCTCGGGTTTTCCCCCTTAACGTTTGGACACACGGTTACCTTGACTTTTACCCCAGTCCCTTGTGGAAGTCGGGCGGGCCTGGAGAGAACCCGTGAGAGATACCTGTGAAAGCCGGGCGGGCCTGGAGAGCATCCACGAGAGTTACCGTGGCACTTGGCTATTTAGCGGTAACATCCAGGTTGTGCTGGTAGCTCCGGACTTGTCCCGACAGCTATCACTATGTTAATAATGCACTCCGAGGTTTGGGGATTTGATCTGAGTTGGCAATTGGCCTATACACACTAACTGCCACGTGTGAACAAATATGGGCACTCAGCACTGTACGTTTCTTCCGAAAGCTCTGTCAGACGTCCAATTCAGCATTGTGGCAGGGCCGGATCGCGCCATCCAGGCAGAGGTGGTGCTGGTATTCCCCTGCGCACAATGACCTAGAGTGCAAAGGGCGATGGGCCCAAGACACCTGAGAGCTTAGGATGTAGATCGACGGGGACCTCTTTGTGGAGCTGTCAGGCCCAAGATGTGTTAATATCCCGATCACGTGACACTTACGTGATTGGGGCACAACCGCATTTCGGGCGCTTAGCAAGATGGATATCATTACATCGTACCATTACTCACATACATGGGGGATACAACAATACATACAAGGCACATGAATACACCAACATCAATACAAGGCATCCGACTATGGCTGCAAACAAAAAAAGCACAATGACATCCATCTGCTATCCCAGGCTGCCGACCCGGAACCTAACCCAAGACTGAAGAAGAAGAAGAAGTAAGAACTCCAACACAACGATCATCGCTCTCACGTCAAGACATCGGAAAACCTGCACCTGCAACTGTTGTTGTAGTATCTGTGAGCCACGAGAACTCAGCAATCCCATAACCATGGGTAACAAGACTAGCAAAGCTTAATGGGAATGGAAGAGGTAAAGTGGTGAGGTTGCAGCAGCGGCTAAGCAATATATGGTGGCTAACTTACGAGTGCAAGAATAAGATGAGCATCTACGCAAGCGGTCGCAAACTAGTAGTGATCGCTAAAGATCCTAAACTACTTACGAGTCAAACATAACCCCACCGTGTTCTCTTCTCAAAGTGAAAAGAGACAGTCACGGTTACTCACACAGTTGTGTGTTTTACTTCGGATCCTGTGCCAAGTTTTCTACAATCGGACATTAACAAATTCCAATCTGCCACATAACCGCGGGCACGGCTTTGGAAAGATCATAACCCTGCAGGGGTGTCCCAACTTAGCCCATAACAAGCTCTCATGCTCAGCTGAAGTAATAATATTATCATTACCCCTTATCTTAGGGACAATCCGATCAGGCTCTGTATCCCGGTGCACAAGACATTTCGACAATGGTAAAAAAAAAGTCCAGCAAGACCTCCCGGCGTGCCGACACACTGATAGTAGCCGCGGGTATCTCGTCGCAGGCCACGTCCGGATGGGCAATACGTACAGCAACCGAAGACCCCAGATAACTGGGTGGCACCGCAAGTGGCTCTAGTTTGGGACCAACACCATCAGCACTGGCCCCTCCTGTATGTAGAAGAATCCTCGGGTATCTCTAACTCCCTATGCAATTAATTAATTAATTAAGTTTTTATTATGTTCTAATAAAACCAATGTTGGGCCTTGCTAGAGAAGTTTTATTCAAAGACGAACTGTCAAGAGGTCCCCATATACCCAACCCTGTAAGGAACGCAAAATCAAGGAACATAATGCCGGTTTATCGGCTCCTAAGGTGGCATGAGTGGAACAAAACACCGAGCAAAAGGCCAAGCCTTCCACCCATGCCAAGTATATAGGTGTGTTAATAATAATAATAGATATTGTGATATTCCAACAACAAGTTCTAACATGGAACGATCTTCATCTTTACCTGCAACTAACAACGCTATAAGAGGGGCTGAGCAAGCGGGTAACATAGAGAAACAATGGTTTGCTAGGAAGGTTTCAAAGGTTAGAGGTTTCATGGCAACAAGGAGAGGGCGCAGAATAGCTATAAGTTGCTCGAGCGGGGTTTAAAGGGGGCGTGCTCACCGAGTGGGCCTGGGCCCAGGGAGTAGAGGAGGAGGAGGCAGGCCGGGGCTGGGCGTCACTGGGCCGGGAGTTGGGCCAGGCCGGCTGGAGGGAGGCGAGGTCGTCCCATGCGTACGAGGCAAGCGGCCCGGCTGGGAGTCGACCTCCTCCTGCTCGCTCGAGCAAGGAGCGGCGGCCATGGCAGCGCCGGCGACGGCGGGCCTCGGGGAAGGCCGGCGGCGAGCGCAGCCAGGCGGATCCGGGCGTGAGGCCCCCGGATCTGGCGACGGCGGGGCCGGCGCGAAGAGGAGGCAGGAGCGTTGGGCGCGCGGCGGCGGCCGATGATGCGGGCGGCGGCGGGCTCATCCAAGGCGGCGGCGTCGGGGCTCTTCGGCGGGCGGGAGTCCGGGGACGGCGGCGAGGAGATCGGCGGCGGGGCACTCCGACGTGCTGGCGGCGGCGGCGCTGAGAGATGGCGGCGACGGATGCCTACGGGCGCGGGGTGGCGGTGGCCGGGCCGGACGTGTCGAGCTCCTATTGGCCCGGCGACGTGGCTGCAGGGATGGACATGTCCGGAGGCGGAGTGGACATGTCCGGCGTATGGTGGGAGCGGGGCTAGGGTTTGATGTGCGAGAATTTCGAGGGAGACACATATTTATAGGTAGAGGGAGCTAGGAGTGTCCAAATGAGGAGTGGTTCGCGGCCACGCGATCGTGATCGAACGGCCAAGAGCATGGAGGGGGTTAGAATGGGCTTGGGGGCTGTTGTAAAGGGGTGCTGGGCCAAGAGGGAAAAGGCTTTCGGCGGTTAACGCGGTTAAGCGTTGGGCTATCAAACGAACTCCGAATGCGACGAAACTTGACAGGCGGTCTACCTATGCTATAATAAGACCACACGCCAAGTTTCAACCCATTCCGAGAACATTTTTTGGCCACTCCTAAAATAAATATTCGGAGGCGCCGCGGGCGCGTGCGAGTGTGTCTGGGCTCAGAACAGACAACGGAAAGGACGAGGGAACTCGGACGGATGCAAGTTTTGAAAACATGATGATGCAACACACACGATGACATGGAAAAATGCAACACGCAAGCAGATGACATGGCAACAACGACGAATAACTAACTGACACCTGGCGCATCGGTCTCGGGGTGTCACAGGAGCCTAGGTAGTACTATGACGTGTTGATCTTTCGAGGCTAGGCATTACCCAGGAAAGTGTGCCCGGCCAGAGTAATCAAGCGTGTAGGGTAATGTGGTGCACCCATGCAGGGAAGTTATCTATTTGAATAGTTGTCTCCACAGTAATGGACGCTCGGAGATGTATCATGATCTATTACCCACCTCCAGTGTGACATGTTGATATGCTCGTGCCAATGCAGAATTAAATAAAATGATTTTGCGACCTACATCGATCCCACGTGATGCGGAGCATCCTATGGCCACCCCCATGTACACGACGACTACTCCCCATGGCCCAAGGAGACACAAGACGAGACCTCAAGTACATGACGACTACTCCCCATGACCCAAGGAGACATAAGACGAGACCTCAAGTACACGCCATTGGACACAAGGTTAACTCGCTCCATTCCGAACCTTCACTTTCCACATGTGAGACATGGCTCCTACCTCAAACATATGTGTTATGCATGACCAGGAACCAAGAGGAAAACCATGAAGCAAGAGAAAGAGCTGCCAGGAAGCTACAGGTCTCGGACGTCCGACGACCTCCAGACGACCGACGATCTCCGGACGTCTGACGCCTGGAGACTCCACCAGCCAGATCGACACCGGCCGAGGCAACCTACAGCTCCTGGATGACCGCCAGACACCGGACATCCGACACTCATCAGCGCCTAGACGACCGGCCTCCAGCGGACGTCCAACAAGTCCATCAGAGAAGAAAAACGTCAGAAGTCCGAAGACATCCGGACGACTGGACGCTCGCGAGCAACCGGACGACCGACAGTCGTGGGACGTCTGACACCTGTCTGCCCACAGTGTATCGGGACGAAGCCCATGTACCCGTCACTTACCCCTTCGTGGACCTAGACTATATATACTCCTCCACCTCCTCCTAGTTAGGGTTAGCAATGTGTTAGTGATACGTCTCCAACGTATCTATAATTTTTTATTGTACCATGCTATTATATATATTCTATTTTGGATGTTTAATGGGCTTTATTTTACACTTTTATATTATTTTTGGGACTAACCTACTAATCCAAGGCGCAGTGCAAAATGATGTTTTTTTGCCTATTTCAGTGTTTCGCACAAAAGGAATATCAAACGGAGTCCAAATAGAATGAAACCTTCGAGAGAGTTATTTTTGGAACGATATCTTCACGAGAAACTTGGAGTACAAGTCAGAGAAGAAACGAGGTGCCCACGAGGGGGCAGGACGCGCCTGTGATGGCTTGGCTTATTAGGGATGATAGACTACTCATATCAATAAGGAATTCCTTCTTTTCCGGGAGCCCATTCGGATAGAACTCCAAAGTTAAGCGTGCTCAGCTTGGAGTAGTTTCAAGATGGGTGACCGACCAGGAAGTTGCTCCCTGGTGCGCACGAGTGAGGACAAAGTGCGCAGAAAAGACTAGTATTGATATGTGAGGCCAGTCTAGATCCCGCCAGGAGTAACGACCACCGGCGGGTGTGTTCGGGGTGTTGCAAGTTGGTATCAGAGCCGACCCTCGCGGTTACACGGATGTTTGCGGACAGTTTGCAGTCATGTTGTGCATGACGTTTGTGACCCGTCGTGGCACACGGCATGGCACATGTGCTGTCCTGGAAGCATAGACGGGTGTGCTGTAATGCCCAGGATGGGACTATACCTCCTACGTGTCGAGGCACGACTTAAAGGTATAAGCCCATCCTAGAATGATCTCAAGTTTGGTATCTTTGCACGACTCATGTAAAAGAGGGATTAAATTGCAAAAGGAGATAGTTGGCTTACACTCGTCACTTCACACAATACAATACATAAGCAATTCATCATTCAAAACATCACAACCCATCTAAGGGCAAGATCCAAAGAAAGATACCAAAACAACATAAAGCCACAGGTCAGGATCGAATCCTAGTAGAAACCACTACTGATCGTCGAAACGTAACAAGCATACGGCCAAACTCTTCAACGAGCTCCCAGTGAAGAACTTGAACCAGCTTCTGCTTCAAACTCGGCTGAACCTGCATCTGGTGTTGTAGTATCTGTGAGCCACGAGGACTCAGCAATCCCATAACCATGGGTAACAAGACTAGCAAAGCTTTATGGGTAGGAAGAGGTAAAGTGGTAAGGCTGCATTAGCGGCTAAGCATAATATGGTGGCTAACTTATGAGTACCAGAATAAGATGAGAAGCTACGCAAACGGTCGCAAAAGAGGTGATCGCTAAAGATCCTAACTACATACGAGTCAAACATAACCCCACCGTGTTCTCTTCTCAAAGTGAAAAGAGACAGTCACAGTTACTCACACAGTTGTGTGTTTTACTTCGGATCATCTGTCAAGTTTTCTACAACCGGACATTAACAAATTCCAATCTGCCACATAACCGTGGGCACGGCTTTCGAAAGATCATAACCCTGCAGGGGTGTTCCAACTTAGCCCATCACAAGCTCTCACGATTAGCTGAAGTGATAAATATAATATCATCACCCCTTATCTTAGGGAAAATCCGATCAGGCTCGACATCCTGGTAGCACAAGTCATTTCGACAATGGTAAAACATGTCCAGCAAGACCTCCCGGTGTGTCGACACCCTGATAGTAGCCACGCGTATCTCGTCTCAGGACACTACCGGATGGGTGATGCTACAGGTATACCAGATACCTCGGGTTTCCCCAAGGCGGCCCTGCAGGACCCCCGTTTGGGACCAACACCATCAGCACTGGCCCCCCCTGCTATGTAGAATTAAGAATCCTCGGGTAGCGCTAACTCCCTATGCAATTTAATTAATTAATTAAGTTGTTATTATGAGCAAATTAGAACCAATGTTGGGCCTTGCTGGAGGAGTTTTATTCAAAGTCGAACTGTCAAGGGGTCCCCATTTCACCCATCGTGTAAGAAACGCAAAATCAAGGAACATAATGCCGGTTTATCGGCGCCTAAGGTGGCATGAGTGGAACAAAACACCGAGCAAAAGGCCAAGCCTTCCACCCATGCCTAGTATATAGGTGTGTTAATAATAATTATAGATATTGTGATATACCAACAACAAGTTCCCACCTGGAACGGACTTCATCTTCACCTGCAACTAACAACGCTATAAGAGGGGCTGAGCAAGCGGGTAACATAGCCAAACAGTGGTTTTGCTAGGAAGGTGTGAAAGGTTAGAGGTTTCATGGCAACAAGGAGAGGCTGGCATAAAAGATGGGTATCGCGACATGTAACGATAACATCGAGACAACTAAGCATGGCAATGGTAGTAAAGGTATCCAAGGGTATGATCATCTTCCCTGGAATCCACAAGGGAGAAGAACGGATCCATGAAGTAGACGAAGCAACAGACGAGCGAATCCTCACAACTCTGGAACGAAACCGAAGCTAACAAGAGAAGCAACCGGAAAGAAACAAACAACACGGTAAACACACAAGCATAAACATGGCATACGATGCACATCCAAGTATGATGCATGTCCGGTTTAAAAATGCATGGCATGGCAAAGTGCACAAACAAGACTACAAGTTAAGTGGAGCTCAATATGCAACGAGTTGCATATTGACGAAACACCACATTAATTATTTAATTGACTCTCAATTATTAACAAGACAAGATTAAATGTTTTTAGCATGGCAAGAGGTGAAACATAAAGAAACTACACTATTAAGACATTTTAAATGAGGTCGGAAATAACAACAACATATCCGGAAAAATCCCCATGAGCATGTTTAATAATTATTAAAGCAACAACAATTCACACATATATAATGTTGTTAACATGATGCGGATGACATGATCAAGTTTATGCAAGTCTTATTAAAAGTTGACTTAAAAGAGATATGAAGTATTGTCGCCGTGGTGAAAGGAAAGGGTGCCACGGCAACGATCCGAAATGATGCCACGCAACATATCGGTTCCGGTAACTCGTTGAGAGACCGTTGCAAAAGGTGACGAAGCGTGTCAAACGAGATGAAAGGTGGGGCGATCCCGTTACCGGGTTCCCACGAGTCGGCGACGAGGCAACCGAGGAACAAGACAAAAGGTCGAAACGGCCACGGTGCACACACGGGAAACATTTCATACAACACGAGCAAGCATCACACGGGTCACACGAGGGGTCGTCTCGTTATACCTTTGAAGGGTGCGTTTCGGGGGGGTTCGAGACATAGAGGAAGAAGGCGTTCACGTTCGGAGAGGAAGTAGCCGTTCACGAGGCGGTAGTTGTACTCGGGCGACGGTAGCGGAAGTAGACGTTCTCGTAGATGTACATGTCGACGGTAGTGGTACTTGTCGGGATCGTCGTCGACGTAGGGGTACACGTTCGTAGGGGTACTTGTCCATGAAGTCGTTCTCGTCCGTAGTTGTTCATGTCATCGATGTCGGGGTACTTGGTCGGGTCGCCGTGTACTCATTCCCGTAGAGGTTCATGTCGTCGAGCGTAGTGGTACTTGTCGCATCCGGAAACACGGGTCTTCGAGGGTCGACGGTAGTGGTACTTGATCCGAGTAGTCGTTCGGGGTCACGATGACGATAGTCGTACGCGGATCATAGAGGAACTTGATGCTTCCCGGTCTTCGGTCTCCACTTGGCAAAAGAAACGGTCCCTGGACAAACTCAACAGCACAAGGCAACAATGCAAAAAAAACACAGGCACGGTCTCGGGACGACGAGGCCACGGCAGCAGCAGTCGGGCCGGCGAGGCGGGAGACGCTCAGCAGCAGGTCTTGACGCGGTCGAGGTGGCGAGGTACATGGGACTTGCGGGGGTGCTGCGGATGGAGGCGGGGACGGACGGCCGCTGCGCTGCTGCTGCAGCTCCTGGAGACGGGCGCCGGGGCAAGGCAAAAACCTGGGCGCACGGAGGCGGAGGCTCTCGGGGCGATGGGCTCGGGAGGAGGCGCGCAGGGTCGACAATGGGAGAGAGAAACGGGAGGCAGAGGGCGATGGAATCGGGGGGAACGAGGGAAACGGCTCGAACGAGCGAGAGAAGTAAGTGGCGGCGGACGAGGGAAGGGAGGAAGAGAGCGATCGCTGGGAGAGCTAGGGTTCGATGGGGTGCGGCTGGAGGCTGGTTGGGCCGCCTGGAGGAATGGTCTTGGGCCAGGAGGGATTGGGCCAAAGGAGGGAGAGGGAGGCCTGGGCCGCTGGGAGAAGGCTGCGGCTGGGCTCCTTCTTCTGTTGTTTTTTTCCAAAATAGAAAAGACAAAGAAGAAAAAGGAGGCGAAAGGAAGGTTAGGGAAAAAAATAGCACATGGGACTATTTTCCTCGGGCAACATAAAAAGAGCACGGTCCGAGAAAAATAGAAAAGGCGTGATCGGAAAAATAATTCAAACATATTTGAATTTAATTCAAATGGGTTTGAACTAAGACTTGATTATAGAAGTGTCCAAAAATGTTCGAATTTTTGGAGGAACCTCGAAACAACGGAAAAGAATTATTGGCAAGGTTTTGAAGGTGAAACTTGAATTAAAGAAGCATGGGGAATATTTGCAAGTGTGTTGGTTAATTCCGAACAAATGGAATATTTATTAATATAGCTCCCTAATAATATTGAGAGGCTTTTATATGTTATAAAGAGAAGTCACCTTCCCTCGATTTAAATGGACCGAAGGTCCACACAATTTATTTAGGTTGAGATGCAAAATAAAATGACATGATGGCATGATGACATGATGCAATGCAAAAATAAATAACACAAGCAAAAATAAAACACACGGGAGAACCCGGAACATCTGGAATCTTCTGGAATCTTCTGGGACGTCGGTCTCGGGCGTCACAACTCTCCCACACTAACAGAGGATCTCGACCCGAGATCCTAGAGATATCACCGGGTAAAAACGGAAGAGGAAGAGGTAAAACAAAGTTGCTCCTTTGACAGACGAGTGAAACCAAGAACCTTGAGAGGTTAAACAAGTTGAAAGAAGAAAACAACGGAGATGAACGAAGTTAAGAGCACTCCGGTAAAATGAGTAACAAGGAGTATAATGAGAACCTTGTAGGTTGAAAGACATTAAACAAGAGCTTACGGACCAAAAGAATATGAAACTGCAATGGTATAGCCAAGGAATAAGAATGACAGACTTCGGACAGCACTCCGTCTGAAAATGGAAGGAAAATAACAAGAACTTTAGGAGATGAGATGATACTTGATGAAATCAACAGCATACAGCCTCCGGAACAATGAAAGAATGGCACAAGGGTAAGAAAGATTTCAGACAGCACTCCGGTTGGAAAGAGAGGCAAACTAGACAAGATGAGGGAACTAGAATGTAGGTGACAACATTCCAGTTAAATGGACTAGAAAAAGAAAAGAACATGATCTCGATAAAACGAGATGATGGTTTGGAGAGAGCAACATAACAATGCCTCCGGAATGAAAGAATAGAATATAGATCGTTGGAAAGAAAAGAATGGAGAAGAAAAAGACAACTTCTCTCAATATTGAATTTGAAAGAGCATCCTTACGAAGAAGGGTTGAACGGAGTTGTTGGAAAAATCAACAACGAAAAGAATAAGCTCGATGTGGGCTTATGGAAAACATCTCAAAATTAAGAGGTGACAACCAGCCATCTACGAAAACATTTGATTGGATTGAGATCAACAAGGAGACGATAAACTAATCTCACCGGAAGGATAAATGAAGAACTTGGGTCATATATAAGTACCACAATACAACAATTCTTAGGGAAAGCTTTTTGGTGAAATACAACCCAAAATAACTCCAACAAATAAATTGAATGGTTGGAAAGATCTCCTGAACAAAGAAAATGATGGGTTTAATTATCTCATTCTTGATACTCGTGAATCATAAAACATGAAGGAATTGTCAAGAATGACATAACACCATCTGAAAAGATAAGGTAGAAAGAATTGCACTTGGAAGCATGATGAAGAATGCTTGAGCTCGAACAAGAATCTTGATGAAGACTTCGAGGATGAATTAAAACATGATGAACCACCATGATAACTCCGGTAAAGAAAGCATGAGAAGTTAAGATGAAAAGAATAAGATTCAAGGCCTGCGATGAATTAGATGGAGCTTTGGAATGGTATAACTGAAATAACTTGGAGCTCGGGAAAACAAGATGAACAACTTAGAACCGAGAATATGATATGATGAACAAGCTCCAGACAAAAGAATAAAATCACCTTGAAGGAATAAGAATAAGAATTATGTCATGCATCTCCTTCACCAATTTAAATTGATGACAACCAAAGGATTTGGCATACTACTTATTCCCGTTGGAAAGGATTAAGAGAGATCTCGCACAAGCTTGGGTAAATCTTCAACGAACCACCGGTAGGATTGTGAAAAGAACAAATGAA
Source organism: Secale cereale (assembly GCA_902687465.1). Classification (NCBI taxonomy): domain Eukaryota; kingdom Viridiplantae; phylum Streptophyta; class Magnoliopsida; order Poales; family Poaceae; genus Secale; species Secale cereale. The sequence continues at coordinate 556,459,249 of LR738711.1, forward strand.
TTAAAACGATAACAACGGAAGAGTAATCTTGAATGAACCACCGTAAGAATTAGGAGACGATCGAAGAGACATCAATGAAGAATATTTGGAGGACGATGTTGAAAACTGAGAACGAAGAATCTGCTGAAATGATGGCCTTCGGAGGATCACAATAGGAAGAATTTATGAAAAGCTTCGGATGGTATAAAAGAATTCCTCACAATCGGAACAATAATGAGGATGGCATGAAGCTAGAACCACGAATCTTCAAGAAGACGGGCCAAGAATTAAGAGAAACTCTTCTTCGAGGTTTCAAAACTGAGAAGACGATGAGATACACCACCATGAATTGTTGAGCACTCCGGAATGAAGAATTAAAAAGGATGAACCAATGATGAACAAGAATTTGAAAGCGGTCCTGGGGAAGGCATGTGACTGATGGAGATCATTCTTACGTCACACTTTGAAAAGAATTCTCCGGAAAAAGAAGAGTCACGTAAGATCCTGGGAAAAGACATGTGGGTTAGGGCCCACTCAACAGAAGTCACCGTTGAAAAAGATTGCTTAAGAGATTTTGCACCGGTTGAATTAAATGGCTTGAATAGAAGACAATCCTCAAAATAATTTGAACAGAATAAGAATGGAATTATGAATCTTCAGCACTCCGGATATGAATAACAAGAGGAGAATGATTAATTGGTGCACCGGAATAAGAAAGCATTGTGAAATGAGGAAAAGGATAAGATCAACACCGAAATCTTGAATTACATCCACCGGCAGAATATGAGAACAAAAGAATGATGAACTTGAAGCTCTTGAGCATCTTCACGATAAATCACCGGATAAGAACATTGAAGGAAAAGAATGAAGAAATATCACATGAATAAAATGGACACTTGATTAAGAATTCCAGCTCCATAAAGAAAAGGGAGGGAGGGTGGGGAAAACAAAGACAACTTGGGATGAATGAAACAGACAAATCGTCAGATTTCTCAACGACGTCCGTATGGAGTAACTTGAAGAGAAGGCACACCGGTTGAAAAGAATTAACATGAAGATCTTGATGGTCAAGAAGAATTAGCACTCCCATAGAAATATGAGAACACCGATTAGGAAAGGTATGGAATCAACATTTGACATCGAAGCAACTCGAATACCAGAATCAAAACAAAACAAAGGATAGATGTTGCAGCATAGTCTTCATAAAATCATCCGAATAGAGAATTGAACGAATGAATTCCGTAGGTACATCAACTTGTCGAGAAGCCACTTGGAGAACAAAAATAAATAAATAAAGGAACAAGGAACAGATAGAACAAATACAAGATAGAAGCTTCGTTCAACATATTCGTGCTGAAAGCTCATGGAACGTGTTACAAAAGGGTTTTGTCATCCCCGGATCAGCATAGCCAAGGACCCTTTAAGATGCAACTCCCGATCAGAACAAGTCCATAAAACCACTTCACTCAATGTAGAACCCCGAACTTCATATCGTGCATCCGTTGGAAGAATGCCTAGAACTACTAGATGAACCCACCTATAGATTTCCGAAAGTTTCCAGTTATGCAATCAAGTGTTAGGGATACACGGGAAGCACCGCGCAATCAACTCTAAACCTACATCCAGGTGTATCCATTCTTCAACACATAACCAGTCTTTCTCGGAAACTGTTTACCTCGGACCTTCGAAAAGCATCCACTATAACAAGCTATGGCAATACTCTCGAACTACCTCCCCAGTACTGGGTGATGTCGGGGTTATCTTGCCACTGGCCGTATAGGAGAGATTTTCGATGTCGGCCGTCTTAAGTATTTAGTACTGCCGCGATATGCTTGTGATGACAATACCCCGAAGCTCAACTCCCGGGGAACATGAGGCATCGAGAACAATATCCTTGTCACAAGAACATCGAAACAATCCCAGAATACTCGCGGGATTCCTAAAAAAAATTGGTGTAATTTTTGAAAGTAGAAGAGACAAGAGTAATCATCAGGAGTCCTCACCAGAATGAAAAGAGATGAGGAGCAAAGAAATCCTACTCTCCGATATAAATATAGGACTCAAAACATTTTTCAGTGTGTGTCTAGACTCAACCGTCAACGATTCGATCAATCAGTGGGGGCTTCTAGGTCGGAGAAGGCTCTGAATACCAACTTGTAATGCCCAGGATGGGACTATACCTCCTACGTGTCGAGGCACGACTTAAAGGTATAAGCCCATCCTAGAATGATCTCAAGTTTGGTATCTTTGCACGACTCATGTAAAAGAGGGATTAAATTGCAAAAGGAGATAGTTGGCTTACACTCGTCACTTCACACAATACAATACATAAGCAATTCATCATTCAAAACAGCACAACCCATCTAAGGGCAAGATCCAAAGAAAGATACCAAAACAACATAAAGCCACAGGTCAGGATCGAATCCTAGTAGAAACCACTACTGACCATCGGAACGTAACAAGCATACGGCCAAACTCTTCAACGAGCTCCCAGTGAAGAACTTGAACCAGCTTCTGCTTCAAACTCGGCTGAACCTGCATCTGGTGTTGTAGTATCTGTGAGCCACGAGGACTCAGCAATCCCATAACCATGGGTAACAAGACTAGCAAAGCTTTATGGGTAGGAAGAGGTAAAGTGGTAAGGCTGCAGCAGCGGCTAAGCATAATATGGTGGCTAACTTACGAGTACCAGAATAAGATGAGAAGCTATGCAAACGGTCGCAAAAGAGGTGATCGCTAAAGATCCTAACTACATACGAGTCAAACATAACCCCACCGTCTTCTCTTCTCAAAGTGAAAAGAGACAGTCGCGGTTACTCACACAGTTGTGTGTTTTACTTCGGATCATCTGTCAAGTTTTCTACAACCGGACATTAACAAATTCCAATCTGCCACATAACCGCGGGCACGGCTTTCGAAAGATCATAACCCTGCAGGGGTGTTCCAACTTAGCCCATCACAAGCTCTCACGATTAGCTGAAGTGATAAATATAATATCATCACCCCTTATCTTAGGGAAAATCCGATCAGGCTCGGCATCCCGGTAGCACAAGTCATTTCGACAATGGTAAAACAAGTCCAGCAAGACCTCCTGGTGTGTCGACACCCTGATAGTAGCCGTGCGTATCTCGTCTCAGGACACTACCGGATGGGTGATGCTACAGGTATACCAGATACCTCGGGTTTCCCCAAGGCGGCCCTGCAGGACCCCCGTTTGGGACCAACACCATCAGCACTGGCCCCCCTGCTATGTAGAATTAAGAATCCTCGGGTAGCGCTAACTCCCTATGCAATTTAATTAATTAATTAAGTTGTTATTATGAGCAAATTAAAACCAATGTTGGGCCTTGCTGGAGGAGTTTTATTCAAAGTCGAACTGTCAAGGGGTCCCCATTTCATCCATCGTGTAAGGAACGCAAAATCAAGGAACATAATGCCGGTTTATCGGCGCCTAAGGTGGCATGAGTGGAACAAAACACCGAGCAAAAGGCCAAGCCTTCCACCCATGCCCAGTATATAGGTGTGTTAATAATAATTATAGATATTGTGATATACCAACAACAAGTTCCCACCTGGAACGGACTTCATCTTCACCTGCAACTAACAACGCTATAAGAGGGGCTGAGCAAGCGGGTAACATAGCCAAACAGTGGTTTTGCTAGGAAGGTGTCAAAGGTTAGAGGTTTCATGGCAACAAGGAGAGGCTGGCATAAAAGATGGGTATCGCGACATGTAACGATAGCATCGAGACAACTAAGCATGGCAATGGTAGTAAAGGTATCCAAGGGTATGATCATCTTGCCTGGAATCCACAAGGGAGAAGAACGGATCCATGAAGTAGACGAAGCAACAGACGAGCGAATCCTGACAACTCCGGAACGAAACCGAAGCTAACAAGAGAAGCAACCGGAAAGAAACAAACAACACGGTAAACACACAAGCATAAACATGGCATACGATGCACATCCAAGTATGATGCATGTCCGGTTTAAAAATGCATGGCATGGCAAAGTGCACAAACAAGACTACAAGTTAAGTGGAGCTCAATATGCAACGAGTTGCATATTGACGAAACACCACATTAATTATTTAATTGACTCTCTATTATTAACAAGACAAGATTAAATGTTTTTAGCATGGCAAGAGGTGAAACATAAAGAAACTACACTATTAAGACATTTTAAATGAGGCCGGAAATAACAACAACATATCCGGAAAAATCCCCATGAGCATGTTTAATAATTATTAAAGCAACAACAATTCACACATATATAATGTTGTTAACATGATGCGGATGACATGATCAAGTTTATGCAAGTCTTATTAAAAGTTGACTTAAAAGAGATATGAAGTATTGTCACCGTGGTGAAAGGAAAGGGTGCCACAGCAACGATCCGAAATGATGCCACGCAACATATCGGTTCCGGTAACTCGTTGAGAGACCGGTGCAAAAGGTGACGAAGCGTGTCAAACGAGATGAAAGGTGGGGCGATCCCGTTACCGGGTTCCCACGAGTCGGCGACGAGGCAACCGAGGAACAAGACAAAAGGTCGAAACGGCCACGGTGCACACACGGGAAACATTTCATAAAACACGAGCAAGCATCACACGGGTCACACGCGGGGTCGTCTCGTTATACCTTTGAAGGGTGCGTTTCGGGGGGGTTCGAGACGTAGAGGAAGAAGGCGTTCACGTTCGGAGAGGAAGTAGCCGTTCACGAGGCGGTAGTTGTACTCGGGCGACGGTAGCGGAAGTAGACGTTCTCGTAGATGTACATGTCGACGGTAGTGGTACTTGTCGGGATCGTCGTCGATGTAGGGGTACACGTTCGTAGGGGTACTTGTCCATGAAGTCGTTCTCGTCCGTAGTTGTTCATGTCATCGATGTCGGGGTACTTGGTCGGGTCGCCGTGTACTCGTTCCCGTAGATGTTCATGTCGTCGAGCGTAGTGGTACTTGTCGCATCCGGAAACACGGGTCTTCGAGGGTCGATGGTAGTGGTACTTGATCCGAGTAGTCATTCGGGGTCACGATGACGATAGTCGTACGCGGATCGTAGAGGAACTTGATGCTTCCCGGTCTTCGGTCTCCACTTGGCAAAAGAAACGGTCCCTGGACAAACTCAACAGCACAAGGCAACAACGCAAAAAAAACACAGGCACGGTCTCGGGACGACGAGGCCACGGCAGCAGCAGTCGGGCCGGCGAGGCGGGAGACGCTCAGCAGCAGGTCTTGACGCGGTCGAGGTGGCGAGGTACACGGGACTTGCGGGGGTACTGCGGATGGAGGCGGGGCCGGACGGCCGCTGCGGTGCTGCTGCAGCTCCTGGAGACAGGCGCCGGGGCGAGGCAAAAACCTGGGCGCACGGAGGCGGAGGCTCTCGGGGCGATGGGCTCGGGAGGAGGCGCGCAGGGTCGACGATGGGAGAGAGAAACGGGAGGCAGAGGGCGATGGAATCGGGGGGAACGAGGGAAACGGCTCGAACGAGCGAGAGAAGTAAGTGGCGGCGGACGAGGGAAGGGAGGAAGAGAGCGATCGCTGGGAGAGCTAGGGTTTGATGGGGTGCGGCTGGAGGCTGGTTGGGCCGCCTGGAGGAATGGTCTTGGGCCAGGAGGGATTGGGCCAAAGGAGGGAGAGGGAGGCCTGGGCCGCTGGGAGAAGGCTGCAGCTGGGCTCCTTCTTCTGTTGTTTTTTTCCAAAATAGAAAAGACAAAGAAGAAAAAGGAGGCGAAAGGAAGGTTAGGGAAAAAAATAGCACATGGGACTATTTTCCTCGGGCAACATAAAAAGAGCACGGTCCGAGAAAAATAGAAAAGGCATGATCGGAAAAATAATTCAAACATATTTGAATTTAATTCAAATGGGTTTGAACTAAGACTTGATTATAGAAGTGTCCAAAAATGTTCGAATTTTTGGAGGAACCTCGAAACAACGGAAAAGAATTATTGGCAAGGTTTTGAAGGTGAAACTTGAATTAAAGAAGCATGGGGAATATTTGCAAGTGTGTTGGTTAATTCCGAACAAATGGAATATTTATTAATATAGCTCCCTAATAATATTGAGAGGCTTTTATATGTTATAAAGAGAAGTCACCTTCCCTCGATTTAAATGGACCGAAGGTCCACACAATTTATTTAGGTTGAGATGCAAAATAAAATGACATGATGGCATGATGACATGATGCAATGCAAAAATAAATAACACAAGCAAAAATAGAACACACGGGAGAACCCGGAACATCTGGAATCTTCTGGAATCTTCTGGGACGTCGGTCTCGGGCGTCACATGTGCCAAGAGGGAACGTTCCTGTGGCCCGACGAGGACGTCGGTTCCTCTGAGTGAGGGTGTATGTGATGGCTTGGCTTATTAGGGATGATAGACTACTCATATCAATAAGGAATTCCTTCTTTTCTGGGAGCCCATTCGGATAGAACTCCAAAGTTAAGCGTGCTTAGCTTGGAGTAGTTTCAAGATGGGTGACCAACGAAGTTGCTCCCGGGTGCGCACGAGTGAGGACAAAGTGCGCAGAAAAGACTAGTATTGATATGTGAGGCCAGTCTAGATCCCGCCAGGAGTAACGACCACCGGCGGGTGTGTTCGGGGCGTTACAGCGCCCAGGGGGGTAGGAACGCCCCCCACCCTCGTGGGCCCCATGTTACTCCACCGACATACTTTTTCCTCCTATATATACCCATATACCCCGAAAACATCGAGGAGCACGAAGAAACCCTAATTTCACCGCCGTAACCTTATGTTCCTGTAAGATCCCATCTTGGGGCCGGTTCCGGAGCTCCGTCGGAGGGGGCATCGATCACACAGGGCTTCTACATCAACACCATAGCCTCTCCGATGAGTTGTGAGTAGTTTACTACAGACCTTCGCGTCCATAGTTATTAGCTAGATGGCTTCTTCTCTCTCTTTGGATCTCAATACAAAGTTCTCCTCAATCTTCGAGGAGATCTATTCGATGTAATCTTTTTGCGGTGTGTTTGTCGAGATCCGATGAATTGTGGGTTTATGATCAAGATTATCTATGAACAATATTGGATTCTTTTCTGAAATCTTTTATGTACGATTATAATATCCTTACAAGTCTCTTCGAATTATTGGTTTGGTTTGGCCCACTAGATCTATAGTTCTTGCAATGGGAGAAGTGCTTGGCTTTGGGTTCAATCTTGCGGCGTCCTTTCCCACTGATAGTAGGGGCAGCAAGGCACGTATAGTATTGTTGCCATCGAGGATAAAAAGATGGGGTTTATATCATATTGCTTGAGTTTATCTCTCTACATCATGTCATCTTGCTTAAGGCATTACTCTGTTCTTATGAACTTAAAACTCTAGATGCATGCTGGATAGCGGTCGATGTGTGGAGTAATAGTAGTAGATGCAGAATCATTTCGGTCTACTTGTCACGGACGTGATGCCTATATACAATGATCATGCCTAGATATTCTCATAACTATGCGCGTTTCTATCAATTGCTCAACAGTAATTTGCTCACCCACCGTAGAATTCTGCTATCATGAGGGAAGCCACTAGTGAAACCTATGGCCCCCGCGTCTATTCTCATCATATTAAACTTCCATCTACTTTACTTTGCATTATTTACTTCTTGTTTCTATACCAAAAATACCAAAAATATTATCCTATCATATCTATCAGATCTCACTCTCGAAAGTGACCGTAAAGGGATTGACAACCCCTTATCGCGTTGGCTGCGAGGTTCTTATTTGTTTGTGCAGGTGCTAGGGACTCGCGCGTGACCTCCTATTGGACTGATACCTTGGTTCTCAAAAACCGAGGGAAATACTTACGCTACTGTGCTGCATCACCCTTTCCTCTTCGAGGGAATACAACGCAAGCTCGAGAAGTAGCAAGAAGAATTTCTGGCGCCATTGCCAGGGATATCTACGCAAAAGTCATACACCAAGTAACTATCACAAACCCTTATTCCTCACACTACATTATTTGCCTCTCATTTTCCTCTCCCCCACTTCACCCTTGCTATTTTATTCACCCTTCTTTTCCCGTGTGTTTTACCATTCATTTGCCTCTTGTTTGCTTGTGTGTTGGATTGCATGTTCGTCTCTATGGCTCCCCTATCAGTGTTGACCCTCACCTTAAGAGGTTGGAGGAGATTGAAAAAAATGTTAGAAATTTTATGTCTGTGCAATTAGAGCACAATGATTTCTTCAGAAATGAGCTTAAAGAACAGAAAAGTTTTATGGAGTACATGAATAAAGAGCTTGATGATATGTCTAAGGAATTTTATGGTTTGAAATCTCAGTTTTCTCATCTTGAGAACTTAATAGCCCAAATTTCGGACAAGCAATCCACCTTAGTTAATAAGATGGCTGCTAAACCGGAAGATATAGAAAATAAAGATAAAGATATGTAGCGACCACGATCCGAATGGACCGAAGTCTCTGTGTTTCATTGTCATCCCTGGATCGGTAATCCTGACACACACACACAGTACTTGAAGGATTTATAACAGAGTGGCAATCACACCCTTATTACATCGAATGTCTCCAAAGAGAACTTATTACAAAAGTCTATGCCTTAAGGCCATCTAACAAAATAACAGCGGAAGGCTTGGAAGATAAGTGAGTCCATCAACTCCAACGGCATAGCTGAGTGCATGACAAACGACCTAGAACGACTTACTCCTCGTCTAAAAAGTCTGTAACGTAATATGTTGCAGCCCGAAACGGGTCAGCACATGGAATATGCTCGCAAGATAACACAGAAGAATGCAAGTAACAGAATAAAGGCTATACTATATGCATATTTGGCTGGTGGAGGCTCTAGGGTTAAAGTTTTTGCGTAAAGCCAATTTTTCCCTACAACAAAGGAATAAATTTTAATTTAACTATCATGGTAGTTGAAACATCATTGAGAAGGTACCTCCAACTCAATCCCAATTAAAGTAATCATTAACCCAACAATTTTAACTTTAGAGTGATGAGATCAACCAATAATTAGAGTACCAGATACTCAAAATTGTCCATAACCGGGGACACGGCTAATCATGATCAGTCTGTACACTCTGCAGAGGTTTGTGCACTTTTCCCACAAGACTCGATCGCCTCCGTTCGATTTCTAACACTGCATGGTGTTTGAGAAACGGATGACCGAGACACAGTCTTTCCGAAGAGGTCCCCTTAACCGATAGATAGGCCGGTACACCTACAATCCCTCTACATCTGCTAGCCCATCATGGAACGGTTTCCCACAACTTAATCAACTATGCCAGAGCCCATAATGGCGTTGTGGCTGCACACGGAAGTTTCTAGCATGAATAGTTTTATGATCCCTTTGAGCCTGGGTGGCACTCCATAGGACATCACACGGGACCCCAGGATTTCCTACGACAACACTGGATACCCCAGGTGCCCTGCAACCAATCCACCCAGATGTGTATTCAAGTAGCCACCTTAAGTTGAACCCTTAATTAACAACTCACATCTGTCATGGATTTCACTCAAACCCAAACCACGTCTACGAGCATAGCATAGCAACCTAAGCATAGCGTAGAAGTAACTCCCAAGGGTTTGAAAAATAATGCAGGTAATAGGTTCTATCTCAAACTACTTCCCAGACCCACAAATTAAGAGATCCTACTCATGCAACGTGTGAGGGTTTGATTTAATGCATAAAAAATGGGTAATAAAAGGGTATGATCAAAGTGTTACTTGCCTTGCTGATGATTCGCAAAACCTAGAGACTCGTAGTAGCATGCTTCACAGTCCGGGTATTCTATCGCAAGCAAACAATAGCATACATAAGCAATCAAGCAATGATGCACACAAAAAACTCCAAAAGAGAAGATCTAACCAGAAAGTTCAACTTAAGAACTCCGGTTTGTAAAAAGAATCAAATCGAAAGAAGCAACGAAACTCAAAATGTGAAAGAAACGAGACCCAATTACTAATTTGATCTAAAGTCAAATTTTACAGTATCAAAATTGCGTTCCAGTTGGTTAAACGGAAAGAGGGCGTCGAGACGAAGATCTAGGATTTTGAATCACCTGATTCCAACTCTCGAGCGAAAAGAAAAACGAAAAACAAGATTAGGGCAGAAATCGTGATCGAAATAATCGCGGTTCGCGGATAAATACCCCGAAAAAGAAAACTGACGAACAGGCTAACGAACGAATGTTCGCTGTTTGCGGTTATCGGGCGAACAACGTTCGCTAAAACAAACATACGGACGATCGTCCGCTAAAAAACTAAACCGAAAAAAAACCAATCTAATCTAAAAAAGAAAACGGATCTAGGGTTTCGCAAAAAAACCAATAGGTTTTTAGGAAAAACCGACGGTGGCAGCGGCGGCTACCTCGGCAGCGGCGAACTCTGGCGAGCAGGGCGGCGGGGTGCGGCGGCGAACTCCGACGAGCGGGGCGGCGACGTGCGGCGACGGGGTGCGGCGGCGGGGCGGCGAACTCCGGCGAGCGGGGGCGGCAGGGTGCGGGGGCGGCGGCGGCGCTAGGGTTCGCGCGGCTGATGGCTGGCGGGCTGGCGGGCCGGCAGCTGGGCTTATAAAGCCCCCCCGGCTAGGAGAGTCCTAGTCGGGTACGGCCCAAAGGCGGTTCCCCTTTTTTTTATAACGAGACCTGACGTAGTAAAACGGGCGAAACAAATACTAAACGGAGTCCAAAAATTCCGAAATAAATTTTCACCGTCCTCTAATGATATTTAGGACAAAGTGAACATTTTCCCGGACCTAAATGCAATTTTGAGAAACGCGTATTTTTCCTATGCAAATAAAATCGCAAATAAATCCGAAAAAAATACCAAAAGTGATTTTAATATTTTTTCTCCAATATTTCTGTTATTTTGGAGAAGTCATATTATCTCCGCTGATATATTTTGTTTAGAAATATTTGTAGGAGAGAAAAATAATTAAAACCAACACTATCCTCGTACCGGTATTCGAGTAAACTCAAATACGAAAACGGTAGAATTCCCAACTCTCTCCGTAGGTCCTTGAGTTGCTTAGAATTTTCGAAGATCGCCACGAACAAAATGCAAAGGAATATGGAATGCAGTATGATCTATGTATAACATTCCAAATTGAAAATTTGGGATGTTACAAACCTACCCCCTTAGAATGAATCTCGCCCTCGAGATTCGGCTTGGCTAGAGAACAGGTGTGGGTGGGCCTTGCGTAGATCATCTTCTCGTTCCCAGGTGGCTTCTTCCTCGGTGTGGTGACTCCACTGAACTTTGGAAAACTTGATAACCTTACTGCGGGTGACTCTGCTCGAAAATTCGAGAATCTTAACAGGCTTCTCCTCATAAGTCAGATCACTACCCAACTGATTTGCTTCCAGGGGTACTGTGTCTCTAAGCGGGATATCGGCCATCTCTGCATGGCACTTCTTAAGCTGCGAAACGTGAAACACGTCATGCACTCCTGACAATCCTTCGGGCAACTCCAACTTATAGGCAACCTCTCCCATGCGTTCCAAAACACGGTAAGGTCCCACAAATCTCGGGGCTAGCTTTCCCTTAACTCTGAAACGTTTAACTCCTCGCAGAGGCGATACTCTCAAGTGTTCTCTGTCTCCGATCTCATAGGCTATCTCCTTGCGCTTCGAGTCTGCATAACTCTTCTGCCTGGACTGAGCTACCTTTAATCTATCTCGAATTAACTTAACCTTCTCTTCAAACTCTTTGATCAAGTCCGGTCCAAACAACTGTCGATCTCCAACTTCATCCCACATTAACGGTGTTCGGCATCTCCTTCCGTACAATGCTTCGAACGGTGCCATCTTCAAACTAGCCTGGTAACTGTTGTTGTACGAGAACTCAGCGTAGGGCAAATTATCATCCCAACTAGATCCATAATCTAGTGCACAGGCTCTCAACATGTCCTCCAGAATCTGATTGACTCTCTCGGTCTGTCCATCGGACTACGGATGAAAGGTTGTGCTGAATTCTAGCCTCGTTCCCAAAGTTTGGTGTAGTTGATGCTAAAACTTTGAGGTGAACTGTGTTCCTCTATCTGATACAATGGTCCTCGAAGCTCCGTGCAGACATACGATCCTGGTCATGTATATCTTGGCCAACTTCGCACTGGTGTATGTGGTTTTCACAGGGATAAAGTGGGCTACTTTGGTCAAACGGTTCACTACTACCCAGATTGAGTCATATCCTGATTTGGTCCTGGGCAATCCGGTGATAAAATCCATGCCAAGATTCTCCCACTTCCATTCGGGTATCGGCATAGGTTGTAGCAATCATGCTGGCTTCTGATGCTCCGCCTTTACTCCCTGGCATACATCACATACGGCTACATACCCGGCAATATCCTTCTTCATTCCCGTCCACCAGAAACGTTCCTTCAAATCCAAATACATCTTGGTGTTTCCGGGGTGTATCGAGTATGGCGAATCATGTGCCTCCTGTAGTATCAACTTCCTGATCTCCGGGTCATTGGGCACATAGATTCGATCCTCAAACCACAAGGTGTCGTGCTCGTCCTCGCAAAATCATTTGGCTTTTCCTTCACTCATCCTCTTCTTTATCTCGGAAATCTCTTTGTCATCCTTCTGGGCTTCGCGTATCTTTCCCAGCAATGTTGACTGAACCTCCAACGTTGCAACAAAACCTCTAGGGACTATCTCCAAATGAAACTCCTTGAGATCTTCTGCTATCTCCTGGGGCAATCCCCCTTTTACTAAGGTATTCACATAACTCTTCCGGCTCAGAGCGTCTGCAATGACATTGGCCTTTCCTGGGTGATAGTGCAGCTTCATATCATAATCCTTTATGAGCTCCAACCATCTCCTCTGTCTGAGGTTCAGCTCCTTCTGGGTGAAAATGTACTTCAAACTCTTGTGATCCATGTACACATCACAATGATTTCCAATAAGGAAATGTCTCCAGGTTTTCAGTGCGTGGACTACAGCTGCTAACTCCAGATCGTGCGTCGCATAATTCAACTCGTGTGGTCGCAGTTGACGGGATGCATAGGAAACAACTCTTCCATCCTGCATAAGTACTCCTCCAAGTCCTAAGCGTGAAGCATCGCAGTACACTTGGAAATCCTTACGTATATCTGGCAAGGTCAGCACTGGGGCTGTCGTCAACCGTTTCTTCAACTCCTGGAAACTTTCTTCGCACTCTTCAGTCCAATCGAACTTTGTCTCCTTCTTCAACAACGTTGTCATTGGCTTAGCAATCTTGGAGAAATTTTCTATGAATCTCCGGTAGTATCATGCGAGTCCAAGAAAACTGTGGATCTCTCCAACTGAAGTGGGTGCCAACCATTAAGTGACTACCTGCACCTTGAAGGGGTCCACTGCTATACCTTCTCCCGATATAACATGCCCTAGGAATCCAACTTCCTTCAACCAAAACTCGCATTTTCTAAACTTGGCATATAACTGATGTTCTCTGAGCTTCTCCAGTACCAAACGCAAATGCTCTGCGTGTTCCTCCTCATTCTTAGAGTATACCAAAATATCATCAATGAATACCACGAGAAACTTATCCAAGAACTCCATGAACACCTTGTTCATCATACTCATGAAGTAGGAAGGGGCGTTAGTCAATCCAAATGACATAACTGTATACTCATATAGCCTGTACCTTGTGGTAAAGGCTATCTTAGGTATATCCTTCTCTCAGATCTTCAATTGGTGGTATCCAGATCGTAGATTGATCTTGGAGAATACTTTCGCTCCCTGGAGTTGGTCGAACAAATCATTGATCATCGGCAGCGGGTACTTATTCTTAATAGTCACTTCATTCAGTGCACGATAATCAACGAGCATTCTTAAAGATCCATCCTTCTTCTCGACCAAAAGCACTGGGGCTCCCCAAGGTGATGAACTCCGGTGAATAAATCCTTTCTCCAATAACTTTTTAATCTGCTTCTTGATCTCCTCCAGATCATTCGCTGGCATCCGATACGGTCTCTTTGATATTGGTCTGGTGCCAGGCAACAGCTCAATCAAAAACTCAATATCTCTATCCGGTGGCATGCCTGGTAACTCCTCTGGAAACACATCCGAATAATCCTTTACTACCGACACTTCCTCCGGAACAACTCCCGTGAGAGAATGTACTTGTGTCCGTATAGGCGAATGCCTAGATACATACTTAATCCTTTTTCCCTCCGGGGTGGTAAGCAAAATAGACTTGCTGGCACAATCGATGTTCCCTCCATACATCGATAGCCAATCCATACCTAATAACACATCCAATCCTTGTGACTCCAAAACTATTAGATCTAAGGGGAAAACATGGCGTCCTATGATCAATGGCGTCTGAAAACATCCTTGGTGTGCCATATACTCTGCTCCTGGGGAACTTACTAACATGGGGGTCTTAAGAACTTGGGTGGCCATTCTATGTCTATTTACGAATCCCCTTGAAATTTCTGAATGCGATGCACCAGTATCGAAAAGAACTATTGCGGTAAATGTCTTAACCAAAAACTTACCGACAACAGCATCTGGTTGCTCTTCAACCTCCTCCACGGTCATGTGGTTCACTTGTCCTTTGTTGAATGGGTTGGGCTTCTTCCCGGCGCTTCCATTGCCGTTCCCATTCTTAGCTTTAGGGCACGCATTGGCATAATGTCCATTCTTCCCACACTTGTAACAGGTGACATGGCTTAAATCCTTCTTGGCGGGTGTGGACGGGGTAGAGCGATTCTGGTTATTGTTTGCTCCATTCCCATTCCCATTCTTGGAGCCATTGTGGTTGTGGGAACTTCCTCCAGTGTGGTTGTGGCTTCCATGGTTATGGGTATACCCTCCCGAATTCGGAGTGAATCGGGGCTTCTGCTGGGCTCCAGAATTATTCCTTCCTTGTCCATACTTCCTCCTGCGGCTCTCAATCTGCTGCTGCTTCCCTTCAATCATAAGAGCTTTATCTACCAACTCCTGGTAGTTGTTGAAGGTTGCCACCATCAACTGTACGCTCATCTCATCATTTAGCCCTTCCATAAATCTCTCCTGCTTGGCGGCATCTGTGGCCACATCATCTGGGGCATAATGAGATAGGGTACTAAACTCATCTACGTACTGAGCCACAGTGCGATTTCCTTGGCGCAAGTTGCAAAACTCCCGCTTCTTCATGCTCATGGCTCTAGTTGAGAGATGGGCAGTGCGAAAATCTTGCTGAAACTGATCCCAAGTGACATTGGCTATAGGGAAAGTGGCTGTGTAATTCTCCCACCATGTTGCGGCTGGTCTAGACAACTGGTGTGTGGCAAATCGCACCTTCTTAGCATCCGAGCAATTGGCGGTGGTCAAATCCCTTCCAATCTTGCGCAGCCAGTCATCAGTAACTATTGGTTCAATGCTGCTAGCAAACACCGGTGGTTGCAACCTTAGGAAACGCGTCAGGTTGTCCACGGGTGGTGGTGGTGGAGGGTTGTTGTTGTTCTGGTTGTTCTGAGTGTTCTGGACAAGAAGTTGCATCAAAGTGTTCTGCTGCTGGATCAACTGAGTGAGCTTAGGGGGAAACTCAAATCCGGGCTCACGTCTTGGAGGCATCTGATGGGTGTAGAGGGAAGAGATTAAAATAGAATTGAGGTCTAAGGGAAAAATCACTACCCATATGCACATGAGACATACACAATCATATCACACCAATCAATTTCAAGCAAGGTCTTACAAAGATCTAACTAACGTTACAAAGTGCTCTAAATACTACTTTGTGGGGGGGAAACTACTAGTCATAGGGCGGTCTTCTAGAAATATTGATCGGCGCAAGATACCATGATGTCTGCTCCAGCTTCATCTTCATAGTCTTCGTCATCACGATCATCGGGGTCTGAATCCGTGTCGTCGATGATGATGTAATCTTCAGAGCGAATCTCCTTGGGTTCTTCTTCCTCTTCTTCTCCTCCTGGTGCTGGATCTCCCATGAATACTCCTAGCTTCCTTGTCAAATCATCATTCTTTTCAACTAGTATCAACATCTCCTCCTCGTATCCATCATGAGTAGACTTAAGTTCTTCTTCGAACTCCATATTCCTGTTTAGTGCCTTCTTCAAATCTATCATCCCTACGCACATCTGGGGCTCCTGTCGACGAATGTGCTGGTTCAACTCCTGGATGAACGCTGCAATGGATCTGTCCTTTTGGGTGCTGATCATGTCCCAACGCTCATCTCGGCGTCCACAAATCTGGTAGATGGTGTCCTTCAGCTCCAGCTTGTAGACTTTTCCGATCCTTCCCATAGTGATGTGGGCTGCCATACTCTTGCCTAGGCTCCAGGTTGGTGCGTCAAAAGAAAACTCTATTGGCTCAGTGGATGGTGCGAAGGTTCTCCTGGGGATTTGAACTTGAATGCTCCATCGCTCCTCTTCTGGTAAAGTGGCAGTGTAGGTCCCGGTGAAACTTGGTATTCCTATGTTCAGGTACCTAGTGACTTCCTTCAAGTGTCGTTCAAAAGGTGGGTCTTCATCTGGTTGAGTGAACTTGTTCCTTGGGTCCACCATCCTAAAGAGTAGAAAATGGAGAGGAGTTAGAAATGAGTAGAGAAGAGTGATCTAGGGTTTATCTTAGTGGTCATGTCCTACATTCAGCGTGTGCTCTCATACCATCTTGTAGCGACCACGATCTGAATGGACCGAAGTCTTTGTGTTTCAGTGTCATCCCAGGATCGGTAATGCTGACACACACACAGTACTTGAAGGATTTATAACAGAGTGGCAATCACACACTTATTACATCGAATGTCTCCAAAGAGAACTTATTACAAAAGTCTATGGCTTAAGGCCATCTAACAAAATAACATCGGAAGGCTTGGAAGATAAGTGAGTCCATCAACTCCAACGGCATAGCTGAGTGCATGACAAACGACCTAGAACGACTTACTCCTCGTCTGAGAAGTCTACAACGTAATAAGTTGCAGCCCGAAACGGGTCAGCACATGGAATATTCTGGCAAGATAACACAGAAGAATGCAAATAACAAAATAAAGGCTATACTATATGCATATTTGGCTGGTGGAGGCTCTAGGGTTAAACTTTTTGCGTAAAGCCAATTTTTCCCTACAACAAAGGAATAAATTTTAATTTAACTATCATGGTAGTTGAAACATCATTGAGAAGGTACCTCCAACTCAATCCCAATTAAAGTAATCATTAACCCAACAATTTTAACTTTAGAGTGATGAGATCAACCAACAATTCAAGTGCCAGATACTCAAAATTGTCCATAACCGGGGACACGGCTAATCATGATCAGTTTCTACACTCTGCAGAGTTTGTGCACTTTTCCCACAAGACTCGATCGCCTCCGTTGATTTCTCGCACTGCATGGTGTTTGAGAAACGGATGACCGAGACACACTCTTTCCGAAGAGGTCCCCTTAACCGATAGATAGGCCGGTACACCTACAATCCCTCTACATCTGCTAGCCCATCATGGAAAGGTTTCCCACAACTTACTCAACTATGGGAGAGCCCATAATGGCATTGTGGCTGCACACGGAAGTTTCTAGCATGAATAGTTTTATGATCCCTTTGAGCCTGGATGGCATTCCATAGGACAATCACACATAACCCCGGGATTTCCTAGGACAGCACTGGATACCCCAGGTGCCCTGCAACCAATTCACCCAGATGTGTATTCAAGTAGCCACCTTAATTTGAACCCTTAATTAACAACTCACATCTGTCATGGATTTCACTCAAACCCAAACCACGTCCACGAGCATAGCATAGCAACCTAAGCATAGCGTACAAGTAACTCCCAAGGGTTTGAAAAATAATGCAGGTAATAGGTTCTATCTCAAATTACTTCCCAGACCCACAAATTAAGAGATCCTACTGATGCAATGTGTGAGGGTTTGATCTAATGCATAAAAACTGGGTAATAAAAGGGTATGATCAAAGTGTTACTTGCCTTGCTGATGATTCGCAAAACCTAGAGACTCATAGTAGCACGCTTCACAGTCCGGGTATTCTATCACAAGCAAACAATAGCATACATAAGCAATCAAGCAATGATGCACAAACAAAACTCCAAAAGAGAAGATCTAACCAGAAAGTTCAACTTAAGAACTCCGGTTTGCAAAAAGAATCAAATCGAAAGAAGCAACGAAACTCAAACTGCGAAAGAAACGAGATCCGATTACTAATTTGATCTAAAGTCAAATTTTATAGTAGCAAAATTTGGGTCCAGTTGGTTAAACGGAAAGAGGGCGTCGAGACGAAGATCTGGGATTTTGAATCACCTAATTCCGACTCTCGAGCGAAAAGAAAAACGAAAAACAAGATCAGGGCAGAAATCGCGATCGAAATAATCGTGGATAAATACCCCGAAAAAGAAAACTGACGAACAGGCTAACGAACGAACGTTCGCTGTCTGCGGCTATCGGGCGAACAACGTTCGCTAAAACGAACGTATGGACGATCGTCCGCTAAAAAACTAAACAAAAAAAACCGATCTAATATAAAAAAGAAAACGGATCTAGGGTTTCGCAAAAAAAACGATTGGTTTTTAGGAAAAACCGACAGCGGCGGCGGCGGCTACCTCGGCGGCGGCGAACTCCGGCGAGCGGGGCGGCGGGGTGCGGCGGCGCGGCGAAGGGGTACGGCGGCGGGGCGGCGAACGCCGGCGAGCGGGGCGGCGGGGTGCGGCGGCGCGGCGACGGGGTGCGGCGGCGGGGTGGCGAACTCCGGCGAGTGGGGGCTGCGGGGTGCGGGGGCGGCGGCAGGGCGGCGAACTCCGGCGAGCGGGGGCGTCGGGGTGCGGGTGTAATGCCCCGGATGTAATACTTTCCCTTTTGGGCAATATATATATCTTTGGCTCCATCTATTTCCATTCCCGGGTTCTTGTCTTTTCGGGTTTTTGTCTTTTGTCACGTGTGTGTGTTCATTCATTCATATCATGTAGTCATGTGCATCGCATTGCATTTGTGTTGTCGTTTGCATCCGGTCCCACGCGTTCCTTCCCGTTGTCCGTTTCGAGTTCCGGAGCTCTCTCATGTGTCCGTGGCGTCCCGTAGGCCTACTTTGGTGTTTGGCCGTGTAACGTTACCGTTTTGGTGTGAGACTTGTCGTGTGTTGTTGTTTTGGTGTGTGTAACCCGCCTGTCAAATCCCGTCGCATTTGGAGTTCGTTTGCTACCCCAACAGTTATTCTCGTGGGCTCAAAGTACCCCCTCTTTGAGGCCCAAGACATCCCTCCAACAGCCCACCAAACCAACCCAAACCCCTCCCTTCATCTAGGCCATCCAATTCTGATCGTGTGGCCGAAAACCACACCGCATTTGGGCAACCCTAGCTCCTTGTGCCTATATATTTGTCCACCTTCCCCAATTTTTGCCCTTAAAACCCTAGTGTCTCCTTCCTCCATCTTCTCCTACATCTAGCTCGCCGGAATCCGCGCCAGCTCGCCGGAGCCCCGCCGGAGGAGCTCGCCGCCGCCTCCTCCTCCTCGCCGGAGCACCTCGCCGCACCGCCCTCTCCACCAACCGCCGGCCGGGCCCCCTCCGCCGCCGCCGGGCCAGGCCGCCGGCCAGGCACCGCCGCCGGTCCGCACCTCCGGCCGCCCCTCCGGCCAGGGGGCCGCCGCGCCCCGCCGTTTCCCCTCCGCCTCGACGGCCAGGCGCCGCCACCACCGCATCGGGGAGCTGCGGGAAGCCCCGATCCCCTCGATCAGATCTGCCTAGGGTGGGCCGACCCTAGGGCCCGATCGGCCTCCTCCGCCACTTCGCCCCGCCTGGGCCCGGCCTCGGTGCCCCGCGAGGCCCAGTTGCCGCTGCGCCCCGAGCCGAGGTCCCAAGCCTCCGCCTCGCCAGCACGGGCCTCCCAGCCGGCCCGATCCGTCCGCTCCCGCCAGGCCTCCTTCGCCCGCAAGGCCCAGGCCTCCAGCCGGGCCGGCTCCAGCCTCCTCCGCGCCGCCGCTCGGGAGCAGCCGCGAGGCGCCCGATCCCTCGCCGCCCCGGTCCGATCTGGCCTGACGGGCCGGGCACCGCGCCCGTTGACCCGTTACCGCGGTGGATCCGCTCCACCCCGGCCCGATCCGCCCAGATCCAGCCCGTTTGACCTTTGTCCCAGATCTGGAGGTTGCCTCTAATTCCTCTAAGTCCTGATATTTTGTTGTCTGATGCAATTTTGGAATGTGGATAACTTTTTGTGTGATGGTCCGATTTGAGTGAATGATATGTCAAAATGTTCGTGGAGACTTGTACTACAATTTGTTCCATTGTGCCATGCATGTTTGAGGCCATCTAGATGCCTCAATATCTGATGGAAGAGTGATACTTGTTATAAACTGCTGTTTGTAGTTGTTTTCATGCCATCTTTGCAATGTGATATCTTTTTGCATGTTTATCCAAATGAAGCAAATGAGATGTCCACGTGTTCGTCATGAAATGCTCTACATGTTGATTGCTTTAGATTGCATGATAGAATTAATCTTGCCATGTTTGTCTCCTTTGCAAAGTGCTATGTGGCTGTTAAGTAGTTAAACTTGTTACGAGATGCCTCGTAGAGGAACTCGTTGCTATCGTTGTGTTTGTCCCCTTGATGCATGCTTAGATGTTTTGGATTCACCATCATGTGTACTTTGCTGTGGTGCTTACCATTTGCCATGTTTAGCCTTGAGGTGACTTAAACTTGCTCTTAAAGATGCCATGATGAAACTGCTGTTTTAACACTTAGTGAAATTTCACTAAGTCTGGAATCTGTAATTTCCAGATGCCATGTTTGCTTGTTGTTCTAGGCCAATCCATGATAGTTTTGGGGTGACTCTTGATGATTCCTTGTAGTATATATTGTTGGCTATCAATTCATGCTCTCACATGCTTATTTGAGTGGCTATAGCATATTTATCTTTTGCTTCCAAGTTGCAACAAATTACTGATGTCAGGATTTTGTTGTCAAGTTCAATATGTCTTAGCTTGTTGCTATTGATCCGTGGCTCCTTTGGGGATGCTCCAATGGACTTTTTTGCTGTAGGATATGTCTAGTTTATGTCCATACTCTTTGCCATGATGTTTGAGTGCTGTAGCCTATTTATTAATTGCTCCGAAGTTGCTATGTGGCTGTTATTTTCAGCTTGTGCATGTTTATTGTTTCGGGTGTAACTTTTAGCCCGTAGCTCCGTTTTGAGCAAGTCCTATATGAAACTTGTGTGATTTTTCATGTAGATTCATAATATCCTATTATTATCATGTTTTGAAGTATTTTGCTTGAATGCATATTTTCCATGCTCCTTGTGCGATTACACTGTGCTTCCTTTGTAGGCTTCCATAGTGCATTTCTTTTGCTTCCTTAGTGCATCAGCCATGCATCCTGCATTTTCATGTGCGCATTGCATCTTGTTGATTTCGTGTCTTGTGTGTTTGTGTTTGAGTAGAGCCGGAAGCTGAGACCGAGTATGAGTACGAGCACGAGGTTACTACCGAGCTTGAGAACGAGGACCCCTCTTACGGTCCTATCGACAACTCTTCAGGCAAGATGACCGAACCCCGATAACATTACTATCTTTGCCTATTGCTAGTAGTCTCGATCTATAGTTTTGCCTCGATGCCCATGTTTTCCTGTTAGCCTCCTATTGTAACCATGAACCTGTTTAACCACCGTACCTATGCAAACCTTTGATTGGCTATACGTAGCCTTCGCTCAGCCCCTCTTATAGTATTGCTAGTTGCAGGTGAAGATTGAAGATTCTTGCTTCTTGTTGAAGTTTGTTGGGTTATATCACACTATATAAATGCTTAAATGAACTGATCTATATATTGGCAATGGGTGGAAGGCTAAGCCTTTGCTTGGTGATTTGTTCCACTCATGCCGCTAGGAACCGTATAAACCGGTGTTATGTTCCTTGATTATGCGTTCCTCACACGGTTGGGGTTATGGGACCCCCTCGATAAACCGCTAAGTGCTAAGTCTTTTCCAGCAAGTCCCAACATTGGTACTATTTGCCTAATAACTAAAAACTTGCATAGGGAGTAATTAACCCTCTTTCTTAATCAACAACCCCGGGCCAGTGCTCCACATGAGTGTTGGTCCGAAACGGGGAGTCTGCGGGGCCACCTCGAGGGAACTCAAGGTTTGGTAAAAACCTGTAGAATCGCCCATCCGGTCGTGGCCTGAGACTAGATACGCGCGGCTATTGTCAGGACGTCGGCACGCCGGGAGGATTTGCTGGATTAGCCTTACCTTAGTTCGGAGTATCTTGAGCACGGGATTCCGAGAATACTCGGGCCTTCCCACCTTGGAGTTGCGACTCCACGGATCGTGGGCTTGTCATGGGCCAAGTTGGAACACCCCTGCAGGGTTATGAACTTTCGAAAGCCGTGCCCACGGTTATGTGGCAGATGGGAGCTTGTTAATATCCGGTTGTAGAAAACTTGACACCATGTTCCAATACACTACCAGCGTGTGTACCATGACGGTCATTTTCCGAAAGGGATTCGGGAAGTGAACACGGTGGGGTTATGTTTGACTTGCTTTAGTTAGGATCACTTCGTGATCATCTCTCGACCAAGGCACCTTCTCTTCTCGCTCTCTTTTACGTAAGCTAGGCTAGTGCTGCTGCAGACTCTTGTTCTTCCTTCACCTCTTGTTCTTTCTTCAGCCTTGTTCCACACCCAAGGCTTAAATAGTCGTGTTACGCGGGAACGGGATTGTTGAGTCCTCTATGGCTCACAGTTACTTCACCACACCAGATGCAGGTATGATGGTGAGCTACCCAGGTGATGGCACTGAGCTAGACTGGGAATACGACGAGGAGCGTAGCCGTTACTATGTTCGTTATCCCGATGATCAGTAGTGGTTCTTCTACTAGGATTCGATCTAGACCTGTGGTTTAAATTATGTTTGGTATCTTGTCATTTGGATCTTTACCCTTAGATGGGCTGTGATGTTTTATTGAATGATGATTTGGACATGTAATGTATTTGTGTGACGTGGCGAGTGTAAGCCAACTATCTTTTCAGTTTTCCATCCCCATTTTTACATGAGATGTGCAAAGGTACCAAACTTGCGATCATTCCAGCATGGGCTTATATCTCTAAGTCGTGCCTCGACACGTAGGAGATATAGTCCCATCCTGGGCATTACAAGTTGGTATTCAGAGCCTTCTCCGACCTAGAAGCCCCCACTGATTGATCGAATCATTGACGGTCGAGTCTAGGCACACACTGAAAATATTTTGAGTCCTATATTTATATCGGAGAGTAGGATTTCTTTGCTCCTCATCCCCTTTCTCTCTGGTGAGGACTCCTGACGACTACTCTTGCCTCTTCTACTTTCAAAAATTGCACCAAATTTTTTTTAGGAATCTCGCGAGTATTGTGGGATTATTTCGATGCACTTGTGACGAGAATATTGTTCTCGATGCCTCCTGGCATTAGGGGTTGTGGCAGTGTCCCGGGGAGTTGAGCTTCGGGGTATTGTCGTCACAAGCATATCGCGATAGTACTAGAATACTTAAGATGGCCGACATCGAAAACTCTCCTATACGGTTAGTGGCAAGATAACCCCGACATCACCCAGTACTGGGGAGGTAGTTCGGGAGTATTGCCATAGCTTTGTATAGTGGATGCTTTTCGAAGGTCCGAGGTAGATAGTTTCCGAGAAAGACTGGTTATGTGTTGAAGGATGGATACAGCTGGATGTAGGTTTAGAGTTGATTGCGCGGTGCTTCCCCTGTATCCCCAACACCTGATTGCATAACTGGAAACTTTCGGAAATTAATAGATGGGTTTATCCAGTAGATCGTAGGCATTCTTCCAACGAATGCAGGTTAGCGAGTTCGGGGTTCTACATTGAGTGAAGTGGTTTTATGACCGATGTTCCGATCGGGAGTTGCATCTTACAGGGTCCTTGGCTATGCTGATCCGGGGATTGCAAAACCCTTTCGTAATGCGTTCATAAGCTTACAGCACAAAGATGTCGAACGAAGCTCCTATCTTGTGTTTGTTCCATCTGTACCTTGTGTTTTTTCTTATTTACCTTTTGTCCCTAAGTGGCTTCTCGTGAAGATTGTTGTTATCATTAAGCTGAGAATTTCATTCGTTCCTCTTGTTCGAATGATTCTTGTGAAGACTATGTTGCATTTCAATCCGTTGTTTCAGCTTATACCTTCTTTCAATCAAATTGCTGATTGGTGGTCATCTCTTTCAGGATGGCTCCGAAACGGGTTCCCAACGCTAACCCAGAGGGTGAAGAGGTTCCAGATCGTCCCCCTTCCCCTCCTCCTCCGTCTGAGGCTTGGAGAGCGATTATGCAAACTACAAATCAGAACACTTTGCAAGCATTTTGAGTGCAATAACGTAAGGGAAGAGGATTATGTGAAATTTGCAGCCTTCCAACTCAAAGACCAAGCAGCTGACTGGTGGCAGCAGTACAAAGACTCCAGAGAAGGGCGTGTGATCTCTTGGGAGGATTTTTGCAAGGACTTTCGCTCTCACCACATTCCAACAAGTGTCATCGAGGGTACGCGTGAGCAATTCCGCAACCTGAAGCAAGGCTCTATGACTGTCTACCAGTATAATGTCAAGTTCCAAAACCTCGCCCGCTATGCCAAGCAAGACATACCATATGCCAAGAGCAAGATCTATCAGTTCCGTGGAGGTCTCAAAGATGAACTTCAACTTGCTCTCACCTTGTTCGAGCCCGATGAGTTCGACAAATTCTATAACATGGCGCTCAAGCAAGAGGCAGCCCAGCTCAAGATGGAGGCTTCTAAAAAGAGGATTCGAGATGTCATTCACTCCTCCTCATCTTCTCAAGTCGTCGCGAAGCAACAGAAATTTTGGCTTCCTGCTCCTCCAGTGATCCGAGCTCCCTACAACTCCAACAGCAACAAGAACTCGGGTGGACGTGGTTTCTCCCACCCACCCAACCCGAGAAACCAGTCGAAAAATCAGTTTCAGTCTCAAGGTTCCAAGTCAAGTGGTTCTCATTTCCGTCCTCTATCAGAAGTGGTATGCAACAAGTGCACTCAGAAAGGTCACTATGCTAACAAGTGCCCCAACCCAAGGCGCCTTCCGCCACCTCCACCTGTCAGCACAGCTATTGTCAAGCATAATCCAAAGCATGCAAGGGTGAATCTGATTAATGCAGCGCAAGCGGAGAATTCTTCTGATGTGATTTTGGGTAACCTTTCAGTTAACTCTTTTCCAGCTAAAGTGTTGTTTGATTCGGGTGCTTCATGTTCTTTCATGTCTTATCCATTTGCATACAAGCACGATGTTGTCACTTCAAATTTGCCTCAGAAGTTGCAAGTTGTTTCTCCGGGCAGGATTATGACTTCTCGTGTCTATGCTCCGGATGTATCTATTCGCATGGATGATTATCGCTTTCTGGCTAAACCGGTGGTTCTTGGCAATTCTGACATTGACCTCATCCTCGGAATGGACTGGCTTTCTCAGCATGATGCTCACATTGATTGTGCAAACATGGAAGTCAAGATTACTCATTCCGATGAAGATGTGATTATCTTTGCCTCCAGGGATAACACAATCAGGCTTTTCTCTCTCAATGACAAGGGCGAGATGAATGCCATATCTCGAATTCCGGTGGTTAACGAATACGAAGACGTCTTTCCTGAAGAACTTCCAGGCATGCCTCCACACCGTCAAGTGGAATTCGTCATTGAACTCGAGCCTGGTACTGAGCCAGCATGCCAGCGTCCGTACAAGCTCTCTCCTAAAGAGTTGAAGGAGTTGAAGAAACAGCTTGATGAACAGGAGCGTATGGGTCTGATCAGGCCTAGTACGTCTCCTTGGGGCTGTGGTGTCTTATTTGTCAAGAAGAAGGATGGCACGGAGCGCCTCTGCGTCGATTACCGGCCATTGAACAAGAAGACAATAAAGAACAAGTATCCGCTCCCCAACATCAACAAACTATTCGAGCAGCTCAAAGGAGCTAAAGTGTTCTCTAAGCTCGATCTCCAAATGGGCTATCATCAAATTCGCATTCGCGAAGAAGACATACCCAAGACTGCCTTCAGAACGAGCTACGGTTCCTATGAATATACAGTCATGTCATTTGGTCTCGCTAATGCTCCACCTACCTTCTCGAGAATGATGCACTACATCTTCAACCCCTACACCGGCGAGTTTGTGCTTGTGTATCTGGATGACATTTTGGTTTTTTCCAAGAATGAAGAAGATCACGAAAAGCACCTCCGTCTGGTTCTCGACAGACTCCATGAACATAAGTTCTATCTCAAGTTCTCCAAGTGCGAATTTTGGCTCGATAAGGTCTTGTATCTGGGCCATATCATCCCCGCTGACGGTATTGTGGTAAACCCCGAGAAAGTTGAAGCAATTGTCAACTGGGAAGCTCCTCAGAACGTCAAGCAACTCCGAAGCTTTCTTGGTCTTGCCAGCTATTGCATAAGGTTCGTTGAGAACTTCTCCAAGATTGCCAAGCCTCTTTCCAACTTACTCTAGAAGAATGTCAAGTACTATTGGTCTCCAGATTGTGAAGTGGCATTCAAAACTCTCAAAGAAAAGCTCGTCTCTGCTCCAGTTCTCACTCCTCCAGATGAGTCCAAGCCCTATGAAGTATTCTGTGATGCTTCTCTTCAAGGACTTGGTGGTGTGCTTATGCAAGACAAGAGAATTGTGGCTTACACTTCTCGTCAACTGAAGCCAAGTGAGGAGAACTATCCCACACATGATGTTGAACTAGCAGCTGTGGTACATGCTTTGATTACGTGGAGACATCTTCTGTTGGGCAGAAAAGTCGACATCTTCACCGATCACAAGAGCTTGAAGTACATCTTCACACAGCCAAATCTGAACCTCTGCCAAACTCGTTGGGTCGAAATGATCCAAGAGTATGATCCCAGCATTGAATACACTCCTGGCAAGGCAAATGTGATTGCAGATGCTTTGAGCAGAAAGGCATATTGCAACAGCCTTCTTATCAAGCCATTCCAGCCTGAGCTTTGTGAAGCATTCAGGAAACTCAACCTCCAAGTTGTTCCGCAGGGTTTTCTTGCAAATCTTCAAGTTGCTCCTACCTTGGAAGATCAGGTCCGTGAGGCCCAACTCAGTGATGCTATGGTGCAGAAAGTGAAACATGGTATTGCAAAGGGTACTCCTAAATACAAGTGCTATCGCATTGATGAGAGAGATACCTTGTTCTTTGAGGACAGACTTGTGGTTCCCAAAGGTGTTCTCAGGAAGCTCATAATGGAAGAAGCACATGATTCCCTCCTTTCCATTCATCCTGGCAGTTCCAAGATGTACCAAGACCTCAAGCAATCTTACTGGTGGACACGCATGAAAAGGGAGATTGCCCAATTCGTGAATGAATGTGATGTCTGCAGAAGAGTGAAGGCGGAGCATCAACGTCCAGCCGGTCTTCTCCAACCTCTTCCTATTCCCGAGTGGAAATTCGACCACATTGAAATGGATTTCGTCACTGGCTTTCCTAAGTCCAAGAGAGGGAATGATTCTATCTTCGTGGTGATTGACAAGCTTACCAAAGTCGCTCACTTCCTTCCAGTCAAAGAATCCATCAATGCAGCTCAATTGGCAGAGTTGTACACTTTCAGAATTGTGTCCTTACATGGCATTCCTCAAGTTATCTCCTCAGATCGTGGAAGTTTGTTCACTTCAAAGTTCTGGGACTCCTTTCAGTCCGCCACGGGCACTAAGATCAGGTTCAGCACTGCTTTTCACCCTCAGACTAGTGGTCAAGTCGAGAGAGTGAATCAGATTCTAGAAGACATGCTCAGAGCCTGTGTCATTTCTTTTGGCATGAAATGGGAAGATTGCCTTCCGTTTGCCGAGTTCTCTTACAACAACAGCTTTCAAGCAAGTGCCGGCCAAGCTCCGTTTGAAATCCTCTATGGCAGAAAGTGTCGTACCCCTCTCAACTGGTCCGAGACTGGTGAACGTCAACTTCTTGGCAATGACTTGATCTCAGAAGCCGAAGAAATGTGCAAAGTCATACATGAGAATCTCAAGGCCGCTCAGTCGCGTCAGAAGAGCTACTATGACGGCAAGCATCGTGATTTGGCCTTCAACATTGGGGATCATGTCTATCTCCGTGTTTCTCCTATGAAAGGCACCCAAAGATTCGGTATCAAAGGAAAGCTTGCTCCTAGATACGTCGGGCCTTTCAAGATCCTTGGCAAAAGAGGCGACCTAGCCTATCAACTTGAGCTCCCTTCCAACTTCGCCAATGTTCATGATGTGTTCCATGTGTCTCAACTCCGCAAGTGCTTCAAGACTCCTGAACGCGTGATTCCGTTTGAAGAGATTGATCTTCAACAAGACTTGTCTTACCGAGAGCATCCCGTTGCTATTCTCGAAGAAACCGAGCGCAAGACCCGCAACAAGTCCATCAAATTCTTGAAAGTCAAGTGGTCACCATACCGACCGAGAAGCTACGTGGGAACGAGAAGATCATCTTCGTTCCGAGTACCCTTCCTTTTTCCAGTCCTAGATCTCGGGACGAGATCTTTTTGTAGTAGAGGAGAGTTTGTAATGCCCTGGATGTAATACTTTCCCTTTTGGGCAATATATATATCTTTGGCTCCATCTATTTCCATTCCCAGGTTCTTGTCTTTTCGGGTTTTTGTCTTTTGTCGCGTGCGTGTGTTCATTCATTCATATCATGTAGTCATGCTCATCGCATTGCATTTGTGTTGTCGTTTGCATCCGGTCCCACGCGTTCCTTCCCGTTGTCCGTTTCGAGTTCCGGAGCTCTCTCACGTGTCCGTGGCGTCCCGTAGTCCTACTTTGGTGTTTGGCCGTGTAACATTACCGTTTTGCTGTGAGACTTGTCGTGTGTTGTTGTTTTGGTGTGTGTAACCCGCATGTCAAATCCCGTCGCGTTTGGAGTTCGTTCGCTACCCCAACAGTTATTCTCGTGGGCTCAAAGTACCCCCTCTTTGAGGCCCAAGACACCCCTCCAACAGCCCACCAAACCAACCCAAACCCCTCCCTTCATCTAGGCCATCCAATTCTGATCGCGTGGCCGAAAACCACACCTCATTTGGGCAACCCTAGCTCCTTGTGCCTATATATTTGTCCACCTTCCCCAATTTTTGCCCTAAAACCCCTAGTGTCTCCTTCCTCCATCTTCTCCTACGTCTAGCTCGCCGGAATCCGTGCGAGCTCACCGGAGCCCCGCCGGATGAGCTCACCGCCGCCTCCTCCTCCTCGCCGGAGCACCTCGCCGCGCCGCCCTCTCCACCAACCGCCGGCCGGGCCCCCTCAGCCGCCGCCAGGCCAGGCCGCCGGCCGGGCACCGCCGCCGGTCCGCACCTCCGGCCGCCCCTCCGGCCAGGGGGCCGCCGCGCCCCGCTGTTTCCCCTCTGCCTCGACGGCCAGGCGCCGCCACCACCGCATCGGGGAGCTGCGGGAAGCCCCGATCCCCTCGATCAGATCTGCCTAGGGTGGGCCGACCCTAGGGCCCGATCGGCCTCCTCCGCCACTTCGCCCCGCCTGGGCCCGGCCTCGGCGCCCCGCGAGGCCCAGTAGCCGCCGGGCCCCGAGCCGAGGTCCCAGGCCTCCGCCTCGCCAGCACGGGCCTCCCAGCCGGCCCGATCCGTCCGCTCCCGCCAGGCCTCCTTCGCCCGCAAGGCCCAGGCCTCCAGCCGGGCCGGCTCCAGCCTCCTCCGTGCCACCGCTCGGGAGCAGCCGCGAGGCGCCCGATCCCTCGCCGCCCCGGTCCGATCTGGCCTGACGGGCCGGGCACCGAGGCCCGTTGACCCGTTACCGCGGTGGATCCGCTCCACCCCGGCCCGATCCGCCCGGATCCAGCCCGTTTGACCTTTGTCCCAGATCTGGAGGTTACCTCTAATTCCTCTAAGTCCTGATATTTTGTTGTCTGATGCAATTTTAGAATGTGGATAACTTTTTGTGTGATGGTCCGATTTGAGTGAATGATATGTCAAAATGTTCGTGGAGACTTGTACTACAATTTGTTCCATTGTGCCATGCATGTTTGAGGTCATCTAGATGCCTCAATATCTGTTGGAAGAGTGATACTTGTTATAAACTGCCGTTTGTAGTTGTTTTCATGCCATCTTTGCAATGTGATATCTTTTTGCATGTTTATCCAAATGAAGCAAATGAGATGTCCACGTGTTCGTCATGAAATGCTCTACATGTTGATTGCTTTAGCTTGCATGATAGAATTAATCTTGCCATGTTTATCTCCTTTGCAAAGTGCTATGTGGCTGTTAAGTAGTTAAACTTGTTACGAGATGCCTCGTAGAGGAACTCGTTGCTATCGTTGTGTTTGTCCCCTTGATGCATGCTTAGATGTTTTGGATTCACCATCATGTGTACTTTGCTGTGGTGCTTACCACTTGCCATGTTCAGCCTTGAGGTGACTTAAACTTGCTCTCAAAGATGCCATGATGAAACTACTGTTTTAACACTTAGTGAAATTTCAATAAGTCTGGAATCTGTAATTTCCAGATGCCATGTTTGCTTGTTGTTCTAGGCCAATCCATGATAGTTTTGGGGTGACTCTTGATGATTCCTTGTAGTATATATTGTTGGCTATCCATTCATGCTCTCACATGCTTATTTGATTGGCTGTAGCATATTTATCTTTTGCTCCCAAGTTGCAACAAATTACTGCTGTCAGGATTTTGTTGTCAAGTTCAATATGTCTTAGCTTGTTGCTATTGATCCGTGGCTCCTTTGGGGATGCTCCAATGGACTTATTTGCTGTAGGATATGTCTAGTTTATGTCCATACTCTTTGCCATGATGTTTGAGTGTTGTAGCCTATTTATTTATTGCTCCGAAGTTGCTATGTGGCTGTTATTTTCAGCTTGTGCACGTTTATTGTTTCGGGTGTAACTTTTAGCCCGTAGCTCCGTTTTGAGCAAGTCCTATATGAAACTTGTGTGATTTTTCATGTAGATTCATAATATCCTATTATTATCATGTTTTGAAGTATTTTTCTTGAATGCATATTTTCCATGCTCCTTGTGCGATTACACTGTGCTTCCTTTGTAGGCTTTCATAGTGCATTTGTTTTGCTTCCTTAGTGCATCAGCCATGCATCCAGCATTTTCGTGTGCGCATTGCATCTTGTTGATTTCGTGTCTTGTGTGTTTGTGTTTGAGTAGAGCCGGAAGCTGAGACCGAGTACGAGTACGAGCACGAGGTTACTACCGAGCTTGAGAACGAGGACCCCTCTTACGATCCTATCGACAACTCTTCTGGCAAGATGACCGAACCCCGATAACATTACTATCTTTGCCTATTGCTAGTAGTCTCGATCTATAGTTTTGCCTCGATGCCCATGTTTTCCTGTCAGCCTCCTATTGTAACCATGAACCTGTTTAACCACCCTACCTATGCAAACTTTTGATTGGCTATACGTAGGCTTCGCTCAGCCCCTCTTATAGCATTGTTAGTTGCAGGTGAAGATTGAAGATTCTTGCTTCTTGTTGAAGTTTGTTGGTTTATATCACACTATATAAATGCTTAAATGAACTCATCTATATATTGGCAATGGGTGGAAGGCTAAGCCTTTGCTTGGTGATTTGTTCCACTCATGCCGCTAGGAACCGTATAAACCGGTGTTATGTTCCTTGATTATGCGTTCCTCACACGGTTGGGGTTATGGGACCCCCTCGATAAACCGCTAAGTGCTAAGTCCTTTCCAGCAAGTCCCAACATTGGTACTATTCGCCTAATAACTAAAAACTTGCATAGGGAGTAATTAACCCTCTTTCTTAATCAACAACCCCGGGCAAGTGCTCCACATGAGTGTTGGTCCGAAACGGGGAGTCTGCGGGGCCACCTCGAGGGAACTCAAGGTTTGGTAAAAACCTGTAGAATCGCCCATCCGGTCGTGGCCTGAAACTAGATACGCGCGGCTATTGTCAGGGTGTCGGCACGCCGGGATGATTTGCTGGATTAGCCTTACCTTAGTTCGGAGTATCTTGAGCACGGGATTCCGAGAATACTCGGGCCTTCCCACCTTGGAGTTGCGACTCCGCGGATCGTGGGCTTGTCATGGGCCAAGTTGGAACACCCCTGCAGGGTTATGAACTTTCGAAAGCCGTGCCCGCGGTTATGTGGCAGATGGGAGCTTGTTATAATCCGGTTGTTGAAAACTTGACACCATGTTCCAATACACTACCAGCGTGTGTACCGTGACGGTCATTTTCCGAAAGGGATTCGGGAAGTGAACACAGTGGGGTTATGTTTGACTTGCTTTAGTTAGGATCACTTCGTGATCATCTCTCGACCGAGGCACCTTCTCTTCTCGCTCTCTTTTACGTAAGCTAGGCTAGTGTTGCTGCAGACTCTTGTTCTTCCTTCACCTCTTGTTCTTTCTTCAGCCTTGTTCCACACCCAAGGCTTAAATAGTCGTGTTACCCGGGAACGGGATTGTTGAGTCCTCTGTGGCTCACAGTTACTTCACCACACCAGATGCAAGTACGATGGTGAGCTACCCAGGTGATGGCACTGAGCTAGACTGGGAGTACGAGGAGGAGCGTAGCCGTTACTATGTTCGTTATCCCGATGATTAGTAGTGGTTCTTCTACTAGGATTCGATCTAGACCTGTGGTTTAAGTTATGTTTGGTATCTTGTCATTTGGATCTTTACCCTTAGATGGGCTGTGAAGTTTTATTGAATGATGATTTGAACATGTAATGTATTTGTGTGACGTGGCGAGTGTAAGCCAACTATCTTTTCAGTTTTCCATCCCCATTTTTACATGAGATGTGCAAAGGTACCAAACTTGCGATCATTCCAGCATGGGCTTATATCTCTAAGTCGTGCCTCGACACGTAGGAGATATAGTCCCATCCTGGGCATTACAGCGGGGGCGGCGGCGGCGCGGCTCCCGAGGCGGCGGCGCCAGGGTTCGCGCGGCTGGCGGCTGGCGGGCTAGCGGGCCGGCGGCTGCGCTTATAAAGGCCCCCCGGCTAGGAGAGTCCTAGTCGGGTACGGCCCAAAGGCGGTTTCCTTTTTTTTATAACGAGTCCTGACGTAGTAAAACGGGCGAAAAAAATACTAAACGGAGTCCAAAAATTCCAAAATAAATATTCACCGTCCTCTAATAATATTTAGGACAAAGTGAACATTTTTCAAGGACCTAAATGCAATTTTGAAAAACGCGTATTTTTCCTATGCAAATAAAATCGCAAATTAATCCGAGAAAAATACCAAAAGTGATTTTAATATTTTTCCTCCAATATTTCTGTTACTTTGGAGAAGTCATATTATCTCCGCTCATATATTTTGTTTAGAAATATTTTTAGGAGAGAAAAATAATTAAAACCAACACTATCCTCGTACCGGTATTCGAGTAAACTCAAATACGAAAACGGTAGAATTCCCAACTCTCTCCGTAGGTCCTTGAGTTGCTTAGAATTTTCGAGGATCGCCACGAACAAAATGCAAAGAAATATGCAATGCAGTATGATCTATGTATAACATTCCAAATTGAAAATTTGGGATGTTACAAGATCTAAAAGTGATTGATGTGTCTCCTATTATATCCTTGTTTTCTAGTATGAATCTTTATAAAGATGGGACTGGAGATGAGTCTACTTTAGTTAAAGGTGTCCCAATGATTCGGAGTTTTTAGATCTTGATACTAAAATTGTTAAAAGTGGGATTGAAGAGATCAAAACTTTGCATAGCGATGAACCCACTATCTTCGATTTCAAGGGATTTAACTATGATAATTGCTGTTTAATAGATTGTATTTCCTTGTTGCAATCCGTGCGAAATTTTCCACATGCTTATAGGCAAAATAAGGCTTTTACCAAACACATAGTTGATGCTTTAATACAGTCTTATGAAGAAAAACTTGAATTAGAAGTTTCTATCCCTAGAAAGCTTTATGATGAGTGGGAACCTACTATTAAAATTAAGATTAAAGATCATGAATGCTTTGCTTTGTGTGATTTGGGTGCAAGTGTTTCCACTATTCCAAAGACTTTGTGTGATATGTTAGGTTTCCATGAACTTGATGATTGTTCTTTAAATTTGCATCTTGTGAATTCTACCATTAAGAAACCTATGGGAAGGATTAATGATGTTCTTATTGTTGCCAATAGGAATTATGTGCCCGTAGATTTCATTGTTCTTGATATAGATTGCAATCCTTCATGTCCTATTATTCTTGGTAGACCTTTCCTTAGAACGATTGGTGCAATTATTGATATGAAGGAAGGAAATATTAGATTCCAATTTCCGTTAAGGAAAGGCATGGAACATTTTCCTAGAAAGAAAATCAAATTACCTTATGGATCTATTATGAGAGCCACTTATGGATTGCCTACCAAAGATGGCAATACCTAGATCTATTCTTGCATCGTGCCTAGCTAGGGCGTTAAATGATAGCGCTTGTTGGGAGGCACCCCAATTTTATTTTATTTGCTTTTGCTTCTGTTTAGGAATAAATATTGCATCTAGCTTATGTTTAGATGTGGTTTTTTGTTTTAATTAGTATTTGTGCCAAGTAGAACCTTTGGGAAGACTAGTGTGAAGTTTATATGATCATGTTGTAAAAAATAGAAACTTTAGCGCTCACGAGATTGGCTGTCATTGTTTACTGGAGAGTGCTTTTTAGTTGATTGTTTTTGCCGATGATTAATAGACAAATTCCTCACGTCCACAAATTTATTTCAATTTTTATAGAGTTACATAAGTATTCGAAAGTTACAGATTACTACAGACTATTCTATTTTTGATGTATTCTGTTTTTTGTGTGTTGTTTGCTTATTTTGATGAATCTATGAGTAGTATCGGGGGGTATGAATCATGGAGAAATTGGAATACAGTAGGTTTAACACCAATATAAACAAAGAATGAGTTCATTACAGTACCTTTGAGTAGTGGTTTGTTTTCTTATACTAACGGAGCTCACGAGATTTTTGGCTAAGTTTTGTGTTGTGAAGTTTTCAAGTTTTGAGTATGGATTTGATGGACAATGGAACAAAGAGTGGCAAAATCCTAAGCTTGGGGATGCCCAAGGCACGCCAAGGTAAAATTCAAGGATAACCAAAATCCTAAGATTGGGGATGCCCCGGGAAGGCATCCCCTCTTTCGTCTTCGTCTATCGGTAACTTTACTTGAGACTATATTTTTATTCACCACATGATATGTGTTTTGCTTGGAGCGTCATGTATGATTTGAGTCTTTGCTTTTCAGTTTGCCATAATCATCCTTGCTGGATACACCTTTTGAGAGAGATAAATATGATTTAGAATTTATTAGAATACTCTATGTGCTTCACTTATATCTTTTGAGCTAGATAGTTTTGCTCTAGTGCTTCACTTATATCTTTTAGAGCACGGTGGTGGTTTTATTTTGTAGAAATTGTCGATCTCTCATGCTTCACTTATATCTATTTGAGAGTCTCTTAGAACAGCATGGTGATGTGCTTTGGTTATAAAACTAGTCCTAATATGATATGCATCCAAGATGAGTATAGTAAAAACTTTCATACAAGTGCATTGAATACTATGAGAAGTTTCATACTTGGTGATTGTTTTGAGATATGAGGATGGTGATATTAGAGTCATGCTAGTGGAGTAATTGTGAATTTGAGAAATGCTTGTGTTAAAGTTTGTGATTCCCGTAGCATGCACGTATGGTGAACCGTTATGTGATGAAGTTGGAGCATGTTTATTTATTGAGTGTCATCCTTTGTGTGGAGGTCGGGATCGCGCGATGGTTAACTCCTACCAACCCTTCCCCTAGGAGCATGCGTTGAATACTTTGTTTTGATAACTCGTAGATTTTTGCAATAAGTATATGAGGTCTTTATGACTAATGTTGAGTCCATGGATTATACGCACTCTCACCCTTCCACCATTGCTAGCCTCTCTTGTACGGCGCAACTTTCGTCGGTACCATACACCCACCATATACCTTCCTCGAAACAGCCACCATACCAATCTATCATGGCATTTCCATAGCCATTCCGAGATATATTGCCATGCAACTTTCCACCGTTCCTTTCATATGACATGCTTCATCATCATCGTTCACATAGAGTCATATTTTGTTCTAGCTTTGAGTTGTAATCTTTGAGTTGTAAGTAAATAAAAGTGTGATGATCTTCATTATTAGAGCATTGTCCCGTGTGAGGAAACAAAAAAAAGAGAGAGAAAGTCCAAAAAAGAGATGGCCCAAAAAAAAGGAGAGGGGGCTAAAAAGAAAAAAAAAACTCCAAAAAAAGGGACAATGCTACTATCCTTTTCCACACTTGTGCTTCAAAGTAGCACCATAATATTCATGATAGAGAGTCTCTTGTTTTGTCACTTTCATATACTACTGGGAATTTTCATTATAGAGCTTGGCTTGTATATTCCAATGATGGGCTTCCTCAAAGGGAAACGTTCCTCGCCGGACGACCGGCTAATGTTTCGGCCGGTCTTGCACCGCTCACGGCTCGCACACACTACGCCGATGCCTTCTTTTTTTATTCCCTGCACGAATTGCCTGCTCCATTCCTTATCTTCTTCCGCGCGAGCACAGCCACTAGTATCCTCTTGTTTTCCCCATCTTTCCTCATGCGCCGCTTCATTTTTTCCCCAAGCTCGCCACATCTCACCATGGCTCCCAATCTTTTTGCTGCTGCCATGGCCATGTCCATCCCCCCCTCCCTGGCTGCGATGGGCACCACAAGCTCCATCGTCGGAGGCCAGGAGCTTCACTCGCTCCATCGTCGGAGGCCAGGTGCTCCCCTCGCCGGCCGCCATGGCTGCCTGCCGCCATGCTCGAATCCACCCCGCGTATACAAGTGTTGCAACCGTCACCTAGAAAAGCTTCAACAGCTGTTGAAAAAAGCTTCAACCATCGACACAAAAGCTTCAATGGCACTGCACAACAAGGGGAAGTTGCAACCATAGTTGGATTTTGCTACTACCAGCGAAGCTTTTTGCTACATCCATCAGGTGGAGCTGCGACCTCACGACGACGACAACGACGATTTTGCTGCAACCATAGTAGGATTTTGCTACTATCGTTGGAGCTTTTTGCTACTTTTCTCTGGTTTTGCAGTGTCTGATTGGGAGCTTTTTTTCAACGGTTGAAGCTTTTCATACACGGTTGAAGCTTTTTTCGTCCACGGTCGAAGCTTTTTTTGCAGCAAAATGCTACAACCATTGACATAAAATGCTACAACCATTGACATAACAGTCGAAATGCTACAACCATTGACATAAAATGCTATAACCATTTATAAAAAAAGTTTCATTGCAGCACATCGGGTGGGTCTGGTGCGACCGGCCGAAATTTCGGCCGGCGCACCGGCGCCTAGCGTTGCCCTTCCTCAAATGCCCTAGGTCTTCATGAGCAAGCAAGTTGGATGCACAGCCACTTAGTTTCTTTTGTTGTGCTTGCATACACTTATAGCTCTAGTGCATCCGTTGCATGGCAATCCCTACTCGCTCACATTGATATCTATTGATGGACATCTCCATAGCCCATTGATACGCCTAGTTGATGTGAGACTATCTTCTTCTTTTGTCTTCTCCACAACCACCACCTATTCCACATAGTGCTATATCCATGGCTCACGCTCGTGTATTGTGTGAAAGTTGAAAGGTTTGAAAGAATTAAAGTGTGAAACAATTGCTTGGCTGAAACCGGGTTGTGCATTATTTAAATATTTTGTGTGATGAAGATAGAGCATAGCCAGACTATATGATTTTGTACGGATAACTTTCTTTGGTCATGTTATTTTGAGAAGACATGATTCCTTTCTTAGTATGCTTGAAGTATTATTATTCTTATGTCAATATAGACTTTTGTCTTGAATATTTCAGATCTGAACATTCATGCCACAATAAAGAGAATTTGCTACTTCTCGAGCTTGCGTTGTATTCCCTCGAAGAGGAAAGGGTGATGCAGCATAGTAGCGTAAGTATTTCCCTAAGTTTTTGAGAACCAAGGTATCAATCTAGTAGGACACCACGCGCGAGTCCCTCGCACCTGCACAAACAAATAGGAACTTTGCAGCCAACGCGATAAGGGGTTGTCAATCCCTTTACGGTCACTTACGAAAGTAAGATCCGATAGAGATGATAGTTTATATTTTTGGTATTTTTTATTATAAGAACAGAAAGTAAAAGCGGAAAAAGTAAAGTAGATGTAGATTGATATGTTGAGAATAGACCCGGGGGCCATAGTGTTCTCTAGTGGCTTCTCTCATGATAGCGATATTCTACGGCGGGTAAACAAATTACTGTCGAGCAATTGATAGAAAAGCGAATAATTATGAGACTATCTAGGCATGATCATTATATATAGGCATCACGTCCGAGGCAAGTAGACCGAAACGATTCTGCATCTACTACTATTACTCCACACATCGACCGCAATCCAGCATGCATCTAGTGTATTGAGTTCATAAGAATAGAGTAACGCCTTAAGCAAGATGACATGATGTAGAGGGATACACTCAACCAATATGATATAAACCCCATCTTTTTATCCTCGATGGCAACAACACAATACGTGCCTTGCTGCCCCTACTGTCACTGGGAAAGGACACCGCAAGATTGAACCCAAAGCCAAGCACTTCTCCCATTGCAAGAACTATAGATCTAGTAGGCCAAACCAAACCAATAATTCGAAGAGACTTGCAAGGATATTATAATCATACATAAAGAGTTAAGAGAAGAACCAAATATTTCTCAAAGATAATCTTGATCATAAACCCACAATTCATCGGATCTCGACAAACACACTGCAAAAAGAGATTACATCGGATAGATCTCCTCGATGACTGAGGAGAACTTTCTATTGAGATCCCGAGAGAGAGAAGAAGCCATCTAGATACTAGCTATGGACCCGAAGGTCTGAGGTAAACTACTCACAACTCATGGTGAGGCGATGATGATGATGTAGAAGCACTCCGTGGTAGATCCCCCTCCGGCGGAGCTCCGGAACAGGCCCCAAGATGGGATCTCACGGGAACAGAAGTTTACTGTGGTGGAACTAGGATTTTCTCTTCTCCTCTGATGGTTTCGGGGTACGTAGGCTTATTTAGGAGGAAGGAGGGCACCGGGGGCCTTACGTGGGACCCATGAGGCAGGGGGCGCGCCCCGCACCCTCGTGGGCACCACGTGGCCCCTACTCCATGGTTCTAAAGTCTCCCGTGCGTGATTTTCTCCAAAAATATCTCTCCCGAAGGTTTCATTCCGTTTGGACTCCGTTTGATATCCCTTTTCTGTAAAACCCTGAAACAGGCAAAAAATCAGCAATCTGAACTGGGCCTTTGGGTTAGTAGGTTAGTCCCAAAAATAATATAAAAGTGTATGACAAAGCCCATTAAACATCCAAAACATCATAAATAATAGCATGGAACAATCAAAAATTATAGATACGTTGGAGACGTATCAAGCAGCCCCAAGCTTAATTCCTGCTCGTCCTCGAGTAGGTAAATGATAAAAACAGAATTTTTGATGTGGAATGCTAACCAACATAGTTTTTCAATGTAATTCTCTTAATTGTGGCATGAATGTTCATATATGAAAGCAAAAGTCTATATTGACATAAGAAATAATAATACTTCAAGCATACTAACAAAGCAATCATGTCTTCTCAAAATACTATGGCTAAAGAAAGTTATCCCTACAAAATCATATAGTATGTCTATGCTCCCTCTTCATCACACAAAATATTCATATCATGCACAACCCCGATTTCAGCCAAGCACTTGTTTTCATACTCTACTCTTTCAAACCTTTCAACTTTCACGCAATACATGAGCGTGATCCATGGACATAGCACTATGGGTGGAATAGAGAGGTGGTTGTGGAGAAGAGAAAAAGGAGGGAGATCGTCTCACATCGACTAGGCGTATCAACGGGCTATGGAGATGCCCATCAATAGATATCAATGTGAGTTAGTAGGGATTGCCATGCAACGGATGCACTACAACTAAATATGTATGGAAGCTCAACAAAAGAAACTAGTGGGTGTGCATCCAACTTGCTTGCTCACAAAGACCTAGGGCATTTGAGGAAGCCCATCGTTTGAATATACAAGCCAAGTTCTATAATGAAAATTCCCACTAGTATATGAAAGTGACTAAACATGAGACTCTCTATCATGAAGAACATGGTGCTACCTTGAAGCACAAGTGTGGAAAATGATAGTAGCAATTGTCCCTCTTTCTTTTCTTTTTTTTTCTTTTTTTGGGGCCTTTCTTTTTTTTCCTTTGGCCTTTCCTTTTTTTCTCTTTTTTTGTGGAGGGGCTTTATTGATTTAGCCTTTCCTCACATGGGACAATGCTCTAATAATGATGATCATTACACTTTCATTGAATTACAACTCGATACTAGAACAAGTATGACTCTATATGAATGCCTCCGGCGGTGTACCGGGATGTGCAATGAATCAAGAGTGACATGTATGAAAAATTATGCATGGTGGCCTTGCCACAAATACGATGTCAACTACATGATCATGCATGGCAATATGACAATATGATGCGTGTCATATGAACGGAACGGTGGAAAGTCGCATGGCAATATATCTCGGAATGTCTATGGAAATGCCATGATAGGTAGGTATGGTGGCTGTTTTGAGGAATAATATGATGGCTATTTTGAGGAAGGATATATAGTGGGTGTATGGTACCGGCGAAAGTTGCGAGGTACAAGAGAGGCTAGCAATGGTGGAAGGGTGAGAGTGCGTATAATCCATGGACTCAACATTAGTCATAAGAACTCATATACTTATTGCAAAATCTACGAGTCATCAAAACAAAGCAATCAATGCATGCTCCTAGGGGGGAGGTTGGTAGGAGTTAACCATCGCACGCCCCCGACCTCCACACAAAGGTTGACACTTTACAAATACC
Source organism: Secale cereale (assembly GCA_902687465.1). Classification (NCBI taxonomy): domain Eukaryota; kingdom Viridiplantae; phylum Streptophyta; class Magnoliopsida; order Poales; family Poaceae; genus Secale; species Secale cereale. Next base: position 556,499,986 of record LR738711.1, read on the forward strand.
TCATGCTCTAACTTCGTCACATGGCGGTTCACCATACGTGCATGCTATGGGAATCACTAACCTTAACACAAGTATTTCTCAATTTCATAATAACTCCACTAGCATGACTCTAATATCACTATCCTCATATCTCAAAACATTTATCAAGCATCCAACTTCTCATCATATTCAATGCACTTAGTGTGAAAGTTTTTACTACATTGATATTGGATGTCTATCATGTGAAGACTAGTTTTATAGCCTAAACACATTACCATGCTGTTTTAATAGACTCTCAAATAGATATAAGTGCAGCATGAGAGTTCAACAATTTATTCAAAATATTATCACCACCGTGCTCTAAAAAATATAAGTGAAGCACTAGAGCAAAAACTATTCAACTCAAAAGATATAAGTGAAGCACATAGAGTGTTCTAACAATTCCTAGGCCATATTTAACTCTCTCAAATAGGTGTGTCCAGCAAGGATAATTGTGGCAAACTAACAAGCAAAGACTCAAATTATATAAGACGCTCCAAGCAAAACACATATCATGTGGTGAATAAAAATATAGCTCCGAGTATAGTTACCGATGGATGAAGACGAAAGAGGGGATGCCTTCCCGGGGCATCCCCAAGCTTAGGCTTTTGGTTGTCCTTAAATTTTACCTTGGGGTGCCATGGGCATCCCCAAGCTTAGGCTCTTGACACTCTTTGTTCCATAGTCCATCAAAGCAATACTCAAAACTTGAAAACTTCACAACACAAAACTTAGACAAAAATCTCGTAAGCTCCGTTAGTATAAGAAAGCAAACCACTACTCAAAGGTACTTCAATGAATTCATTCTTTTTTTATATTGGTGTTAAACCTACTGTATTCCAACTTCTCTATGGTTCATACCTCCCAATATTACTCATAAATGCATTGAAATAAGCGAACAACACACGAAAAACAGAATCTGTCAAAAACAGAACAGTCTGTAGTAATCTGCAAGTTTCGCATACTTATGTAACTCCAAAAAATCAAACTAAATTGGTAAACGTGAGGAATTTTTCTATTAATCATCTGCAAATAGAATCAACTAAATAGCACGCTCCACTAAAATCTGATGGACATTCTAGCGAGCGCTAACGATTCTGTTTTTCACAGCAAGATCACATAAACTTCACACAAGTCTTCCCAAAGGTTCTACTTGGCACAAACACTAAACAAAACACAAAACCACATCTAAAAAGAAGCTAGATGCAATATTTATTCCTAAACAGAAGCAAAAAAAATGGTTGCCTCCCAACAAGCGCTATCATTTTACGCCCCTAGCTAGGCACGATAATTTAAGGATGCTCACATGAAAGATAAGAATTTAAGCACAAAGAGAGCATCATATAGCATGTGACAAACACATCTGAGTCTAACATACTTCCTATGCATAGGAATTCTATAGGAAAACAAATTAGCAAGACAAGCAAGATCTAACATATGCAAGGAAGAAGAAAGAAACAAGATCAATCTCAACATGAAGAGAGGTAATTTAGTAACATGAAGATTTCTATGACCATATTTTCCTATCTCATAATAATTGCATGTAGGATCATAAGCAAATTCAACAATATATCTAACATATTCTCAACACGATCCACATGCATGCGAAGTTGACACTCTTCCAAAATAGTGGGATCAACATTAACTAAAGTCATGACCTTTCCAAACCCACTTTTAATATTATTGCAAACATTATTATCAATCTCATATTCATCATGGGGATTAAATAAATTTTCAAGATCATAAGAAGAATCACCCCAATCATGATCATTGCAACGTGTAGTGGGCATAGCAAAATAAGCATCCCCAAGCTTAGGGTTTTGCATATCATTAGCACAATTGACATCAATAGAATTTATAGTAACATCATTACAATCATGCTTTTTACTCAAGGAGCTATCATGAATCACTTTATAATTTTCTTTCAATACTTCATCACAATTTTCAGACTCATAAATTTCAAGCAAAACCTCATAAAGATAATCTAGTGCACGCAGCTCACTAGCAATAGATTCAACATAATTGGATCTATTAAAGAGATTAGCAAGTGGATGAGGATCCATAATTTAGCAAGCGGAGATGCAAGCTAATAGAGGGCACATAGCAACACAGGCAAACGAGAGGCAAGCAAACGGTAAACACACGGCAGAAGAAGGGGCAAATAAAACGGCAAGGGTGAAGTGGGGGAGAGGAAAACAAGAGGCAAAAAATGCAATGCGAAGGATAAGGCTTTGTGATAGTACTTGGTATATGACATTTGCGTAAGCCTCCTCGGCAACGGCGCCAGAAATTCTTCTTGCTACTTCTCGAGTTTGCGTTGTATTCCCTCGAAGAGGAAACGGTGATGCAGTATAGTAGCGTAAGTATTTCCCTCAGTTTTTGAGAACCAAGGTATTAATCCAGTAGGAGACCACGCTCGAGTCCCTCGCACCTATACAAACAAATAAGAACTTCGCAGCCAACGCGATAAGAGGTTGTCAATCCCTTTACGATCACTTATGAAAGTGAGATCTGATAGAGATGATAGTTTATATTTTTGGTATTTTTTATTATAAGAACAGAAAGTAAAAGCAGAAAAAGTAAAGTAGATGTAGATTGATATGTTGAGAATAGACCCGGGGGCCATAGTGTTCTCTAGTGGCTTCTCTCATGATAGCGATATTCTACGGCGAGTAAGCAAATTACTGTCGAGCAATTGATAGAAAAGCAATAATTATGAGATTATCTAGGCATGATTATTATATATAGGCATCACGTCCGAGACAAGTAGACCGAAACGATTCTGCATCTACTACTATTACTCCACACATCGACCGCTATCCAGCATGCATCTAGTGTATTGAGTTCATAAGAACAGAGTAACGCCTTAAGCATGATGACATGATGTAGAGGGATAAACTCAAGCAATATGATATAAACCCTATCTTTTTATCCTCGATGGCAACAATAAAATACGTGCCTTGCTGCCCCTACTGTCACTGGGAAAGGACACCACAAGATTGAACCCAAAGCCAAGCACTTCTCCCATTGCAAGAATTATAGATCTAGTAGGCCAAACCAAACCAACAATTCGAAGAGACTTGCAAGGATATTATAATCATACATAAAGAGTTCAGGGAAGAACCAAATATTTCTCAAAGATAATCTTGATCATAAACCCACAATTCATCGGATCTCGACAAACACACCGCAAAAAGAGATTACATTGAATAGATCTCCTCGAAGACCGAGGAGAACTTTGTATTGAGATCCAGAGAGAGAGAAGAAGCCATCTAGATACTAGCTATGGACCCAAAGGTCTGAGGTAAACTACTCACAACTCATGGTGAGGCGATGATGATGATGTAGAAGCACTCCGTGGTAGATCCCCCTCCGGCGGAGCTCTAGAACAGGCCCCAAGATGGGATCTCACGGGAACAGAAGGTTACGGCGGTGGAACTAGGGTTTTCTCTTCTCCTTTGGTTTTGGGGTACGTAGGCTTATATAGGAGGAAGGAGGGTACCGGGGGCCTTACGTGGGACCCACGAGGCAGGGGGGCGCCCCCACCCTCGTGGGCACCACGTGGCCCCTACTCCGTGGTTCTCCAGTCTCACGTGCATGATTTTCTCCAAAAATATCTCTCCCGAAGGTTTCATGCCGTTTGGACTCCGTTTGATATCCCTTTTCTGTAAAAACCCTAAAACAGGCAAAAAAACGGCAATCTGGACTGGGCCTTTGGGTTAGTAGGTTAGTCCCAAAAATAATATAAAAGTGTATGACAAAACCCATTAAACATCCAAAACATCATAAATAATAGCATGGAACAATCAAAAATTATAGATACGTTGGAGACGTATCAGAATTACATTACGAATTATGTTGGTTAGCATTCCACATCAAAAATTCTGTTTTTATCATTTACCTACTCGAGGACGAGCAGGAATTAAGCTTGGGGATGCTTGATACGTCTCCAACGTATCTATAATTTTTTATTGTTCCATGCTATTATATATTCTGTTTTGGATGTTTAATGGGCTTTATTATACACTTTTATATTATTTTTGGGACTAACCTGCTAATCCAGGGCCCACTGAAACATGATGTTTTTTGCCTATTTCAGTGTTTCGCAGAAAAGGAATATCAAACGGAGTCCAAACGGAATGAAACCTTCGGGGGAGTTCTTTTTGGAATGATATCTTCACGAGAGACTTGGAGTACAAGTCAGAGAAGAAACGAGGTGCCCACGAGGGGGCAGGGCGCGCCCCCACCCTCGTGGGCCCCATGTTGCTCCACCGACATACTTTTTCCTCCTATATATACCCATATACCCTGAAAACATCGAGGATCGCGAAGAAACCCTAATTACACCGCCGTAACTTTTGTTCCCGTGAGATCCCATCTTGGGGCCTGTTCCGGAGCTCCGCCGGAGGGGGCATCGATCACGGAGGGCTTCTACATCAAGACCATAGCCTCTCCGATGAGTTGTGAGTAGTTTACCATAGACCTTCGGGCCCATAGTTATTAGCTGGATGGCTTCTTCTCTCTCTCTCTCTCTGGATCTCAATACAAAGTTCTCCTCGATCTTCGAGGAGATCTATTCGATGTAATCTTTTTGCAGTGTGTTTGTCGAGATCCGATGAACTGTGGGTTTATGATCAAGATTATCTATGAACAATATTGGATTATTTTAAATCTTTTATGTATGATTATAATATCCTTGCAAGTCTCTTCGAATTATTGGTTTGGTTTGGCCTACTAGATCTATAGTTCTTGCAATGGGAGAAGTGATTGGCTTTGGGTTCAATCTTGCGGTGTCCTTTCCCACTGACAGTAGGGGCAGCAAGGCAAGTATAGTATTGCTGCCATCGATGATAAAAAGATGGGTCTTATATCATATTGCTTGATTTTATCTCTCTACAGCATGTCATCTTGCTTAAGGCGTTACTCTGTTCTTATGAACTTAATACTCTAGATGCATGCTGGATAGCTGTCGATGTGTGGAGTAATAGTAGTAGATGCAGAATCGTTTCGGTCTACTTGTCACGGGCGTGATGCCTATATACAATGATAATGCCTAGATATTCTCATAACTATGCGCTTTTCTATCAATTGCTCAACAGTAATTTGTTCACCCACCGTAGAATTTTGCTATCATGAGAGAAGCCACTAGTGAAACATATGGTCCCTGGGTCTATTCTCATCATATTAAACTTCCATCTACTTTACTTTGCATTATTTACTTTCTGTTTCCATACCAAAAATATTATCCTATCATATCTATCAGATCTCACTCTCGTAAGTGACCGTAAAGGGATTGACAGCCCCTTACCGCATTGGCTGCGAGGTTCTTATTTGTTTGTGCAGGTGCGAGGGACTTGCGCGTGGTCTCCTACTGGATTGATACCTTGGTTCTCAAAAACTGAGGGAAATACTTACGCTACTGTGCTGCATCACCCTTTCCTCTTCGAGGGAATACAACGCAAGCTCGAGAAGTAGCAATTAGCTCATTTGAGACCTAGAGCTTTGCTCATCCATGTGGTTCTACTCCACTGAGAGAACGTAGCCTCTACGGAGAAGATCCACGCTTGGATTCAAGACCCCTCATGGGATGACCCCTCGCGGGCTCAAGACCTCCTCACGGAGATGAATTAGTTACCGTGTATCGTCCTTTGTTGCGTTTGGATCTTGTATCACTCTTTATGTTCATCAATCTAGTACATGTGTGATTGTTTCTTGTTGATTTAAGTGTTTTCTATTGTTCCCCTCGTGATTTTCCCCCTCGTGTTCTTCGTGTTCATCCTCGGGGATCCCTCCAATCGTGAAAGATTGGCCTAGATCGGGTTAGCCCCGCATCATATGGTATCATGAGCCTTGGTTCATCATGAATTTGGAGCCTCTCCACCTTTTTTAGCCTTGTTTTGTGTATTTCGTCCTAAAATTCAAAAAATCCCCACCAAAAATAGCCCAATTTTTTTGTGATATGTTGGTTTGATGATGTTTTGTTGATTTTGATCCATGGATTCCCTGTGTTTCGAGTGGATCTAGCATCTCCACAAGTTTCCCCACTTTTCATCCACGAAATCTCCTCAATCTTGACCCCCAAATCCCCAATAACCACCCAAAATCGCATCTCGGATCTAAATTCCGATTTGACCCAAACCCACCGGACGACCGACGTTTTCTCGGACGTCCGACGCTCCCGGAACTACCGGACGTCCGACACTTACCGAACGTTCGAAACCCCATTGCAGAACCAAAACCTCGGATTTCCGAGCTCCACCGGACGTCCGGTTACCGGACATCCGACGTTTTGGACGTCCGACACCTGTAGATTTTGACTTTGGCTGATTTTTGTTTTGTCCATAACTAATTCATCTGAACTCCGATTTCAACGTTCTTTAGCTCGTTTGGAAGCTATTGACATCCCCCATACCACAAAAATACTCCCATCATCATTTGAATCCATCAAATTTTGTGAAATTTGGCAAGTTTGCCTAGGCCCTCCACCATATCATCCGCATAGCCACCATAGTCTTCCGCAACCTAACCCATCTTGTTCCCCATAGCATTAGCGGTTGCTTGAGTAGTGATTTTAGTCTCCTAAGGTGTTTCGGTTACTTAGGAACAATTGCTTCTTCATCAACCACCACCACCACTTTCGCATACACATTGCCCACTATACATTTCCAACCCAACTCAACCCAATTTTGTTTGAGCTTGTTTGAGTTGTGGGTTGTGTCTCCTAAGGTGTTTCGGCTACTTAGGGACCGTGCCTTCAACTCAGACACCATGTATACCCCATCATACCCTTCTTCTACCATAACCCATTTTGACCGGGTTTCCACCAATAATTCCGCAACCACCACCGCATTTTTGCTACCACCATTTGACATTTGACATTTGAGATTTTGAGTTCGCGGTTTTTCCGCTTCCTAAGGTGTTTTGGCCAATTAGGAACGGTTCTACATCAAGAACATCGCATATCATCATCGCCCTGAGGTCATCATCGACATTAACCACTTCACCATTGACAACACTGCAAGCAAGGGATAGTAACTTCGACGACATCATTGTATATTCCCCCCTTGCATTTGCATTGTTAACCCCAAGCCCATTTTGTGTCACTTGCCTATCGAGACTAGCCTTTGAGTATTGACGGCAACGTTACTTGTGCACATTAGTGATCATAGATCCGCGCTTCCATTGCATACATACCATATCATCTTGGTATCATCGTATCATCTCTTGTGTCACAAGATTGTTCCCGCATATACATAATTGTTATCTTGGTTAGTGCATTTTTCATAAGTGGCCAACAAAAAGATCTCAAAAGAGAAAAGAGCCAAAAAGCTTATAAGCAAAAGAGCCACAAAGAAGCTTGTAAGCAAGAGCCATAGCATAACAAAATATCATATCATACTCAATCATCTTGGATCATGTTGTGGTGAAGCACAGGAACATCATACACATATAGCATACTTGTGATAGGAAGTCACTACATTTTGTCTCATATAGGTAGTGCACAAGTTCGTATCCGCCTATTGAGAAATCGGCTAGCGTCTCTCTAGTGTTGTGCGACAAGAGCATTTTCCCTGGATTCCACATTTTCCGCTCAATCCTTGGTTGCACAACCACGTTTATCTATTCGTGTGTGTGTTTCCGTATGCCACTCATTGTTATTGGTCTACATGTTTCACTTGTGAATTTGTGAATCTCTTTCAACATTACTGACTCTTGCTAATATTTTGCATCAATTTTTTTGTGCCACTATCCTCACCAAGCTACTTCATAAGCCTTATTGTGTAGGTGTGAGAATTTACAAGAATCGGTACCAATTGTGCTATTTCCTTGATACATTATTGAGTGATCATTGATCCATTTTCAACATCAGGTAAGGTACATTGGTCTAGTTCTTCTCTTTCTCCCACTCACCACTACTCGAGTCTTGTGATGGATAGGCAAAGCATTTCATCTCTGGTCTTCGACAATGATGGCGCGAACAACTAATTAGACACATCCAAGGAACATGCCATCGAAGCTTTCAAGGCCAACATGAAAACTCGAGTGGAAGAGCTACGTGCCTTGATGATCTCTTGAACTTCTTCCCCTTCGTCATCTTCACGACGGCGACATTCAAGTCACAAGTCTTCGGAACGCAAACACGATGCAAGCGCACGTTGTCCACGTCCACATCTTCGTGATGACCACCATCCCAATCGCGATCAACATCATCATGAAGAGAAAGTCGACTACAAGCATCATGTGCACGACGACGACGAACGACATCTACTACGAGCTCAAGCATGACAACAACGCCATCATCATGAAGATGCTCACCAAGAGCAAACCTACAAGTCCGAACAAGCTCTACTTCACGCCAAGGCCAAGCTTCAAGAGCACAAGAGAAGACCGCGAGACAAACACCACCAAGAAGGAGCTACGGCTACAACCACCACTTCAACATCTTCGCCAAGTGTTCTCAATGCATCTTTGCCTTTGGACGTACGGCATCTTCGCCTACTTCCCATGAGTTTGCCTACATCGACATTTTCAACAACAAGGTGACCACCTACGAGCGAGGGCGGCACTTCCATCTTCGGAAGCCCCTTAAGGAAGCTGGCCGAGCATGAGAAATCCCCTTCGGTCATGGAAACGAGCTTCGAGGTGCCACATTTTATGGGCCTCTTACAAGACGACAGCTACAAGATGGTCGAGCAAGGGCCATCCCTTTCGACTAAGACGACGAGCATGAACCTCTTCAACAACATGAAGACGGGGCCCAAATACGACTACTACTCCGAGTCAAGCCACGTGAGCGCACACGAGACCTTCTCTTTGATCTCGGAGGAGAGTGATGATTTTCCACCTCCTACGGCATTCATCTTTGGAGGCGTTATGGATGAGGAGGTTGAGCATGGGACTATCCCTTCAAGCACGGCGGCGATAGGAGTTGAGTTTGGAGACATTTGCACCTACATCTCTCTGACACCCACATATGACGAGTGCCCCAATTTCCATGAGAGAAGAGCCACCACCACATGAGTGACTCCACCATATGTGACATCGAGAGCATTTCCTTTGAGAGGATAAGAGTGACCACCACTAGCCCCACACATGAGAGAATGCCACACATCCTATGTGTGGTTGAGAGCCATTTGAGTGACTCCACCAACCATACGACTGAGAGCATCCAAGAGGGAGTGAGTGAGCCACAACACTTAGTGAGTGAGGTAGTTGATAGGGCATGTGAGACCACTATGATATCTAATGACTTAACCTTTACTCTGAATGTGTTTTCTTCTTTGGTATTAGATCTCCAACAAGACGAAGCGCCCATCCTCGACGAGTCCATACCTCCAATGAGAAAACCGATGGCCATGGTGGAAGTAGATGCATCCCCCACATGGTTCCATCAAGATGAAGATGAGAATGATTGGATCTTGAACACCTCACCTAAAACACTGAGCGGCGCTCCAAAGGTAACATAGGTGATGGTACTTCTCTTGTCCCACTGGTGAACTATCTTACCAATGATTGCTTGCATGATGTTGACACACCTATCACCATGCTTCATGCTAGTGCGACTTCCTCATGTCATGACTTACCAATTTATGATGAATATGATGATGAGCATGTTGAGTTGCCTAGTTGTGATGCTATGCTCCATAGGATATCATGTGAAAATTCTTTTGGTCACATCATGTTCAATAATCCTTTAAACTTGTCATATGCTATGAGTGAGGTCTCCCATATTGCATCATATCAATCTCAACATAGTAACTATCCATGCCATAATAAAGTAAATCCTATTTGCACTTATGGCATATATGACAAGGTCATGGTTATTGGAATGTGTTTCTCTTGTGATGATATTGCTAAGCTTCCTTTACATGATTTGCGCGATTCATCTACTCTGCCATGCCACAAACACATTGTTCCAAATATGCTTTCTTTTGGATTCTGTCAATATTCTCCATGTGATGTTTCCACTAATGCTCATGAGGAGACCATCATAGTTTCCTCATACATACTAGGAGATCTTGATGCATGTCATACCTTGCATGATTACCATGATTGTGTGCACCACATGCATTCTATGAATAACAATGCTCCTCATATTTGTCATGATGCATTACACAATTTGAGTCTCCATTATGATATGCATAACAACAAAACAATCATGATGGATGACATGTTTCTATATCACACATCTCATTTATTTGAGCATTGGCTATTTTGTGCTAACCAATACATGCACGTGCACATCATGATGGATGATGTGTACATATACCAATTTTTCCTTTGTCTTTAATTTGTGTAGGTACTCATGAATACTTGTCAACCTTACAATCCCATGAGTTGACGAAAAGAGCTCTTGAGAGCAACGATGATTTGGGATCCCATGAATTGCCCTTACCATTGTTCTTTCGCGCAACGACTACACGCATCTCTTTTACTTGGCTCTCACACGACTATGGGCTATTTACCATTTGTCACCTTATGCCCATTCTACCGTGTTCACTTTGCATGCTATGCCTCTTGCTAGGACTTTTCCATGCAATTGTGACCCTTGCTTGCATCTACCGATGATTCACCATTATGCTACTCCTATGTGTATTTGCATGCTTGGTGGAGATACTAGTAGCTATTTCCATGATTTCTTTGTGACCAATGCTATTGTTGATTGTTGTGTTGGGAGAGTCATGTTGTTCCAATGCTATTTATGTAGGACTTCTCGCCACCACAATGATGAGACTTTGCTCATATCTTGCTTTCATGCTTGTAATATGTCATGTGCATTATTTATGCCGACTATTTGCACATATGACATGCTTGCCATGATTCCTTCTAGTACGTTGCATCTTTGCACTACTAGCTTGCTTGACTTGATCACTATGATTGCTTGCTTTGTGGCATCACCCATGTTCCATTCATACTCGCTTTCTTGGGTTGATGACATATATGTTCATGACATTCATATGATTTACATTGATCATTGTCACTTTTCTCCATTAGTTGCACCTCTCATATTCACGTATAGTGAGTGCAACCGTGCTATGCTTGTTGATCTCGGAGACTTGGACACCTTACTTATGATGCATACTTGTTTGATTTAGCCTATTGCATTTGGTAGTTATCGCATCATATGCTTACATACAATGCCATGTTCCCTTGTCCTTTCTTATGACGAGCATGATGCATACACTTGTTGGGTATCTTACCACACGAATGATCGGTTTTGCACTTCCGCCAACCTCATTTGTTTTTCGAAGTGTTTGTCATGTTCTTTTGTTTTGAAGGATTCACAAGGTGGTACCATCAAGAGACATATTGGTCATGCAAAGGCCTACATGATGCGTGACACCAATATTTTTGACATCCTCATAAAGGTGAACTCCTCCCCTTGAGCCATCCTCAAATACGCATGTTGGATGGGTCATTCTTTCATTGTTGTTTCCTTCTTGTTGTCTACATGATACATCTCGTGAACGGAGGAGCTACATTGAGGATTGGCTTTATGGACCTTCACATTGAGTAGCGCCCGGACTTATAGGATGCACCTCCGGAACTCCACTCATGCCATGACATCGAGCATTGTTATATCAACACTCCTTTGGCACATTGCACCAAAACCTACATATTTATTGATTGGGTGTCCACATGTCATGCTCGATGGACATATCATACCCATAACAAATTTGCATATTGTGCATGGATTGAGTCACATTATGATTGCCTTGTTGCATCTTGTATTCCCATGTCAATCATGATATATGAGCTTGTGCGTTTCCTTAGCAAATTTGTTGTGATCTACCTTGATGGCATATTCATACATCTTGATCATATTGCCCACCATCAATTGCATGATAGCATACACATATTGAGCATCACTTGCCATGTTCATGCTTTTGATACACCGTCACATTATGATATCATTTTGCACAATGGTCGAATTTGTAGTTTTGTGCACCATGCCAATTACCATACCTTCGTGTGCACAATGAATGAATTTCCTCCCATGAATGATTTACATGTCATACTATATCATCTTGCTAAGCTTCATGTACCTTGTCACACGGGCTCATTCTTACATGATGGACTATTTGTGTGCGCTAACCATTGTATTTTCGAGTGTCCTGTGTATTTGCTCTTCTTGTATGTACACCACTCCGGCGACACACTGGAGTACTTGGATTGCGCCATGTCTTCAAGTCCGTCTAACTACAAGTCCGTCCACATCAACTGTTTCCACGGTGATGAGGTTTTTCGATCCGAGGTCGGATCTTTCCCAAGGGGGGGAGATGATGCGGAGCATCCTATGGTCATCCCCATGTACACTACGACTACTCCCCATGACCCAAGGAGACATAAGACGAGACCTCAAGTACACGCCATTGGACACAAGGTTAACTCGCTCCTTTCCGAACCTTCACTTTCCACATGTGAGACATGGCTACTACCTCAAACATATGTGTTATGCATGACCAGGAACCAAGAGGAAGACCATGAATCAGCTAGGAGCATCGGACGAGAAGGCGACGAATCGAAGCAAGAGAAAGAGCTGCCAGGAAGCTACAACTCTCGGACGTCCGACGACCTTCGGATGACCGACGATCTCCGGACGTCCACCAGCCAGATCGACTCCGGTCGAGGCAACCTACAGCGCCCGGACGACCGCCGGACACCGGACGTCCGGCACTCATCAGCGCCCGAACGACCGGCCTCCACCGGACATCCGACAAGTCCATCACGGAAGAAACACGTTGGAAGTCCGAAGACTTCTGGACGACCTTATGCTCGCGAGCTACCGAAGGACCTACAGTCATCGGACGTCCGATGTTTGTCTGCCCACAGTGTATCGGGACGAAGCTCATGTACCCCTCACTTACCCCTTCATGGACCTAGACTATATATACTCCTCCACCTTGTCTAGTTAGGGTTAGCAATGTGTTAGCTCATTTGAGACCTAGAGCTTTGCTCATCCATGTGGTTCTAGAGACCATGACCTCTACGGAGAAGATCCATGCTTGGATTCAAGACCCCTCACGGGATGACCCCGCGCGGGCTCAAGACCTCCTCACGGAGATGAACTAGTTACCGTGTATCGTCCTTTGTTGCGTTTGAATCTTGTATCACTCTTTATGTTCATCGATCTAGCACATGTGTGATTGTTTCTTGTTGATTTTAATGTTTTCTCTCGGTCCCCTCGTATTCTTCGTGTTCATCCTTAGGGATACCTCCAATCGTGAAAGATCTTCCTAAATCGGGTTAGCTCCGCATCACCACGTCTAAGAACTAAAATAATCTAGACACGCGGGAGAGTGTTGAAATATATTGCCCATCTTCCTTCATCAGTTTGGACTTTTGCATGAGTTGATCGGAGTATGAATTCAATAATAACCAGAAGGAAATATCATGTTGGTGTCAGAGCAGTCGTGTTTGCACAAAATATTGAGCTGTCCAGCTCAAAAAAAAGTTCGAGAGACACACATGCACACGCCGGGTCCCACCAGATCAATATCCCGCCGGACATAGGCCGGTATGTCGATGTCGGGCCATCCCCACCGGTAGCCACAGAAACTGGAGGCAGCAGAAAATATCTTGGCCCTGTCCGCACGCGAGGAACGAGGGAAGCATGAGGTGGCGAGGGTCGGCGGCTCCAGAACTTTCACGACGCGAGATATTTTCCCGCGCTGGGCGGGGCGCCCAAGCCCAACCTGGCTTCAAACTTCGCAATGCTTCGCCTATCATCTCCTCCTTTCCTCTCCTCCTAGGCTCCTACCGCCTCCGCGGCCACGCGGATATTTTCCTTTCCCGGCGCCTTTATATACGCCGCGCGCCCCTCCTTCCCGACGCCTCGCTGTCTCTCCCGTCTCAGGTCGCCATCCAAGCACCAGTAGCAGCAACTCCTTAACGCCCCAGCGTGAGACGGCGAGATTGTAGCTTGATCGAGGCAGGGAAGACCGGAATAAGAGGAGGATGCAGCCGCCGTCGCAGCACCAGTCCTCCTACTACGCCGTGCTCGGCGTCCACCCACGCGCGTCCGCCACCGAGATACGGGCCGCTTACCACCGCCTCGCCATGGTGAGTATAGTATATAGCAATTCTTAATTTCTTATAACTGGTGGTGTGCTTCGGTTCCAGAGTCCTTTGAATTCTTCCGGTTTGAGCGGGAGAAGCAGAGTTTGACGTTTATCTTCTTCTGATCCGTAATGGCGCAGAGGTGGCACCCGGATAAGATTGCCAACGGCCGTGTGGATCCGGCGATCGCGGAGGAAGCCAAGGGAAGGTTCCAGAAGATACACGAGGCATACCAGGGTACTTGCAATTCTCCTCCCTCTATATATATATATATAGAGAGAGAGAGAGTATATGTTCCATATAGGTGTGCATTGGCTGATTTTGTTAACGTTTGAAATGTGGGTCTCGTGCAGTGTTGTCGGATGAGAATATATATATATAGAGAGAGAGTATATGTTCCATATAGGTGTGCATTGGGTGATTTTGTTAACGTTTGAAATGTGGGTCTCGTGCAGTGTTGTCGGATGAGAAGCGTAGGGCGCTCTACGACGCCGGAATGTACGACCCCCTCGACGAGGACCAAGAAGAGGTCGAGGTAATTGAGTTTGCTTCTCGCAATGAGCTACTCGTGCTGGTGATGGTATTGACCATGGGCGTTAATCTAACTCGGGGTCTTCTGTGTTGCGTTGTCAGGGTTTCCATGATTTCCTTCAGGAGATGCTCTCGCTCATGGCCACCGTTGGTAGAGAGGTATTGACTAATTAATTAATGTTCATGCATGCCACACTTTGATTCCTTCCTTCAGTGTGAAGATTTTAGAGTTTGAAGCCAACTCGGCTACTTACTTTCAGTTTGGTACCATGTTTGAACTGTAAACCGGTTCTCTTTCTCCTTTGGACTTTAGAAAAAGTTCCGGGGTTATGATGTCACGGGAATTATGGAAAAAAACGTTAGGATACTAGAAAAATCATGACAATCGTGAAGAATCTACAACAATTGTGATATTTTCGTAAGAAAATTACTCTAGGTTGTATGCCACCGCCAGCATTTCTTGTGTCTTAAATCCATGTAGATCAAAACCGAATTTCTTGAGAAAGTGGTTCTGCTGCATGCCTGAAACTATCACTGACAAAGCCCCGCTTGACTTGGTGCAGGAGCCCGTGTATTCCCTGGGCGAACTCCAATCCATGCTTGACGGGATGATGCAGGATTTCACCTCCCCCCAACCGCCGCCACCAAGCAGTTTCTTCACCAGCACCAGTTCGTCGACGCGGTTCGGTGCAGCCAGCGGTGGAGCGCAGCAGCGTCGATCCTCGCCCCGCGTGCGGCCTCAGGGGTTCGGCAGCTCGGCATGCTTCAGCCGGACGGCTTTCTCCGGCTGCTAAGCACTCGCGCGATCTGGATCGAACTTCATGCGTCCGCGGGTGTACGATCACCGGCGTGAAGACACTGAATTGCAGAGACTGGGAGAGCTATTCACAGGGAACGCCGAGCGCTCTAGCGATGCACACAGCAGGAGCCGGTACATCACCCACTGGATCAGCGGAATAAAGAATACGGTAGATATTTCTAGTTGACAGCAACTCGAAAGGATCTCCATTGTTTGTCTTTTTTAGATAGGTCATAGGTGTACATAGATGAGAATCAGAAGTGAAGACGTGATGTTTTGCACTGTGGTGTATTTACTTCGAAAGCAACCACGATGACACGTGTCGGTGTTGGTACGTACAAAAAACAGAGTACGTGTTTTCCATCTAGAACATGCTTGTCCCCCACTTGTTTTTTTTTTTCATTCAAATCACAAAACAGTATAAAGTAGTTGACCTTACAAGCACACTGAAACGCAAACACAAAGGACCATAAACACTAGAGTACCCTAAGACAACCATAACGCAAGAAGATCTCCGGAGCCCAGTGTCATCATCCCTGAATCTTGAGAGAAGACTCATGCAACAGAAGGATCTGTAATCAGGCGCAAGTAGGTCATCATCTTCGACCACGGTACAATTGTCGTCACGCTACTTTCTCCTTTCTTGATACCAGCGCCGAGTTGGCATGGACATCAATCCAACACACCTGTAATAGTCGTCGTCATCTTTGGCTTTGAGTACCGCGAAAAGTGTCTCTTCCGAAAGTAAGAGAACTCGAGTCATCCGACCGGTCCAGCATCGCGGCCGGGCCATCCGCACGAACAAAGCAGGAACCTCCACCAGCATCAGCGCAGAGGAAGGAGAAGAACAGCAGCAGCAAATCATACCGACAAGGAAGAAGAAGGGTCTTCGTCTCCCTGCATCCATCGCCCACTTGAGGACCCAAACGGCCAATGCCGATGGACCTCCAGCCACCATAGCCCGCGACCTCAACGAGATCCGGGGATCCCCCACACCGCTGGCTCCTAGACGAAGGCAAAAGCCTCACCTGACTGCGAACGGAGTCCGGAAAAACTTATTCCGACGTGATACCACCGCAACAGCCTCGGCAGCGTCTCCCTCAACCATAACCCTACCACACATCCACCTAGCGAACAGACCCAAGGTTCCCCCCTCCCTCCCGCCGCCGGAACGGTCGACGGGGAGAGGTCCCCCCACTTGTTATCTGGTTCTATCAAGCCGAATGATGCGTGAACGTAACCAACACTGGCAACTTTTACAATGAGGACCGAACAGATTACCTTTTCCATCAATAAGAAATGACGCTAATATTTGGTTCGGTTGGGTGCCTAGCTTTGCAGAAACAGAGCGTGTATCACACATAAACCCTAGAAATTAGCAGTAGTTGTACCAGCATACCAATACTATTTAGGATATGCACCAGCAACTAAACCAGCATACCAATACCTATTTAGGATATGCACCAGCAACTAAAATTTGGTTATCCAGTTCATATATAAGGCGATGTTGGATTCACGGTGAGACTAGTTGAGATCTGCCTGTTAGCAATCAACCCAAATGCTGCCCCTCCAGATGATTATAGTCCTGGTATCCATGTCTTTGGTTGTGTCCCCTTCAATGGGCATAGCAACAGACGAAAAGTGTAAGTGCCTCATGTGCGTCTGCGACCTGGATCCGCACCCGCTGCCGCCGGCAATGCCGTCGCACCACCCAGCTCCTCCTGAGCACGAATACAATTACCCGCCGCCGTCGGAGCCAGAGCCTGAGCCACGGCCTGAGCCAAAGCCGGAGCCAAAGCCGGAGCCTGAGCCTGAGCCAGAGCCAGAGCCAGAGCCACAGGCGGAGCCAAAGCCAAAGCCTGAACCTGAGCCGGAGCCGAAGCCAGCGGCACAGCACTGCCCGCCTCCGCCTGAGCCTGTGGCGACGCCAGTATACTACTACTACCAACCGCCGTCGGAGCCGGAACCAACGCCTGTGTACTACCTTCCACCACCCGCTGAGCCATACGAGTACCCGTACGGGCAGCCGGCGCCGGTGTTTGGCATAGTGGGGACGCCGGGGCAGATGTACCCACGTGACAGCATGTTCAACCCGTCCAGCGCCCACCGGAAGCTGTGTCGTGGGATATCCTCAGTAATCCTCGCCACCTCGATCGTGGCAGCAGGGCTACTGTCAATGCTCATATAATGTACCTAGAATACATTCAGTCGACAGACTGAACCAGCAAGCACCTGGCATGTAATGCTTCATTCCGCTGACGATGCTACTCATGTTTTTTTTATTTGCTTCACTTCAAATGTGTAACTCCGAATTCTATTTGTGCGTGTGGTGCAACTGCGCATATTTGTATGGTGAAAATAAATTCCTGTGATCTGCGACCGCAAGAATGGCATGCAGATTCACAGAAAGAAAATCCCAAGAGAAACTAAACTGCATTGTATAAATCTGATCCATGTTCGAAATGATATGTATATGTCACCGGATAACAGTTACTTTCGTTGTCAGGTCATCAAAACACGCACAGAACAAACTGCACTGGTCAGGAAGAGTTTTCAGGTATCATGCCTTGCATCACGTGGCACCTTACCGTATGCAACAAGAGGATCCAATCAAGAATGACGCAGCAACGCACAAGTATTGTATCAAGAGCGAGGGTGAAAACCTTTCAAGAGCGAGGTCGAAAATCCATCAGAAGTGCAGCGTGAGCAAGGCTGCTGCTCCCAAGACCAAGGCCACAAGGAAAACCCGGCAGGCACACAATGCATCGGATCCCGACCGATCACCAGGCACAGGCGTCGAGGTCGAATGCTCCTCCATCTTCGGAGTCGGGGCCGCTGGTTCTGGAACGGCAGCTGCAAGGGCATACACAGCAGTTTAACTAGTGCACACGAAGTGCGACAGACGATTCAAGAAAGATACTCAGGACTTGCGGTGTTCAGACGACCAAAATAGAATGCTCAGGTGAACAAAATTGAAGGTGCAGCTACAACCTAAAAGAGCAGTGCAAGCAAAGCAGATAGTATCACAAAGACAGACTCGATCCTGCAATTAGTAGGAACAGAACAGAGGCTGCAGAGAGTATCCGATGCAAAATTAGATGTACACTATCATTTGAACCTGTACAAGCACGAAATGGATGGAGCACCACAAGATAAAACAAGTTCAAGTTTTATTTGGGAGGAGAGAACATATGACATGTCTGCCCAAATGCCAATTGGTTCATTCAATCGAAATCCGAAACAGCATTACTGGGCACAGATTTATGGAATCATTAGACAAGGGGCAGAACATTTACCTGGAGAAAGTTTTGGTGCGGGAGGTGGCGATGGAGGTGTAAAATGCATCTCAGGCAGTGACTTGAGCTCTGTTTCAATTGGCAAATGGCAAACGGAGTTAGCCAGTACTACTAATACTTGCCCCCTTAACTGAATTTTGATTGACTTCTGTGACCTCTTTGAGATAAACCACCAGTAACGACGCCCTTAGCTATTTATAAATATTGCCAATTTCTTTGTGAAATTACTGTCAAACAAGCAACCAAACAAACTGGCTAACTGAACGGTAATCATGACAAATCGCAGCAAAAATGCAGAAGCAATTCTGGGCCATTCAGTATCTTCTCCTTATAATAACAAAAGAAAAATCCCGCGGTGTTTCTCCCCCGTTCCACTAGTCCAGAAATGCAAGTAGTAATATCCCTAGTAGCATCCAGAGCTCGTCCGTAATCCGCATTACAACCAACCATTACGAAAGTGGTTGTACAAGGAACATGACATGAGAACAACAGTCAGGAGTTTGCAGAGTAAAATTTGTTTCGATCGGTGATCAACAACTGGAGCGCGACAGCACGCGCATATGGCGCACGAGAATTGATCGAAGCATACATATTGCAAGAGCATAAATACGGAGCACGAAGGGACAGATTTCTCACCTCGGCACTTGTCGGCGAAGAGGGCCTCGGCCTCGACGGCCGTGGCGGCAGAGGTTTTCGCGGAGGCGCAGGTGGGGAGGAGAGCGCCGAGGCGCGCGGCGTCGACGGGGAAGCCGAGGAGGAGCGGGTTGCGGAGCAGGTGGCAGAAGCATCCCTCCCCTCCGCCGCCTTCGCCGTCCCCGGCGGTAACGGCGCGCAGGAACGCCGCGCAGCAGGCGTTGGTTGGCGCGGACGAGGGCAGGGCGGGCGGCGCCACCACCGCGACATGCGCCAGGCACGGCGAGAAGGACACGATGGCCGCCGCGCACGGCGTCGCTGGTGGCTCCTGGGACAACGCGGCGGAGGCGGCGGGGGCGTGGAGGGCGGCGACGGCGAGGACGACGAGGAGGAGGGCGGTGGGGGCCATGTCTCAGGCTCTCAGACTCTTTCTCTCTCCTCTCTCTCTCTCTCGTATCGGGGCGTGGGTGGTGGGTGATGATGCCTGGTGGTTTTAGGGCGTGAGTGTGTAATACTGAGAGGTTTGCAAAAGCGATCATGCCCGTCCGTTAACAGAGGCGGCGCAAAGTTGGGCACATCGGACGGCTCGTGATGATCCCGTACCTGTCGCTAGCCATCATCAACACTCGTTTATTCTGCCGGCATTCGTGCGTTGGAGGAAAGGGGTTTTCATTAACCCAAAGGGGGAGGGAATCGTCTCAACATCTCAGCCATTGGCGAGAATTAGCGCGCATCCGATCCTCAATTCTTATTCACCTGCTTGGTAATTTTAAACTTGAATCAACACTGTCCCGTTTACAAAGATTCTGGAAAAAAACATTTGGGCCAGATCCTAATCAAGTTGCGGTCTTAACATCCACGCGACTGATCTGCCAGTTCATGATTTACATATTATTTCTACACCTAATCACATTAACTATCACATTCCTCTTTCTTCTGACCAAGGCATTTATCTCCTGAGTAAGGCTAGCATCGTGTGATCTCTCTATGGACACCTGATTAATCATTTTCACGACCTCCGAGCAGTATGTTTCTAAGATAAAACGTTAACAAGCTTCTTTCCAAGGCTAGTGTTAGGGTCTAGCACATGTTGGTTCAGCCGGTGGTCCGCAAGTGCACACGGTTTAACTGTGGCATTTTCGAAGTAAGAGCATCGATCGCACAGAGAGCACATGAATTAAGTTTCGCCTCTTTGCGAGGAAGGGAAAGGTTCCGTATAATCAAAACCAAAACAGCATTGACGTATTTTCATGGCTCAATGCTCCCCCTCCCCCTTCCCTCCCGTGGCGCTCTCACCTCCTTCCTCGACCTTCCCCTCCCCCTTCCCCATGCTCTCTGCTCCCTCGGTGGGCTCCGATGCCACTCTCCTCCACTTCATGGTTGGTTTGGGGGCATCTGCGTCCTCCTCGTCTTCGTGTGGTGGTCCGTCGGGTTCGGGGTGCCCCAGACTAACCGCTTTTGGGCCTTGGATGAGGGTGCATCGGACTCCGGTGATGATCCGCATGTTGCCCTTGTCGCGCCTTCGGCCTCGCTCGCTTCGGCGCGGTCGGCGCCCTCCCGCCGTCGTCGTTTTGCCCCCGATGGCAGTGGGGGTGTGTGGCGTCTCCGGCTGGTGTGCTGGATCTGGGCTAGGATGTGGTCGTGTCGCTCTGGTGAGTTTGCGCGTCGGTCCCAAGTCAAATGTTTGGGAGGAAATATCATATATGGAAGGAAACCAAGGAGAATCATGGCAAATCAAGTCAAATGGAGCAACTTCCATGTTGAAGGCCAAGCCACCAGGGGAGAAAAAAATAAAATTCGACCCTTCTTGCGAGCACACCCGCTCATATGGATGGTCGTATGAGGTGTCTGGGTCTCCATCACACATGTACAAGACACTTTTGTGAAGGGGAGGGAGACATCAATGAACCCTAGCCGCTGCCACCACTACCAGAAGAGAGAGAGAAGAGATATGGAGAACCACTAGGGATCTTCATAGTTTGACCCCTTTTATCTCCAGCATTATTTGACCCTTCACTATTGTAAGAGGAATCCCAAGTTGTAAGACTGAGTTGTAAACTCTATTCATACACATCTGGAGATCATGACTATCTGGAGCATTAATTTCATTGTGGATCTTCCTTGTGTTATTGATATGGTTTCCGTTGGTTTATTCCCCGAGATGATTGGTTATTCTCATATGATGCGTGAGTAGTTTCCCCTATGTGTGGGAGATGTAGGTGAGTGGTAACATTCACTTGTGCCCAATCTATATGTCGTAATTTTTGTTTGTAATCTTATGATATGTCTAATAGTACGTTGTTATACCGTGGTGAATGATGGAAATATGCCCTAGAGGCAATAATAAAATGGTTATTATTATATTTCCTTAATCATGATAAAGGTTTATTATTCATGCTAGAATTGTATTAACCCGAAACTTACATGTGTGAATATATAAACAAATACCGTGTCCCTAGTGAGCCTCTACTAGACTAGCTCGTTGATCAAGGATGGTTAAGGTTTCCTAACCATAGACATGAGTTGTCATTTGATAACGTGATAACATTATTAGGACCATGATATGATGGATAAGACCCATCCATTATCTTAGCATATGATCGTTCATTTTGTTGATATTGCTTTCTTAATGTCAAATACATATTCCTTCGACTATGAGATCATGCAACTCCCGAATACCGGAGGAATGCCTTGTGTGCTATCAAACGTCACAACATAACTAGGTGATCATAAAGATACTCTACAGGTATTTCCGAAGGTGTCTGTTGAGTTGGCATGCATCAAGATTAGGATTTGTCACTCCGTGTATCGGAGAGGTATCTCTAGGCCCTCTCGGTAATATACATCACAAGAAGCTTGCAAGCAAAATGACTAAGGAGTTAGTTATGAGATGATGTATTACGAAATGAGTAAAGTGACTTGCCGTTAACGATATTGAACTAGGTATGGAGATACCGATGATCGAATCTCGGGCAAGTAACATACCGACAGCCAAAGGGAATTATGTGTGTTGTCATAATGGTTCGACCGATAAAGATCTTCATAGAGTATGTAGGAGAAAATATGGGCATCGAGGTTCCGCTATTGGTTATTGACCGGATAAGTGTCTCGGTCATGTCTATATAGTTCTCGAACCCATAGGGTCCACACGTTTAACGTTCGTTTACGATATAGTTTTATACGAGTTATGTGATTTGGTGACCGAATGTTGTTCAAAGTCCTGGATGAGATCAAGAACATGACGAGGAGCTCCAGAATGGTCCGGAGGTAAAGATTGATATATAGGACGATGCTATTTGGTCACCGGAAAGATTTCGGATGTACCGGATATTCATCGTAGTGCCGGAAGGGGTTCCGGGAGTCCCCCGGGATGTTATTGGGCCATATGGGCCAAAGGGCAAGAGCACATCAGCACAAAAGGGGCTGGTGCGCCTCTACCCCCTGCCCACGGACCAAAGGAGGGAGGGAAGGAAAGGGGAGGCGCCCTAAGGCAGCCAGCTCCCTTTCCTTCCCCCCATGACCAAATATGGAAGGGGGCGTGGCCAGGCAGGCCTCTCGGGCTGCCGCCGGCCACATGGGGCGCCCTAGGGGTTGCCTCATCTCCCTCTCCACCTATATATATATATGCATGGAGGGAGAGGGGCAAGACACACCACGATTCCTGAGCCGTGTGCGGCGCCCCTCTCTCCATAGTTCGTCATCGGTCATATTTTCGTAGTGCTTAGGCGAAGCAATGCGGAGATAGCATCACCATTACTGTCACCACGCCATCGTGATGTCGGAACTCATCTACTACTTTGCAGACTTGCTGGATCAAGAAGGTGAGGATCTCACCGAGTTGAACGTGTACTGAATGCGGAGGTGTCGTCGTTTGGTACTTGATCAGTTGGATCGCGAAGAAGTTTGACTACATCAACCGCGTTAATAAATGCTTCCGCTTACGGTCTACGAGGGTACGTAGACACACTCTCCCCTTTCGTTGCTATGCATCTCCATGGATAGATCTTGCGTGTGCGTAATATTTTTTGTTTTCCATGCAACATTTCCCAATAGTGGTATCGGAGCCAGGTCTATGCGTAGATGATATGCACGAGTAGAACACAAAGAGTTGTGGGTGGTGATGGTCATACTTCTTACCACCAACGTCTTATTTTGATTCCGCGGTATTGTAAGATGAAGCTGCTGAGTAAATAGGCAATTTCTCGATTAATTTAATCCAGGAATAAACCACGAGCATGGCATTGACACAAATAATCGCATATTGATATTCAATCATGCAAGCACATACTACGCTAATTGCAGACTAATCTACGTATAACGCTAGCATGCCTAAAAACTAAAATAGTAGGAGCGGGATAAACGAGTTATACCCTCCAGTAGGCCATGCAGAGACCGTGGCAGCGGTGACGGCAGCAGCATCCTCGGCTGCCATCTTGTCGGCTTCGAGCTTCTCGGCGGCAGCACGTTCGGCGTCGGTGGACATGGTGATGACGAGGGCGACGCGGGCGTAGAGGAAGTAGACGAACGGCGAGCAGTCGCGTAGTCGCTTCCCAAAAACCTATTCGCCCCTCTCCCGTACAGGATCCGGAGAGGCGGGGTTTCGGAGACCTGCTCTCTCGTCGACCGTGTACGCTGTGGACGGGATGGGGTCATCGGCGGCAGCAGCAGCAAAGGAACGACAGTGGGCGTGGAGGTAGATGCGTTCTGTTGTGGCGGCTAGGGTTAGGAGACACCTCACACTTATATAGGTGGAGCCTGATAACCCACAAGTGTAGGGGATCGCAATAGTTTTCGAGGTTAAAGTATTCAACCCAAATTTATTGATTCGACACAAGGGGAGCCAAAGAATACTCTCAAGTATTAGCAGCTGAGTTGTCAATTCGACCACACCTGGAAACTTAGTATCTGCAGCAAGGTAATTTAGTAGCAAGGTAATATGGAAGTAACGGTAACGGCAGCAAAAGTAGCGATAGTGTTTTTATAGTGATTGTAACAGTAGCAGCGGAAAAGTAAATAAGCAACAAGCAATATGCGAAAAGCTCGTAGGCATTGGATCGGCGATGGAGAATTATGTCGGATGCGATTCCTCATGTAATAGTTATAACATCGGGTGACACAGAACTAGCTCCAGTTCATCAATGTAATGTAGGCATTTATTCCGAATATAGTCATACGTGCTTATGGAAAAGTACTTGCATGGCATATTTTGTCCTACCCCTCCCGTGGCAGCGGGGTCCTAATGAAATCATGGCACTCGGGCCCTAGTGACAAGCATTAAGCATGCCAAAGTCATAGCAACATCAATCTTAGAACATAGTGGATACTAGGGATCAAACCCTAACAAAACTAACTCGATTACATGGTAAATCTCATCCAACCCATCACTGTCTAGCAAGCCTACGATGGGATTACTCACGCACGGCAGTGAGCATCATGGAATTGGTGATGGAGGAAGGTTGATGATGATGACGACGACGATCTCCACTCTCCGGAGCCCCGAACAGACTCCAGATCAGCCCTCCCGAGAGAGATTAGGGCTTGGCGCGGCTCCATATCGTAAAACGCGATAATTCCTTCTCTCTGATTTTTTTCTCCCCGAAAGTGGATATATGGAGTCGGGGAAGACGTCGGTGGAGCAACAAGGGGCCCATGAGGCAGGGGGCGCGCCCCCACCCTCGTGGACTGGGTATGGGCCCCCTGGTTTGGTTCTTTCCGCAGATATTTTTTATATATTCCAAAATAATTATCCCTTGAATTTCAGGTCATTCCAAGAACTTTTATTTTTGCACAAAAATAACACCATGGCAGTTCTGCTGAAAACAGCGTCAGTCCGGGTTTGTTCCATTCAAATCTTGCAATTGAGAGTCCAAAACAAGGGCAAAAGTGTTTGGAAAAGTAGATACGTTGGAGATGTATCAACTCCCCCAAGCTTAAACCTTTGCTTGTCCTCAAGCAATTCAGTTGATAAACTGAAAGTGATAAAGAAAACTTTGAAAAACTCTGTTTGCTCTTGTTGTTGTAAATATGTAAGCCGGCATTCAAGTTTTCAGCAAAGATCATGAACTAACCACATTCACAATAACTTTCAGGTCTCATGTCTACTCATATCAATAGCATAGTCAACTAGCGAGCAATAATAATAAACCTCGGATGACAACACTTTCTCAAAACAATCATAATATGATATAACAGGATGGTATCTCGCTAGCCCTTTCTGAGACGCAAAACATAAATGCAGAGCACCTTTAAAGATCAAGGACTGACTAGACATTGTAATTCATGGTAAAATAGATCCAGTCACAATCATACTCAATGTAAATTAATAGTAGTACATGCAAATGATAGCGGTGCTCTCCAACTAGTGCTCTTTAATAAGAAGATGATAACTCAACATAAAAGTAAATAGATAAGCCCTTCGCATAGGGAAGCAGGGATTTGTAGAGGTGCCAAAGCTCGATTTTTGAAATAGAGATGAATAATATTTGGAGCGGTATACTTTCATTGTCAACATAGCAACCAAGAATCTCGATATCTTCCATGCTACACACATTATAGGCGGTTCCTCTTGCTACTTCTCGAGCTTGCGTTGTATTCCCTCGAAGAGGAAAGGGAGATGTAGCACAGTAGCGTAAGTATTTCCCTCAGTTTTTGAGAACCAAGGTATCAATCCAGTGGGAGACCACGCACGAGTCCCTCGCACCTGCACAAAAAAATAAGAACTTCGCAGCCAACGCGATAAGGGGTTGTCAATCCCTTTACAATCACTTACGAAAGTGAGATCTGATAGAGATGATAGTTTATATTTTTGGTATTTTGGTTTATAAGAACAGAAAATAAAAGCGATAAAAGTAAAGTAGATGTAGATTGATATGTTGAGAATAGACCCGGGGGCCATAGTGTTCTCTAGTGGCTTCTCTCATGATAGCGATATTCTACGGCGGGTAAACAAATTACTGTCGAGCAATTGACAGAAAAGCGAATAATTTTGAGACTATCTAGGCATGATCATTGTATATAGGCATCACGTCCGAGACAAGTAGACCGACACGATTCTGCATCTACTACTATTACTCCACACATCGACCGCTATCCAGCATGCATCTAGTGTATTGAGTTCATAAGAACAGAGTAACGCCTTAAGAAAGATGACATGATGTAGAGGGATAAACTCAAGCAATATGATATAAACCACATCTTTTTATCCTCGATGGCAACAATACAATACGTGCCTTGCTGTCCCTACTGTCACTGGGAAAGGACGCCGCAAGATTGAACCCAAAGCTAAGCACTTCTCCCATTGCCATAACTATAGATCTAGTAGGCCAAACCAAACCAATAATTCGAAGAGACTTGCAAGGATATTATGAGCACACATAAAAAGTTCAGAGAAGAACCAAATATTTCAGATAGATAATCTTGATCATAAACTCACAATTCATCGGATCTCGACAAACACACCTCAAAAAGAGATTACATCGAATAGATCTCCTCGAAGACCGAGGAGAACTTTGTATTGAGATCCAGAGAGAGAAGATGCCATCTAGATACTAGCTATGGACCCGAAGGTCTGTGGTAAACTACTCACAACTCATGGTGAGGGCGATGATGATGATGATGAAGAACTCTGTGATGGATCCCCCTTCGGTGGAGCTCCGGAACAGGCTCCAAGATGGGATCTCACGGGAACAGAAGGTTACGGCGATGGAATTAGTGTTTTCTCTCTATTGTCGAAGGTCTCGGGGTACGTAGACTTATATAGGAGGAAGGAGGATACCGGGGGGTGCTCGAGGGGCCAACGAGGCAGGGGGCGCGCCCCCCACCCTCGTGGACACCCCGAGGCTCCCCTGACGTGGTTCTCAAGTCCCCTATGCGTGATTTTCTCCAAATATATCTCTCGCGAAGGTTTCATTCTGTTTGGACTCCGTTTGATATTCTTTTTCTGCAAAACCCTGAAACAGGCAAAAAACAGCAATCTGGACTGGGCCTTTGGGTTAGTAGGTTAGTCCCAAAAATTATATAAAAGTGTATGATAAAGCCCATTAAACATCCAAGACATCATAAATAATAGCATGGAACAATCAAAAATTATAGATACGTTGGAGACGTATCAAGCATCCCCAAGCTTAATTCCTGCTCGTCCTCGAGTAGGTAAATGTTAAAGAAAGAATTTTTGATGTGGAATGCTAACCAATATAGTTTTTCAATGTAATTCTCTTAATTGTGGCATGAATGTTCAGATCTGAAAGATTTAAGACAAAAGTCTATATTGACATATGAAATAACAATACTTCAAGCATACTAACAAAGTAATCATGTCTTGTCAAAATACTATGGCTAAAGAAAGTTATCCCTACAAAATCATATAGTCTGGCTATGCTCCCTCTTCATCACACAAAATATTCATATCATGCACAACCCCGATTTCAGCCAAGCACTTGTTTTCATACTCTATTCTTTCAAACCTTTCAACTTTCATGCAATACATGAGCGTGAGCCATGGACATAGCACTATGGGTGGAATAGAGGTGGTTGTGGAGAAGACAAAAAGGAGGGAGATAGTCTCACATCGACTAGGCGTATCAACGGGCTATGGAGATGCCCATCAATAGATATCAATGTGAGTGAGTAGGGATTGCCATGCAACGGACGCACTAGAGCTAAATATGAATGAAAGTCAACAAAAAGAAACTCGTGGGTGTGCATCCAACTTGCTTGCTCGCGAAGACCTAGGGCATTTGAGGAAGCCCATCGTTAGAATATACAAGCCAAGTTCTATAATGAAAAATTCCCACTAGTATATAAAGTGTCTAAGCATGAGACTCTCTACAATGAAGAACATGGTGCTACTTTGAAGCACAAGTGTGGAAAAAGATAGTAGCAATTGTCCCATTTTCTTTTTTTGGGCCTTTCTTTTTTTCTTTGGCCTTTCCCCCTTTTTTCTTTTTTTTTGCGGAGGGGCTTTATAGATTTAACCTTTCCTCCCATGGGACAATGCTCTAATAATGATGATCATCACACTTTCATTACAACTTGATATTACAACTCGATACTACAACAAAGTATGACTCTATATGAATGCCTCCGGCGGTGTACCGGTATGTGCAATGAAACAAGAGTGACATATATGAAAAGTTATGCATGGTGGCCTTGCCACAAATATGATGTCAACTACATGATCATGCATGGCAATATGACAAAATGATGCGTGTCATATGAACGGAACGGTGAAAAGTTGCATGGCAATATATCTCGGAATGGCTATGGAAATGCCATGATAGGTAGGTATGGTGGATGTTTTGAGGAATAATATGCTGGCTGTTTTGAGGAAGGATATATAGTGGGTTTATGGTACCGGCGAAAGTTGCGTGGTACAAGAGAGGCTAGCAATGGTGGAAGGGTGAGAGTGCGTATAATCCATGGACTCAATATTAGTCATAAGAACTCATATACTTATTGCAAAAATCTACGAGTCATCAAAACAAATCAATCAACGCATGCTCCTAGGGGGGAGGTTGGTAGGTGTTAACCATCGCGCGCCCCCGACCTCCACACAAAGGTTGGCACTTTACAAATACCTCATGCTCTAACTTCGTCACATAGCGGTTCACCATACGTGCATGCTACGGGAATCACTTGAAGGAAATATGCCCTAGAGGCAATAATAAAGTTGTTATTTATATTTCCTTATATCATGATAAATGTTTATTATTCATGCTAGAATTGTATTAACCGGAAACTTAGTACATGTGTGAATACATAGACAAAACAGAGTGTCCCTAGTATGCCTCTACTAGACTAGCTCATTGATCAAAGATGGTTATGTTTCCTAACCATAGACATGAGTTGTCATTTGATCAACGGGATCACATCATTAGGATAATGATGTGATGGACAAGACCCATCCGTTAGCATAGCACTATGATCGTTTAGTTTTACTGCTATTGCTTTCTTCATGACTTATACATGTTCCTATGACTATGAGATTTTGCAACTCCCTAATACCGTAGGAACACCTTGTGTGCTATCAAACGTCACAACGTAACTGGGTGATCATAAAGATGCTCTACAGGTGTCTCTGAAAGTATTCGTGGTGTTGGCATAGATCAAGATTAGGATTTGTCACTCCGAGTGTCGGAGAGGTATCTCTGGGCCCTCTCGGTAACACACATCACAATAAGCCTTGCAAGCAAAAGACTAATGAGTTAGTCACGATATGATGTGTTACGGAACGAGTAAAGAGACTTGCCAGTAACGAGATTGAACTAGGTATAGAGATACCGACGATCGAATCTCGGACAAGTAACATACCGATGACAAAAGGAACAACGTATGTTGTTATGCGGTTCTGACCGATAAAAGATCTTCGTAGAATATGTAGGAGCCAATATGAACATCTAGGTTCCGCTATTGGTTATTGACCGGAGATGAGTCTCGATCATGTCTACATAGTTCTCGAACCCGTAGGGTCCGCACGCTTAACGTTTGATGACGATCTGTATTATGAGTTTATGAGTTTTGATGTATCGAAGGTGGTTCGGAGTCCCGGATGAGATCACGGACATGACGAGGAGTCTCAGAATGTGCGAGACATAAAGATTGATATATTGGCCGACTATATTCGGACACCGGAAGTGTTCCGGAAAAGTTTCGGATTTAACGGGATTGCCGGAGGGGGTTACCGGAACCCCCTACGAAGGGGGATGGTCCATAGTGGGCCTTAAGGGAAAGAGAGAGGCAGCCCATAGGGCTGGCCGACGCCCCACCTAGGGTTCCTAGTTGGACTAGGATTGGGGGGCGCCACCTCTCCCTTTTTCCTTTCCCTCTCTTCCTTCTTTTGGTGATTCCTACTAGGAATAGGATTGCAATCCTATTCCTAGTAGGATTGCACCTCTAGCCGCACCAAACAAGGGCCGGCCGGCCTCCCCCCTTGCTCCTTTATATACGGGGGCAGGGGGGCACCCAAAGACACACAAGTTGAATTGTTTTAGCCATGTGCGGTGCCCCCCTCCACAGAAACACACCTCGGTCATACCGTCGCGGAGCTTAGGCGAAGCCCTGCGCCGGTGAATACATCATATCCGTCACCACGCCGTCGTGCTGACGAAACTCTCCTGTGAAGCTCAACTGGATCAAGAGCTCGTGGGACGTCATCAAGCTGAACGTGTGCTGAACGCGGAGGTGTCGTACGTTCGGTGCTTGATCGGTTGAATCGTGAAGAAGTTCGACTACATCAACCCCGTCACTTGACGCTTCCGCTCCCGGTCTACGAGGGTACGTAGACACACTCTTCCCTCTCGTTACTATGCATCTGGTAGATAGATCTTGCGTGATCGTAAATTTTTTTTAAAATACTACGTTCCCCAACAGTGGCATCAGAGCCAGGTCTATGCGTAGATGATATGCACGAGTAGAACACAATGAGTTGTGGGCGATACTAGTCATACTGCTTACCAGCATGTCATACTTTGCTTCGGTGGTATTGTGAGATGAAGCGGCCCGGACCGACATTACGCGTACGCTTACGCGAGACTGGTTTCACCGTTACGAGCACTCGTTGCTTAAAGGTGACTGGCGGGTGTCTGTCTCTCTCACTTTAGCTGAATCAAGTGTGGCTACGCCCGGTCCTTGTGAAGGTTAAAACAGCACATACTTGACGAAACATCGTTGTGGTTTTGTATGCGTAGGTAAGAACGGTTCTTGCTAAGCCCGTAGCAGCCACGTAAAACTTGCAACAACAAAGTAGAGGACGTCTATCTTGTTTTTGCAGGGCATGTTGTGATGTGATATGGTCAAGACATGATGAGTTGTACGGTTTTGTATGAGATGATCATGTTTTGTAATGTTATCAGCAACTGGCAGGAGCCATATGGTTGTCGCTTTATTGTATGAAATGCAATCGCCATGTAATTGCTTTACTTTATCACTAAGCGGTAGCGATAGTCGTAGAAGCAATAGTTGGCGAGACGACAACGATGCTACGATGGAGATCAAGGTGTCGCGCCGGTGACGAAGGTGATCATGAAGGTGCTTTGGAGATGGAGATCAAAAGCACAAGATGATGATGGCCATATCATGTCACATATTTTGATTGCATGTGATGTTTATCTTATTATGCTTCTTATTTTGCTTAGAACGACGGTAGCATTATAAGATGACCCCTTACTAAATTTCAAGGTATAAGTGTTCTCCCTGAGTATGCACCGTTGCGAAAGTTCGTCGTGCCGAGACACCACGTGATGATCGGGTGTGATAAGCTCTACGTTCAAATACAACGGGTGTAAGCCAGTTTTGCACACGCAGAATACTCGGGTTAAACTTGACGAGCCTAGCATATGCAGATATGGCCTCGGAACACTGGAGACCGAAAGGTCGAGCGTGAATCATATAGTAGATATGATCAACATAAGATGTTCACCATTGAAACTACTCCATCTCACGTGATGATCGGACATGGTTTAGTTGATTTGGATCACGTGATCATTTAGATGACCGGAGGGATGTCTATCTAAGTGGGAGTTCTTAAGTAATATGATTAATTGAACTTTAATTTATCATGAACTTAGTCCTGGTAGTATTAGCATATCTATGTTGTAGATCAATAGCTCGCGATGTTGCTCCCCGTTTATTTTTCATATGTTCCTAGAGAAAACCAAGTTGAAAGATGTTAGTAGCAATGATGCGGAATTTTTCCGTGATCTGAGGATTATCCTCATTGCTGCACAGAAGAATTATGTCCTTGATGCACTGCTAGGTGACAGACCTATTGCAGGAGCAGATGTAGACGTTATGAACGTTTTGACAAAAGCTCGGTATGATGACTACTTGATAGTTTAAGTGCACCATGCTTTACGGCTTAGAACCGGGACTTCAAAAACATTTTGAACGCCACGGAGCATATAAGATGTTCCAAGAGTTGAAATTAGTATTTCATACTCATACCCGTGTCGACAGGTATAAGACCTCTGACAGTACTTTGCCTACAAGATGGAGGAGAATAGCTCAACAGTGAGCATGTGCTCAGATTGTCTGGGTACTACAATTACTTGAATCAAGTGGGAGTTAATCTTCCAGATAAGATAGTAATTGACAAAGTTCTCTAGTCACTATCACCAAGTTAGTAGAACTTCGTGATGAACTATAATATGCAAGGGATGACGAAAGTAATTCCCAAGCTCTTCGCGATGCTGAAATCAGCGAAGGTAGAAATCAAGAAAGAGCATCAAGTGTTGATGGTTAACAAGACCACTTGTTTCAAGTAAAGGGCAAAGGGATAGAAGGGGAACTTCAAGAAGAATGACAAGCAAGTTGTCACTCCCGTGAAGAAACCCAAAGCTAAACTCAAGCCTGAAACTAAGTGCTTCTACTGCAAAGGAAATGATCACTAGAAGTGGAACTGCCCTAGATATTTGGCGGATAAGAAGGATGGCAAAGTGAACAAAGGTATATTTGATATACAGATTATTGATGTGTATTTTACTAGTGTTCATAGCAACCCCTCGGTATTTGATACCGGTTCAGTTGCTAAAATTAGTAACTCGAAACGAGAATTGCAGAATGAACAGAGACTAGTTAAAGGTGAAGTGATGATGTGTGTTGGAAGTGGTTCCAAGATTGATATGATCATCATCGCACACTCCCTATACTTTCGGGATTAGTGTAAAACCTAAATAAATGTTATTTGGCATTTGCGTTGAGCATGAATATGATTTGATCATATTTGTTGCAATACGGTTATTCATTTAAAGTCATAGAATAATTGTTATTCTGTTTACATGAATAAAACCTTCGATGGTCATACACCCAATGAATATAGTTTGTTGGATCTCGATCGTGGTGATACACATATTCATAATATTGAAGCCAAAAGATGCAAGGTTAATAATGATAGTGCAACTTATTTGTGGCACTGCCGTTTAGGTCATAATGGTGTAAAGCGCATGAAGAAACTCCATAGTGATGGACTTTTGGAATCACTTGATTATGAATCACTTGGTGCTTGCGAACCATGCCTCATGGGCAAGATGACTAAAACTCCGTTCTCCGGAACAATGGAGCGAGCAACAGATTTGTTGGAGATCATACATACAGATGTATGTGGACCAATAAGTGTTGAAGCTCGCGGCGGGTATCGTTATTTTCTGACCTTCACTGATGATTTGAGCAGATATGGGTATATCTACTTAATGAAGCACAAGTCTGAAACGTTTGAAAAGTTCAAAGAATTTCAGAGTGAAGTGGAGAATCATCGTAACAAGAAAATAAGAGTTTCTACGATATGATCGTAGAGGTAAAATATTTGAGTTAGCGAGTTTTGGCCTTCAATAAAAACAATGTGAAATAGTTTCACTACTCATGCCACCTGGAACACCACAGTGTAATGGTGTGTCCGAACGTCATAACCGTATTTTATTAGATATGGTACGATCAATGATGTCTCTTACCGATCTACCACTATCGCTTTTTGGGGTTATGCATTAGAGACGGCTACATTCACATTAAATAGGGCACCATCTAAATCCGTGGAGATGACATCGTATGAACTGTGGTTTGACGAGAAACCTAAGCTGTCATTTCTTTAAGTTTGGGACTGCGATGCTTATGTGGAAAAGTTTTAACATGATAAGCTCGAACCCAAATCGGAAAAGTAAAATCTTCATAGGATACCCAAAAGAAACTATTGGGTACACCTTCTATCACAGATCCGAAGGCAAGATATTCGTTGCTAAGAATGGATCCTTTCTAGAGAAGGAGTTTCTCTCGAAAGAAGTGAGTGGGAAGAAAGTAGAACCTGATGAGGTAATTGTACCTTCTCCCGAATTGGAAAGTAGTACATCACAGAAAATTGTTCCAGTGATTCCTACACCAATCAGTGAGGAAGTTAATGATGATGATCATGAAACTTCGGATCAAGTTTCTGCTGAACGTCGTAGATCAACCAGAGTACGTTCCGCACCAGAGTGGTACGGCAACCCAGTTCTGGAAATCATGTTACTAGACCATGATGAACCTACGAACTATGAGGAAGCGATGATGAGCCCAGATTCCGCAAAATGGCTTGAGGCCATGAAATCTGAGATGGGATCCATGTATGAGAACAAAGTGTGGACTTTGGTTGACATGCCCGATGGTCGGCAAGCCGTTGAAAATAAATGGATCTTTAAGAGGAAGACTGACGCCGATGGTAATGTTACTGTCTACAAAGCTCGACTTGTTGCGAAAGGTTTTTGACAAGTTCAAGATGTTGACTACGATGAGATTTTCTCACCCGTAGCGATGCTTAAGTCTGTCCGAATCATGTTAGCAATTGCCACATTTTATGAAATCTGGCAAATGGATAACGAAACTGCGTTCTTTAATGGATTTATTAAAGAAGAGTTGTATATGATGCAACCAGAAGGTTTTGTCAATCCTAAAGGTGCTAGCAAATTGTGCAAGCTCCAGCGATCCATCTATGGAGTGGTGCAAGCATCTCGGAGTTGGAATATACGCTTTGATAAGTTGATCAAAGCATATAGATTTATACAGACTTGCGGTGAAGCCTGTATTTACAAGAAAGTGAGTGGGAGCTCTGTAGCATTTCTAATATTATATGTGGATGACATATTGTTGATTGGAAATGATATAGAATTTCTGGATATCATAAAAGGATACTTGAATAAGAGTTTTTCAATGAAAGACCTCGGTGAAGCTGCTTATATATTAGGCATCAAGATCTATAGAGATAGATCAAGACGCTTAATTGGGCTTTCACAAAGCACATACCTTGATAAGATTTTGAAGAAGTTCAAAATGGATCAGTCAAAGAAAGGGTTCTTGCCTGTATTACAAGGTATGAAGTTGAGTAAGACTCAATGCCCGACCACTGCAGAAGATAGAGAGAAAATGAAAGTCATTCCCTATGCCTCAGCCATAGGATCTATCATGTATGCAATGCTGTGTACCAGACCTGATGTGTGCCTTGCTATAAGTCTAGCAGGGAGGTACCAAAGTAATCCAGGAATGGATCACTGTATAGCGGTCAAAATTATCCTTATAACTGGATGACTAAGGAAATGTTTCTCGATTATGGAGGTGATAAAGAGTTCGTCGTAAAGGGTTACGCCGATGCAAGCTTTGACACTAAATCCAGATGACTCTAAGTATCAATCTGGATGCGTATTGAAAGTGGGAGCAATTAGCTAGAGTAGCTCCATGCAGAGCATTGTAAACATAGAAATTTGCGAAATACATACGGATCTGAATGTGACAGACCCGTTGACTAAACTTCTCTCACAAGCAAAACATGATCACACCTTAGTACTCTTTGGGTGTTAATCACATAGCGATGTGAACTATATTATTGACTCTAGTAAACCCTTTGGGTGTTAATCACATGACGATGTGAACTATCGGTGTTAAATCACATGGCGATGTGAACTAGATTATTGACTCTAGTGCAAGTGGGAGACTGAAGGAAATATGCCCTAGAGGCAATAATAAAGTTGTTATTTATATTTCCTTATATCATGATAAATGTTTATTATTCATGCTAGAATTGTATTAACCGGAAACTTAGTACATGTGTGAATACATAGACAAAACAGAGTGTCCCTAGTATGCCTCTACTAGACTAGCTCATTGATCAAAGATGGTTATGTTTCCTAACCATAGACATGAGTTGTCATTTGAACAACGGGATCACATCATTAGGAGAATGATGTGATGGACAAGACCCATCCGTTAGCATAGCACTATGATCGTTTAGTTTTACTGCTATTGCTTTCTTCATGACTTATACATGTTCCTATGACTATGAGATTATGCAACTCCCGAATACCGTAGGAACACCTTGTGTGCTATCAAACGTCACAATGTAACTGGGTGATCATAAAGATGCTCTACAGGTGTCTCCGAAAGTATTCGTGGTGTTGGCATAGATCAAGATTAGGATTTGTCACTCCGAGTGTCGGAGAGGTATCTCTGGGCCCTCTCGGTAACACACATCACAATAAGCCTTGCAAGCAAAAGACTAATGAGTTAGTCACGAGATGATGTGTTACGGAACGAGTAAAGAGACTTGCCAGTAACGAGATTGAACTAGGTATAGAGATACCGACGATCGAATCTCGGACAAGTAACATACCGATGACAAAAGGAACAACGTATGTTGTTATGCGGTTCTGACCGATAAAAGATCTTCGTAGAATATGTAGGAGCCAATATGAACATCCAGGTTCCGCTATTGGTTATTGACCGGAGATGAGTCTCGGTCATGTCTACATAGTTCTCGAACCCGTAGGGTCCGCACGCTTAACGTTTGATGACGATCTGTATTATGAGTTTATGAGTGTTGATGTACCGAAGGTAGTTCGGAGTCCCGGATGAGATCACAGACATGACGAGGAGTCTCGGAATGTCCGAGACATAAAGATTGATATATTGGACGACTATATTCGGACACCGGAAGTGTTCCGGAAAAGTTTCGGATTTAACGGGATTGCCAGAGGGGGTTACCGGAACCCCCTACGAAGGGGGATGGTCCATAGTGGGCCTTAAGGGAAAGAGAGAGGCAGCCCATAGGGCTGGCCGGCGCCCCACCTAGGGTTCCTAGTTGGACTAGGATTGGGGGGCGCCACCTCTCCCTTTTTCCTTTCCCTCTCTTCCTTCTTTTGGTGATTCCTACTAGGAATAGGATTGCAATCCTATTCCTAGTAGGATTGCACCTCTAGACGCACCAAACAAGGGCCGGCCGGCCTCCCCCCTTGCTCCTTTATATACGGGGGCAGGGGGGCACCCAAAGACACACAAGTTGAATTGTTTTAGCCATGTGCGGTGCCCCCCTCCACAGAAACACACCTCGGTCATACCGTCGCGGAGCTTAGGCGAAGCCCTGCGCCGGTGAATACATCATATCCGTCACCACGCCGTCGTGCTGACGAAACTCTCCCGTGAAGCTCAACTAGATCAAGAGCTCGTGGGACGTCATCAAGCTGAACGTGTGCTGAACGCGGAGGTGCCGTACGTTCGGTGCTTGATCGGTTGAATCGTGAAGAAGTTCGACTACATCAACCGCGTCACTTGACGCTTCCGCTCCCGGTCTACGAGGGTACGTAGACACACTCTTCCCTCTCGTTGCTATGCATCTGGTAGATAGATCTTGCGTGATCGTAGGAAAATTTTAAAATACTACGTTCCCCAACATCACTAACCTTAACACAAGTATTTCTCAATTTCATAATAACTCCACTAGCATGAATCTAATATCACTATCCTCATATCTCAAAACAATTATCAAGCATCCAACATCTCATCATATTCAATGCACTTAGTGTGAAATATTTTACTACATTGACATTGGATGTCTATCATGTGAAGACTAGTTTTATTAGCCTAAACACATTACGATGCTGTTTTAATAGACTCTCAAATAGATATAAGTGAAGCATGAGAGTTCAACAATTTTTACAAAATATTACCACCACCGTGCTCTAACAGATATAAGTGAAGCACTAGAGCAAAAACTATTCAACTCAAAAGATATAAGTGAAGCACGTAGAGTGTTCTAACAATTCCTAGGCCATGTTTAATTCTCTCAAATAGGTGTGTCCAGCAAGGATGATTGTGACAAACTAACAACCAAAGACTCAAATTATACAAGACGCTCCAAGCAAAACACATATCACGTGGTGAATAAAAATATAGCTCCAAGTATAGTTACCCATGGATGAAGACGAAAGAGGGGATGCCTTCCCGGGGCATCCCCAAGCTTAGGCTTTTGATTATCCTTGAGTGTTACTTGGGGTGACATGGGCATCCCCAAGCTTAGGCCTTTGCTACTCTTTGTTCCATAGTCCATCAAAGCAATACTCAAAACTTGAAAACTTCACAACACAAAACTTAGACAAAAATTCTCGTGAGCTCCGTTAGTATAAGAAAGCAAACCACTACTCAAAGGTACTGCAATGAATTCATTCTTTGTTTATATTGATGTTAAACCTACTGTATTCCAACTTCTCTATGGTTCATACCTCCAAATATTGCTCATAGATGCATTGAAATAAGCAAACATCACACGAAAAATAGAATCTGTCAAAAACAGAACAGTCTGTAGTAATCTGCAGGTTTCGCATACTTTTGTAACTCCAAAAAATTCAAACTAAATTGGTAAATTTAAGGAATTTGTCTATTAATCACATGCAAAAAGAATCAACTAAATAGCACGCTCCAGTAAAATCTGACGACCATTCTAGTGAGCGCTAATGATTCTGCTTTTCACAGCAAGATCACATAAACTTCACACAAGTCTTCCCAACGGTTCTACTTGGCACAAACACTAAACAAAACATGAAACCACGTCTACACAGAGGCTAGATGCAATACTTATTCCCTAACAGCAATAAAAAGAAAAGAAAAATATAAAATTGGGTTGCCTCCCAACAAGCGCTATCGTTTTACGCCCCTAGCTAGGCACGATACAAGATAAGTCTAGGGAATGCCATAATGATACGATATGTCGCGAAATCTCATCTCATATTCCCTACGTTCAGCTGCAAGCTTCCTTTGTGGCAAGCAAAAGTAATCAAAAGGGCTAAATTTAATGGGACAAAAGTCCCCTACATCAATCTCAGGAGGAATAGGTTCCTCTTTTGGCCCTTTGTAGTGGACAACCAATTCATCATTATAGGCATTCTTTTGGCAGAAGGTCATAAGCCTTCGCTCAAGGGAGAAGCCTAACCCATTGTTTTGAACAGCAAAGTCATCATTCGTCTCAGAAATTCTATCAATCAAGACCTCAATAGGAACCTTTTTTTCTAAGGTTTTCATTAAAAGCAACATGATCAGGAGATCGCAACCGCATTATGTCTTCTTGATTGAACAAGATAGCCTCTATGGGAAGTCGACCAGCATCTACTCCGTAATGAGCAAAGATTTCTTTGGCCTCTTTCATGATAAATCTAAATTCATGAGCCAAAAAGATAGTAGCTGCACGCCTAACACAAGAATACTCAATATTGGAAAACTCCAAAAAGATTCTCTGAATACAGGGATG
Organism: Secale cereale; assembly: GCA_902687465.1. Classification (NCBI taxonomy): domain Eukaryota; kingdom Viridiplantae; phylum Streptophyta; class Magnoliopsida; order Poales; family Poaceae; genus Secale; species Secale cereale. The sequence continues at coordinate 556,539,353 of LR738711.1, forward strand.
CATATGGATAAATTGCCTCTCAATTTCTACTATAAGCATGTATACAGCATCTGCAAGGCTACTAGTTCTGTGAAGAATAGAGCCACCCATAGTGGGCAAAGCATCGGCATAAGTAAAGAAGTCTTGAATGACTCCTTTTCCAATGATATTACCACTACCAACCTGGAACTTCTTAATATGTAAAGTGGTAGCTTCATTCGGGGGGTCAACATAGACGTTGCCCTCGACATTACTACCCTTCTCGATAGGATCGTCCCCCATCTCAGACATGAGGGTAATCAGGCAAGAAAACAGCACACAAGCAAACAAGAAGCAAGCGAACGATAAACACATGGCGAAAGAAGGGCAAATAAAACGGCAAGGGTGAAGTGGGGGAGAGGAAAACGAGAGGCAAATAAATGTAATGCGAAGGATAAGGGTTTGTGATAGGTACTTGGTATATGACTTTTGCGTAAGCCTCCCCGGCAACGGCGCCAAAAATTCTTCTTGCTACTTCTCGAGTATTCCCTCGAAGAGGAAAGGGAGATGCAGCACATTAGCATAAGTATTTCCCTCAGTTTTTGGGAACCAAGGTATCAATCCAGTAGGAGACCACGCGCGAGTCCCTTGCACCTGCACAAACAAATAAGAACTTCGCAACCAACGCGATAAGGGGTTGTCAATCCCTTTACGGTCACTTACGAAAGTGAGATTTGATAGAGATGATACTTTATATTTTTGGTATTTTGGTTTATAAGAATAGAAAATAAAAGCGATAAAAGTAAAATAGATGTAGATTGATATGTTGAGAAGAGACCCGGGGCCATAGTGTTCTCTAGTGGCTTCTCTCATGATAGCGATATTCTACGGCGTGTAAACAAATTACTGTCGAGCAATTGATAGAAACCAAATAATTATGAGACTATCTAGGCATGATCATTGTATATAGGCATCACGTCCGAGGAAAGTAGACCAAAACGATTATGCATCTACTACTATTACTCAACACATCGACCACTTCCAGCATGCATCTAGTGTATTGAGTTCATAAGAATAGAGTAATGCCTTAAGAAAGATGACATGATGTAGAGGGATAAACTCAAGCAATGTGATATAAACCCCATCTTTTTATCCTCGATAGCAACAATACAATACGTGTCTTGCTGCCCCTACTGTCACTGGGAAAGGACACCGCAAGATTGAACCCAAAGCCAAGCACTTCTCCCATTACAAGAACTATAGATCTGGTAGGCCAAACCAAACCAATAATTCGAAGAGAGTTGCAAGGATATTATGAGCACACATAAAAAGTTCATATAAGAACCAAATATTTCTCATAGATTATCTTGATCATAAACTCACAATTCATCGGATCTTGACAAACACACCGCAAAAAGAGATTACATCGAATAGATCTCCTCGAAGACCGAGGAGAACTTTGTATTGAGATCCAGAGAGAGAGAAGAAGCCATCTAGATACTAGCTATGGACCCAAAGGTCTGTGGTAAACTACTCACAACTCATGGTGAGGGTGATGATGATGATGAAGAACTCTGTGATGGATCCCCCTCCGATGGAGCTCCGGAACAGGCTCCAAGATGGGATCTCACGGGAACAGAAGGTTACGGCGGTGGAATTAGGGTTTTCTCTCTGTTGTCGAAGGTTTTGGGGTACGTAGACTTATCTAGGAGGAAGGAGGACATCAGGGGGGTGCTCGAGGGGCCCACGAGGCAGGAGGCGCGCCCCCCACCCTCGTGGACACCCTGAGGCTCCCCTGACATGGTTCTCAAGTCCCCTGTGCGTGATTTTCTCCAAAAATATCTCTCGCGAAGGTTTCGTTCCGTTTGGACTCCGTTTGATATTCTTTTTCTGCAAAACCCTGAAACAGGCAAAAAAACACAGCAATCTGGACTGGGCCTTTGGGTTAGTAGGTCAGTCCCAAAAATGATATAAAAGTGTATGATAAAGCCCGTTAAACATCCAAGACTTCATATATAATGGCATGGAACTATCAAAAATTATAGATACGTTGGAGACATATTAGTTCCCAAACAGAATGGTAAAGTTTATACTCCCCCAGCCACCAACAAGCACACTCCACGGCTAGCCCGAAACAACGGGTACCGTCCAAACCAGCAACAGTCCTGGGGGAGTTTTGTTTAATTATTATGAGTGGAGCATGGGACTGGGCATCCCGGTTACCAGCCATTTTCTCATAAATGATGAGCTGAGTCCACTCATCGTGAGAATAGCCCACCTAGCATGGAAGATATAGACAACCCTAGTTGATACATGAGCTGTTCGAGCATACATAACAGAATTTCATTTGAAGGTTTAGAGTTTGGCACATACAAATTTACTTGGAACGACAGGTAGATACCGCATATAGGAAGGTATGGTGGACTCATATGGAATAACTTTGGGGTTTATGGAAGTGGATGCACAAGCAGTACTCCCGCTTAGTACAGGTGAAGGCTAGAAAGAGACTGGGAAGTGACTAGCTCGAGAGCGACAATAGTCATGAACATGCACTAAAATTAATCAACAATGAATGCAAGCATGAGTAGGATATAAATCACCATGAACATAAATATCGTGGAGGCTATGTTGATTTTGTTTCAACTACATGCGTGAACACGTGCCAAGTCAGACCACTTGAATCGTTCAAAGGAGGATACCACCATATCATACCACATCACAACCTTTTTAATATCATGTTGGCACGCAAGATAGACCATTATACTCTTAGCTAATTAAGCATGGCATGAGCAGCTATGATCTCTAATTGTCATTGCAAGCATGTTTCATTCATAATAGGCTGAATCAGGAACGATGAACTATCATATTTAAAAAAACTAGAGAGGTCGAGTTCATACCAGCTTTTCTCATCTCAATTAGTTCATCATATATCATCATTATTGCCTTTCACTCGCACGACCGAACGGTGTGGATAATAATAATAGTGCACGTGCATTAGACTAACTGGAATCTGCAAGCATTTAATACAAGAGAGAAGACAAAGTAATATGGCTCAAGGTTAAATCAACAATAAAGCATATGAGAGCCATTAAATATTTTCATCATGGTCTTCTCCTCTTGACTCCCAAAGAAAAGAAAAGAAACTATTTAGACAGGAAATCTCCCAACAAGCAAAAGAAGAACGAGAAATATTTTTGGGTTTTTTTAATTACTACTACCACACGCATGGAAAGTAAACTAGCTAAAAGGCTACAACTAATTTTTTTTGTTTTTCTTAAGGTTTTTCTAACACACAAGAAAAAGACTAAGAAAAGAAATGAAACTAGCATGGATAGTACAATGAAAGAGTGTGAGCACCAACTACTGGAATAAGTGTGTGAACATGAATGTAATGTTGGTGAGAAATACGTACTCCCCCAAGCCTAGGCTTTTGGCCTAAGTTGGTCTATGGCCAATATTGGCCTGATGGATATCCAAAGTCGTAGTTGGGGTTGTACTGAGATGCAGCGGCTACCGCCTGACGAGCTGCATCCTAAAGGCGAGCTGCCCTCGTCGTCTCCTGATGCTCATTTGCCTCCTCCCTGGTTATAGTATATCTCCCTTTTTCCTGAAAGTCAAAGAAGGCAGGAGTAGCGAGAGCAATATGGACAGTGCGATGCATGTCAAAGATTAGTCGATACTGGAGGGACTGTTCATCCCTCTCGACAAATTGATGGCGAATCATGGCATTATAATCTAAATAAGCATGAGGCAACTCCGCATCATTCTCGTGTATGGGTACATGAAGATAATTAGCCAAGCGAGTTGCATAAATTCCACCAAACAGATCGCCATTTAAACCATTATGATGTAACCTACGTGCCACAATGGCCCCCAAATTATATTGTCTATCACCCAATACCGCACTTTTGAGGACACTAAGATCTGGTACACACATGTGGCAAGCCTCATCTTTACCGTTAATGCATCTACCAATGAAGAGAGCAAAATAGTGTATAGCAGGAAAATGAATGCTCCCTATGGTAGCTTGGGTGACTCCTCTAGATTCCCCCATAGTGATACTAGCTAGAAAGTTCTTATACTCAGATTTGCGAGGTTCACCAACACTACCCCACTGTGGAAGTTTACATGTATCATTAAAATCTTCTAAGTCCATAGTGTAGGATTTATCATAGAGATCAAAAAAGACAGTGGGAGAGTTACGTGAAGATGTAAATTTAAACCTTCTCACAAAGGAATCGGTTAGGTACTGGTATTGAGGGCACTTATCTGACTCGAAGTCCTCAATATCCGCATTACGCACATATGTGTAAAATTCTTCCTTGATACCTGCCCGGATCATAAACTCCACTGACGGCCATTTGTAGGGCCGCACTTGAGCTTCCCTTGGTAACTCATCGTCTGGCTCGCGTATCGCGAGCCTTGGTCCTTGCTTCCTTGAGGAACCACCTTGAAAGATTTTCCTATGCATTTTTTCTGGAATATTTCTGAAATTTTTAGTGACTCCAAATAAAATTGAACCAGACTCAACAAGATTGATAGCAACTACTCCTACAACTGCCTAGAGACTATATCATGCATTAGAACTACTTGGAACCACATAAATTTGACATGTAAGCTCAAGAACAGGGTCACCCCAGCAGCAAAAAATTTCAATAAATAAAGCACTAGAACAAAAACTAATTGGACCAATGGAGGAGTCACATACCAAGGAGCAATCTCCCCAAATAGTTTTGTGAATGGAGCTTTGAGCAAGGAGATCGAAAATGGCAGCAAGAGAGCTAGAACTCGTGCTTGAGCTGGATAGTGATTTTTTGGGAGGAAGAAGGAGTGTGTGGGTGCAGGAGTAAGTGGAGGGGGGCCACGTGGGACCCACGAGGCAGGGGCGCGCCCTGCACCCTCGTGGCCAGGTGATGGCTCCCCGTGATGTGTTCTCAGTGCCAAATATTCTCAAATATTCTAGAAAAAAAATCATATTTCATTTTCGGGGCATTTGGAGAACTTTTATTTTTGGGGTATATTTTTTTATTGCACGGATAACTCTGGAAATAGACAGAAAATACTATTTTTGCTTTATTTAATCTAATTAACAGAAAGTAAAAGGAGGGTACAGAAAGTTGTGCTATCTAGATTCACCCATCTCATGCTCATCAAAAGGAATCCATTAATAAGGTTGATCAAATCTTGTTAATAAACTCTTTCCGAACAACATGAAATCGGAGAATTTTCGAATAACACTAGGTTACCTCAATGGGGATATGCATGTCCCCAACAATAAGAATATCATATTTCTTCTTGACAGTAGGATAAGGAAATTCAAAACCTCCAATAGTAATAGTTTAAAAAATCCAATAGAATTGATACTGTGGACCTGAGGTTGTTTCCTCGGAAAGTGTAACATATGCTCATTACCATTGACATGAAAAGTGACATTGCCTTTGTTGCAATCAATAACAGCCCCTGCAGTATTCAAAAAGGGTCTACCAAGGATAATAGACATGCTATCGTCCTCGGGAATATCAAGGATAACAAAGTCCGTTAGATAGTAACATTTGCAACCACAACAGGCACATCCTCACAAATACCGACAGGTACAACAGTTGATTTATCATCCATTTGCAAATATATTTCAGTAGGTGTCAACTTACTCAAGTCAAGTCTACGATATAAAGAGAGAGGCATAACACTAACACCGGCTCCAAGATCACATAAGGCAGTTTTAACATAGTTTCTTTTGATGGAGCACGGTATAGTAGGTACTCCTGGATCTCCTAGTTTCTTAGGTATTCCACCCTTAAAAGTGTAATCCGCAAGCATGGTGGAAATTTCAACTTCAGGTATCTTTCTTTTATTTGTGATAATGTCTTTCATATACTTAGCATAAGGTTTTGTTTTAAGCATATCAGTCAAACACATACGCAAAAAGATAGGTCTAATTATTTCAGCAAAGTGCTCAAAAATCCTCATCATCCTTTTTCTTGGATGGTTTAGGAGGAAAAGGCATGGGTTTCTGAACCCATGGTTCTCTTTCCTTGCTGTGCTTCCTAGCAGCAAAGTCTCTCTTATCATAACGTTGATTCTTTGATTATGGGTTATCTGTAGGGTAACGTAGCATAATTCAAAAAAAAATCTACGCTTTCACCAAGATCCAACTATGGAGACATCTAGCAACGAGCAAGTAAGAGTGCATCTACATACCGTTATGTAGATTGCAAGCGGAAGCTTTCGAAGAAGCGTGGATGAAGTAGTCGTACTCTTCGCGTTCTTCGTCACCGATGATCTAGCGCCAAACGGACGGCACCTCCGCGTTCAACACACGTACGGTGCAGCAACGTCACCTCCTTCTTGATCCAGCAAGGGGGGAGGAGAAGTCGTCAGAGATCCTGCAGCACGACGGCGTGATGACGGATGCAGTGGAGATCGTAGCAGGGCTTCGCCGGGCGCCCTGCATTGGAGTATGGAGGTGTGACGGGAGGGGGAGAGGCGCCAGGGCTTGGGTGCGGCTGCCCTCTCCCTCCCCACATATATATAGTGGGCCAGGGGGTGCGCCAGCCCCCTGCAGATCCAATCTGCAAGGGGGGGCGGCGGCCAGGGGGGAGTCCTTGCCCCCTAAGGCAAGTGGTGGCCCCCCTCCCCTTAGGGTTTTAACCCTAGGCGCATGGGGAGGTGGGCCCCTAGTGGTGCACCAGCCCAGAGGGGCTGGACTCCCCTTGCGGCCTAGGGGTCCCACCGGGATGGGTGGCCCCACCCGGTGGACCCCCGGGGCCCCTCCGGTGGTCCCGGGAAGCTCCCGGTGACCCCCGGAGATCACCCGATGGCCGAAACTGGACTTCCTATATATCAATCTTTACCTCCGGACCATTCCGGAACTCCTCGTGACGTCCGGGATCTCATCCGGGACTCCGAACAACTTTCGGGTTTCCACGTGCATTTATCTCTACGACCATAGCGTTACCGAACCTTAAGTGTGTAGACCCTACGGGTTCGGGAGACACGTAGACATGACCGAGAACACTCTCCGGTCAATAACCAACAGCGGGATCTGGATACCCATGTTGGTTCCCACATGTTCCTCGATGATCTTCATCGGATGAACCACCGTGTCAAGGATTCACTCAATCCCGTATGTTATTCCCTTTGTCCATCGGTACGGTACTTGCCCGAGATTCGATCGTCGGTATTCCCGATACCTTGTTCAATCTCGTCATGGCAAGTCTCTTTACTCGATCCGAAATCCATCATCCCGTGACTAACTACTTAGTCACATTGAGCTCATTATGATGATGTCTTACCGAGTGGGCCCAGAGGTACCTCTCCGTCATGCGGAGTGACAACATCCTAGTCTCGGTTCGTACCAACTCAACAGACACTTTCGGAGATACCCAATGCGTACCTTTATAGCCACCCAGTTACGTTGTGACGGTTGGCACACCCAAAGTACTCCTACGGTATCCGGGAGTTGTACAACCTCATGGTCTAAGGAATAAATACTTGACACCGAAAAGCTTATGCATTACGAACTGTACGATCTCGTGTTATGCTCAAGTTTGGGCTTGTCCATCACATCATTCTCCTAATGATGTGATCCCGTTATCACTGACATCCTATGTCCATGGTCAGGAAACCGTGACCATCTGTTGATCAACGAACTGGTAACTAGAGGCCTACCAGGGACTCATTGTGGTCTATATATTCACACATGTATCGCTGTTTCCTTACAATACAATTCAAGCATGAATAACAGACAATTATCATGAACAAGGAGATATAATAATAATGCTTTTATCATTGCCTCTAGGGCATATCTCCAACAGTCTCCCACTTGCACTAGAGTCAATAATCTAGTTACATTGTGATGAATCGAACACCCATAGAGTTCTGGTGTTGATCATGTTTTGCTCGTGAAAGAGGTTTAGTCAACGGGTCTGCTACATTCATATCCGTATGCACTTTACAAATATCTATGTCTCCATCCTGAACATAATTCCGGATGGAGTTGAAACGGCGCTTGATGTGCTTGGTCTTCTTGTGAAACCTGGGCTCCTTGGTAACAGCAATAGCACCAGTGTTGTCACAGAAGAGAGTCATCGGGCTTGACGCGCTTGGAATGACTCCTAGGTCGGTGATGAACTCCTTCATCCAGACTCCTTCCTGCGCTGCTTCAGAAGCAGCTATGTACTCCGCTTCACATGTAGATGCTGCCACCACGCTCTGTTTGCAACTGCACCAGCTGACTGCCCCTCCATTCAAAATATACACGTATCCGGTTTGAGACTTAGAGTCATCCAGATCTGTGTCGAAGCTAGCATCGACGTAACCCTTTACGACGAGCTCTTCGTCACCTCCATAAATGAGAAACATATCCTTAGTACTTTTCAGGTACTTCAGGATATTCTTGACCACTGTCCAGTGTTCCGTACCGGGATCACTTTGGTACCTCCCTACCAGACTTATGGCAAGGTTCACATCAGGTCTGGTACACAGCATGGCATACATGATAGAACCTATGGCCGAGGCATAGGGAATGACACTCATCTTTTCTCTATCTTCTGCCGTGGTCGGTGACTGAGCCTTGCTCAATCTCACACCTTGCAAAACAGGCAAGAATCCTTTCTTTGACTGATCCATATTGAACTTCTTCAATATTTTGTCAAGGTATGTACTTTGCGAAAGACCAATGAGGCGTCTCGATCTATCTCTATAGATTTTGATGCCTAATATGTAAGCAGCTTCTCCAAGGTCCTTCATTGAAAAACTTTTATTCAAGTAGGCCTTTACATTTTCCAAGAATTCTATATCATTTCCCATCAGCAATATGGCATCCACATATAATATGAGAAATGCCACAGAGCTCCCACTCACTTTCTTGTAAATACAGGCTTCTCCATAAGTCTGTATAAAGCCAAACGCTTTGATAACCTCATCAAAGCGAATATTCCAACTCCGAGATGCTTGCACCAGCCCGTAAATCGAGCGCTGGAGCTTGCATACCTTGTTAGCGTTCTCTGGATCGACAAAACCTTCCGGTTGCATCATATACAACTCTTCCTTGAGGAAGCCATTAAGGAATGTTGTTTTGACGTCCATTTGCCATATCTCATAATCATAGAATGCGGCAATAGCTAACATGATTCTGACTGACTTTAGCACCGCTACGGGAGAGAAAGTCTCGTCGTAGTCAATCCCTTGAACTTGTCGATAACCCTTAGCGACAAGTCGAGCCTTATAGATGGTCACATTACCATCCGCGTCTGTCTTCTTCTTAAATATCCATTTGTTTTCTATGGCGTGCCTATCATCAGGCAAGTCCACCAAAGTCCATACTTTGTTTTCATACATGGATTCTATCTCAGATTGCATGGCTCCAAGCCATTTATTGGAATCCGGGCCCGCCATCGCTTCTTCATAGTTCGAAGGTTCACCGTTGTCTAACAACATGATTTCCAGTACAGGGTTGCCGTACCACTCTGGGGCGGAACGTGCCCTTGTGGACCTTCGAAGTTCAGTAGTAACTTGATCTGCTTCATGATCATTATCATTAGCTTCCTCCCTTGTCGATGCAGGCACCTCAGGAACAGTTTCCTGTGCCGCCCTACTTTCCGATACAGGAGGGGTGACTGTCACCTCATCAAGTTCTACTTTCCTCCCACTCACTTCTTTCGAGAGAAACTCTTTCTCCAGAAAGCATCCATTCTTGGCAACAAAGACTTTGCCATCGGATCTGTGGTAGAAGGTGTACCCAATTGTTTCCTTTGGGTATCCTATGAAGACGCATTTTTCCGATTTGGGTTCGAGCTTTTCAGGTTGAAGTTTCTTGACATAAGCATCGCAACCCCAAACTTTTAGAAACGACAGCTTCGGCTTCTTGCCAAACCAAAGTTCATACGGAGTCGTCTCAACGGATTTCGACGGAGCCCTATTTAAAGTGAATGCGACAGTCTCTAAAGCATAACCCCAAAAAGATAGCGGTAAATCGGTGAGGGACATCATAGATCGCACCATGTCCAACAGAGTACGATTTCGACGTTCAGACACACCGTTACGTTGAGGTGTTCCGGGCGGTGTCAATTGTGAAACAATTCCACAGCTCCTAAGGTGTGTGCCAAATTCATGACTTAAATATTGACCCCCACGATCCGATCGCAAGAACTTTATTTTTCTGTCACGTTGATTCTCAACCTCATTCTGAAATTCCTTGAACTTTTCAAAGGTCTCAGACTTGTGTTTCATCAAATAGATATACCCATATCTACTCAAGTCATCCGTGAGGGTGAGAACATAACGATAGCCTCCGCGAGCCTCAACACTCATTGGACCGCACACATCGGTATGTATGATTTCCAACAAGTTGGTTGCTCGCTCCATTGTTCCGGAGAACGGAGTCTTGGTCATCTTGCCCAAGAGGCATGGTTCGCATGTGTCAAATGATTCATAATCAAGAGACTCTAGAAGTCCATCCGAATGGAGCTTCTTCATACGTTTGACACCAATATGACCAAGGCGGCAATGCCACAAGTATGTGGGACTATCATTATCAACTTTACATCTTTTGGCATCTACACTATGAATATGTGTATCACTACGTTCGAGATCCATCAAAAATAAACCATTGACCAGCGGGGCATGACCATAAAACATATCTCTCAAATAAATAGAACAACCATTATTCTCTGATTTGAAAGAGTAGCCATCTCGCGTAAGACGAGATCCAGAAACAATGTTCATGCTCAAAGCTGGTACTAAATAAAAATTATTGAGGTTTAAAACTAATCCCGAGGGTAGATGTAGAGGTAGCGTGCCGACGGCGATCACATCGACCTTGGAACCATTCCCGACGCGCATCGTCACCTCATCCTTTGCCAGTCTCCATTTATTCCGCAGCTCCTGTTTTGAGTTACAAATATGAGCAACTGCACCGGTATCGAATACCCAGGAGCTACTACGAGTGCTGGTAAGGTACACATCAATAACATGTATATCATATATACCTTTGACGTTGCCGGCCTTCTTGTCTGCTAAGTATTTGGGGCAGTTCCGCTTCCAGTGACCCGTTCCCTTGCAATAAAAGCACTCTGTCTCAGGCTTGGGTCCATACTTTGGCTTCTTCCCGGCAACTGGCTTACCGGGCGCGGCAACTCCCTTGCCGTCCTTCTTGAAGTTCTTTTTACCCTTGCCTTTCTTGAACGTAGTGGTTTTATTGACCATCAACACTTGATGTTCTTTCTTGATGTCCACCTCCGCTGATTTCAGCATCGAATACACCTCGGGAATGGACTTTTCCATCCCCTGCATATTGAAGTTCAACACGAAGCTCTTGAAGCTTGGTGGGAGCGACTGGAGGATTCTGTCAACGACCGCTTCATCTGGGAGATTCATTCCCAGCTGAGACAAGCGGTTGTGCAATCCTGAAATCTTGAGGATGTGCTCACTGACAGAACTGTTTTCCTCCATCTTACAGCTGTAGAATGCGTCGGAGACATCATATCTCTCGACTCGGGCATGAGCTTGGAAAACCATTTTCAGCTCTTCGAACATCTCATATGCTCCGTGGTGCTCAAAACGTTTTTGGAGCCCCGATTCTAAACTGTAAAGCATGCTGCACTGAACCAGGGAGTAATCATCACTCCGCGACTGCGAGACGTTCAAAACGTCTTGGGACGCATTGGGAGCAGGTGCATCACCCAGCGGTGCTTCTAGGACATATGATCTCTTGGCGGCTATGAGGATAATCCTCAGGTTACAGACCCAATCCGTATAGTTGCTACCATTGTCTTTCAGCTTGGTTTTCTCTAGGAACGCGTTGAAGTTGAGGGAAACTGGAGCGTGGGCCATTTGATCTACAAGAGATACTGTAAAGAATTTAGACTAAGTTCATGATAATTAAGTTCATCTTAATCAAATTTTAATGAACTCCCACTCAGAATGACATCTCTCTAGTCATCTAAGTGATACACGATCCGAATCGAGTAGTCCGTGTCCGATCATCACGTGAGATGGACTAGTCATCAACGGTGAACATCTTCATGTTGATCGTATCTTCTATACGGCTCGTGTTCGACCTTTCGGTCTTCCGTGTTCCGAGGCCATGTCTGTACATGCTAGGCTCGTCAAGTGAACCCTAAGTGTATCGCGTGTGTAAATCTGTCTTACACCCGTTGTATGCGAACGTTAGAACCTATCACACCCGATCATCACGTGGTGCTTCGGAGCAACGAGCTTTAGCAACGGTGCATAGTTAGGGGAAACACAATACTTGAAATTTTAGTGAGAGATCATCTTATTTACTACCGTCGTTCTAAGTAAACAAGATGCATAAACATGATAAACATCACATGCAATCAATTAAAGTGACATGATATGGCCAATATCATCTTGCTCCTTGGATCTCCATCTTCGGGGCACCATGATCATCTTGTCACCGGCTCGACACCATGATCTTCATCATCATGATCTTCACCATCGTGTCTTGAAGACGTCGTCACGCCAACTATTACTTCTACTACTATAGCTAACGTTTAGCAATGAAGTAAAGTAATTACATGGCGTTATTCAGTGACACGCAGGTCATACAATAATTAAGACAACTCCTATGGCTCCTGCCGGTTGTCAAGTTCATTGACATGCAAGTCGCGATTCCCTATTACAAAAACATGATCAATCTCATACATCACATATATCATTCATCACATCTTCGTTCTTGGCCATACCACATCACAAGGCACATGCTGCAAAAACAAGTTAGACGTCCTCTAATTGTTGTTGCAAGTTTTACGTGGCTTCTATAGGATTTCTAGCAAGAACGTTTCTTACCTACGCCAAAACCACAACGTGATTTGTCAACTTCTATTTACCCTTCATAAGGACCCTTTTCATCGAATCCGATCCGACTAAAGTAGGAGAGACAGACACCCGCCAGCCACCTTATGCATCTAGTGCATGTCTGTCGGTGGAACCAGTCTCACGTAAGCGTACATGTAAAGTCGGTCCGGGCCGCTTCATCCCACAATACCGCCGAATCAAGATTGACTAGTAATGGTAAGAAAGTTGAACAAAACCAAACGCCCACAACTGCTTTGTGTTCTACTCGTGCAAGATGCTACGCATAAAACCTAGCTCTGATACCACTGTAGGGTAACGTAGCATAATTCAAAAAAAATTCTACGCTTTCACCAAGATCCAACTATGGAGACATCTAGCAACGAGCAAGTAAGAGTGCATCTACATACCGTTATGTAGATCACGAGCGGAAGCTTTCGAAGAAGCGTGGATGAAGTAGTCGTACTCTTCGCGTTCTTCGTCACCGATGATCTAGCGCCGAACGGACGGCACCTCCGCGTTCAACACACGTACGGTGCAGCAACGTCACCTCCTTCTTGATCCAGCAAGGGGGGAGGAGAAGTCGTCAGAGATCCGGCAGCACGACGGCGTGATGACGGATGCAGTGGAGATCGCAGCAGGACTTCGCCGGGCGCCCCGCGTTGGAGTATGGAGGTGTGACGGGAGGGGGAGAGGCGCCAGGGCTTGGGTGCGGCTGCCCTCTCCCTCCCCACATATATATAGGGGGCCAGGGGGTGCGCCAGCCCCCTGCAGATCCAATCTGCAAGGGGGGGCGGCGGCCAGGGGGGAGTCCTTGCCCCCCAAGGCAAGTGGTGGCCCCCCTCCCCTTAGGGTTTTAACCCTAGGCGCATGGGGAGGTGGGCCCCTAGTGGTGCGCCAGCCCAGAGGGGCTGGACACTTCCCCTTGCGGCCTAGGGGTCCCACCAGGAAGGGTGGCCCCACCCGGTGGACCCCCGGGGCCCCTCCGGTGGTCCCGGGAAGCTCCCGGTGACCCCCGGAGATCACCCGATGGCCGAAACTGGACTTCCTATATATCAATATTTACCTCCGGACCATTCCAGAACTCCTCGTGACGTCTGGGATCTCATCCGGGACTCCGAACAACTTTCGGGTTTCCACGTGCATTTATCTCTACGACCCTAGCGTTACCGAACCTTAAGTGTGTAGACCCTACAGGTTCGGGAGACACGTAGACATGACCGAGAACACTCTCCGGTCAATAACCAACAGCGGGATATGGATACCCATGTTGGTTCCCACGTGTTCCTCGATGATCTTCATCGGATGAACCACCGTGTCAAGGATTCACTCAATCCCGTATGTTATTCCCTTTGTCCATCGGTACGATACTTGCCCGAGATTCGATCGTCGGTATTCCCGATACCTTGTTCAATCTCGTCATGGCAAGTCTCTTTACTCGATCCGTAATCCATCATCCCGTGACTAACTACTTAGTCACATTGAGCTCATTATGATGATGTCTTACCGAGTGGGCCCAGAGGTACCTTTCCGTCATGCGGAGTGACAACATCCCAATCTCGGTTCGTACCAACTCAACAGACACTTTCGGAGATACCCGATGCGTACCTTTATAGCCACCCAGTTACGTTGTGACGGTTGGCACACCCAAAGTACTCCTACGGTATCCGGGAGTTGTACAACCTCATGGTCTAAGGAATAAATACTTGACACCGAAAAGCTTATGCATTACGAACTATACGATCTCGTGTTATGCTCAAGTTTGGGTCTTGTCCATCACATCATTCTCCTAATGATGTGATCCCGTTATCACTAACATCCTATGTCCATGGTCAGGAAACCGTGACCATCTGTTGATCAACGAACTGGTAACTAGAGGCCTACCAGGGACTCATTGTGGTCTATATATTCACACATGTATCGCTGTTTCCTTACAATACAATTCAAGCATGAATAACAGACAATTATCATGAACAAGGAGATATAATAATAATGCTTTTATTATTGCCTCTAGGGCATATCTCCAACCTTATCAAGATCAACAGTGCGTTCAATCTCTACATCATTATCATTGCTAGGTTGAGCATCATCGTGAACATCATCATTAACATTATCACTAGGTTCATGTTCGTTACCAGATTGTGTCTCAGCATCAGAAACAGCGATACCATTGGGATTCTCAGGTGTGTCAGCTACTGGTTCACTAGAAGCATGCAAAGTCCTATTATTTTTCTTTTTCTTCTTCTTAGAAGAACTAGGTGCATCTAAATGAGCTCTATGAGAATCTTGCTCAATTCTCTTAGGGCGGCCTTCAGGATACAGAGGTTCCTGAATCATTTTACAACCTCTAGTCATAACTCTAACAACATTATCATTTTTCTTACTATTTAATTCATTGAGCAAATCATTTTGTGCTTTAAGTACTTGTTCTACATGAGTGGTAACCATAGAAGCATGTTTACTAATGAGTTTCAATTCACTTTTAACTCTAGACATATAATCACTCAAGCGTTCAACCATATAAGCATTACGTTGCAATTGTCTACCCACATAAGTATTGAAGTTTTCTTGTTTAACAATGAAGTTGTCAAACTCATCTAAGCATTGCCTAGCAGACTTATAACGAGGAATATCACCTTCATCAAATCTATAAGGAGAATTTACCTTTACTACCTGTATCGGGTTATCAAGACTATGTATTTCTTCAATAGGTGGTAAATTCTTAACATCTTCAGCTTTAATACCTTTCTCTTTAATAGATTTCTTTGCCTCTTGCATATCTTCAGGGCTGAGAAACAGAACACCTCTTTTCTTCGGAGTTGGCTTAGGGGCTGGTTCAGGAAGTGTCCAATTATTTTCATTGGTCAACATAGTATTCAATAGTAATTCAGCTTGATCAATTGTTCTTTCCCTGAAAACACAACCAGCACAACTATCCAGATGGTCTCTGGAAGCATCGGTTAGTCCATTATAAAAGACATCAAGTATTTCATTCCTCTGAAGAGGATGATCAGGCAAAGCCTTAAGTAATTGGAGAAGCCTCCCCCAAGCTTGTGGGAGACTCTCTTCTTCAATTTGCACAAAATTGTATATTTCCCGTAAGGCAGCTTGTTTCTTATGAGCGGGAAAATATTTAGTAGAGAAGTAATAAATCATATCCTGGGGACTATGCACACAATCAGGATCAAGAGAATTAAACCATGTCTTAGCATCACCCTTTAACGAGAACGGAAATAACTTAAGGATATAGTAATAACGAATCTTTTCCTCGTTGGTAAACAGGGTGGCTATATCATTCAACTTAGTAAGATGTGCCACAACAGTTTCAGATTCATAGTCATGGAAAGGTTCAGATTCAACCAAAGTAATTAACTCAGGATCAACAGAGAAATCATAATCCTTATCAGTAACAAAGATAGGTGAAGTAGCAAAAGCAGGGTCATATTTCATTCTAGCATTCAAAGACTTTTCTTTCAGCTTAGCTAATAATTTATTAAGATCATATCTATCATTGCAAGCAAGAAAGTCTCTAGCAGTTTCTTCATCCATAACATAACCCTCTGGAATAACACGCAATTCATATCTAGGGGGATAATCTTCATCATCACTTTCATCTATATTATCAGTTTCAATATTTGCATTCTCCCTAACCTTAGCAATTTGTTCATCAAGAAATTCACCTAGTGGCACAATATTATTAAGCATAGAAGTAGTTTCATCATTCATAGCAGAAGTGGTATCATCAAGAACATACGAAATATCATATTCAATAGCAGGAGTAGGTGTCACAAGTTTACTCATAACAGAGGGTGAATCAAGTACAAAGCTAGATGGCAGTTCCTTACCTCCCCTCGTAGTTGAGGGATAGATCTTGGTTTTTAAATCTTTCAAGTTCTTCATAGTGATCAACAGATATAAATCCCAAGTGACTTAAAGAATATAGCTATGCTCCCCGGCAACGGCGCCACAAAATAGTCTTGATAACCCACAAGTGTAGGGGATCGCAAGAGTTTCTGAGGGTAAAGTATTCAACCCAAATATATTGATTCGACACAAGGGGAGCCAAAGAATACTCTCAAGTATTAGCTGTTGGAAATATGCCCTAGAGGCAATAATAAAAGAGTTATTATTATATTTCCTTGTTCATGATAATCGTTTATTATCCATGCTATAATTGTATTGATTGGAAACTCATATACATGTGTGGATGAATAGACAAACATTGTGTCCCTAGTAAGCCTCTACAGGACTAGCTCGTTGATCAAAGATGACCGCGGTTTCCAGGTCATAGACATGAGTTGTCATTTGATAACGGGATCACATCATTAGGAGAATGATGTGATGGACGAGACCCAAACGTTAAACATAGCTTTTGATCGTATGAGTTATCGCTATAGTTTTCTGCATGTCAAGTATAAGTTCCTATGACCATGAGATCATGCAACTCACTGACACCGTAGGAGTGCTTTGTGTGTGCCAAACGTCGCAACGTAACTGGGTGACTATAAAGGTACTCTACAGGTATCTCCGAAGGTGTCTGTTGAGTTGACATGGATCGAGACTGGGATTTGTCACTCCGTGTGACGGAGAGGTATCTCCGGGCCCACTCGGTAATACGTCATCTCAATGAGCTCAAAGTGACTAAGTAGTTAGTCACAGGATTATGTATTACGGTAACGAGTAAAGAGACTTGCCGGTAACGAGATTGAACTAGGTATAGAGATACCGACGATCGAATCTCGGGCAAGTAACATACCGACGAGACAAAGGGAACTGTATACGGGATTGCCTGAATCCTTGACATCGTGGTTCATCCGATGAGATCATCGAGAAACGTGTGGGAACCAATATGGGTATCCAGATCCCGCTATTGGTTATTGACCTGGGAGTGTCTCGGTCATGTCTGCATAGTTTCCGAACCCGCAGGGTCTACACACTTAAGGTTCGGTGACGCTAGGGTTGTTAGTGAGAACAGTGCATGGTTACCGAAGGTTGTTCGGAGCCCCGGATGAGATCCCGGACGTGACGAGGGTCTCCGGAATGGTCCGGGGACGAAGATTGATATATAGGATGAAAGGTTTTGGAGTCCGGAAGTGTTCCGGGGAGTGTCGGGAAGACGGCGGATGACCGAAAAGGGTTTCGGGGGTTCCGGAAGGGGTTTCGGGCCTAATGGGCCACAAAGGGGGACACAACAGCCCTCATAGGGCTGTGCGCCCCCCCTGGGCCCTCTCCTCATGCGCAAGGGGTGGTGGCCCCCCTAGGGCTGCCGCACCCCCCCAGGCTTGGGGGGCAAGGCACTTGGGGGGGGGGGGAACCCTAACCCTGGGGCGCCGCCCCCTCCCACCCCCCCTTGGCCGCCGCCCCTAGGGGCTAACCCTAGGGCGCCCCTCCCCTCTCTACCCCCCTATATAAAGAGAGGCAGAGGGAGGGCAGCCACACACGTTCGTGCCTCGGTGCTGCCCTTCCTCTCCCACTACAATCTTCGTTTCCCGCGGTGCTTGGCGAAGCCCTGCTGGAATCCTCCTCCACCATCACCACCACGCCGTCGTGCTGCCGGTGTCTCCATCAACCTCTCCTCCCCCCTTGCTGGATCAAGAAGGAGGAGACGTCCCCGAGCTGTACGTGTGAAGAACGCGGAGGCACCGTTGCTTCGGTGCTAGGATCTTCGGCGATCTGAATCGCGACGAGTACGACTCCATCAACCGCGTTCTTGAACGCTTCCGCTTAGCGATCTACAAGGGTATGTGGATCCAACTCTCCCCTCGTAGATGTATCTCCTAGATTGATCTTGGTGAACGTAGGAAATTTTTTGTTTCCCATGCAACGTTCCCCAACAGTGGTATCAGAGCTAGGATCTTGCGTAGATGCTTTCACGAGTAGAACACAAAAGGGTTTGTGGACGTTGATATTTAAATTGCTTCCCTCCTTAGTCTTTCTTGATTCAGCGGTATTATGGGATGAAGCGGCCCGGACCAACTTTACATGTCCACGTACATGAGACCGGTTCCATCGACAGACATGTGACTTTTGTTGCATAAGATGGCTGGCGGGTGTCTGTCTCTCCTATCTTAGTTGAATCAGAATAGAACAAGGCGGTCCTTGTAGAAGGTTAAATAGCAACTTGAATATCACCGTTGTGGCTTTGCGTAGGTAAGAAGCGTTCTTGCTAGATACCCATAGCAGCCACGTAAAACATGCAACAACAATTTAGAGGACGTCTAACTTGTTTTTGCAGGGTATGTATGTGATATGATATGGCCAATGACATGATGAAATATATTTGATGTATGAGATGATCATGTTGTAATAGTTAATATCGACTTGCAAGTCGATGCATACGGCAACCGGCAGGAGCCATAGGGTTGTCTTTAATTTTTGTATGACCTGCGTGTCAATCATTAAGCGCTATGTAATGCTTTACTTTATCGCTAAACGGTAGCAATAGTAGTAAGAGCATGGTGGGCGCGCGACAACCCCGATGGCGACACGATGATGGAGATCATGATGATGGAGATCATGGTGTGGCGCCGATGACGATGGAGATCATGCCGGTGCTTTGAAGATGGAGATCAAAAGCACGAGTTGATGGCCATATCATGTCACTTATGATTTGCATGTGATGTTAATCCTTTTATGCATCTTATTTTGCTTAGGACGACGGTAGCATTATAAGATGATCCTTCACTAAAATTTCAAGATAAAATTGTGTTCCCCCCGAGTGTGCGCCGTTGCGAAGGTTCATCGTTTCGAAGCACCACGTGATGATCGGGTGTGATAGACTCTACGTTCGCATACAACGGGTGCAAGCCAGTTTTGCACATGCAGAACACTCGGGTTAGACTTGACGAGCCTAGCATGTACAGACATGGCCTCGGAACACGGAGGACCGAAAGGTCGAGCATGAGTCATATAGTAGATATGATCAACATGTAGATGTTCACCATTGACACCACCTCATCTCACGTGATGATCGGACTTGGGTTGGTGAATCTGGATCATGTCACGCTCGAATGACCAGAGGGATGTCAATTTGAGTGGGAGTTATAATTAATTTGATTAGGTAATAACTCACTTATCATGAACAATAGTCTAAAATGTCTTTGCAAATCTTTTGTTGTAGATGGCTCGCGCAGTAGCTCCCCTGAATTTTAATGCGTTCCTAGAGAAAGCTAAACTGAAAGATGATGGGAGCAACTTTGCGGACTGGCTCCGCAATCTGAGGATCATCCTCACTGCTGCCCAAAAGGTTTATGTCCTGAATGCACCGCTAGGTGAACCCCCCGCTCCTCAGGCCTCTGCGGACGTTGTGAACGCCTGGCAGTCGCGTTCGGATGACTACTCAGTAGTGCAGTGTGCCATTTTGTATAGCTTGGAAGGAGGACTTCAAAGGCGTTTTGAACGTCATGGAGCATATGAGATGTTCCAGGAGTTGAAGTTCATCTTTGAAAAGAATGCTAAGATCGAGAGGTATGAGACCACCGATAAATTCTTTGCTTGCAAGATGGAGGAGAATTCGTCTGTCAGTGAGCACTTACTGAAGATGTCTGGGTACTATACCCGCATAGCTGATCTGGGACTTGTGTTCCTGGACGAGGCTATCATTGACAGAATTCTCCAGTCACTCCCGCCTAGCTACAAGAGCTTCGTGCAGCAGTATAACATGCAAGGGATGAACAAAACCATCGCCGAGCTATTTTCGATGCTGAAAGTCGCTGAGGCAGACATCCAGAAGGAGTATCAAGTGTTGATGGTCAATAAAACCACCAGTTTCAAGAAGAATGGCAAGGGCAAGAAGGGTAACTCTAAGAAGGGTGGCAAGGCAGTTGCTCATCCAGTGAAGAAACCCAAGGCTGGGCCCAAGCCAGAGACTGAGTGTTTCTATTGCAAGGGGAGCGGCCACTGGAAGCGGAACTGCCCCAAGTATCTGGCAGACAAGAAGGGGGCCAACAACAACAACAAGCAAGGTATATGTGATATACATGTTATTGATGTGTACCTTACCAACTCTCGTTGTAGTGCCTGGGTATTTGATACCGGTTCGGTTGCTCACATTTGCAACTCTAAACAGGAACTGCGGAATAAACGGAGGCTGGCGAAGGACGAAGTGACGATGCGCGTGGGAAATGGTTCCAAGGTTGATGTGATCGCCGTCGGCATGCTCGCTCTTCGATTACCATCGGGATTAGTTATGAACCTGAATAATTGTTATTTAGTGCCTGCGTTAAGCATGAACATTATATCTGGATCTTGTTTATTGCGAGACGGTTACTCATTTAAATCAGAGAATAAAAGTTGTTCTATTTATATGGGTAATATCTTTTATGGTCATGCACCCGAAGTGAGGGGTTTATTCTTATTGGATCTCGATAGTGATGATACACATGTTCATAACATTGATGCCAAAAGAAGTAGAGTAGTTAGCGATAGTACCACTTACTTGTGGCACTGCCGTCTGGGTCATATCGGCGTAAAACGCATGAGGAAGCTCCATGCTGATGGACTTTTGGAGTCTCTTGATTTTGAATCACTTGACACATGCGAGCCGTGCCTCATGGGCAAGATGACAAGGACCCCGTTTTCAGGAATAATGGAACGGGCAAGTGACTTATTGGAAATCATACATACTGATGTGTGTGGTCCGATGAGTGTCACGGCACGCGGTGGATATCGTTATTTTCTCACCTTCACTGACGACTTAAGTAGATATGGGTATATTTACTTAATGAAGCATAAGTCTGAAACTTTTGAAAAGTTCAAGCAATTTCAGAGTGAAGTTGAAAATCATCGTAACAAGAAGATCAAGTTCCTACGATCTGATCGAGGGGGAGAATATCTGAGTTATGAGTTTGGCAATCACTTAAGAAAATGTGGAATCGTTTCACAGTTGACGCCACCTGGAACACCACAGCGTAATGGTGTGTCCGAACGTCGTAATCGAACCCTATTAGATATGGTGCGTTCTATGATGTCTCTAGCCGATTTGCCACTATCATTTTGGGGATATGCGTTAGAGACAGCTGCATTCACTTTAAATAGGTGTAATGCCCCGGATGTAATACTTTCCCTTTTGGGCTTATAATATATCTCCGGCTTCATCTATTTCCTTTTCGGGTTCTTTGTCTTTCGGGCTTTCGTCGTTTCGTGGTGTGAGTGTGTGGCATTCATTCATATCATGTAGACATGTGCATTGCATTGCTTTTGTGTTGTGGGTTGCATCCGGTTCGTGGCGTTCCTTCCCGTTGTCCGTTTCGTGTTCCGGAGCTCCCTCACGTGTCCGTGACGTCCTGTAGGCCTACTTTGTTGTTCGGGCGTTTTTCGTTACCGGTGTGCCGCGAGGTTGTGTTGTGTGTTGTTGTTTTGTTGTGTGCAACCCGCCTCTCAAATCTCGTCTCGTTTGGACTCCGTTGACTTTTCCCTCCGTTGTCCGTGTGGGTCCGATGTGCCTTCACTTCGTGTCCCGGAAACACCCCTGCTGCTTTCTTTTATCTCCGTCTAGGCCTTCTAAAACTATCCCCGCGATCGGATCCGTCGGATCGCGATCGGAGGGCTCCTAGCGCCCCTAAACTCTCCCTAACCCTAAAATTCTGCTACATATAGACCCCCTAGTCTATTTGGGCATCCCCTTCTTCTTCCCCTTCTCCACTATCTTTTTTTTCCCTTTTTCCTTCAGATCTACCAGATCCCAAAGAACCTCCCGCAGCATCGTGGCAGCAGCGCCGACCGGGACGAGGGCGCCGATCCCCTCGCCCGTCGGGCGAAGTCAACGGCCGATCGACCAGATCCGCGCCAGATCCGCGCCGGCCTCGCTTTTTCCTCCGCCCGAAAACCCCCTCGTCGACCAGAGCCGCGTCGGCCCAGTCTTTCCCTCGCCAGAGCCGCGTCGGCCGGGGACCACTTCCCCGTTCTTCAGCGCGCCGGGCCTTCCAGCCACCGAACGGCCCATCTCCACGAGCGCCTCGAGGCCACTCCCGCGCGCCCTTCCGCTCCGGTTCCAGATCGCCACCGCGCCGCGCCGGGCCGCGGGCTCCCTCTCCGCGCCGGCCGGGCCGCCAGCCTCCCCGCCTGGGCTTCCGCCCCGAGCCGGCCCCGCTCCAGCGCTCCACCGGCCCAGGCAGGCCGCGCGCGCGCCGCCGCCGCAAGGGCCTTCGCCGCCTCCCGCGGGCCTCGCCAGGCCTCCTCGCGGGCCCAGTCCACCGCGGGCCACCGCCGCGCCACCGGGCCGCCTCTTCTTCCAGATCTAGGCCGCCGCCGCTGCGGGTTCCAGATCCGGCCCGTTCCTCCTTTTTTTTTCCGGATCTCAGATCTGCTAAGGTGGTTTCCCCCTCTCTAAGTCCTTGATCTGTTTACCTGAGATGCTAACTTTGTTCAGCTCTAACTTTGTGCCTGTTGCTCCGTTTTGCGCGTGTAGCATGTCCAGATGTTCGTGGAGTTGTCCTCTACGTTTTACCTGTTGTTGTCATGCATGTTAGATGTCATTTAGGTGCTTGTTTTGCTGTTGCAAGAGTGCATCATGATATAAACTGCTGTTATGTGTTATTTTCATGCCACCTTTGACATGTGATATCTTTTAGCTCGTTTGTCCAAACGATGCAAATGACATGTCCACGTGTTCGTCTCGTCACGAACTACGTGTTGTGTGTGATAGGTTGCATGGTAGATTTATTGTTTCCTTGTTATCATCGTTGCAAAGTGCCATGCTCACATGTTGTGTTTTCACTTGTTATGAAATGCCACTTGTTGAGCTCGTTGTAATCGGTGTGTTCACCTCTATGATGCATGCTTGTGTGTTTCGGGATCACCGTCATATGTATTTTGATGAGGTGCTTACCCTTTGCCATGTTTAGTTTCGAGGTGTCTTAAACATGCTCTTTTTGTTGCTATGATGATGTTGCTGTTTTGGGACTTAGTGAAATTTCACTAAGTCTGAAATCTGTAACGTTCCGATGCCATGTTCGTGTGATGTTGTAGGACAAAGCATGATAGTTTTGGGGTGGATTTTGTTTGTTCCTTGAAGTATATATTGTTGTCTTTCCATCCATGTCCTCACATGTCCATTTGAGTGGATGTAGCATGTCTATCTTTTGCTCCAAACTTCCAATAAAATTCTGCTGCCAGAATTTTATTTCAAAGTTCAATATGTCCAAGATCATTGCTGTTGATCCGTGACTCCGTTGGGGGTGCACTTTGGACCTAGTTGCTGTAATATATGTCTAGTTTGTGTTCAAGTCCTTTGCCATGCCTTTTGGGTGCTGTAGAGTAATTATTTTGAGCTCCCAAGTTGCTATGTTGCTGTAATTTGCAGTTTTCGCTCAAATCTTGTTTCGGGCATAACTTTTAGCCCGTAACTCCGATTTCAGCGAATCTTATATCAAACTTGGGTGATTTTCTGTGTAGATTAATAATATCAGGTTGTTATCTTGTTTTGAGGTGTTTTGCTTGAGTGATGTTTTACGTGCTCCATGTGCATCTTTAGTGCATCCATCATGCATTCATGTTTTTCGAGTGCGCATTGCATCGCGTTGATTGGTGCTTGGTGTGTTTGTCTTGTTTAGAGCCGGAAGTTGAGCACGAGTTTTCCAACGAGGTTGAGCACGAGGTTTCCAACGAGTTTGAGCACGAGGACCCTTCTTTCGATCCGAACGTCTTCTCTTCAGGCAAGATGACCGAACCCCGATAACCTTACTATCTTTGCCTATTGCTAGTAGTCTCGATCTATAGTTTTGCCTCGATGCCCATGTTCTTCTTGTCAGCCTCCTACTTGTAACCAATTGCCATGTTTAACCAACCCTACCTATGCAAACCGTTGCTTGGCTAAGTACGCTTCGCTCAGCCCTTCTTATAGCGTTGCTAGTTGCAGGTGAAGTGAAGATGCTTGCTCCATGTTGAAGTTTGGTTGGGTTATATCACACTATATAAATGCTTTAATTGAAATCACCTATATATTGGCAAGGGTGGAAGGCTAAGCCTTTTGCTTGGTGTTTTGTTCCACTCATGCCGTTAGGATCCGTATAAGCCGGTATTATGTTCCTTGATTATGCGTTCCTAACACGGTTGGGGTGTATGGGACCCCCTCGATAAACCGCTAAGTGCTAAGTCTTTTCCAGCAAGTCCCAACTTTTGGTACTTTTTGCCTCATAATAACAACTTAAATAATTTTAATTAAATTGCATAGGGGGTCATGTCCCCGAGGATTCTTAATTCAACATAGCAGGGGGGGCCAGTGCCGATGGTGTTGGTCCCAAACGGGGAGTCTGCGGGAACCACCACGGGGAAACTCGAGGATTGGGTCCTGTAGAATCGCCCATCCGGTCGTGGCCTGAGACTAGATACGCGCGGCTACTATCAGGGTGTCGGCACGCCGGGAGGATTTGCTGGATTAGCCTTACCTTAGCTCGGTATATCTTGAGCACGGGATTCCGAGGATACTCGGGTCTTCCCACTTTGGAGTTGCGACTCCGCGGATCGTGGGCTTGTAATGGGTCAAGTTGGAACACCCCTGCAGGGTTTGAACTTTCGAAAGCCGTGCCCGCGGTTATGTGGCAGATGGGAGCTTGTTAATTCCGGTTGTAGAAAACTTGACACAATGTTGCTAATACACTACCAGCGTGTGTTCCGTGACTGTCAATTTCCGAATAGGGATTCGGGAGTTGAACACGGAGGGGTTATGGTTGTGAGCTTGTAGCTAGGATCACTTCGTGATCACTTCTCGCGATGCCTTCTCTTCTCGCTCTCACTTGCGTAAGCTAGATGCTAGTTGCTGCTGCAGACTTGTTCTTTCTTCAGCCTTTCCCTCACCTAAAGGCTTTGATAGTTCGGTTACCCGGGAACGGGATTGCTGAGTCCTCTGTGGCTCACAGTTACTTCACACACCAGATGCAGGTCCAGCTGTGAGCTATCCAGGTGATGGCACCGAGCTGGATTGGGAGTACGACGAGGAGCGTAGTCGTTACTACGTGCGCTACCCGGACGTTCAGTAGTGGAGTCTCTTACTAGGATTCGATCCGCCTGTGGTTGTTTTATCTGAGTTTGGTACTTTGACTTTTGGCTTTTGCCGTTAGAGGGTTGTAGTGATCTTAATGTATGATGTTTGAGACTTGTACTGTTATTCTGTGACGTGGCGATTGTAAGCCAACTATTTTCAGTTTACTATCCCCCTTTTTACATGAGTTGTGCAAAGATTACCAAACTTGAGATCATTCTAGGACGGACTTATGCCTTTAAGTCGTGCCTCGACACGTAGGAGGTATAACTCCATCCTGGGCATTACAAGTTGGTATCAGAGCCTTCTCCGACCTAGGAGCCCCCACTGTTTGATCGAACCGTTGACGGTTGAGTCTAGGCACACACTGAAAACTTTTTGAGTCCTATATTATATCGGAGAGTAGGATTTCCTTGCTTCTCATCCCCTTTCTCTCTGGTGAGGACTCCTGACGTCTACTCTTGTCTCTCCTATCTTCAAAATTTGCACCAAATTTTTTTTAGGAATCCCGCGAGTATTCTGGGATTGTTTCGATGTTCTTGTGACAAGGATATTGTTCCCGATGCCTCCTGTTACCGAGGAGTTGAGCTTTGGGGTATCATTGTAACAAGCATATCGTGACAGTACTAAATACTTAAGACGGCCGACATCGAAAATCTCCCCTATACGGCCAGTGGCAAGATAACCCCGACATCACCCAGTACTGGGGAGGTAGTTCGGGAGTATTGCCATAGCTTGTTATAGTGGATGCTTTTCGAAGGTCCGAGGTACACAGTTTCCGAGAAAGACTGGTTATGTGTTGAAGGATGGATACACCTGGATGTAGGTTAGAGTTGATTGCGCGGTGCTTCCCGTGTATCCCCAACACCTGATTGCATAACTGTAATCTTTCGGAAAGCTATAGGTGGGTTTTATCCAGTAGATCGTAGGCATTCTTCCAACGAATGCAGGTTAGTGAGTTCGGGGTTCGACATTGAGTGAAGGGGTTATATGACCGAGGTTACTATCAGGAGTTGCATCTTAAAGGGTCCTTGGCTATGCTGATCCGGGGATTGCAAAACCTTTTCGTAACGCGTTCATATGCTTTCAGCACAAAGATGTTAGAACGAAACTCCTTTCTTGTGTTTGTTCCTTTCCGTACCTTGTTGTTTTTATTATTTTATCCTTTTGATCCCTATGTGGCTTCTCGTGAAGACTGATGTTATCAATTAACTAAGAAATTCATTCGTTCCTCTTGTTCGGATGATTTCATTCGTTCTTATTGTTCGAATGATTATTGTGAAGACTTGTTGCAATTCATTCCATTGATTCAGCTTATTCCTTTTGTCAATCAATTGCTGATTCGTGGTCATCTCTTACAGGATGGCTCCGAAAAGGGTTCCGAATGCTAACCCAGAGGGTGAAGAGGTTCCAGAACGTCCTCCTTCCCCTCCTCCTCCGCCTGAGGCTTGGAGAGCAATTATGCAGACTACAGCTCAGAACACTCAGTTGATGATGCAGATGATGCAGCAAATGCAAGCTATGCAAGCTAATCAAGCTAATCAGGGTGTTCCAATGAACCAAGGCAACTTCTTCCAGCAGCACCATGCTACTCTCAACCAGTTCTTGGCCAACAATCCTAAAGCTTTCAGTTACTGTGTCGACCCTCTTGATGCTGAAGATTGGCTGACCGATATCAAGAAGCATTTTGAGTGCAGTAACGTGAAAGAAGATGACTATGTGAAGTTTGCAGCCTTCCAACTGAAAGATCAAGCAGCTGACTGGTGGCAGCAGTACAAAGACTCAAGGCCGGGTCAAGTGATCTCGTGGGAGAACTTCTGCAAGGATTTCCGCTCGCATCACATTCCTACAAGTGTTATCGAGGGTATGCGTGAGCAATTCCGCAACCTCAAGCAGGGCTCCATGTCAGTTTATCAGTATAATGTCAAGTTTCAAAACCTCGCTCGCTATGCAAAGCAAGACATTCCTGATGCGAAGAGCAAAATCTATCAGTTCCGTGGAGGTCTCAAAGATGAACTTCAGCTTGCTCTCACCTTGTTCGAGCCAGACGAATTCGATAAGTTCTATAACATGGCTTTGAAACAAGAAGCAGCTCAGCTCAAGATGGAGGCTTCTAAGAAGAGAATTCGTGATGCTGTTCACTCTACCTCATCGTCTCAGTTGGCTGCGAAACAACAGAAATTCTGGCTTCCTCCTCCTCCAATGATTCGAGCTCCATACAACAACTCCAGCAACTTCAACAACTCCAACAACAAGAACTCTAGTGGTCGTGGTTTCTCCCACCCACCCAACTCCAACAAGCAGTCCAAGCAGCAGTTCCAAGCTCCAAGGCTAAATGCTCCTCCTACCCGTCCGCTCTCTGAGGTGACTTGCTACAAGTGTGGCCAGAAGGGCCATTATTCCAACAAGTGCAACAACCCAAGGCGCCTTCCGCCTCCTCCTCCTGTCGGTACCGCTATGGTCAAGCATGATCCAAAGGCAGCAAGGGTTAATCTGATGAATGCAGCACAAGCGGAGGCTTCTTCTGATGTCATTTTGGGTAACCTTCCAGTGAACTCTTTTCCAGCTAAAGTGTTATTTGATTCGGGTGCTTCATGCTCTTTCATGTCTCAACCATTTGCATCCAAGCACGATATTGTCACTTCAAATTTGCCTCAGAAGTTGCAAGTTGTTTCTCCGGGCAAGATTATGACTTCTAGTGTTTATGCTCCGGATGTTTCTATTCGCATGGGAGATTATCGTTTTCTGGCTAAACCGGTGATTCTTGGTCATTCTGATATTGACCTCATTCTCGGAATGGATTGGCTTTCTCAGCACGATGCTCACATTGATTGCGCTCAAAAGGAAGTCAAATTGACTCATTCTGATGAAGATGTGATTATCTTCGCCTCCAGGGATAATACTATTCGGCTTTTCTCTCTTAATGATAAGGGCGAAATTAATGCCATAGAGCAAATTCCAGTGGTGAATGAATATCAAGACGTCTTTCCAGAAGAACTTCCAGGCATGCCTCCACACCGTCAGGTGGAGTTTGTCATTGAACTCGAGCCGGGCACCGAACCTGTTTGCCGGCGTCCATACAAGCTCTCTTCAGATGAATTGAAGGAATTGAAGAAACAGTTGGATGAACAGGAGCGTATGGGTCTCATCAGACCGAGTACATCTCCGTGGGGCTGTGGTGTCTTATTTGTCAAGAAGAAAGATGGCACGGAGCGTCTCTGTGTTGACTACCGGCCACTGAACAAGAAGACGATTAAGAACAAGTATCCGCTTCCCAACATCAACGAACTCTTTGAGCAGCTCAAAGGAGCTAAAGTGTTCTCTAAGCTTGACCTCCGAATGGGCTATCATCAAATTCGCATTCGCGAGGAAGACATTCCCAAGACGGCCTTCAGAACGAGCTATGGTTCATATGAGTATACCGTCATGTCCTTCGGTCTCGCCAATGCTCCTCCTACCTTTTCAAGAATGATGCACTACATCTTCAACCCCTATACTGGCGAATTCGTGCTTGTGTATCTGGATGATATTCTGGTGTTTTCCAAGAATGAAGAAGATCACGAAAAGCACTTGCGTCTGGTTCTTGATCGACTCCGAGAGCAAAAATTCTATGCCAAGTTCTCCAAGTGCGAGTTTTGGCTCGATAAGGTTTTGTACCTGGGCCACATCATCTCAGCTGACGGTATTGCGGTTAATCCCGAGAAAGTTGAAGCAATTGTCAACTGGGAAGCTCCTCAGAACGTCAAGCAGCTCCGCAGTTTTCTGGGTCTTGCCAGCTATTGCAGAAGGTTTGTGGAGAACTTCTCCAAGATTGCCAAGCCTCTTTCCAACCTCCTTCAGAAGAATGTCAAATACTTTTGGTCTCCCGAGTGTGAAGTGGCTTTCAAAACCCTCAAAGAGAAGCTTGTTTCTGCTCCAGTTCTGATTCCTCCAGATGAATCCAAGCCCTATGAAGTGTTCTGTGACGCTTCTCTTCAAGGTCTTGGTGGTGTGCTTACGCAAGAGAAGAGAATTGTGGCATACACTTCACGTCAGCTAAAGCCAGCTGAGAAGAACTATCCCACACATGATCTCGAGCTAGCAGCTGTGGTACATGCTCTGATTACGTGGAGACATCTGTTGTTGGGCAGAAAGGTCGACATCTTCACTGATCACAAGAGCTTGAAGTACATCTTCACACAGCCGCATCTGAACCTCCGCCAGACTCGTTGGGTCGAGATGATCCAAGAGTACAACCCCAGCATTGAGTACACTCCAGGCAAGGCGAATGTGATTGCAGATGCTTTGAGCGGAAAGGCATATTGCAACAGCCTTCTTATCAAGCCACACCAGCCTGAGCTTTGTGAAGCTTTCAGGAAACTCAACCTCCAAGTTGTTCCGCAGGGTTTTCTTGCAAATCTCCAAATTGCTCCTACCTTGGAAGATCAAGTCCGTGAGGCCCAGCTCAGTGATACCATGGTGAAGAAGGTGAAACATGGGATTGCAAAGGGCACTCCAAAATATAAGTGCTTCCGTGTTGATGAGAGAGATACCTTGTTCTTCGAGGACAGACTCGTTGTTCCCAAAGGTGATCTCAGGAAGCTCATAATGGAAGAAGCTCATGACTCTCTCCTTTCCATTCATCCTGGCAGTTCCAAGATGTATCAAGACCTCAAGCAATCTTACTGGTGGACACGCATGAAAAGGGAAATTGCCCAATTCGTGAATGAATGTGATGTATGCAGAAGAGTGAAAGCAGAACATCAACGTCCAGCCGGTCTTCTCCAACCTCTTCCTATCCCTGAGTGGAAGTTCGACCACATTGAAATGGACTTCGTCACTGGCTTTCCTAAATCCAAGCGAGGCAATGATGCTATCTTTGTGGTGATTGACAAGCTTACCAAAGTCGCTCACTTTCTTCCAGTCAAAGAATCAATCAATGCAGCTCAACTTGCAGAACTGTACACTTCCAGAATTGTGTCCCTACATGGCATTCCTCAAGTGATATCCTCAGACCGTGGCAGCTTGTTCACATCAAGGTTCTGGGACTCCTTTCAGTCCGCCATGGGCACGAAGATCAGGTTCAGCACTGCCTTTCACCCTCAGACTAGTGGTCAAGTCGAGCGTGTGAATCAGATCCTAGAAGATATGCTCAGAGCCTGTGTCATCTCCTTCGGCATGAAATGGGAAGACTGCCTTCCATTTGCCGAGTTCTCTTACAACAACAACTTTCAAGCAAGTGCAGGCAAAGCACCGTTTGAAATTCTCTATGGCAGAAAGTGCCGTACCCCTCTCAACTGGTCTGAAACAGGTGAACGCCAACTTCTTGGCAATGATTTGATCTCTGAAGCCGAAGAAATGTGCAAAGTCATACGTGAGAATCTCAAGGCCGCTCAGTCGCGTCAGAAGAGCTACTATGACGGAAAGCATCGTGATTTGGCTTTCGACATCGGTGATCATGTCTATCTCCGAGTTTCTCCGATGAAAGGAACCCAGAGGTTCGGTATCAAAGGAAAGCTTGCTCCTAGATACGTCGGGCCTTTCAAAATTCTTGGCAAAAGAGGCGATCTAGCCTATCAGCTCGAGCTCCCTTCCAACTTTGCAAATGTTCATGATGTCTTCCATGTGTCTCAGCTTCGCAAATGCTTCAAGGCACCTGAGCGCATGATTCCGTTTGAGGAGATTGATCTTCAACAAGACCTTTCCTACCGAGAGCATCCAGTTGCAATTCTCGAAGAAACTGAACGCAAGACTCGCAACAAGTCCATCAAGTTTCTGAAAGTCAAGTGGTCACATCACACCGACCGAGAAGCTACCTAGGAACGAGAAGATCATCTTCGTTCCGAGTACCCTTCCTTTTTCCAGTCCTAGATCTCGGGACGAGATCTTTTTGCAGTAGAGGAGAGTTTGTAATGCCCCGGATGTAATACTTTCCCTTTTGGGCTTATAATATATCTCCGGCTTCATCTATTTCCTTTTCGGGTTCTTTGTCTTTCGGGCTTTCGTCGTTTCGTGGTGTGAGTGTGTGGCATTCATTCATATCATGTAGACATGTGCATTGCATTGCTTTTGTGTTGTGGGTTGCATCCGGTTCGTGGCGTTCCTTCCCGTTGTCCGTTTCGTGTTCCGGAGCTCCCTCACGTGTCCGTGACGTCCCGTAGGCCTACTTTGTTGTTCGGGCGTTTTTCGTTACCGGTGTGCCGCGAGGTTGTGTTGTGTGTTGTTGTTTTGTTGTGTGCAACCCGCCTCTCAAATCTCGTCTCGTTTGGACTCCGTTGACTTTTCCCTCCGTTGTCCGTGTGGGTCCGATGTGCCTTCACTTCGTGTCCCGGAAACACCCCTGCTGCTTTCTTTTATCTCCGTCTAGGCCTTCTAAAACTATCCCCGCGATCGGATCCGTCGGATCGCGATCGGAGGGCTCCTAGCGCCCCTAAACTCTCCCTAACCCTAAAATTCTGCTACATATAGACCCCCTAGTCTATTTGGGCATCCCCTTCTTCTTCCCCTTCTCCACTATCTTTTTTTTTCCCTTTTTCCTTCAGATCTACCAGATCCCAAAGAACCTCCCGCAGCATCGTGGCAGCAGCGCCGACCGGGACGAGGGCGCCGATCCCCTCGCCCGTCGGGCGAAGTCAACGGCCGATCGACCAGATCCGCGCCGGCCTCGCTTTTTCCTCCGCCCGAAAACCCCCTAGTCGACCAGAGCCGCGTCGGCCCAGTCTTTCCCTCGCCAGAGCCGCGTCGGCCGGGGACCACTTCCCCGTTCTTCAGCGCGCCGGGCCTTCCAGCCACCGAACGGCCCATCTCCACGAGCGCCTCGAGGCCACTCCCGCGCGCCCTTCCGCTCCGGTTCCGGATCGCCACCGCACCGCGCCGGGCCGCGGGCTCCCTCTCCGCGCCGGCCGGGCCGCCAGCCTCCCCGCCTGGGCTTCCGCCCCGAGCCGGCCCCGCTCCAGCGCTCCACCGGCCCAGGCAGGCCGCGCGCGCGCCGCCGCCGCAAGGGCCTTCGCCGCCTCCCGCGGGCCTCGCCAGGCCTCCTCGCGGGCCCAGTCCACCGCGGGCCGCCGCCGCGCCACCGGGCCGCCTCTTCTTCCAGATCTGGGCCCCCGCCGCTGCGGGTTCCAGATCCGGCCCGTTCCTCCTTTTTTTTCCGGATCTCAGATCTGCTAAGGTGGTTTCCCCCTCTCTAAGTCCCTGATCTGTTTACCTGAGATGCTAACTTTGTTCAGCTCTAACTTTGTGCCTGTTGCTCCGTTTTGCGCGTGTAGCATGTCCAGATGTTCGTGGAGTTGTCCTCTACGTTTTACCTGTTGTTGTCATGCATGTTAGATGTCATTTAGGTGCTTGTTTTGCTGTTGCAAGAGTGCATCATGATATAAACTGCTGTTATGTGTTATTTTCATGCCACCTTTGACATGTGATATCTTTTAGCTCGTTTGTCCAAACGATGCAAATGACATGTCCACGTGTTCGTCTCGTCACGAACTACGTGTTGTGTGTGATAGGTTACATGGTAGATTTATTGTTTCCTTGTTATCATCGTTGCAAAGTGCCATGCTCACATGTTGTGTTTTCACTTGTTATGAAATGCCACTTGTTGAGCTCGTTGTAATCGGTGTGTTCACCTCTATGATGCATGCTTGTGTGTTTCGGGATCACCGTCATATGTATTTTGATGAGGTGCTTACCCTTTGCCATGTTTAGTTTCGAGGTGTCTTAAACATGCTCTTTTTGTTGCTATGATGATGTTGCTGTTTTGGGACTTAGTGAAATTTCACTAAGTCTGAAATCTGTAACGTTCCGATGCCATGTTCGTGTGATGTTGTAGGACAAAGCATGATAGTTTTGGGGTGGATTTTGTTTGTTCCTTGAAGTATATATTGTTGTCTTTCCATCCATGTCCTCACATGTCCATTTGAGTGGATGTAGCATGTTTATCTTTTGCTCCAAACTTTCAATAAAATTCTGCTGCCAGAATTTTATTTCAAAGTTCAATATGTCCAAGATTATTGCTGTTGATCCGTGACTCCGTTGGGGGTGCACTTTGGACCTAGTTGCTGTACTATATGTCTAGTTTGTGTTCAAGTCCTTTGCCATGCCTTTTGGGTGCTGTAGAGTAATTATTTTGAGCTCCCAAGTTGCTATGTTGCTGTAATTTGCAGTTTTCGCTCAAATCTTGTTTCGGGCATAACTTTTAGCCCGTAACTCCGATTTCAGCGAATCTTATATCAAACTTGGGTGATTTTCTGTGTAGATTAATAATATCAGGTTGTTATCTTGTTTTGAGGTGTTTTGCTTGAGTGATGTTTTACGTGCTCCATGTGCATCTTTAGTGCATCCATCATGCATTCATGTTTTTCGAGTGCGCATTGCATCGCGTTGATTGGTGCTTGGTGTGTTTGTCTTGTTTAGAGCCGGAAGTTGAGCACGAGTTTTCCAACGAGGTTGAGCACGAGGTTTCCAACGAGTTTGAGCACGAGGACCCTTCTTTCGATCCGAACGTCTTCTCTTCAGGCAAGATGACCGAACCCCGATAACCTTACTATCTTTGCCTATTGCTAGTAGTCTCGATCTATAGTTTTGCCTCGATGCCCATGTTCTTCTTGTCAGCCTCCTACTTGTAACCAATTGCCATGTTTAACCAACCCTACCTATGCAAACCGTTGCTTGGCTAAGTACGCTTCGCTCAGCCCTTCTTATAGCGTTGCTAGTTGCAGGTGAAGTGAAGATGCTTGCTCCATGTTGAAGTTTGGTTGGGTTATATCACACTATATAAATGCTTTAATTGAAATCACCTATATATTGGCAAGGGTGGAAGGCTAAGCCTTTTGCTTGGTGTTTTGTTCCACTCATGCCGTTAGGATCCGTATAAGCCGGTATTATGTTCCTTGATTATGCGTTCCTAACACGGTTGGGGTGTATGGGACCCCCTCGATAAACCGCTAAGTGCTAAGTCTTTTCCAGCAAGTCCCAACTTTTGGTACTTTTTGCCTCATAATAACAACTTAAATAATTTTAATTAAATTGCATAGGGGGTCATGTCCCCGAGGATTCTTAATTCAACATAGCAGGGGGGGCCAGTGCCGATGGTGTTGGTCCCAAACGGGGAGTCTGCGGGAACCACCACGGGGAAACTCGAGGATTGGGTCCTGTAGAATCGCCCATCCGGTCGTGGCCTGAGACTAGATACGCGCGGCTACTATCAGGGTGTCGGCACGCCGGGAGGATTTGCTGGATTAGCCTTACCTTAGCTCGGTATATCTTGAGCACGGGATTCCGAGGATACTCGGGTCTTCCCACTTTGGAGTTGCGACTCCGCGGATCGTGGGCTTGTAATGGGTCAAGTTGGAACACCCCTGCAGGGTTTGAACTTTCGA
The DNA here is from genome assembly GCA_902687465.1 of Secale cereale. NCBI lineage: Eukaryota > Viridiplantae > Streptophyta > Magnoliopsida > Poales > Poaceae > Secale > Secale cereale. Next base: position 556,574,462 of record LR738711.1, read on the forward strand.
AAGCCGTGCCCGCGGTTATGTGGCAGATGGGAGCTTGTTAATTCCGGTTGTAGAAAACTTGACACAATGTTGCTAATACACTACCAGCGTGTGTTCCGTGACTGTCAATTTCCGAATAGGGATTCGGGAGTTGAACACGGAGGGGTTATGGTTGTGAGCTTGTAGCTAGGATCACTTCGTGATCACTTCTCGCGATGCCTTCTCTTCTCGCTCTCACTTGCGTAAGCTAGATGCTAGTTGCTGCTGCAGACTTGTTTTTTCTTCAGCCTTTCCCTCACCTAAAGGCTTTGATAGTTCGGTTACCCGGGAACGGGATTGCTGAGTCCTCTGTGGCTCACAGTTACTTCACACACCAGATGCAGGTCCAGCTGTGAGCTATCCAGGTGTGACGCCCCCGATTTGTCCGTACACTAACCATGCACGCAAATGTGTACGACCAAGATCAGGGACTCACTGGAAGATATCACAACACAACTCTAGACACAAATTAAAATAATACAAGCTTTATATTACAAGCCAGGGGCCTCGAGGGCTCGAATACAAAAGCTCGGAAACACCAGAGTCAGCGGAAGCAATAATATCTGAGTACAGACATAAAGTTAAACAAGGTGCCATAAGATGGCTAGCACAAATATAGCAACGATCGAAAAGGCAAGGCCTCCTGCCTGGGACCTCCTAACTACTCCTCGAAGCCGAACTCCATGTAGAAACATCATCGGGGTCTTCTGGCTCCTGGGCTCCACCATCTGGTTGCATCATCCAAGAAGAAGGAACAGAAGGGGGAAAAAGGGGGAGCAAAGCAACCGTGAGTACTCATCCAAAGTACTCGCAAGCAAGGATCTACACTACATATGCAATGATATCTGTGTAAAGGGACAATATCTGTGGGTTAAACTGCAGAAAGCCAGAATAAGAGGGGGATAGCTAATCCAATCGAAGACTACGCTTCTAGCAACGTCCAACGTCCATCTTGCAGCAGAAGAAGAGAGTAGCTGGAAGTAACAAGTATCCTCGCTCCTGGCAGCCTCCGTCTTGCAGCAGTAGAAGGGAATAGATGGTAAGTTCACCAAGTAACAACATATAGCATAATCCTACTCGGCAATCCTCCCGCACATCACCCTGTGAGAGAGCAACCACCGAGTTGTAACTGGCACTGGTAAGGGTGTGTTTTATTAAGTATCTGGTTCTAGTTGTCATGAGGTCGGAATACAACTCCGGGTCGTCCTTTTACCGAGGGACACGGCTATTCGAATAGATTAACTTCCCTGCA
>LR738711.1:556591320-556650401 GCA_902687465.1 Secale cereale
AACGTGTGGGAACCAATATGGGTATCTAGATCCCGCTATTGGTTATTGACCTGGGAGTGTCTCGGTCATGTCTGCATAGTTTCCGAACCCGCAGGGTCTACACACTTAAGGTTCGGTGACGCTAGGGTTGTTAGTGAGAACAGTGCATGGTTACCGAAGGTTGTTCGGAGTCCCGGATGAGATCCCGAACGTGACGAGGGTCTCCGGAATGGTCCGGGGACGAAGATTGATATATAGGATGAAAGGTTTCGGAGTTCGGAAGTGTTCCGGGGAGTGTCGGGAAGACGGCGGATGACCGAAAAGGGTTTCGGGGGTTCCGAAAGGGGTTTCGGGCCTAATGGGCCACAAAGGGGGACACAACAGCCCTCATAGGGCTGTGCGCCCCCCCTGGGCCCTCTCCTCATGCGCAAGGGGTGGTGGCCCCCCCTAGGGCTGCCGCACCCCCCCAGGCTTGGGGGGCAAGGCACTTGGGGGGGGGGGGGAACCCTAACCCTGGGGCGCCGCCCCCTCCCACCTCCCCTTGGCCGCCGCCCCTAGGGGCTAACCCTAGGGCGCCCCTCCCCTCTCTACCCCCCTATATAAAGAGAGGCAGAGGGAGGGCAGCCACACACGTTCGTGCCTCGGTGCTGCCCTCCCTCTCCCACTACAATCTTCGTTTCCCGCGGTGCTTGGCGAAGCCCTGCTGGAATCCTCCTCCACCATCACCACCACGCCGTCGTGCTGCCGGTGTCTCCATCAACCTCTCCTTCCCCCTTGCTGGATCAAGAAGGAGGAGACGTCCCCGAGCTGTACGTGTGAAGAACGCGGAGGCACCGTTGCTTCGGTGCTAGGATCTTCGGCGATCTGAATCGCGATGAGTACGACTCCATCAACCGCGTTCTTGAACGCTTCCGCTTAGCGATCTACAAGGGTATGTGGATCCAACTCTCCCCTCGTAGATGTATCTCCTAGATTGATCTTGGTGAACGTAGGAAAATTTTTGTTTCCCATGCAACGTTCCCCAACATTAGCAGCTGAATTGTCAATTCAACCACACCTGGAAACTTAGTATCTGCAGCAAGGTAATTTAGTAGCAAGGTAATATGGAAGTAACGGTAACGGTAGCAAAAGTAGCGATAGTGTTTTTGTAGTGATTGTAACAGTAACAGCGGAAAAGTAAATAAGCAACAAGCAATATGCGAAAAGCTCGTAGGCATTGGATCGGCGATGGAGAATTATGTCGGATGTGATTCCTCATGTAATAGTTATAACATAGGGTGACATAGAACTAGCTCCAGTTCATCAATGTAATGTAGGCATGTATTCCGAATATAGTCGTACATGCTTATGGAAAACAACTTGCAGGACATCTTTTGTCCTACCCTCCCGTGGCAGCGGGATCCTAATGGAAACTAAGGGATATTAAAGCCTCCTTTTAATAGAGTACTGGACCAAAGCATTAACACATAGTGAATACATGAACTCCTCAAACTACGGTCGTCACCGGGAGTGGTCCCGACTATTGTCACTTCGGGGTTGCCGGATCATAACACATAGTAGGTGACTATTGACTTGCAAGATAGGATCAAGAACACACATATATTCATGAAAACATAATAGGTTCAGATCTGAAATCATGGCACTCGGGCCCTAGTGACAAGCATTAAGCATGGCAAAGTCATAGCAACATCAATCTTAGAACATAGTGGATACTAAGGATCAAACTCTAACAAAACTAACTCGATTACATGGTAAATCTCATCCAACCCATCACCATCGAGCAAGCCTACGATCGGATTACTCACGCACGGCAATGAGCATCATGGAATTGGTGATGGAGGAAGGTTGATGATGACGACGGCGATGATCTCCACTCTCCGGAGCCTCGAGCGGACTCCAGATCAGCCCTCCCGAGAGAGATTAGGGCTTGGCGGCGGCTCCGTATCGTAAAACGTGATTATTCCTTCTCTCTGATTCTTTTCTCCCCGAAAGTGAATCTATGGAGTCGGGGAAGACATCGGTGGAGCAGCAAGGGGCCCATGAGGTGATGAGCCACAAGTGTAGGGGGTCTATCATAGTCCTTTCGGTAAGTAAGAGTGTCGAACCCAACGAGGAGCGGAAGGAAATGATAGGCAGTTTTCGGTAAGGTATTTTCTGCAGCACTGAAATTATCGAAAACAGATAGTTTTGTAATAAGGTAATTGGTAGCAAGTGAAAAAGGGTAAAAGTAAATAAGGTGCAGTAAGAAGGCCTAATCCTTTTTGTAGCAAAGGACAAGCCTAGTCAAACTCTAACATGGAGGAAAGCGCTCCCGAGGACACATGGGAATTATCGCCAAGCTAGTTTTCATCATGATCATCTGATTCGCGTTCGGTACTTTGATAATTTGGTATGTGGGTGGACCGGTGCTTGGGTCCTTACTTGGACAAGCCTCCCACTTATGATTAACCTCTAATGCAAGCATCCGCAACTACAAAAGAAGTATTAAGGTAAACCTAACCATAGCATGAAACAAGTGGATCCAAATCAGCCCCTTACGAAGCAACACATAAACTAGGGTTTAAGCTTCTGTCACTCTAGCAACCCATCATCTACTTATTACTTCCCAATACCTTCCTCTAGGCCCAAATAATGGTGAAGTGTCATGTAGTCGATGTTCACATGACACCACTAGAGGAGAGACAACATACATCTCATCAAAATATCGAACCAATACCAAATTCACATAACTACTTATAGCAAGACTTTTCCCATGTCCTTAGGAACAAAAGTAGCTACTCACAAGACATAATATTGTTTATGATCATAGGGGTATTACTATGCATAATGGATCTAAACATATGATCTTCCACCAAATAAACCAACTAGCATCAACTACAAGGAGTAATCAACACTACTAGCAACCCACAGGTACCAATCTGAGGTTTGGGTACAAAGATTGGATACAAGAGATGAACTAGGGTTTGAGAGGAGATGGTGCTGGTGAAGATGTTGATGAAGATAACACTCCCGAAGATGGGAGAGTTGTTGGTGATGACGGCGGTGACGATTTCCCCCTCCCGGAGGGAAGTATCCCTGGCAGAACAGCTCTGCCGGAGCCCTAGATTGGTTTCCGCCAAGGTTCCGCCTCGAGACGGCGGCGTCTGGTCCCAAAAGCCTCCTTATGATTTTTTCCAGGTCAAAACACCTCATATAGGAGAAGATGGGCATCGGGGGGCCATCGGGGGGCCCACGAGGCAGGGGGCGCGCCCAGACAGGGGGGCGCGCCCCCCACCCTCGTGGATAGGTGGTGTCCCCCTGGTGATCCTGTGGAGTTTCGGAGCTTTTTGTGTTGTGCGGAATAGGTTTCCAGAGTTTGCCTCTTTTCCAGCCCAGAATTCCAGCTACCGGCATTCTCTCTCTTCATGTAAACCTTGTAAAATTAGAGAGAAAAGGCATAAGTATTGTGACATAATGTGTGATAACAGCCCATAATGCAATAAATATCAACATAAAAGCATGATGCAAAATGGACGTATCATCTCCCCCAAGCTTAGACCTCGCTTGTCCTCAAGCGAAAGCCGATAGCGAAAAATATGTCCACATGTTTAGAGATAGAGGTGTCGATAAAAATAAAATACGAACATGAGGGCATCATGATTATTCTTATAACAGCAACACATATATATTGTCATATGATTCTTATGCTAAAGTAACAATTCATTCACAATGTCAAGTATGAATCAGAAACTTCATTGAAAACCAACAAACTATGATCTCAGTCATTGAAGCAATTGCAATTTATTGTAACATCGGAAAGAGTCAACATAAGAGCTTTTCAGCAAGCCTACATACTCAACTATCATATAGTCTATCACAATTTCTCACACTCACGCAATACTTATGGTTATGGAGTTTTAATCGGACACAGAGAAAGATAGGGGCCTATGGTATTGCCTCCCAACCTTTTACCTCAAGGGTAATGTCAACAGTAATAGACCATGATAACTTACATCCAAGTGGGTATATATGTCAGGATCTTTCCAACACAGTGTGCCTGCCAAAGTATAAAATGTAAAAAGGGAAAGGTGATTTTCACCTTGACTCTTATAAGGCAGAGATAAAAGATACCCTTCGCAGAGGGAAGCAGAGGTTGTCATGTGCTTTTATGGTTGGATGCACAAAGTCTTAGCGCAAAAGAATGGCACTTTATATTGCCACTTGTGATAAGGACCTTTATTATGCAGTCCGTCGCTTTTATTACTTCCATATCACAAGATCGTATAAAGCTTATTTCCTCCACACTAATAAATCATACATGTTTTAGCGAGTTTGCAACATGACAACTTACTTGAAGGATCTTACTCAATCCATAGGTAGGTATGGTGGACTCTCATGGCAAAACTGGGTTTAAGGATGTATGGAAGCACAAGTAGTATCTCTACTTGGTGCGAGGAGTTTTGGCTAGCATGAGGGGGAAAGGCAAGCTCAACATGTTGGATGATCCATGACAATATTCTTTATTTTAGATATAAGAAAACATAACCCATTATGTTGTCTTCCTTGTCCAACATCAACTCTTTAGCATGTCATATTTTAATGAGTGCTCACAATCATAAAAGATGTCCAAGATAGTATATTTGTATGTGAAACCTCTCTTTCCTTATTACTTCCTATTAATTGCAACGATGACCAAAACTATGTTTGTCAACTCTCAACAACTTTTATTCAACATACTCTTTATACGTGAAGTCATTACTTCCCATAAGATCAATATGATCTCTTTGATACTTTTTATGTTTTCTTTTATTCTATCATGACCAAAGTGAGGAAATCAAGCCCTTGACTCAACACTAATCTTTATTATATAGCTCACGGACTCGATTACAAAGGGTAAGGATCATAAAGCAAAGGCTCACAACTGGATCATGCTAACTTTATTCTACTAGATCAAGATGCTACCAAAAGGATCGAACTAAGAAAAATGGTAAAGATAGGAGTGTGATGGTGATACGATACCGGGGAAACTCCCCCAAGCTTGGCAGTTGCCAAGGAGAGTGCCCTTACCCATATGATTATGTCTCCTTCTTCGGGGGTGGTGATGATGGGGTTGAAAGTAGTGACGCCGGATCATCATACATCGAGCGTAGGAGATCCTCCAACTTGCGGATAATACCTTTGAGTGCAGCTATATGCTCCTTCAACAAAATAATTTCACTTGTGAGATACTTGTTTTGAATTTGAGCTAACTCAATCATCTTGAAAGCTTCAATCTCAGTTGAAGTAAAGAGGTTGGGAAGGGGTTGATGGATGTCTTCTTCTCCTGTGGCCAGAGCCTGATCTACCACCACCTTCTTAATCCTTTTCTCCTTGTTGATCTCCTCGGGTCCTTCCCTCTTCAGATCTATCTTCATTAGCCAAGCATCGTTGCCCTCATATTTGGAGGAGGAGGACGACATGACGCCTGGCCTTGTCAACCCTAGCAGAAAAACAGCTCGAAACAAGAACAGAGGATTTTTGCATGATACGGTGGTCAAAACCTTCGGGAGAATATATAATGATTTTTTATCGACCAAAAGGAGTAACATACAAGAAATCAGAGTCCGGGAGGCACACGAGGTGCCCACGAGGCAGGGGGCGTGCCCAGGGGAAGGGGGCGCGCCCTCCACCCTCGTGGACGCCCCGTGTCTCTTCCGGACAGTCACTTATTTTTCTATTTTTCTAAATATTCCAAAACGGTGAAAATTTGCCATTAGAACTATTTTGGAGTTAGTTTACTTACCGTACCACATACCTCTTCCTTTTCGGGGCCTGAATCGTTCTGGAAAGTGTCCCTTATGTATTCCTCCGGGGTTATGGTTTCAATAACAATGGTTTCCACATTTAATGGATTACCTGAGATATAATGTTTGATTCTTTGACCGTTCACCACCTTTGGATTTGTGCCTTCGAAGTTGTTGATTTTTATGGCACCAGAACGTTAGACCTCCTCGATAACATAAGGATCTTCCCATTTAGAGAGAAGCTTTCCTGCAAAAAATCTTAAACGAGAGTTGTATAGCAAGACATAATCATCTACGTCAAACTCACGCTTTTGTATCCTTTTGTCATGCCATCTTTTAACTTTTTCTTTAAACAGCTTGGCATTCTCATAGGCATGGGTTCTCCATTCATCAAGAGAGCTAATGTCAAATAACCTCTTCTCACCGGCGAGTTTGAAATCATAATAGAGCTCTTTAATAACCCAATATGCTTTATGTTCTAGCTCAAGAGGTAAGTGACATGCTTTTCCATAAACCATTTTATATGGAGACATACCCATAGGATTTTTATATGCGTTTCTATAGGCCCATAATGCATCATCTAGTTTCTTGGACCAATTCTTTCTAGACCTATTAACTGTCTTTTGCAAAATTAATTTCAGCTCTCTATTACTTAGTTCTACTTGACCACTAGTCTTTGGGTGATAAGGGGATGCAATTCTATGGTTAACATCATACTTAGCAAGTATTTTACGGAAAGCACCATGAATAAAGTGTGAACCACCATTGGTCATTAAGTATCTAGGGACTCCAAACCTCGGAAAAATAACTTCTTTAAGCATCTTAATAGAGGTGTTGTGATCAACAGTACTAGTTGGAATGGCTTCTACCCACTTAGTAACGTAATCAACAACAACTAAAATATGTTTGTACCCATTAGAGGAAGGGAACGGTCCCATATAATCAAAGCCCCAAACATCAAATGGTTCAATAACAAGTGAATAATTCATAGGCATCTCTTGACGTCTACTGATATTACCAATTCTTTAACATTCATCACAAGATAAGACAAACTTGCGGGCATCCTTGAAGAGAGTAGGCCAATAAAAACCAGATTGCAATACCTTGTGTGCAGTTCTATCTCCAGCATGGTGTCCTCCATAAGCTTCGGAGTGGCACTTGCGTAGGATCTGTTCCTGTTCATGCTCAGGTACACAACGTCTAATAATACCATCTACTCCTTCTTTATAAAGATGTGGGTCATCCCAGAAGTAATGTCTCAAATCATAGAAAAACTTTTTCTTTTGCTGTTATGTGAAGCTAGGAGGTATACACTTGGCAACAATGTAATTAGCATAATCAGCATACCATGGAGCAGTATGAGAAGTATTTATGACAGCTAATTGTTCATCAGGAAAGCTATCATCAATAGGTTGTGGGTCATCAAGTATATTCTCTAGCCTAGACAAATTGTCTACTACGGGGTTCTCAGCTCCCTTTCTATCAATAATATGCAAGGCAAATTCTTGTAGCAAGAGAACCCATCTAATAAGTCTAGGTTTAGCATCTTTCTTTTCCATAAGGTATTTGATAGCAGCATGATCAGTGTGGATAGTTACTTTAGAACCAACAATATAAGGTCTAAACTTATCACAAGCAAATACAACTGCTAAAAATTCTTTCTCAGTAGTAGCATAATTTCACTGGGCACTGTCTAGGGTTTTACTAGCATATTGGATAACATTCAATTTCTTATCAACTCTTTGCCCTAAAACAGCACCTACAGCATAATCACTAGTATCGCACATAATCTCAAAGGGTAAATTCCAGTCAGGGGGCTGGACAATAGGTGCAGAGATCAATGCTTTCTTAAGTATTTCAAATGCTTCTAGACAATCATCATGAAAGACAAAAGGGATATCTTTTTGTAAGAGATTAGTCAGAGGCTTGGAGATTTTGGAGAAGTCCTTAATGAACCTCCTATAAAACCCGGCATGACCAAGGAAACTTCGTATACCTTTGATGTCCTTGGGGCACGACATCTTTTCAATAGCATCAACTTTAGCTTTGTCAACTTCAATACCTCTTTCAGAAATTTTATGACCCAAGACAATGCCTTCATTAACCATAAAGTGGCACTTCTCCCAATTCAAGACAAGATTAGTGTCTTCACATCTCTGCAAAACTCGATCAAGGTTGCTCAAGCAATCATCAAAAGAAGTTCCGTAAACGGAGAAATCATCCATGAAAACCTCAACAATCTTTTCACAAAAATCAGAGAATATAGCCATCATACATCTTTGTAAGGTAGCAGGTGCATTACATAAACCAAAAGGCATACGTCTATAAACAAAGGTACCGAAAGGACAAGTAAAAGTGGTCTTTTCTTGATCCCCTTTTGACACAGGTATTTGAGAGAAACCAGAATAACCATCTAGAAAGCAAAAATGAGTATGTTTGGATAACCTTTCTAGCATTTGATCAATAAAAGGCAAAGGGTAATGATCTTTCTTAGTAGCTTTATTTAATTTGCGGAAATCAATTACCATCCTATAACCTGTAACAATTCTTTTTGGGATCAATTCATCTTTATCATTAGGAACAACAGTCATACCTCCCTTCTTAGGGACACAATGGACAGGACTTACCCACTGGCTATCAGCAACTGGATAGATAATACCTGCATCTAGAAGCTTTAGTATTTCCTTCCTTACCACTTCTTTCATCTTAGGATTTAACCGATGTTGATGATCAATAACCGGTTTAGCATCTTCTTCCAATTTTATCTTGTGTTGGCATAAAGTGGGACTAATGCCCTTAAGATCATCCAGAGTATATCCAATAGCAGCACGGTGCTTCTTCAGAGTTTTCAATAATTTTTCTTCTTCCTGCTCTGAAAGGTTAGCACTGATAATAACATGATATATCTTCTTTTCATCGAGATAAACATACTTAAGATTATCAGGTAAAGGTTTAAGTTCAAACACGGGATCACCCTTGGGTGGAGGAGGATCCCCTAGGATTTCAACATGCAAGTTTTTTTTCAATACGGGTCCCTGCTTAAAGAATATTTCATCTATTTCCCTTCTCTCATTCATATACATATCATTTTCATGGTCTAGCAGATATTGTTCTAAAAGATCGTTAGGAGGCACAGCAATAGAAGCAAGACCAATAATTTCATCCTTACTAGGTAATTCTTTATCATGGGGTTGTCTACAAAATTTAGCAAAGTTAAAATCATGAGACATATCCCCTAAACCAAAAGTAACAATATCTTTCACGCAGTCTATCTTAGCATTAACAATATTCAAGAAGGGTCTACCAAATATAATGGGACAAAAATCATCTTGTGGGGAACCAAGAACAAGAAAATCATCAGGGTATTTAACTTTCCCACACAAGACTTTTACATCTCTAACAATCCCAATTGGTGAAATAGTGTCTCTATTAGCAAGCTTAATAGTGTCGTGGAATTAGCACGGCAGATGTCCGGTTTAACGGACTTGATGATGGAACCATCGCACGGGTTAGCTTGAAGGGGTTCATAGCACACAAAGGACACAAAGGGTTTATACTAGTTCGGCCCCTTCGGTGAAGGTAAAAGCCTACGTCTAGTTGGTTTGGTATTGCTTGGGCGTCGGATTACAGGGAGCGGATCGCTTGCCTGTGCTCTCGACGGGTTGATTCTTGCTTGTCCTTGAACCGTCGTCGGGTCGTCCCTTTATATAGAGGTGACGCCTGGTCCGGTTTACAGAGTCCCGAGGCCGGCTCATATGTAATGCCCAGGATGGGACTATACCTCCTACGTGTCGAGGCACGACTTAAAGGTATAAGCCCATCCTAGAATGATCTCAAGTTTGGTATCTTTGCACGACTCATGTAAAAGAGGGATTAAATTGCAAAAGGATATAGTTGGCTTACACTCGCCACTTCACACAATACATTACATAAGCAATACATCATTCAAAACATCACAACCCGACTACGGGTGAAGATCCAAAAGAAAGATACCAAAACAACATAAAGCCACAGGTCAGGATCGAATCCTAGTAGAAACCACTACTGATCGTCGAAACGTCACAAGCAAATGGCCACTCTCTTCATCGAGCTCCCAGTGAAGTACTTGAACCAGCTCCTGCATCATTCTCGGCTGAACCTGCATCTGGTGTTGTAGTATCTGTGAGCCACGAGGACTCAGCAATCCCATAACCATGGGTATCAAGACTAGCAAAGCTTTATGGGTAGGAAGAGGTAAAGTGGTGAGGTTGCAGCAGTGGCTAAGCATAATATGGTGGCTAACTTACGAGTACCAGAATAAGATGAGAAGCTACGCAAACGGTCGCAAAAGTAGTGATCGCTAAAGATCCTGATCTACATACGGTCAAACATAACCCCATCGTGTTCTCTTCTCAAAGTGAAAAGAGACAGTCACGGTTACTCACACAGTTGTGTGTTTTACTTCGGATCATCTGTCAAGTTTTCTACAACCGGACATTAACAAATTCCAATCTACCACATAACCGCGGGCACGGCTTTCGAAAGATCATAACCCTGCAGGGGTGTCCCAACTTAGCCCATCACAAGCTCTCACGATTAGCTGAAGTGATAAATATAATATCATCACTCCTTATCTTAGGGAAATCCGACCAGGCTCGGCATCCCGGTAGCACAAGTCATTTCGACAATGGTAAAACTAGTCCAGCAAGACCTCCCGGCGTGCCGACACCCTGATAGTAGCCGCGCGTATCTCGTCTCAGGCCACGACCGGATGGGCGATGCTACAGGTAAAACCAATCCTCGAGTTTCCCCGCGGTGGCCCCGCAGGACCCCCGTTTGGGACCAACACCAACAGCACTGGCCCCCCTGCTATGTAGAATTAAGAATCCTCGGGTAGCGCTAACTCCCTATGCAAATTTAATTAATTAATTAAGTTGTTATTATGAGCAAATTAAAACCAATGTTGGGCCTTGCTGGAGGAGTTTTATTCAAAGTCGAACTGTCAAGGGGTCCCCATTTCACCCATCGTGTAAGGAACGCAAAATCAAGGAACATAATGCTGCTTTATCGGCGCCTAGGGTGGCATGAGTGGAACAAAACACCGAGCAAAAGGCCAAGCCTTCCACCCATGCCCAGTATATAGGTGTGTTAATAATAATTATAGATATTGTGATATATCCAACAACAAGTTCCCTACTGGAACGAACTTCATCTTCACCTGCAACTAACAATGCTATAAGAGGGGCTGAGCAAGCGGGGCTAAGCAAGCGGGTAACATAGCCAAACAGTGGTTTTGCTAGGAAGGTTTCAAATGTTAGAGGTTTCATGGCAACAAGGAGAGGCTGACATAAATGATGGGTAGCGCGACATGTAACGATAGCATCGAGACAACTAAGCATGGCAATGGTAGTAAAGGTATCCAAGGGTATGATCATCTTGCCTGGGATTCCACAAGGGAGAAGAACGGATCCATGAAGTAGACGGAGCAACAGTCGAGCGAATCCTCACAACTCCGGAACGAAACCGAAGCTAACAAGAGAAGCAACCGGAAAGAAGCAAACAACTCGGTAAACACACAATCATAAACATGGCATACGATGCACATCCAAGTATGATGCATGTCCGGTATAATTATGCATGGCATGGCAAAGTGCACCAACAATACTACAAGTTAAGTGGAGCTCAATATGCAACGAGTTGCATATTGACGAAACACCACATTATAATTATTTAATTGACTCTCGCTATTTACAAGACAAGATTAAATGTTTTAACATAGCAAGAGGTGAAGCATAATAAAACTACACTATTTAGACATTTTAAATGGGGCCGGAAATAACAACAACAAATTCCGGAAAATCCCCATGAGCAAGTTTAGCAATTATTAGCAAACAACAATTAACATTATAATGTTGTTAAATGATGCAGATGACATGATCAAATTTATGCAATTTTATTAGAAGGTTAACAAGAAGATGATAGGAAGCAATATGTCACCGTGGTGGAAAGAAAAGGGTGCCACGGCAACAATCCGAAAATGATGCCACGGCAACATACCGGTTCCGGTAACTCGTTGAGAGTCCGGTGCAAAAGGAAAGATGGCGTGAGCGAGCCAAACGAGATGAAAGGTGGGGCGATCCCGTTACCGGGTTTCCACGGGTCGGCGACGAGGCAACCGAGGAACATGACAAACGGACGAAACGGCACGGAGCACACACGGGAAACATTTCATACAACCACAACAAGCACCCACGGGTCATCCACGGGGTCGTCTCGTTATACCTTCGAAGCGTGCGTTTCGGGGCGGTTCGAGACGTAGAGGAAGAAGGCGTTCATGTTCGGAGAGGAAGTAGCCGTTCCGTAGAGGGAAGTAGTTGTTCACGTCGGTAGCGGCAGTAGTGGTTCCGCTCGTAGTCGTTCGGGTCGTCATGGTACTCGTTCGGGTCATGAAGAGGTACTTGCCGCAACACCGGGCGACGGTAGACGTTCGGGCGACGGTAGACGTTCGGGTATCCATAGAGGTACACGTGTAGTCGAACTTGGCGGTTCATCGGCGACTCGAAGGGGTACTCGGCGGTCTCGATCCGTAGATGTACGGGTCCAAAATTAGATAAGCTTGATGTTACATGGGTGCTTGAGATAACAGAATCAGTAACAAAACAAAAAAAACAAAGGGAAAAGCTGCGGGTCGGCGAGCTGGAAAGGACGGGGCAGGCACGTTGGCTGTTCGACTGCCGCTGCTTGAGGCGAGGCAGCTCCTGGCCACGGGAACACGGCACGGACGCGCTGGAGCTCGAGGCGCCGGAGGCAGGGCGGAGGAAGGTCGACGGGGCGAGGTGGCTGGACTCGAAGCTCCTGGGGTCGGCCATGGCCGGAGGAAGGCGCGCAGGCGCGACCTGGCGATGAGGCAGAGGCCGGCCCGACGCGATGCAGAGGCGCGGACGGCGCCCGTAGGTGGTAGGCAGGAGGCGCCTCGAGCGCAGGGGCCATGGCGACGCCTGGAGGGTGCGGGCTCCTGCGTGGAGGGGCGCAGCGTCTGGGTGCCTGGCCGGGGCGCGCTCGGTGCCATGGAGAAGCCCTGGAGACGGAGGGATGCGCCGCTCGGGCCTGCGGGCGACCTGGCGACGGGCAAGCGCGGCGGACAGAGGAGGTCGGGAGATGGAACGAGGGGCTGAGGGTGCGGGGTCGAGGGGAGATCGGGCAGAGGGAAACGGGGCTCGGGGTGAGACGAGAGGGCGTCCTGGCGGCGGAGGGAGAGCGAGATGAGGGAATCGCTGGGGGCTCGCTAGGGTTTTTCGGGAGCGAGGGAATCGGCTAGTGGAGGGCCTAGAAGGGAGGAGAGGCCTGGGCCAGAGTGCCTGGCTGGTTGGGCCAAGAAGGGTGGCTGGCTTCCTGCGGCTGAGACGGCCTAGATGGCCTAGCTCTTTCTCTTTTTCTTTAACAGAAAAGAAAGAGGAAAGAGGAAAAAGAAAAGGAGGCTTGGGGAAAAAAATACTGAACGGGGATAATTTTCCCGAACTCATAAAAATGAGTTAGATCCAAGAAAATTATAAGTGGCATGATCAAAAGAATATAAATTCAAACCCATTTGAATTTAATTCAAATGGATTGAACTAAAACTTGATTATTGAAGTGTCCAAAAATGATGAGGTTTTCGGAGGATCCTCGATAAACGAGAAAAGAAATATAGGGAAGGTTTGAGGCCAGGAATGCGAAGAAAAGGCATGGGGAAATATGCAAGTGTGTTGGGGTAATTCCATCAATGGAATATTTATTTATAATAGCTCCATAATATTTGGAGGATATGTTATAAAGAGAAGTCACCTTCCCTCGATTTAAATGGACCGAAGGTCCACACGATTTATTTAGGTTGAGATGCAAAAATAAATATGACATGATGGCATGATGACATGATGCAATGCAAAAATAAATAACACAAGCTCAAAAGAAACACACGGGCAACCCGGAACATCTGGAATCTCCTGGGATCTTCTGGGACGTCTGTCTTCGGGCGTCACATCATACTTGTGTCCGCCTCGGTCTCTGTCTTTTCTTCCTTATCTCTCAAGTTACATCGCTTGGCGGTTTACAAACCATGATTCTATACATGGGCCCTAAGATCTCATGGGTCGTAGCCTTTATTAAATATTACAACTAAACATATTATAATTAAGCCGGTTTACACTAGCCGGTTCATACCTGCTAGTCATATCCCTGACATTAGGCCCCAGAATGATTTGAACTTGTTCATATCAATCTCCCTTGTCTTGCATAATTTTCTTCTGTGTCTTCTCATTTTTGTAAACCGGCTCTGACGTCATCTTCGAGAATAATTAAATCTGACCGTGACATCATCTCCGCATTTAACTCTCCGAGCTGTACTGTAGCTTTATTTTAATGGTTATCCCGAAAATCGAGGCGTCAAGGGATCTTTATCCAATCTTTGCTCCCTCGAATCCCGCACCTGTCGCTTCACATCTATCCTTCCCTTATAAATACCGCCGCCCCCTTTCATTCTATCTTCTTGTCGCCTCTTCTTCCTCCGCCTGCCGCCCGAGCTTCAAGACGCCATTGACGCCCGAGCTTGAAGCGCCGTCGTTGCCTCGCCGAGTCAAGACCTCCCTGGCTGCTGCATCAACCTGACTTGACCAGAGAACTCCACCACTGTCCTCCATTGTTCCAGGTATGTTTTTTCTTCCTCGTTACAGATCTGCGTCTTCTAGGGTTCTTCCTCGTGCTTCCGCCATTAGAACCTCCATGAGAACTTCGCCTTGCACCCTAAAACTTTAGCCTTTACGTCCTACTCTTAGATTCTGCCTTCAGCTTGCTGCTCCTGTGTTTTAGATCTTGTTACTTTACATAATCTGTAGGTTCATCTGCTCCGTTTATTACCCTTGTAGTTCTTCCCGTACCTTCATATATTTATTTTTCTTTTTCTCGCATACTCAGATCTGTTCTGCCCTAACTGTCTGTCGAAACTTGTTTCTTCCCTTTGTAAATGTGCTAAGTATGCTCCGGTTTATACTATCATGCCTTGCTCCTGTAAAAAAATTGAAGTTTGAACGTGACGGTTTAGTTGTTCCTCTTTCGCTGTCGTGAACCGGTAATGACATAGCTCCCTGTTATTGCCGGTTTAACCATATCATTAGTCCTTTGGCTTAACCGTTGCGTAACTTTCGTAGATATCTTTCGGTTTATACTGTTGTACCCGCATAATCCGTTTTTTACACTTTATCTTTTTCAGTACTTGTCCTCTTGTCACTATGGCCAAACAGTTTGTCTCTTGCGATTGGGTCCCTTCTATCATCACGGAAGAAGACCTGGTAAAAATTGCTGAAATTGGTACTTTAGGCCCTCAATCCGTTTTGAAATGGCGGGCTCCAGGAAACGAATGCCCTCCTACCCCCAGGCAAGGGGAGGTTATTGTTTTCTTTGACCACATAACTCGAGGTTCCCCCCCCCCCCCGGTTCAAAGTTTTTCCGGGATGTTCTTGCTGCCTTCCAACTCCATCCTCAGGATATCGGGCCCAACTCCATTTCAAACATCTGTGACTTCCAAGTATTTTCAGAGGTGTATCTGCAAGAAGAACCGTCTGTTGATCTATTCCGGGACTTCTTTCACCTGAACCGGCGCACGGAGTTCACCAGCGGACCACATCAGGAACTCGGCGGGGTTAGTATCCAGAAAAGGAGAGACGCTGTCTTTCCCCACGCCGCTCTCCACACGCACCCAAAGGAGTGGAACAAATCATTGTTTTACTGTATTGATACTTCTCCTGAAGGGGAGAACCCCTTGCCGGGTTATCGCGAGCACCGTATTCCGGAGAATCATCCTCTGCCGCAACGACTTAGCTCTGTCGAACGGACCCGGTTTGCATCCCAGCTCTCCAGATTGAAGGCTTTCATGGCCAATGGTTTAGTTGGAACCGACTTTATGCGCTGCTGGCTCTCTTGGAGTATCCTTCCCTTGAGCTGGCGATCACAGTTGATGTGCTAGTATTCTGGTAAACCGGACGATCCTCAACGGTTCACCAAGGATAAACTTTCTGAATCGGAGGTTATTGAATCGGCTAAGAAGATGCTCAACGTCTCCTTAGCAGACTGCAGCAAAGTCGGGTTAGCCCCGTATTATAAGAAGAATAAGCTGCCTGCGGTAAGTTTTGCTTTGTCCTGTGTTTGTAATCTGTTCCTTTAAAACGTCCTTTCAATTGTCTTTCCTTCTTTTAAATAGGTTGATGATCCTTTCTGGAAGAGAAAGCCTCAGGAGAAAACCGGCAAACAAGCATGCCGAAAGACCTTTGCTAACAAGAAAAGAAAGGCAGCTGTTGACTCCAGCTCTCACGCCGAGGATGATGATCCGGATTCCGAGGTATGAATTAATCCGGTTTTAATTTGCTTTCTTGTACTCATATCTGTATCTAATGATAACTTTCCACAGGAGTTGGCTGAAGGTGATAATCCGGCCGAAGTTGAGGTAACTATCCTTTCTTCTGATTCAGAACCTCTTCCACAAAAAAGTCGTTGGACCGTCCGGAAATACCAATTTTCTCACCCTTATGCTCAATTGGATCCTAATTTTCTTTTGAAGAAGCAACAACATGAAGCTCTTCGCCGGACCACTCGCCATAGTGGCCTGGCAGTGGAATCATCCGGGATTTCTTTAACTCCGGCTCGGAAGCGCCGTGCTGAGGTGATACTTTCTCCGACTCTTCTTCATCCCAAGGCCGGGCTTATCCGAAAACCTCTTAAACCATCTGACCCTGATTATCAGGAAACTCCATTGTCTTCTTCTGGTGAATCGACTGCCACGCAGCTTCCCCCATTGAAAACTGTCCCAGGGTAAATCTTTTTAACATTTCCGGTTTATGATTCCCTTTTTGCTTTACAATGTTAACTCATTTTGCAAAACTTTTTCAGCAAGCCAAAGCCTAGCAAGAAACCAAAGGCAAACAAACCCCCTGCTGAGACTTCTGCAGATAATCCAGCCATTGATCCGGCAATGACCGTTCCTCCAGAAGGCGAGCCCATAGCTCCTCTTGAAGATCCTGCGCCTACGGATCATATCTCAGTACCCGAGAATCCTACTGCTGTAGATGTCCACAATACGCCAAGTCCTGCCTGGGTCAACTCTCCTCAAATTAATCCGGCATCTCCCATCCGGCTCACACTGCGACTCCACCAACTGCACCTGCTTCTCCAGAAGTTGTAGTGACTGGGGCCGCATTCGTTGCTCCGGCTGAGCCCACCGTTTTAGCCAAGCATACGGCTAAAACGGAGAAGCTATATAAGGAGAAGGGCAAATGGAGTACTGAAGTATCCAATATTGCAGATATGAGTGCCCAAGAAATCTATTCTGGGTACCTAAACCGGCTCCACAGCAGTCGAGACTATGAAGCAAGTTTGGTTAACTTGATGAAGGAGAAATATGAGGTAATCCTTTTCTTCTGACTTTGTGCTTGTGATATGCTCCTATCCCATAACAGCCCCCAAGTTCCGGTTTAGCTGCATACTGAAGGTGAACCGGAACTTTCTAGTTTGAACAATTGATCTCCCCAAGTATCAAGTATATAACTTGTTTATGTATTTGATACTTGTAAAAATTTTTGCTGATACTTCAATCATCCATTAGCCCCCAAGTGTCAAGTAGACAACTTGCTTGTGTGCTTGAGACTTGTAACTTTGAATTGCTGCTGTTTATTGCTTCAACTGCCATTAGCCCCCAAGTGTCAAGTAGACAACTTGCTTGTGTGCTTGAGACTTGTCTGATTTTTGCTTCTTGCCACTTGATTATGCTTGCAGGCTGACTTAAACCGGAACGCTGATGAGATCAATGAACTTCGGAGCCGTCTTGCTGAGACAGAATCTGCCGCTTCAAAAGCTAAGAAAGATCTTCAGGTAAGTTTAAAGACTGCTGAAGACCTGAAAAAATTCTTTGAAGAAGAGCGGACCGCTTTTGAGGTTCAGAAGAAAGAGTTGGAGAAAAGGGTTCAGGACGCTGAAGGGGCGCTTAATCCGGTTACAGAAGAGTTAACCGGTTTAAAGCAGCAAATTGAGTTGATGACCTCTGCAATCTTTGGTAAGTATAATCTGAACTCCTGCTTTATCCTTGTAATCTGCCATCTATGCCAATTTAACCGCAGTATCTATATGCAGGGCGCCGTGTCACCCATCTTGGGGATGACCTACGGAAGAAACTTAAAGCATGTTACACCTTGGTCGAGCAGCTGTATTCCGGCGCTCAGAGGATCATTAGTGCATCATCTTTTGGTAAACCGGCCCCCACGACCATCCAAGGCACGTTGGAAAAGTTATCTGTTCTTCCCATGCGTCTAGAAGAAGTCAAAAAATCTGCTGCTCGAGGTGGTGCCCTCTTGGCCCTTACCAGGGCTAAAGCCTGGGTCCCGGATCTTGATCCGGAAGAAGCTTTGACTGGATTTCCTGACACTAAGGAAGATGGATCTGCTTTTACCGCAAAGGATCTCCATGTCTTAACGAAGGAGATGCGCCCCCTCGCCAGCAAGCTTGCAGCAGAATCCGATTTATCCAGGTATCATCCAGGGTACGACTTGCAAAACGAGCGGGTGGAGCGGCCGGTTTATGACACCGTCAATTTAATCCCACCGGTTCGCCCTCATACCTTCGCTCCAGATATCGAACCTTCTGAACTTATCAACGAAGAGATGTACTTCCGAGCTTTGACGAAGATTGATTGGCGTGTTCCCGACTTCCAACCGCTTCAAGAGGACGAAGACATTCCGGATCAAGCTGATGGCCAGCCGTCTCAGCAAGAAGGAGCATAACTCAGAATTTATTGTTGTAATTGCAGTCTCAAACAATCTTTTTAATCCGTCCGGCTTGCTATGCCTTGTAATAGGATAGCTGAAACATGATCCGCTTTGATCCGGATATTCTGCCTTTCTTGTGCTAGACGTTTGCTAATTTTAATATTGTCTGATGTCGCTTATTTTGCGTATCATCTGTTTCTGCAAAAGTAATACTGAAAACATGTCCTAGCGGTTTACCGCTGGACAGATTAAATTGTTCTCTCAAAACGTCAAATAAGTACATATTTATACCAGAAATAAAGTTATACCTGAGATTATATATGCTCAATACTCTTAATCCGGTAGAACTTTAAAGCCTCTTGATGAAGACCTTCATGGATCCAATTAGAAACCCGGGTTTTGATGATAGACTCCGGTTTATCTCGTTCTGAAACTTTGTTCAGAAATTTGTGGCTTGTTGCCTGATGGATGATCCGGGTTATAATGAACGCCGGTTTATTCATGCTGGTATTCATGACCCAGACTTTTTACTTTATAGATATGTGGTCAGCTTCTGTAGCTGTTCCACTTCGGTTTAAAGGGTTACAAAACACAAACACCAAAAAGATGCAAATTTTGCAAATAAGACCATGTAGTCGAGGCTTTTTAAGAGCTGCCAGGCTCAAAGCAAGGTTCAGCCAATCACTGGATGTGGATTATCCATCTTTCCAGAGGGCCTAGCCAATCACTGAATGTGGATTATCCATCTTTTCAGAGGGCCGTTAGAACCGCAAAAAAAATTGAGCCAATCACTGGATGTGGATTATCCATCTTTCCAGAGGGCCTAGCCAATCACTGAATGTGGATTATCCATCTTTTCAGAGGGCCGATAGATACTTAATAAACCATCATTAACAAAGTAGCCAATCACTGGATGTGGATTATCCATCTTTCCAGAGGGCCTAGCCAATCACTGAATGTGGATTATCCATCTTTTCAGAGGGCCGATCGATGGTGCAGAAGAAAAACTTTAGCCAATCACTAGATGTGGATTATCCATCTTTCCAGAGGGCCTCCATGGTTCCTCGAACCTGTGGGTAAATCCGACTGTCCATAAGAACTTTAGCCAATCACTGAATGCGGGTGAACCCGACTGTCCAGAGGGCCTCCATGGTTCCTCGAACCTGTGGGTAAATCCTGAAGCGTCCTCTCTTGAACCGGATGTGATCTCATGCTCTTTAGAGAGTTTTATTGCTTCTGTGTATACTCTGCAAAAAATCAACTTTAAACCGGCCAATATGTTGAAATATAATATCTGATAAAACTTGCATGGTTGTCCTCACAAGATATTTGTATTTGGAAAAAGGGCTGAGCCCCCGGTTTACCAAGGGTGCCGGTTTATTCATTAATCATAATATATACATAGGATACAGTGGAGCTCATAGCTCAAGTATAGTATGGCCGTAAATGGGCGATGTTCCATGGCCTCTTCGTCTCCTCTTCTGATGTCCGTGAGTCCTTGTGTTCTCGAACGTCCACCAAGTAATATGAACCATTGTGTAGGTTCTTACTGACCACAAAGGGCCCTTCCCAAGGTGGGGATAGCTTGTGCATATCTGTTTGATCTTGGATGAGCCGGAGTACCAAGTCGCCCTCCTAGAACGTCCTTGTTTTGATCCGGCGGCTATGATATCTGCGTAAGTCTTGTTGATAAATTGCAGATCGTGCCGCAGCTATATCACGCTCTTCATCCAGCCGGTCTAAACTGTCTTGCCTTGCTCTCTCGTTGGCTGCTTCAACATAAGCCGTTACCCTTGGTGAATCATGACGGATATCGCTTGGAAGGACTGCTTCAGCACCATAGACCATGAAGAAAGGTGTGTAACCTGTAGACCGGTTTGGTGTAGTGTTGATACTCCACAGAACAGATGGTAATTCCTCAACCCAACATCCTGGGGTTCTCTGCAAAGGAGTCATAAGCCGGGGCTTGATACCTCATAAAATCTCCTGATTTGCTCTTTCAGCCTGACCATTGGATTGGGGGTGGGCCACAGAAGACACGTCCAAGCGAATATGTTCTCGTTGACAGAATTCTTCCATCTCACCCTGAGATAAATTGGTGCCATTGTCTGTGATGATGCTATGTGGAAAGCCAAACCGGAAAATTACTTTTGGATGAATTTGACTGCCGTTGCTGCATCACACTTGCTTATAGGCTCTGCCTCAACCCACTTTGTAAACTTATCTACTGCTACTAGTAGATGAGTTTTCTGATCTTGGGGTCGCTTGAAGGGTCCAACCATATCAAGCCCCCAAGTCGCAAACGGCCAAGTTATTGGTATCATCCGGAGCTCCTGCGCCGGAACCAGAGCACGCCTCGAAAATTTCTGACAAGCATCACACTTTCGGACCAGATCCGCCGCATCAGCATGAGCGGTTAACCAATAGAAACCATGCCGGAACGCTTTAGCCACCAATGATTTTGAACCGGCATGATGACCACAGTCCCCTTCATGGATCTCGCGAAGAATTTCAGAACCTTCCTCAGCTGATACACAACGCTGAAATACACCAGAAGTACTGCGATGATGAAGCTCTCCGTTTGCAATTGTCATGGACTTAGAACGCCGGATTATCTGCCGTGCTTCTTCTTCATCGTCCGGTAGCTCTCCCCGGCTCAGATATGCCAAATAAGGCAGCGTCCAATCTGGAATAACATGAAGCGCTGCAACTAACTGTGCCTCCGGATCAGGAACAGCTAGGTCTTCCTCCGATGGTATCTGAACTGAAGGACTGTGCAATTCATCCAAAAAAGTGTTTGGTGGCACCGGTTTACGTTGAGAACCCAGCCGGCTTAGAGCGTCGGCCGCTTCATTCCTTCGCCGGTCTATATGATCCACCTGATACCCTTTGAAGTATCCTGCAACTGCTTCAACCTCTCGTCTATAAGCTGCCATGAGGGGATCTCTTGAATCCCACTTGCCGGAAACTTGCTGTGCCACCAAATCTGAGTCGCCAAAGCACTTAACCCGACTCAAGTTCATCTCCTTTGCCAGCCACAAGCCATGAAGTAATGCTTCATATTCCGCTGCATTATTAGTACAAGGAAACAATAGGCGGAGGACGTAACAAAATTTATCACCTCGGGGGGAAGTTAAGACAACTCCAGCCCCCGAGCCCTCTAATTGTCTTGAACCGTCAAAGTGAATCGTCCAGTAAGTAAGGTCCGGCTTCTCCTCAGGGGTTTGCAACTCTGTCCAATCATTGATGAAATCCACCAATGCCTGAGATTTTATAGCGGTGCGTGGTACATACTTCAACTCATGTGGGCTGAGCTCTATGGCCCACTTCGCCACTCTACCTGTAGCTTCCCTGTTCTGGATTATATCCCCCAACAGTGCTGAACTAACCACAGTTATTGGATGACCTTGGAAATGGTGCTTCAGCTTCCGGTTTGCCATGAACACACCATATACCAACTTCTGCCAATGAGGGTACCTCTGCTTGGATTCAATGAGCACTTCACTCACGTAGTAAACTGGGTGTTGAACCGGGTATTCCTTCCTGCTTCCTTGCACTCAACCACGATTGCAACACTGACTGCCCGTGCATTGGCAGCGACGTATAACAGCAACGGCTCCTTGTCAATAGGGGCAGCTAGGACCGGCGGCTTTGCCAATTGCCGTTTTAGATCCTCAAACGCCGCATTTGCCTCATCACTCCATATAAACCGGTCTGTTTTCCTCAGCATCTGATAAAGCGGGACCGCCTTCTCTCCCAAACGGCTGATGAACCGGCTTAATGCTGTGATCCGGCCAGCGATACGCTGAACATCGTTGATGCAAACCTGCTTAGTCAGAGATGTGATGGCCTTGATTTTCTCTGGATTGGCTTCTATTCCTCTGTTTGAGACCAAGAATCCCAGTAGCTTACCTGCCGGAGCACCAAAGGCACACTTCTCCGGATTAAGCATCTTCTTATAAGCTCGAAGATTATCAAAAGTATCCTTAAGATCCTCTATCATTGTCTCCTCTATCCTCGATTTAACCACAATGTCATCCACGTAAGCATGAACATTCCTCCCTATCTGCCCTTTCAGACAATTCTGAACGCAACGCTGATAAGTTGCTTGAGCACTTTTTAGCCCAAAGGGCATAGACACATAGCAAAAAGCACCAAAAGGGGTTATGAAAGCTGTCTTCTCTTGGTCTTTAACTGCCATCTTGATCTGGTGATATCCTGAATATGCATCCAAAAAGCTTAGCCGCTCACATCCCGCTGTGGCATCGATAATCTGATCAATGCGTGGGAGAGCAAAGGGATCAGTTGGGCAAGCTTTATTGAGGTCTGTGTAATCCACACACATTCTCCACTTCTCGTTCTTCTTTAACACCAGCACCGGATTAGCCAACCACTCCGGATGAAAAACTTCCACTATGAATCCTGTGGCCAAAAGCCTGGCCACTTCTTCTCCTATAGCCTTGCGCCTCTCTTCATTGAAGCGGCGCAAATATTGTTTAACCTGTTTATATTTCGGATCAATGTTAAGGCTGTGCTCAGCGAGTTCCCTCGGTATACCTGGCATGTCAGAAGGTTTCCATGCAAAGATATCCCGGTTCTCACGGATGAACTCGATGAGCGCGCTTTCCTATTTGGGATCAAGGTTAGCGCTGATAGTGAACTGCTTGGACGAATCTCCAGGCACAAAATCAACTTGCTTGGTCTCCTCTGCCGATTTAAACTTTAACGCCGGATCATGCTCTGTAGTTGGCTTCTTCAGCGGAGTCATATATGCCGGATCAACATTATCTTTGTAAAATTTCAACTCTTCTGTGGCACATGCTGCTTCTGCATAGGCTGCATCTCCCTCTTCACATTCCACTGCTATCTTGCGTCTTCCATGAACCGTGATCGTGCCCTTATGACCCGGCATTTTAAGCTGCAGATAAACATAACATGGCCTAGCCATAAACTTAGCATAAACCGTCCTCCCAAACAGAGCATGATAAGGGCTTTTGATTTTGACGACTTCGAAAGTTATCATCTCCGACCTGGAATCATGCTCATCTCCAAAAGTAACTTCCAAGTCAATCTTTCCAACCGGATAAGCCGACTTACCTGGGACCACCCCATGAAACACTGTGTTTGATTGCCTTAACTTCTTATCCGTCAGACCCATACGACGGAAAGTCTCATAGTACAAGATATTGATGCTGCTACCACTGTCCATGAGAACCTTAGTGAACTTATAACCTCCCACCTGGGGTGCTACCACCAAGGCCAAGTGGCCCGGATTATCCACCCGCATTGGGTGGTCTTCTCTACTCCATACAATGGGCTGCTCTGACCAGCGCAGAAATTGCGGTATTGCCGGTTCAACTGCATTAACAGCCCGCTTCAAAACCTTCTGATCTCGCTTACACAGACTTGTGGTGAAGACATGATATTGCCCACTGCTCAATTCCTTTGGATTACTTTGATATCCGGATTGCGGCTGCTGTTGCTGACGCTGTTGATTCCCCTGATTATTGTAATTCCCTTGGCCCTGCTGTTGATTTCCTTGGTTGTTGTAACCACCCTGGTTACGCGGCTGATTGCCCTGGTTATTATAACTTCCTTGATTATTTTGATTACCGGCCCGGTTTTGATAACCATTGTTATTGCCCCTATATCCTGATCCGGAGCTACTCCCCTGATGACCCGGACCATAAAACCCAGAACCTGAACCGCCATTTGGAGGCCTGTTATGAGGATTAAAGCGGCCTGCTATTGCTTCCATAAGGGGCCTGCACTCTCTTATAGTGTGCTTTGCCGGTCGATTTCTCGTGCCATGCTTCGGACAAGGCTGATCTAACTCTTGGTCCCATCTAACGGTCCCTCCGCCGGTTTGTGGAGGTGGGTTGCCCATGCTATGCTGAAAGCCCCCTTGAACTTGAGTGTTGTCCACGAAGTTAGAGCCACCTTTTGCCTTCCGTTTGCCCAAAAAACTTGTAGTAGCCGGATTAACTTGTGCCGGTTTACTAGACTTGCTAACCTTCCCCGCCTTGTCTCCTTCAGCTTCTGGATACTTGGTATTATCAGAGTCCCCATATTTTACCAAGGCACTCATGAGAGTTCCCATATCATTAAAATCCCTTTTAAGCCGTCCGAGCTTTAACTTTAAAGATTCAAACCGACAATTGTTTTCCAAAGTCACTATCGCCGTACTAGGATTGATACCATTCGAAGAATGCAAGATCTCCGCTACTCTCCGTACCCAAGCAGCCGTAGACTCCTGCTCCCCTTGCACACAAGCTGCTAGATCCACCACTGACATCGGCTGCTTGCATGTATCTTTGAAATTTTTGATAAACTGGCTGCGTAGTTCCCCCCATGATCCGATAGAGTTCGGGGGTAAACCCTTCAGCCAGGTCCGGGCTGTACCCTCAAGCATCATAGTAAAATACTTTGCACAAGCCGATTCATCCACGTCGAGCATCTCCATGGCCATCTCGTAACTTTCAACCCAAGCTTCTGGAGCTAAATCTGCTGTGTAATTAGGTACCTTGCGGGGCCCCTTAAAATCTTTAGGCAGCTTGACACCTCGTAAAGCGGGGATAAGACATTGCACCCCAAAAGAACTCGTCGTAACTCCTGTTTCTGCTGTGGCTGTGTGAACCGGCGTCGTTTGACGAACCTCCTCCCGGGCTCCTGACCTAACCCGGTTTGTATCCGGAGCTGGTGCCGCTGCGCCTGCCGGATTATCCTATCTGCGCTGATGCCGCCTGCGTTCACTGCTAGATACTTCTGGTTCCTCCCAATGCCTAGTGTAACTCCGGCTGGGACGTGGTGTTGAATGTAGCCTTTCCCTGCTATGAGAGTATGCTTGCTGCTGTATTAACGCCGTATTAAGCAGCTCCTTGACCCTGCGCGCCTCCAATGCCACCGGAGACGTCTCCTCCATGGGTAAAGCGGCCAAACGTGCAGCAGCTGCAGCAATGTTATCCAAAGGATTTGAATAATGACCTGGAGGTGTGGTAACGTAAGGTGCAGACGTGATCCGACGATCTTGCTCTGCGGTGGGCTGCTGAACCAGCTCCTCCCTGGCCGGGGGTGCCCTCTGGTTTAAAGCCGGATTATTACTAGTCCCAGCCCCAGGTGTCCTGAACAGATTCGTTGCTTCATAAACCGGCGGCAGACGAGACTGGTACTTTCGTCCCCTTACTCCTTCCATAGAAGCTTGCTCCATCCTTAGGTGAAAAGCCTGATCATTCAGCTCTGCTTGTCTCACCGCTATCATTGCCCTCTCTGCCTTCAGATCCTTCTTTAATTGATCAATCCGGCCTTTCAACTGAAGGAGCTCTGCATCATGATGCGCCTTGTCTGCTGGAGCTACTGTTTCCACCGCTTTAGCTGTGAACTCCTCGATCAAGGTGGATAGAACCTCAGTAGGTGAGAGGGCCGGGCCACTCCCTCCTACACCAGCTTCTGCTGTCGTCCCGTTCACTGGGGGCTGTGAACCGGTCATAAAGACAGCCACCCGGTTTGGCGGGTCGAAGGGGTCCGGAATACTGTTTCCATCGGACTCGCCCTCATACCGGCCGTCCTGCAACTGATACAGAGACTCAGTTTCTCCAGATGAAGATTCGTCGTCGGAATAGACAACGGTTGCACCATCGGATTCTGATCCGTCTGCGGCTCGAACTCCGTGAATTGCTCCAACGAACACGTGCTTCTTGGCGGGCTGAATCCGGGCTGATCTCGCACGCTGAGCCGGCTCGACAATGTTGGGGAAGATGTCCGGCTCAGGTCCCGGTTCGCCGATTTTGCCAATGAAGACTTGGATGCCACCGAAAGGAACCCGGTACCCGTATTCAATTGAATCGGCCTCCGGTCCCCAACCTGCATCGTCGATGTAGATCCGGCCGCGGCGACTCTTGGTCATCCGGCCGACCGCGTAACCCTTGAGCCCTTCAAAGCTGCCCTTCAAGAACTCGAAACCATCTTGCGGAGGCCCCACGGTGGGCGCCAACTGTCGTGGAATTAGCATGGCAGATGTCCGATTTAAAGGACTTGATGATGGAACCATCGCACGGGTTAGCTTGAAGGGGTTCATAGCACACAAAGGACACAAAGGGTTTATACTAGTTCGGCCCCTTCGGTGAAGGTAAAAGCCTACGTCTAGTTGGTTTGGTATTGCTTGGGCGTCGGATTACAGGGAGCGGATCGCTTGCCTGTGCTCTCGACGGGTTGATTCTTGCTTGTCCTTGAACCGTCGCCGGGTCGTCCCTTTATATAGAGGTGACGCCTGGTCCGATTTACAGAGTCCCGAGGCCAGCTCATACTTGTGTCCGCCTCGGTCTCTGTCTTTTCTTCCTTATGTCTTTTCTTCCTTATCTCTCAAGTTACATCGCTTGGCGGTTTACAAACCATGATTCTATACATGGGCCCTAAGATCTCATGGGTCGTAGCCTTTATTAAATATTACAACTAAACATATTATAATTAAGCCGGTTTACACTAGCCGGTTCATACCTGCTAGTCATATCCCTGACACATACGTCTATAAGCAAAGGTACCGAAAGGACAAGTAAAAGTGGTCTTTTCTTGATCCCCTTTTGACACATGTATTTGAGAGAAACCAAAATAACCATCTAGAAAGCAAAAATGAGTATGTTTGGATAACCTTTCTAGCATTTGATCAATAAAAGGCAAAGGGTAATGATCTTTCTTAGTAGCTTTATTTAATTTGCGGAAATCAATTACCATCCTATAACCTGTAACAATTCTTTTTGGGATCAATTCATCTTTATCATTAGGAACAACAGTCATACCTCCCTTCTTAGGGACACAATGGACAGGACTTACCCACTGGCTATCAGCAACTGGATAGATAATACCTGCCTCTAAAAGCTTTAGTATTTCCTTCCTTACCACTTCTTTCATCTTAGGATTTAACCGATGTTGATGATCAATAACCGGTTTAGCATCTTCTTCCAATTTTATCTTGTGTTGGCATAAAGTGGGACTAATGCCCTTAAGATCATCCAGAGTATATCCAATAGCAGCACGGTGCTTCTTCAGAGTTTTCAATAATTTTTCTTCTTCCTGCTCTGAAAGGTTAGCACTGATAATAACAGGATATATCTTCTTTTCATCGAGATAAACATACTTAAGATTATCAGGTAAAGGTTTAAGTTCAAACACGGGATCACCCTTGGGTGGAGGAGGATCCCCTAGGATTTCAACATGCAAGTTTTTTTTCAATACGGGTCCCTGCTTAAAGAATATTTCATCTATTTCCCTTCTCTCATTCATATACATATCATTTTCATGGTCTAGCAGATATTGTTCTAAAAGATCGTTAGGAGGCACAGCAATAGAAGCAAGACCAATAATTTCATCCTTACTAGGTAATTCTTTATCATGGGGTTGTCTACAAAATTTAGCAAAGTTAAAATCATGAGACATATCCCCTAAACCAAAAGTAACAATATCTTTCACGCAGTCTATCTTAGCATTAACAATATTCAAGAAGGGTCTACCAAATATAATGGGACAAAAATCATCTTGTGGGGAACCAAGAACAAGAAAATCATCAGGGTATTTAACTTTCCCACACAAGACTTTTACATCTCTAACAATCCGAATTGGTGAAATAGTGTCTCTATTAGCAAGCTTAATAGTGTCATCAATACCCTCTAGCTCAGCGGGTGCAATATCATGCATAATTTCATCGTATCAGGAAATGGGTATTACACTGGCACTAGCACCTACATCACATAAGCCATAATAGCAATGATCTCTTATTTTAACGGAAATAACAGGCAAACCTACAATGGGTCTATGTTTATTCCTAGCATTGGGTTTGGCTATTCTAGCAGCTTCCTCTTGGAGGTAAATAACATGTCCATCTAAATTTTCAACCAAGAGATCTTTAACCATAGCAACGCTAGGTTCAAGTTTAATTTGCTCAGATGGTGTACGTGTTCTAGTACTACTCTTGCGAACCACAGTTGAAGCTTTAGCATGATCCTTAATTCTAACAGGGAAAGGTGGTTTCTAAATATAAGCAGTAGGAACAATAGTATCAACATTATAAGTGATGGTCTTTTCTTCAACTTTAACAGGTTCAACTACTTTTACTTCAATGTGAGTATGGTATTTAAACAAATTCTCATTGGGAAGATCAACATGAGTAGCAAATTACTCACAGAAAGAAGCTACTATCTCAGAGTCAAGTCCATATTTAGTGCTAAACTCACGGAAAACATCGGTATCCATAAAAGCTTTAACACAATCAAACTTAGGGGTCATACCTGACTCCTTACCTTCGTCGAGATCCCAATCTTCAGAGTTGCGTTTAATTCTTTCCAATAAATCCCATTCGAATTCAACAGTCTTCATCATAAAGGAGCCAGAACAAGAATTATCGAGCATGGTGCGATTATTGAGAGAAAGTCGAGCATGAAAATTTTGAATGATCATTTTTCTTGAGAGCTCATGATTGGGGCATCAATATAACATTGACTTAAGCCTCCCCCAAGCTTGAGCGATGCTTTCTCCTTTGCGAGGCCAAAATTATAAATATAATTACGATCACGATGAACCTGGTGCATAGGGTAGAACTTCTAATGAAATTCCAACTTCAGACGATTATAGTTCCATGATACAATATCATCACATAGCCTAAACCATGTCAATGCATCTCCCTTCAAAGATAAAGGGAAGACCTTCTTCTTGATAACATCCTCGGGCATACCCGCAAGCTTAAATAATCCACAAACTTCATCCACATAGATTAGGTGTAAATCGGGATGCAGTGTTCCGTCTCCTATAAAGGGATTATCTAGCAGTTTTTCTATCATACCTAAAGGAATTTCAAAGCAAACATTTTCAGTAGGTGCAGTAGGTTGAGGAGCAACTCTTTGATCTTCTGGTCGGGGTGAAGATACCCCGAACAAGCCCCTCGAAGGGAGATGAGCCATAGTAACAAGTGATAGTAAATTTCAGCACACTATATAAATTTTTCCTTACCAAATTCCACTTACCAAAGGCGCTTCATTCCCCGGCAAGGGTGCCAGAAAAGAGTCTTGATGACCCACAAGTGTAGGGGATATCGTAGTCCTTTCGATAAGTAAGAGTGTCGAACCCAACGAGGAGTAGAAGGAAATGATAGGCAGTTTTTGGTAAGGTATTTTCTGCAAGCACTGAAATTATCGGTAACAGATAGTTTTGTGATAAGGTAATTGGTAGCAAGTGAAAAAGGTAAAAGTAAATAAGGTGCAGTAAGATGGCCTAATCCTTTTTGAGCAAAGGACAAGCCTGGTCAAACTCTTATATGGAGGAAAGCGCTCCTGAGGACACATGGGAATTATCGCCAAGCCAGTTTTCATCACGAACATCTGATTCGCGTTCGGTACTTTGATAATTTGGTATGTGGGTGGACCAGTGCTTGGGTCCTTACTTAGACAAGCCTCCCACTTATGATTAACCTCTGATGCAAGCATCCACAACTACAAAAGAAGTATTAAGGTAAACCTAACCATAGCATGAAACAAGTGGATCCAAATCAGCCCCTTACGAAGCAACACATAAACTAGGGTTTAAGCTTCTGTCACTCTAGCAACCCATCATCTACTTATTACTTCCCAATGCCTTCCTCTAGGCCCAAATAATGGTGAAGTGTCATGTAGTCTACGTTCACATGACACCACTAGAGGAGAGATAACATAAATCTCATCAAAATTTCGAACGAATACCAAATTCACATAACTACTTATAGCAAGACTTTTCCCATGTCCTTAGGAACAAAAGTAACTACTCACAAGACATAATATTGTTCACGATCAGAGGGGTATTAATATGCATAATGAATCTGAACATATGATCTTCCACCAAATAAACCAACTAGCATCAACTACAAGGAGTAATCAACACTACTAGCAACCCACAGGTACCAATCTGAGGTTTGGGTACAAAGATTGGATACAAGAGATGAACTAGGGTTTGAGAGGAGATGGTACTGGTGAAGATGTTGATGAAGATAACCCTCCCGAAGATGGGAGAGTTGTTGGTGATGACGGCGGTGACGATTTCCCCCTCCCGGAGGGAAGTATCCCCGGCAGAACAGCTCTACCGGAGCCCTAGATTGGTTTTCGCCAAGGTTCCGCCTCAAGACGGCGGCGTCTGGTCCCGAAAGCCTCCTTATGATTTTTTCCAGGTCAAAACACCTCATATAGGAGAAGATGGGCATCGGGGGGCCATCGGGGGGCCCACGAGGCAGGGAGGCGCGCCCAGGCAGGGGGGCGCCCCCCCCCACCCTCGTGGATAGGTGGTGACCCCCCTGGTGATCCTCTTTCGCCAGAATTTTTTTATATTTTCTGAAACGGTGTCCTGTGGAGTTTCGGAGCTTTTTTAGTTGTGC
Organism: Secale cereale; assembly: GCA_902687465.1. Lineage (NCBI taxonomy): Eukaryota > Viridiplantae > Streptophyta > Magnoliopsida > Poales > Poaceae > Secale > Secale cereale. Next base: position 556,622,211 of record LR738711.1, read on the forward strand.
AGAATAGGTTTCTAGAGTTTGCTTCTTTTCCAGCCCAGAAGTCCAGCTGCCGACATTCTCCCTCTTCATGTAAACCTTGTAAAATAAGAGAGAAAAGGCATAAGTATTGTGACATAACAGCCCATAATGCAATAAATATCAACATGAAAGCATGATGCAAAATGGACGTATCACGAGGCAGGGGGCGCCCCCCACCCTCGTGGACAGGGTATGGGCCCCCTGGTTTGGTTCTTTCCGCGGATATTTTTTATATATTCCAAAATAATTCTCCGTTGAATTTCAGGTCATTCCGAGAACTTTTATTTCTACACAAAAATAACACCATGGCAGTTCTGCTGAAAACAGCGTCAGTCCGGGTTAGTTCCATTCAAATCATGCAAGTTAGAGTCCAAAACAAGGGCAAAAGTGTTTGGAAAAGTAGATACGTTGGAGACGTATCACAGACGTGTGGTGAGACATGGGCTCGACCCACGTCCGAGTCCGTGACAGCCCACGATCCGACGTCTCAGATCGTGGCCCCGCTGTCAGAAACTCGTTGTTAGTCATTGACAAAAATAAGGGCATAGGTGTGAGCTCGGCTCGACTCAATCCCGCAACCCGCGGGGCGTCGTGACGAGGCGTGGCGTGGCGAGGCGGGCGGCGGAGGAGGAGTGCGTGAGGGCCTCTTCTCTTCTCAAGCTCCAATAGCATGTGGAGAATCCCTTATAAGGAGTTTCGACTCCTCTTCCACTTCCGGGGTGGGACTAAACTTCCCACTACACCTAGTGCCAATAAACACACATGGACCCTTAGAGATTTTTTCAGAAATTGCTATATGGGCCTAAATCCCATCTCAAATTTCAGTAATCCCCCACCAGATCTCGAGGGCCCATTGTGTCCTCTATTCCAATTGCTGTATCGATATACTAGTGTTTCAGTGAAGACCTGTTAAGGTTGAGCTTCACCTAGAGCAAGTAGCTACACTCCTTCACAACTGAATAATGGACTATGCCTTGAATTGTCAGTTTGGCATAAAGAAGCCTCACCACATGTCTTACTGATACTAGGCTGCCGAAGGCTGACCCCTTGGGTGGAGCATATAAGTCACACTCCTGGCCTGTTCATAAGCTTACTAGAGATCACCCCAATCTCATAGACTGTGACCAACAGTCAGGCTCATATAGGTGTGTTCCTCCAAAGATCGCTCTGTAGGATAGCATCTTGCTTGCATAAGCTTTGGAACACATTGAGATAATAGTCATCCTCCCATATAGTATCGAGAGTATTGCATCTCCAACGGAGTGGGTTAGTATAGTTACTCTCCTCAGTTCACCACTGGCTTGTTTTCCTAGGACCTACTTCGCGGGATCTCCGATCACATAAGTTGGGTTAACACCATGGCAACTCATGTGAGTCTCATACTCATCTCCCTCGATGCATTATCTATCACAACACGTGATAGCCCTTTTGTAAAGGGAACTGCCAGATTCTTAGCCATATGGACATATTCCAACGCTATCACTCCGGAGTTTCTCAATTTTCTGACATCTTTTAATCTCATTCTTATGTGTTTGTTGGACTTCATGTTGTCCTTTGAACTCTTCACCTTGGTGATGATAGTCTGATTGTCACAGTTCATAAGGATAGCCGGAACCGGTTTATCAACCAATGGCAAGTCCATCAAAAGATCTCGAAGCCATCCTGCTTCGACACCAGATGTATCTAATGTTGTTAACTCTGCTTCCATTGTCGATCTCGTTAAGATTGTCTGCTTGCAAGACTTCTAGTAAACAACGCTGCTACCTCTTGAGCTTGCGTTGTATTCCCTCAAAGAGGAAAGGGAGATGCAGCACAGTAGCGTAAGTATTTCCCTCGGTTTTTGAGAACCAAGGTAACGATCCAGTAGGAGACCACACGCGAGTCCCTCACACCTACACAAACAAATAAGAACTTCGCAGCCAACGCGATAAGGGGTTGTCAATCCCTTTACGGTCACTTACGAGAGTGAGGCCTGATAGAGATGATAGTTATATTTTTGGTATTTTTAGTTTATAAGAACAGAAGATAAAAGCGGTAAAAGTAAAGTAGATGTACATTGATATGTTGAGACTAGATCCGGGGGCCATAGTTTTCTCTAGTGGCTTCTCTCATGATAGCGGTATTCTACGGCGGGTAAACAAATTACTGTCGAGCAATTGATAGAAAAAAGAATAATTATGAGACTATCTAGGCATGATCATTGTATATAGGCATCACATCCGAGACAAGTAGACCGAAACGATTATGTATCTACTACTATTACTCCACACATCGACCGCTATCCAGCATGCATCTAGTGTATTGAGTTCATACGAACAGAGTAACGCGTTAAGTAAGATGACATGATGTAGAGGGATAAACTCAAGCAATATGATGTAAACCCCATCTTTTTATCCTCGATGGCAACAATACAATATGTGCCTTGCTGCCCATACTGTCACTGGGAAAGGACACCGCAAGATTGAACCCAAAGCCAAGCACTTCTCCCATTGCAAGAACTATAGATCTAGTAGGCCAAACCAAACCAATAATTCGAAGAGACTTGCAAGAATATTATGAGCACACATAAAAAGTTCAGAGAAGAACCAAATATCTTTCATAGATAACCTTGATCATAAACTCACAATTCATCGGATCTCGACAAACACACCGCAAAAAGAGATTACATCGAATAGATCTCCTCGAAGACCGAGGAGAACTTTGTATTGAGATCTGGAGAGAGAGAAGAAGCCATCTAGATACTATCTATGGACCCGAAGGTCTAAGGTAAACTACTCACAACTCATGGTGAGGGCGATGATGATGATGATGAAGGCCTCCGTGATGGATCCCCCTCCCGGAATAGGCTCCTACAATGGATCTCCACGGGAACAGAAGCTACGGCGGTGGAATTAGGGTTTTCTCTCTGCGTATGGAGTTTCTGGGGTACGTAGGTATATATAGGAAGAAGGAGGGCATCGGGGGCCACACGGGCCAGCCTCGAGGCAAGGGGGCACGCCCTCACCCTCGAGGGCAGGCCCTATGGCCCGTGACTTGGTCCTGACATTTCCCGAGCGTGATTTTCTCCAAAAATATCTCTCGCGAAGGTTTCATTCCGTTTGGACTCCGTTTGATATTCCTTTTCTGCAAAATCCTGAAATAGGCAAAAAACAGCAATCTAGACTAGGCCTTTGGGTTAGTAGGTTAGTCCCAAAAATGATATAAAAGTGAATGATAAAGCCCATTAAACATCCAAGACTTCATAAATAATAGCATGGAACAATCAAAAATTATAGATACGTTGGAGACGTATCAAGCATCCCCAAGCTTAATTCCTGCTCGTTCTCTAATAGGTAAATGATAAAGAAAGAATTTTTGATGTGGAATGCTAACCAATATAGTTTTCAATGTAATTCTCTTAATTGTGGCATGAATGTTCATATCTGAAAGATTCAAGATAAAAGTCTATATTGACATATACTTCAAGTAATACTAACAAAGCAATCATGTCTTCTCAAAATACTATGGCTAAAGAAAGTTATCCCTACGAAATCATATAGTGTTGGCTATGCTCCCTTATTATCACACAAAAATATTCGTATCATGCACAACCCCAATTTCAGCCAAGCATTTGTTTTCATGCTCTATCTTTTCAAACCTTTCAACTTTCACGCAATAAATGAGCGCGAGCCATGGATATAGCACTATGGGTGGAATAGAGGTGGTTGTGGAGAAGACAAAAAGGATGGATATAGTCTCACATCGACTAGGCGTATCAACGGGCTATGGAGATGCCCATCAATAGATATCAATGTGAGTGAGTAGGGATTGTCATGCAACGGATGCACTAGAGCTAAATATGAATGAAAGCTCAACAAAAGAAACTAGTGGGTGTGCATCCAACTTGCTTGCTCACGAAGACCTAGGGCATTTGAGGAAGCCCATCGTTGGAATATACAAGCCAAGTTCTATAATGAAAATTCCCACTAGTATATGAAAGTGACTAAGCATGAGACTCTCTACAATGAAGAACATGGTGCTACTTTGAAGCACAAGTGTGGAAAAAGATAGTAGCAATTGTCCCTTTTCTTTTTTTCTTTTTTTTTGGGCCTTTCTTTTTTTTCTTTGGTCTTTCCCTTTTTTCCCTTTTTTTCCTTTTTTTGCTGAGGGGCTTTATAGATTTATCCTTTCCTCCCATGGGACAATGCTCTAATAATGATGATCATCACACTTTCATTACAACACGAAATTACAACTCGATACTACAACAACAAAGTATGACTCTATATGAATGCCTCCGGTGGTGTACCGGTATGTGCAATGAAACCAGAGTGACATGTATGAAAGAATTATGCATGGTGGCTTTGCCACAAATACGTTGTCAACTACATGATCATGCATGGCAATATGACAATATGATGCGTGTCATATAAACGGAACGGTGGAAAGTTGCATGGCAATATATCTCAGAAAGGCTATGGAAATGCCATGATAGGTAGGTATGGTGGCTGTTTCGAGGAACAATATGGTGGCTGTTTTGAGGAAGGATATATAGTGGGTTTATGGCACCGGCGAAAGTTGCGCGGTACAAGAGAGGCTAGCAATGGTGGAAGGGTGAGAGTGCGTATAATACATGTACTCAACATTAGTCATAAGAACTCATATACTTATTGCAAAAATTTATGAGTCATCAAAACAAAGCAATCAACGCATGCTCCTAGGGGGAGGTTGGTAGGAGTTAACCATCGCGCGCCCCCGACCTCCACACAAAGGTTGGCACTCTACAAATACCTCATGCTTTAACTAAGTCACACAACGGTTCACCATACGTGCATGCTATGGGAATCACTAACCTTAACACAAGTATTTCTCAATTTCATAATAACTCCACTAGCATGACTCTAATATCACTATCCTCATATCTCAAAACAATTATCGAGCATCCAACATCTCATTCTATTCAATGCACTAGATGTGATTTTTTTACTACATTGACGTTAGATGTCTATCATGTGAAGACTAGTTTCTTTAGCCTAAACACTTTACCATGCTGTTTTAATCGACTCTCAAATAGATATAAGTGAAGCATGAGAGTTCAACAATTTCTACAAAATATTACCACCACCATGCTCTAAAAGATATAAGTGAAGCACTAGAGCAAAAACTATTCAACTCAAAAGATATAAGTGAAGCACATAGAGTGTTCTAATAATTTCTAGGGCATATTTAACTCTCCCAAATAGGTGTGTCCAGCAAGGATGATTGTGGCAAACTAACAAGCAAAGACTCTAATTTTACAAGACGCTCCAAGCAAAACACATATCATGTTGCGAATAAAAATATAGCTCCAAGTATAGTTACCGATGGATGAAGACGAAAGAGGGGATGCCTTCCCGGGGCATCCCCAAGCTTAGGCTTTTGATTATCTTGAATTTACTTGGGGTGCCATGGTCATCCCCAAGCTTAGGACTTTGCTACTCCTTGTCCCATAGTCCATCAAAGTGATACTCAAAACTTGAAAACTTCACAACACAAAACTTAGACAAAAATTCTCGTGAGCTTCGTTAGTATGAGAAAGCAAACCACTACTCAAAGTTACAGTAATGAATTCATTCTTTGTTTATATTGGTGTTAAACCTACTGTACTCCAACTTCTCTATGGTTCATATCCTCTAATATTACTCATAGATGCATCGGAATAAGCAAACAACACAAGAAAAACAGAATCTGTCAAGGACAGAACAGTCTGTAGTAATCTGCAGGGTACACCTACTTATGGAACTCCAAAAACTTCAAACTAAATTGGTAAATTTGCGCAATTTGTCTACCAATAAGCAGCAAAAAGAATCAACTAAAAAGCACGCTCCAGTAAAATCCCACGACTACTTTAGCGAGTGCTAACGATTCTGTTTTTCACAGCAAGATCAAATAAACTTCACACAAGACTCCCCAAAGGTTCTACTTGGCACAAACACTAAAAAAACATGAAACCACATCTAATCAGAGGCTAGATGCAATATTTATTCGCAAACAACAACAAAAACAAAAAACAAAAAATTGGGTTGCCTCCCAACAAGCGCTATCGTTTTACGCCCCTAGCTAGGCACGATACAAGATAGATCTAGGTATTGCCATCCTTGGAAGGCAATCCATAAGTGGCTCTCATGATAGATTTATATGGTAATTTGATTTTCTTTCTAGGAAAGTGTTTCATGCCTTTCCTTAGCGTAAATTGGAATCTAATATTTCCTTCCTTCATATCAATAATTGCACCAATCGTTTTAAGGAAAGGTCTACCAAGAATAATAGGACATGAAGGATTGCAATCTATATCAAGAACAATGAAATATACGGGCACAAAATTCCTATTGGCTACAATAAGAACATCATTAATTCTTCCCATAGGTTTCTTAATAGTGGAATCCGCAAGATGCAAATTTAAAGAACAATAATCAAGCTCATGGAACCCTAGCAAATCACACAAAGTTTTTGGGATAGTGGAGACACTAGCACCCAAATCACACAAAGCATAGCATTCATGATCTTTTATCTTTATTTTTATAGTTGGTTCCCACTCATCATAAAGCTTTCTAGGTATAGAAACTTCCAACTCAAGTTTTTCTTCATAAGATTGCATCAAAGCATCAACTATATGTTTAGTGAAAGCTTTATTTTGACTATAAGCACGCGGAGAATTTAGCACGGATTGCAACAAGGAAATACAATCAATCAAAGAGCATTTATCATAATTGAATCCCTCGAAATCCAAGGTAGCGGGTTCATCACTATGCAAAGTCTTAATCCCTTCGTTCCCATTTTTAGCAATTTTAGCATCAAGATCTAAAAACTCCGAATCATTGGGACACCTTAAAGCAGAATCATCTCCAAGAAAACAAGGATATAATAGGAGACACATCAATAACTTTCATATCTTCATCTTTATTTTCATGATAACTAGAAGAACATGATTTAATATAATCTTCTCTTTTAGCACGCATTCTAGCGGTTCTTTCTTTGCATTCATCAATGGAAATTCTCATGGCTTTGAAAGACTCATTGATATCATGCTTAGGTGGGATAGATCTAAGTTTCAAAGAATCAACATCAAGAGTAATTCTATCCACACTTCTAGCCAATTCATCAACCTTAAGCAATTTCTCTTCAAGCATAGCATTGAAATTCTTTTGCGAGATCATAAACTCCTTAACACTAGTTTCAAATTCAGAAGGCATCTTTCCATAAGAGTTGTTGTAGGAATTACCATAATTATTAGAGGAATTACTAGGAAAGGGCCTAGGATTAAAATTACCTCTATAAGCATTGTTACCAAAATTATTCCTACCAACAAAATTCACATCCAAAGATTCATTGTTATTCTCAATCAAAGTGGACAAAGACATATCATTAGGATCAGAAGAAGCACTCTTAGCAGCAAACAATTTCATAAGTTCATCCATCTTTCCACTCAAAACACTAATTTCTTCGATAGCATGCACTTTTTTACTAGTAGGTCTTTCGGTGTGCCACTGGGAATAATTAACCATAATATTATCTAGGAGTTTAGTAGCTTCTCCTAAGGTGGTTTCCATGAAAGTGCCTCCGGCGGCCGAATCTAAAAGATTTCTAGAATCAAAATTCAAGCCAGCATAAAAGTTCTGAATAATCATCCATAGATTCAAACCATGTGTAGGGCAATTACGTATCATCAATTTTATTCTCTCCCAAGCTTGTGCAACATGCTCATGATCTAGTTGCTTAAAATTCATAATATCGTTTCTAAGAGAGATGATCTTAGCCGGAGGGAAATACTTAGAGATAAAAGCATCTTTGCACTTATTCCACGAATCAATACTATTTCTAGGCAAAGAGGAGAACCTAGTTTTAGCACAATCTCTAAGTGAAAACGGAAATAACTACAATTTAACAGTACCGTTATCCGTATCCCTTTTCTTTCGCATATCACACAAATCAACAAAGTTGTTTAGATAGGTAGCGGCATCTTCACTAGGAAGGCCGGAGAATTGATCTTTCATGACAAGATTCAACAACGCATCATTGATCTCACAAGATTCAGCATCAGTAATAGGAGCAATCAGAGTGCTAATAAAGTCATTGTTGTTGGTATTGGAGAAGTCACACAATTTGGTATTGTTCTGAGCCATAGTGACAAGCAAGCAATCCAACACACAAGCAAACAAGAAGCAAGCGAACGATAAACACACGGCGGAAGAAGGGCGAATAAAATGACAAGGGTGAAGTGGGGGAGAGGAAAACGAGAGGCAAATAAATGTAATGCGAAGGATAAGGGTTTGTGATAGGTACTTGGTATATGACTTTTGCGTAAGCCTCCCCGGCAACAGCGCCAGAAATTCTTCTTGCTACCTCTTAAGCTTGCGTTGTATTCCCTTGAAGATGAAAGGGAGATGCAGCACAGTAGTGTAAGTTTCCCTTAGTTTTTAGAACCAAGGTATCAATCCAGTAGGAGACCACGCGCGAGTCCCTTGCACCTGCACAAACAAATAAGAACTTCGCAGCCAACGCGATAAGGGGTTGTCAATCCCTTTACGGTCACTTACGAGAGTGAGATCTGATAGAGATGATAGGTATATTTTTGGTGTTTTTAGTTTATAAGAACAGAAAATAAAAGCGGTAAAAGTAAAGTAGATGTAGATTTATATGTTGAGAATGGACCCGAGGGCCATAGTTTTCTCTAGTGGCTTCTCTCATGATAGCGGTATTCTACGGCGGGTAAACAAATTATTGTTGAGCAATTGATAGAAAAGCGAATAATTATGAGACTATCTAGGCATGATCATTGTATATAGGCATCACATCCAAGACAAGTAGATCGAAACGATTCTGTATCTACTACTATTACTCCACACATGGACCGCTATCCAGCATGCATCTAGTGTATTGAGTTCATACGAACAGAGTAACGCTTTAAGTAAGATGACATGATGTAGAGGGATAAACTCAAGCAATATGATGTAAACCCCATCTTTTTATCCTCGATGGCAACAATACAATACGTGCCTTGCTGCCCCTACTGTCACTGGGAAAGGACACCGCAAGATTGAACCCAAAGCCAAGCACTTCTCCCATTGCAAGAAATATAGATCTAGTAGGCCAAACCAAACCAATAATTCGAAGAGACTTGCAAGGATATTATGAGCACACATAAAAGGTTCAGAGAAGAACCAAATATCTTTCATAGATAACCTTGATCATAAAGTCTAAATTCATCGGATCTCAACAAACACACCGCAAAAAGAGATTACATCGAATAGATCTCCTCGAAGACCGAGGAGAACTTTGTATTGAGATCCAGAGAGAGAGCAGAAGCCATCTAGATACTAGCTATGGACCCGAAGGTCTGAGGTAAACTACTCACAACTCATGGTGAGGGCGATGATGATGAAGAAGAAGGCCTCCGTGATGGATCCCCCTCCCGAAACAGGCTCCAAGATGGGATCTCCATGGGAACATAAGCTACGGTGGTGGAATTAGGGTTTTCTCTCTGTGTATGGAGTTTCTGGGGTACATAGGTATATATAGGAAGAAGGGGGCACCGGGAGCCACACGAGCCAGCCTCGAGGCAGGGGGCGCGCCCTGGGAAGGTGGCGCGCCCCCACCCTCGAGGGCAGGCCCTCTGTCCCCTGACTTGGTCCTGATGTTTTCTGAGCGTGATTTTCTCCAAAAATATCTCTTGCGAAATCTCTTGCGAAGGTTTCATTCCGTTTGGACTCCGTTTGATATTCCTTTTCTGCAAAACCCTAAAATAGGAAAGAAAACAGCAATCTGGACTGGGCCTTTGGGTTAGTAGGTTAGTCCCAAAAATGATATAAAAGGGAATGATAAAGCCCATTAAACATCCAAGACTTCATAAATAATAGCATGGAACAATCAAAAATTATAGATACGTTGGAGACGTATCAAGCGCCACCTCCAAGAGTAAACATATACCCAGTTGTGGCCTTCATCTCATCAGCATCAGACATCCAATTCGCATCACTATACCCTTCAAGTACCGACGGGTATCCGGTATAGTGAAGTCCATAGTTCATAGTACCCTTCAAATAACTCATAACTCTTTCAACAACATGCCAATGTACATCACCCGGTTTTGATACAAACCGACTCAGTTTGCTCACAGCAAAAGCGATGTCAGGCCTCGTAGCGCTAGCTAGGTACATAAGTGAATCAATGATTTGAGAGTATCTCAATTGATCTATAGCCATGCCTTTGGACTTTCGAATCAACACGCTAGGATCATATGGTGTTTGAGATCGTGTGCAGTCCGAGTATCCAAAACGACTCAACACCTTCTCAACATAATGGGATTGCAGAAGTGTAATCCCACCCTCATTATTTCTCAGTATCTTGATGTTCAAGATAACATCAGCCACACCAAGGTCTTTCATCTCAAAGTTCTGAGATAGAAATTACTTGACCTCATCAATGACTTTGAGGTTGGTTCCGAATATCAGTATGTCATCAACATACAAGCACAGTATAACTCCTTCGCCCCCACCTTGGCGATAGTATACACATTTGTCAGCTTCATTAACAACGAAGCCAACAGATGTCAGTGTTGTATTAAACTTATCATGTCATTGCTTAGGTGCTTGTTTCAGGCCATATAAAGATTTTATGAACCTACACACTTTTCCTTCCTGACCATCTATCACAAAGCCATCTGGTTGTTGCATGTAGATTTCCTCGTTTAGCTCTCCATTCAGGAAAGTTGTCTTAACATCCATCTGGTGGACGATAAGACCATGCGAGGCCGCCAACGAGAGTAATACTCAAATGGTGGTCAGTCTGGCCATAGATGAATACGTAACAAAGAAATCTTCCTCTTCTTTTTGGTCATAGCCCTTGGCCACAAGCCTAGCCTTGTACTTTTCAATTGTACCATCGGGCCTAAGCTTATTTTTGAACACCCACTTACATCCCAATGGTTTGCAACCATAGGGATGCTCAGTATTCTCCCATGTCCCGTTAGCCATGATGGAATCCATCTCACTACGGACCGCTTCCTTCCAGTAGTCAGCTTCTGGAGAGGCATACACTTCTGAAATAGAAGTGGGAGTATCATCCACGAGGTACACAAAGAAATCATCACCAAAGGTCTTTGTAGTCCTTTGTCTCTTGCCCCTACCAAGGGTTTCCTCATCATCCTCCTCAGGATTTTCATCATGTGTTTGTTCATAGTATTCCATAGGAATGGCAGGCTCAGGAGTCTCCTCAGATTCCTGTCTAGAAGTGCTTTGCATATCTCTCATGGGAAATATATCCTCGAAGAATTTACCATCCTTAGACTCCATAATTGTACCGACCTTCTGGTCAGGTACCTCAGATTTCACTACTAGAAATCTATAGCCAATGCTATTCTTAGCATAGCCCAAATTAACGCAGTCCACGGTCTTCGGTCCAAGCTTGCGCTTTTTGGGGATCGGCACATTGACTTTCGCCAAACAGCCCCAAGTACGCAAATACGAGAGTGTTGTCCTTCTCTTCGCCCATTTCTCATAGGGAGTGATCTCATTGTCCTTTGTCGGAACTTTATTCAGGACATGACATGCCGTCAATATAGCCTCCCCCCACCATGCCTTGGATAAACCCGATGTATCTAACATGGCGTTAACCAAATCAGTTAGAGTATAGTTTTTTCGCTCGGCAACCACGTTTGACTGGGGTGAATAGGGCGGCGTCCTCTCATGAATAATGTCGTGTTGCGCACAAAAGGAATCAAACTCACTCGAGAAGTACTCTTCACCATGATCTGACCGGACTCGTTTAATTTGCTTTTCTAGTTGTTTCTCAACTTCTTCCTTATAGATTTTAAAGTAGTGTAGAGCCTCATCTTTAGTATTTAACAGATACACATAGCAATATCTAGTGGAATCATCTATCATTGTCATGAAGTATTTCTTTCCGCCTTTAGTCAACACACCATTTATCTCGCAAAGATCAAAATGTATGAGTTCTAATGGTGCCAAGTGTCTCTCGTCCGCGGCCTTGTGAAGCTTGCGAGCTTTCTTAGCTTGTACACATGAAAGGCACTTAGAACCTTTGGCTAAAGTGAAACTCAGGATTAAATATATTTTTGCTAGGCGCGTCATAACACCAAAACTAATGTGACAAAGACGTGAATGCCAAGCTTCTGATTCATTAACATTCGAATGAATATGGTTCACGACTTTATTACAAAAATCTGCGAGGGAAAGGCGGAACATTCCTCCGCTCTCATAACCTTTTCCAACAAAGAGTCCATATTTCGTAACAACTAATTTATTAGACTCGAAAACCAACTTAAACCCTTCTCTACATAGAAGGGAGCCACTAACTAGGTTCTTCTTGATGGCGGGGACATGCTGCACATTCTTCAGCTGCACAATCCTTCCCGAAGTAAACTTCAAATCGACCGTGCCAACACCATGAACAGAAGCACTCGCACCATTCCCCATCAATACGGACCCGTGGCCTGCGACCTGGTAAGAAGTGAACAATGAAATGTCAGCACACACATGAACACCTGCACCTGTGTCCACCCACCAATCGTTGGGTTGAAACACTGAAAAAAACAGTAAATAAATTACCGTACTCGGATGCAGCATTCTCATTGTTGCCCACAATCATGTTGACAGACTTGGAGTCCTGTCCTGGCTTCTTGTACTTGTTTGGGCACTTGTTGGCCCAATGTTCAACCGAACCACAAGTAAAGCAGCCCTCATCCTTCTTGTTCTGCTTGAAGGTCTTATTACCCTTCTTCTTAAAGTCGGTATTGTGTTGGACGTCGTTCTTTCCCTTGGGATTGTGGGAGTTGAAGTTCCTCTGGTTCACCATGCTGGCGACAGAAGTCCCTTCGACCGCTTTCCCGTTCGAGTCCTTTGCCCTTGAGTTCTGCTCAACACTCAGATGGCTAATGACATCCTCCACTGAGAATTCACGCCTCTGATGTTCAGAGTAGTGGCAAAGTTCCTCCAAGAATTAGGGAGCTTAGCGATTATGCAGCCTGCAACAAACTTGCCCGGTAACTCGCACTTCAGAAGTTCAAGCTCATTAACGATGCATATTATCTCATGAGCCTGCTCCAGCACAGGACGGTTTTCAACCATCTTGTTATCGTGGAACTGCTCTATAATATACATCTCACTCCCAGCATCAGTGGCCCCAATTTAGATTCGAGCGCCTTCCACAAGTCCTTGGTGACACGCACATGTAAATATGCGTCGGCCGGTTTATCTCCGATCACGCTAAGAAGTGCTCCGAGAAATACGACGGTGGCCTCCCTGAACGCCTTCTCCTGTTCAGGAGCAATCATTCCCATGGCACACCGGCGACCCAGAATACGTTCATAGCCGTGAGCCATAAAGTGGTCTTAGTCTGCCAACGCTTAAAGTATGTACCGGTAAACTTATCCAGTTTCAGTGCAGCCGCAAAGCCACTTGTCGAAAAATTCCTACACATAATAGGTTTTGGATTGCTGAGTAAATTGGCAATTTCTCGATTAATTTAATCCAGGAATAAACCACTAGCATGGCATTGACACAAATAATCGCATACTGATATTCAATCATGCAAGCACATACTACGCTAATTGCAGACAGATCTACGTATAACGCTAGCATGCCTAAAACGGAAAACAGTAGGAGTGGGATAAACGAGTTATACCCTCCAGTAGGCCATGCGGAGGCCGCCGCGGCGGTGACGGCAGCAGCGTCCTCGGCTGCCTTCTTGTCGGCTTCGAGCTTCTCGGCGGCAGCACGTTCGGTGTCGGTGGACATGGTGATGACAAGGGCGATGCGGACGTAGAGGAAGTAGACGAACGGCAAGCAGTCGCGTAGTCGCATCCCAAAAACCTATTCGACCCTCTCCCCTACAAGATCCGGAGAGGCAGGGTTTCGGAGACCCGCTCTCCCATCGACCGTGTACGCGGCAGACGGGATGGAGTCACCGGCGGCAGCAGCAGCAAAGGAACGACGGTGGGCGTGGAGGCAGATGCGTTCTGTTGTGGCGGCTAGGGTTAGGAGACACCTCGCACTTATATAGGTGCAGCCGCGTGGAGAGATGTGGGCTCGACCCACGTCCGAGTTCGTGACAGCCCACAATCCGACGTCTCAGATTGTGGCTCCGCTGTCAGATACTCTCCGTTAGTGATTGACAAAAATAAGCGCATAGGTGTGAGCTCGGCTCGGCTCAATCCCACAACCCGCGGTGCGTCGTGACGAGGCGTGGCGAGGCGGACGGCGGAGGAGGAGTGCGCGAGGGCATCTTCTCTTCTCAAGATCCAATAGCATGTGGAAGAGAATCCCTTATAAGGAGGTCCAACTCCTCTTCCACTTCCGTGGTGGGACTAAACTTCCCAATACACCTAGTGCCAATAAACCCACATGGGCCCTTAGAGATTTTACAGATATTGCTATATGGGCCTAAAGCCCATCTCAAATTTCAGCAGAAGCGTCCCGGACCAACCTTAAATGTCCATGTACATGAGACCGGTTCCACCGACAAACATGCAACTTGTTTTGCATAAAGGTGGCTGGCGGGTGTCTGTTTCTCCTACTTTAGTTGGATCGTATTTGACTATGGCCGGTCCTTGAAGAAGGTTAAAACAGCTAAGAAGCCCGTAGCAGTCACGTAAAACTTGCAACAACAAAGTAGAGGACGCCTAACTTGTTTTTGCAGGGCATGTTGTGATGTTATATGGTCAAGACGTGATGTGATATACGTTGTTGTATGAGATGATCATGTTTTGTAATATCGATAACCGGCTAGATCCTTAGGGTTGTCTCTTAATTATTGTATGAAATGCAAGAGCAATGTAATTGATTTCCTTTATCGCTATGAGTTAGCAATATTTGTCGAAGCAATAGTTGGCAAGATGACCCCGACGCAATGATGGAGATCAAGGTGTCCAACCGGGGACGATGGAGGTCATGACAATGCTTTGGTGATGGAGATCAAAAGCACAAAATGGTGATGGCCATATCATGTCACATATTTTGATTGCGTGCAATGTTTATCCTTTATGCACCTTACTTTGCTTAGGACGACGGTTGCATTATAAGATGATCCCTTCACTAAAATTCAAGACAAAAAGTGTTCTCCCTGGGTATGCATCGTTGCTGAAGTTCGTCGTTTCGAAGCACGTCATGACGATCGGGTGTGATAGACTCTACGTTCACATACAACGGGTGTAAGCCAGATTTACATACGCAGAATACTTGGGTTAAACTTGACGAGCCTAGCATGTATAGACAAGGTCTCCGAACACTGGAGAACGAAAGGTCGAACATGAGTCATATAGTAGATATGATCAACATAGAGATGTTCACCATTGATGACTACCACATCTCACGTGATGATCGAACATGGGATAGTTGATTTGGATCATGTATCACTTTGATAACTTGAGGGACGTTAATTTAAGTGAGAGTTCTTTAGTATTTTCATTAATTGAACTTAAATTTATCATGAACATACTCAAAATGTCTTTGCATATTATGTTGTAGATCAATAGCTCGCGATGTAGCTCCCCTGTTTTTTATACGTTTCTAGAGAAAACTAAAGTTGAAAGATGATGGTAGCAATAATGCGGACTGGGTCCGTGATCTGAGTATTATCCTCATTGCTGCATAGAAAAATTATGTCTTTAATGCACCGCTAGGTGACAGACCTGTTGCACGAGCGAATGCAGACGTTATGAATATTTAGCAAGCTCGCTACTAGATAGTTTAGTGCGTTGATCATTAAAAAAAGACATATCCGTGATATTTTGGACATAACGGATTTGTTTCCGTCATTTTTATGACACTTATATGACGATAATTGTCACAAAACCCGGTATCATCATATATGTGGTGGGCTCCTACTTCTATGACAAAAAATCATGATAGAAAATGGGCTTTTCGTCCTAGGTGGGCCGAAGACGCAGTTATATGACATTCTTTGGGCCGTCGATAGCAGAAAAATAAGAGATTGACCCCACGTGCAGCCACACATGGCGAGAATCTCTACGAAATCTGGGTCACCCGCTCGCCTCACCCGGCGTCTTCCCCATTATAAGAACATCTCCAGCCGCACCCCAAACACGTCCTTCCCAGATGATTTTTTCGCACCGGCGTAGAAAAGCCGGCCCAGCCGCGCCCCAGAAGCCCATTTTTCGTCGTCTCGGGCCGAATTTGGCGCCGGCAGACCCAAGCCGAACCCGGCGCGCTGGGAGGCGCCGGGCGAAATGGTTTTGGCGCGAAAGAGCCGCGGGCCCGCCGAGTCAGCGACACTAGCCTCGTCGTCCTCAGAATGCCTCGGTTTCCCACGGGGAATTAATGCCAAGGCTACCGCCAGTCAGCCTTCCATTGATTCCTCACCACGGGGCGGCTCTTCACGGGCGGCGCGACGACAGCTCACTCCACGCCACGCGTACACACGTCTCCCCGGTGGCTATAAAAAGCGTCGCCCCCCTCCCGCTGCTAGCCACACACGCCGTGCTCTCTGCCTCTATCTCTCCGCCGCCAACGAACCTCTCCTCTCTCCCCATCCTAGCCGCGACGATGTGCGAGCGGTTCCCCGACGATGGAGCGGCGGCCAACGGCTTCGGCCATCGCTCGCTGCACGCGTGGGAGGCGCACCTGCTTTTCGAGGCCAATATCCCGGCGACTCCAGACATGCACGCTGGGCCGAAGGGATGGAGGCTCAGCACCGGAGGCATCCCCGTTCCGCGTGCCCCGGCTATTCCGCCGACGAGGTCGACCGCGTTCGGTTGTCGCTGACCAAGGAGCAGCGCGCCTCCCCGCAGTACGCTGCCGACAACCACGAGGCTTGGGTGGCGTACTTCCAGCGCCGGCAGGAGCAGCACCTCGCCTGCACCAACGGGCGCCGGGGTGGGGGCCGGTGGAACAGCGAGGGGTGACGCCTGTGGTGGGCCACCCCCGGCCGGACGCTCCATGAGGTTCTCGCGTACCTCGAGGCTGGCAACAACCCGCCGCTCACATACCCGGCCGCCGCCCCGGTCCCTCGCCACGGCGCCGGGCAATGGATGCCCAGGAGGTTCGTCACCGGCTCGTCGTCCTCGTCCCGCTCCTCTTCCCACTCCTCCGGCTCTCCGGCGGTGTTCGGCGTCAAGGTCGAGCCCGCAGCGGAGACCCCGCTCGGCCGGCATCGTCATCAACGAAGGCGGCGGGCGCACCTCCTCTCGGCTCCTCCCCGCTTCGTCAAGCCGAAGACGGAGCCGAGGCTCCCTGTCGTGAAGAAGGAGCATGTGCTCGCTCCCGTGAAGACGAAGCCCGGGCTCGCTCGCGGCGAAAAGGAGGCGCTCGACGACGCAGCGGCCTTGAAGTGGGCGCAACACGACTGGGCGCGGACGGAGATGGAGCGCCAGCGCCGCGCCTATGAAGAGCTCGCCGCACGGCATCGGCAAGGCCGCGACGAGGGAGGCGTCGTCGTCATCGACGACGACAGCGACGACGGCGCACCACCGGCACCGGTCCGCCAGGGCGACGCCGGCCAAGGGTCCAGCAGGGGCAGCGTCCGCGTCAAGAAGGAGAAGGCCCGCGATGAAGACTGCGACTTCGCCGCGGTCACCGCGTTCTTCAAGCCGTAGAATGACATTAAATTTGTTTATGTAATAAAAACTATGCTATAAAATGTCATTTTCGCGGAACTTTAGCCGAATTCCTATTTTGTATAAAAAATGTCACCTTCTGGGGGCGACCCTGGGGCCGGCGGCTGGGGACCCGAAAGCCCGGACGCCAATTTTAGCACCAGTACGTCCCGAGGCGGCGATTTTAAGCGTCTCCTGAGGGGCCAACGGCTGGAGATGCTCTAAGCTCGTGTCATACCGTCATGAGTCATTAGCATAGCATGTGGATCTCGGAGTGGTAGTTAGCTGAGGTAGGCTATCTCCCATCCTCCCATGTCCCAGCCACTGTTAGGCTTTGTTCGGTTACACCCTGTCCCAAGGGCATTGGAGGGGATTTGGTTGTTTGCGGACGTTGTGCACCTGCTTTGTCCAATGCAAGTGGTACTTGTAGACGACCCGCCAAATGGTTGAGAGGATTTGTGCTAATTGTTTTCTAGAAAGTTTCGTGCGTACTTATTCTATTGACATTAAGATTTTAATATCACAGTGGGATTCATTTTTCACGCTAAAAAAGGATACATTTTTCTCTAGGCATTTCCGTATTTATTTACTTTGAGCATAATTCACTAGGATTTATTGATTGACGGTCAGTGAAATACAATTTGGATCATATGTGTTGGAAGGCAATGCAACTCATATACATGCGTGTAGGCCTACATAATATGTTCAACAATATGTTTCTTTTTTGGGTCATATAGGAGTTGGCTGAGCCAATGGCATTTTCGTGGCCAATCCTATTTGGCGCCTAGCACAGAGGGCCGGTTCCCATCTAGCTCGTTTCCGATTTTGGGAAGGTTCTAAATCCTTCCCGGACCGTTTTTTCCTCTCTATTTTGTATTTTCTCATTCTTTTCTTTCTTTTTCCATTTTCCTTATTTCCTTTCTTTCATGTTGGTTTTCTCATTTATTTTTATTTATTTTGCGAACATCTTTTCAAATTAGTGAACATTTTTTATTCACATTTTTATGAAATTCATTTTTTGTAAATTCTTCAACATTTCTTCAAAATTCATGAACATCGTCTAAAATAGTGAATATTTTTCGAAGTAAAATATTTATTTTATTTTTTTGAACATTTTTTTATCAATTATAGAATATTTTTGAATTGACGAACATTTCTGTAAATGTGGGAACAGTATTTCAAATTCATTTGTTTGTCGATGATTTTTATTTTTGAAATGCATGAAGATTTTTTGAATTCATGATCATTTTCTATCGATGATTTTTTCTGTAATTCACGGACATTTTTCTATTTTTTAATAGCTTTTCGAGCCATATTTTTTTTAAATCATGAACATTTTTTGGAAATAATGCAAACATTTTTCTAACATCACAAATGTCTATTTTTGGGTCAACAAGCATTTTACGAAATATTAAACATTTTTCCAAAATTCTCAAGTTTTAGAATTTTGAATCATTTTCAAGTCCCAAATTATTTTAAAGAAATAAAAAAGGAAAAATGTAATGAAAAAATAGGGGCGCCCCGCCTCATGTATGGACCGGCCCAACGGGCGCACTGCGGGAAGAGGGATGCATGTTGGCTTGTTTGCTAGCACGTAGCGCGCTAAATAAGAGACCCTCATTTTCATATGCAAGCCCAAAAACTAAGCTGAATTATCCGGGTAACAAATTCGGCCCAAATCAGTTTACATAATTATATAGATGTAGTTTTCCCTAAAGAAAGATGTAGCTTCATTATTTAGCTTTGAAGAGATGTAGCTTCATTATTTAGCTATGTACCGATGTAGCTTCATTTTAACTATTGTGTTTTGGCGTTGAAGCCACCTCCAAGGCTCCACATGCTTAATTTGTTTTTATGTTTTCGCTGATGCAAAATAAATAACTTCTACGGTACGAAAACATTTTATAATGATGTGTTGTATCGCTGGGTGCCTCATGTTGCACATGCAGGCTTTTGTCCAACTTCTCAATGACTTTCTCGATCGTGTCGGTTCTCACGGGCATCACTACGCTGTACGGGACGGGCCTCGAGTTCGGTGGGCCGGTGACCATGGTGTACGGCTGGCCGATTGCCGGCACCTTCACCATCATCGTCGGCCTAGCCATGGCTGAGATCTGCTCCGCCTACCCTACCTCGGGTGGACTCTACTTCTGGAGCGCCAAGCTCTGCAACGATCGACGTTGGGGCCCCTTCGCCTCCTGGCTCACCGGCTGGTAAGTTTACTTGTTGGCTTTTCGTAGCGTGTTTCATTTTGGACACGATATATTTCGAGGTGTCAAGGTTATCCATCGTCCCTCCCCTCCCCTTCCCCTAACCGCCAATAGCTATCGCCGGGCGAAGCCCGCGCGGATCTGGCGCCGCGGGCACTCGTTCCCCCGTGTGGTGCGCTCACGAGCTGGGGGAGCTCCGTGTGGCGGCGGTTGGCGCGGCGTGACTCCGGCGCGCGTCGGTTCTGTCGGTGGTGGTCGGGGACGGTGGTGTGGATGCGCTCCCTCCCATGGCCTCCTTCGATTCGATGGCGTCTCCTTGCTGTGGGCTTCGGGGTGGGTTGCCGCGTGCTGGCTAGATTTGGACGCGGGGGTGGCCTCTGCCAAGCGCGCATGGTGGTGCTCACCCTCCACCTCCGTTGTGGCGTGTTCTACTTGTGTTGCTGCCTGCTGGCACGTGCAAAACTGCTAGGCTGCGGCAGGACTGCGGTGGCCCGAATTTGGTCACGTGTTGTGGTGGGCTACAGTGGCCCTTGCTCTGTGGTGGTGCAGCGAGCAGCAATTCGCGGTCTACTTGTGCTTCTCGGAGGTGGTCGGCTCACTTGGGTGAAAGCCTATGCTTCGGTCAGAGCCCGCGATGGTGACACCCACGGGTGTCACTTACCTCCTTGGAGGCATTGCTGTCATGGTGACATTCCCTTTGAGGCACCTGGGGAAATCCCTGTTGTTGGTCTGCCCGGAACGGTCGATGGCGGCGCGTTTTGTGTCGCATTCCTTCTTGAAGACGTCGACTTGGTGGATTCGTGTAGTGGTTGCTCACTGCGGGTTTATTATTGGTGGTGATGCGGCCGGTTGGGGGTGTTGGAAATATGCCCTAGAGGCAATAATAAAAGTATTATTATTATATTTCCTTGTTCATGACAATCGTCTGTTATTCATGCTTGAATTGTATTGTACGGAAACAGCGATACATGTGTGAATATATAGACCACAATGAGTCCCTGGTAGGCCTCTAGTTACCAGCTCGTTGATCAACAGATGGTCACGGTTTCCTGACCATGGACATAGGATGTCAGTGGTAACGGGATCACATCATTAGGAGAATGATGTGATGGACAAGACCCAATCCTGAGCATAGCACGAGATCGTATAGTTCGTAATGCATAAGCTTTTCGGTGTCAAGTATTTATTCCTTAGACCATGAGGTTGTATAACTCCCGGATGCCGTAGGAGTACTTTGGGTGTGCCAAACGTCACAACGTAACTGGGTGGCTATAAAGGTACGCATCGGGTATCTCCGAAAGTGTCTGTTGAGTTGGTACGAACCGAGACTGGGATATTGTCACTCCGTGTGACGGAGAGGTACCTCTGGGCCCACTCGGTAAGACATCATCATAATGAGCTCAAGGTGACTAAGGAGTTAGTCACGAGATGATGGATTACAGATCGAGTAAAGAGACTTGCCATGACGAGATTGAACAAGGTATCGGGAATACCGACGATCGAATCTCGGGCAAGTACCGTACCGATGGACAAAGGGAATAACTACGGGATTGGGTGAATCCTTGACACAGTGGTTCATCCAATGAAGATCATCGAGGAACACGTGGGAACCAACATGGGTATCCAGATCCCGCTGTTGGTTATTGACCGGAGAGGCGTCTCGGTCATGTCTACGTGTCTCCCAAACCCGTAGGGTCTACACACTTAAGGTTCGGTAACGCTAGGGTCGTAGAGATACATGCACGTGGAAACCCGAAAGTTGTTCGGAGTCCCGGATGAGATCCCGGACGTCACGAGGAGTTCCGGAATGGTCCGGAGGTAAAGAATGATATATAGGAAGTCCAGTTTCGGCCATCGGGTGATCTCCGGGGGTCACCGGGAGTGTCCCGGGACCACCGGAGGGGTCCCGGGGGTCCACCGGGTGGGGCCACCCATCCCGGTGGGGCCCCTAGGTCGCAAGGGGAAGGGGGCCAGCCCCTGGTGGGCTAGCACACCCTACTGGGCCCTCCCCCATGCGCCTAGGGTTGAAACCCTAGGGGAGGGAGGCGCCCCCTATGCCTTGGGGGGCAAGTTCCCCCCCCCCTTGCAAATTGGATCTGCAGGGGCTGGCGCACCCCCCTGTCCCCCTATATATATGTGGGGGGGGGGAGAGGGCAGCCGCACCCAATCCTCTAGCGCCTCTCCCCCTCCCGTCACACCTCCATCTCCTTACGCAGGGCGCCGGCGAAGCCCTGCAGGATTTCCCGCTGCATCCACCACCACGCCGTCGTGCTGCTGGATCTCCGACGACCTCTCCTCCCCCCTTGCTGGATCAAGAAGGAGGTGACGTTGCTGTACCGGACGTGTGTTGAACGCGGAGGTGCCGTCCGTTCGGTGCTAGATCATCGGTGACGAAGAACGCGAAGAGTACGACTACTTCATCCACGCTTCTTCGAAAACTTCCGCTCGCAATCTACAAAAGGGTATGTAGATGCACTCTAATATGCTCGTTGCTAGATGTCTCCTTAGATGGATCTTGGTGAAAGCGTATAATTTTTTTGAATTCTGCTACGTTCCCCAACAGGGGGTTGATGGTGGCGTCCCCTTGGCTCGGCTACTCCTTGGAGTGGTTCCGATTCTTCCATCCGAAGCCGGGTTAGCGGGGTCTGATCTCTCTGGACCACCTCGTTCCTGTACGACACCTCTTTCCCTTTGTTGGGTGTTGCTGGGTGGAGACCAGACGACCAACGTTTAAGGCTCACCTTGCTTGGTCAGATGAAGATGGAAGATGAGACCCCGGGGGAAACCCACAGCGCAGGTCCTCCTGGTGCTGATGATGGAGGCGCAACTGGCGTTGTGAGCCTTCTTGAAGGCATCATCTTGGGGTATGCTTGGGTGACGTGCGGGTGGTGCTTGCTATGGGATGTTGGTGGTGCTGGTGCGGTCGGATGGGACGACGGTGGTATGCGTTCGTTTATGGTGGTGTTCTTAGGTGTCGTCCTTGTTGCCTTGCATGCTCAAGACATCACGTGGCTACCGTTGTGGTACGGCGAGCTTCGTGATCTTGGCGTTGTCCCGGTTCATCTTTGCTCAATGATGCCGCAAGATGCCTCCCCAACTTGCTAATTGTTCTCGAATTTTCATGGCGGAGCTCCCAGTCAAGGATCGTGCTTGTCACTCGTTGATTGTGGACGCTTCTCTGTTGCGCCATGGTGTTCGGTATGCACGCCGGTGCGGTGCGTCAGGCTTCTTGCTAAGTCTTGGTATTGTTATCCCTTGACGACTTCCCTCATCTATTTGTACCTTTTGTGGTGTTGTCCTTGGTCTGCTAGCTAGGCGTGCCTTGTCTAGGGCGTCCTCTTCTTGTGCTGCTCTTTTTGTTTTACCCTCTATTGTATGATTTTCGGCTCGGTTTTCCTCGTAAACGATTTTTCTTATAAACTGGATTAATACCATGGAATTATGGCCTTTTGAAATATATTCAGGTGGGAAGCGTTTCCTCCCCGGTAACCATTTAGAAAAACATTTATTTTTTCTATTTAAATTTGTAATGTTTGCGCCAACCTCTTCATGTCTCTCTTGCATGTGGCGCAGGCATACATATACGTTTGTGCTCCTTGTGGCCTTGAATCCACCAGCCTCTAAGAGCATCTCCAGCCGCGTCTCCAACACGCCCTTCCCAGACCTTTTTTTTGCGTCGGCGGCCGAAAATCGGCCCAGCCGCGTCCCCAGGATCTCATTTAGCGTCGGTTTGGGCCAAAAAAACAGCCGGCGGTCCCGAGCCAAACCCAAGCACCCGGGGATCGCCTGGAGGCGCTAGCACAAGCGAAAAGCGGCATGGGACCACTCTGTCGGCGAGAGGAGGGCCTTTTCCGCCGTTTCCTCCCGCTTCTCCCCTCGTCTTCCCTTCCATTCTCCCTCTTTCCTGCCATTCTCCCCCTCTCCCCTCCCCCAGCCCGCCGCCATGCTGTCGAAGAAGTACGCAACACCCCGCGCCGTGACGGATGCCCCCGCCCAGCCGAAGCAGAGGAATCAGAGAGCGCCGCCGTCAAAGCCGCCGGGCATGACTAACGCCGACTGGAAGGCAGAAGTTCAATGTCGGGAAGCTGTCACCGCCGACAGGCGTAACAAGGCGAACGCCAAGAGGGCCTGCGACGTGGCGGCGGCGGCCTCGGCAACGCTCGATCATGACCCAACCGAGATGTCTCGCGCGGGCATGATGCATTCGCCCAGTGGCCAAGGCCCATATGCGTCTTGGAGCCAGCAGACCATCGGGTCTTCGGCCTGCTGGGGTTGCACATCATCGCCGGGCTACGTCGATGGCGACACGCATGGCGGCTTCAACCCCAACGTCACCTTCCTCCATGGTTGGCCCGTCCAGCGCACGCCCTCACCCGCCTTCGCCGGCGTTCAGTACCCACCGTACAACTACTCGCCGTCGGCCTACGCCATCTCACCGACGTCGCCTCTCCGCCATGGGGCGCTGCTCTTCTCGCAAGCATCGTCGTCGCACATCGGTGACACGGACGCGACGGAGGCCAACATGGATGTCATCATCACGACCGGCTCGGCCGCCGCCGCCTCCCCCGGGTTCGCCATGGACGGCGACGCAATCAATCTCAATGGCGGCATGGACGGCGAGCTCGACTACGGTGAGGAGGAACCGGATGAGAAGGAGGAGGAGGAAGAGGAGGAGCCGCCGCCTGCTCAAGCTAGCAAAGGGAAGAAGAAGAAGAGGGCGGCCAGGACCGGCGAGCCGCGCATCAAGTGGGCGTCCAAGGAGGACGAATGCCTCGCCGAGGCGTGGAAAGTCGTCTGCCTCGACCCGATCACCGGCATGAACCACAGCGTCGACACATATTGGGACCGGATCAAGGCCGAGTTCGATGAGCACAAGCTCGTCGACCCCTACTTCAAAGGTGTCTACATGCAGGGTGGGTCGAAGGCGATGTCGAACCATTGGGGGCTCATCCAAACAGCGTGCAACAAATGGCATGGGATGTCGAAGAGATTGCGGCTCGTCCGGAGAGCGACGCCAGCATCGAGGATCAGCTGGTGCGGATGTTCGCCATGTTTCGTCATAGAAACACCGACCAAGACTTCAAGTACCTCCACGTCTTCCGGCGGATCGACAAGTGCGAGAAGTGGGCGGAAGTCCGGCGCACCCTCGCCAAGGCCAAGGAGACGTACAAGCCGGGCGCGCTGACGCCGGGCGCGTCCGATGGCCGTCCTGATGGCCACAAAAGGGCCAAGAAGGGGAAACAAGCCGATGCGGCTGCCGCGCGTGTGCATGAGTCCATCGAGCATTGCCTCGCTGATGCCAAGAACCGGGCCGCCCTGCGTGAAGAGAAGACCGAGGCGCGGTGGTCGGCGTTGATGACGAACAGCGCCGTCAAGCTCGACCTGCTCCGCACCAACGTCGCCGCGAAGAAGAGGAACACTAACCTAGCATTCCTGATGGGAGGGGCGGACATGCTCCGGAGTGACGACCCACAACTCAAGGCATGGTACTTGGTGGAGCGCGGCCTCATCCTGAACCAGATGCCGTCGACGGCGTCACCAACTCCGCCGACGCCCACGCCGCCAACAAGCCCCGTCGATGATGCCTCCGCGATGCCCAGCAGCACGGAAGCCGCGCCGACGCCGCCCAGCACTGACGCCGCGCCGACGCCCAGCCCGAAGCAGCGCAGATGCCGCCCAACAGCCCTCGCACGCCGACCACCCCGACGGTGATGAACGACAACGCCGTTTGATGCAGTTGCCTACGTGCCCTGCCTTTTTGCGGACGAACTTCTCATTTTGATTGCCGAACTATGTCAACGTGAGCGCCGAACTGTGACGCTGTGATCGCCGGACTTGTGACGTTTTTTGAGGAGCGGGAATAGACAAAGTTAAAATTTATTCGCCTTGGGGGCGGCTCCTAGGGGCGTGGCTGGGGCCTATATCGCCCCAGGGTCTAATATTCACCGGGGGAGCCCAAAACCGCGCCGGCATATGCGCTGGGGGCGAACGGCCGGAGATGCTCTAATGATTCAGTCGGCGAAACTTGTCTCTTCTCGTCTCTTGCACCGAACAACAACATATAGGGATAATCATCACGTGCTCAATAAGCAATCCTAAGCCGATTTTTGAATTTACAAAACACGTACCCACTATATTTTGAGACCTTTTACGGTACATCAAAATAATATGAACCGTCCATTTTAAGTCATTCAATGGACTAGATTCATTAATACTACTAGAAAAAATCAGTAGTATATTTTGTTTAAGGGGTAAAATTGGAAGACTTTAAAAATAAATTCCAAAACTCTACATTGAGAAATCCGTGTGTTTTCTTCTCGGATTATCCTGCTCCCACGGGAGTGCAGGGACCGGTCCGTCCCAACACTTTTTGGCGGATCCTTGCCGGACGGTATTTTTGCCAAGGAAATCACCATGCTCAAAAGTTGATTGATCAGTGTCATGAGGCACTAGTATGTGGATAATTAGCTGATTGTTTTCCGGGGATCAAGAGGCAGCTGCACGCAAGCGAAGCATGCACTAGTACGTCGATGATCAGCTAATTGTTTTTTCGGCGATCAAGCGGCGGCTGCGGCCGCTGCACGCATGCGAAGCAGGCACAAGCAGCGGAAGCACCTCGTAGGGAGCTGCAGCGACGACGGCGCCACTGACCAGGACGCTGCAGCGGCGGCTCCGCGGCCTGCTGGTTGATTCGATGCCCGGCCGGTGACTTGGATCTCTCACCTAATGGCACGGAGGCTAGCTCCTCTGATCAATTGTTGGACATGCGCGTTGATGGCCGGCGATGGCAACGACTAGGCCACAGGAGGATGGTCACCGACACCGCGTGGGATTTTACTAATTAAAAAGAAGACAAAACTACCCTGCTAATCAACGGTTGAGATGATTCAATACTACTCGGTTTCATAGGTAGTATGATGCACCGTAAAAAATCTCTATATTTTACTCCCTCTGTATCAAAAAACTTCTTACATTTTGATACAGAGATACTCTCTAGTGTCAAAAAAGCTCTTATATTATGAGACGAAAGGAGTAGTATTTTCTTTCCTTTTTCTGGGAGGGGCGTCGTGCAAAATTAGCAGGCGCGTGTGAAGCGTGAAAATCTGGATCACATGGCCACAAACCCCGATCGGTAGAATGGTTGCACGGTAATGTTGACTGAATAAGATCAAATGTGGCACCAAGAGAAGAGCCCATGCTCCACGTGCGCCGCGCACATGACAAAAAAAGCTCATATCGCAGTCTTCATCACGTAGTAGGAGTAGTACGAAGGCGAGATGATGGGGAACTGCGGGGCAGGACATCAACCATCGTAGTATTTCAGACTAGCAGAGGGGTCCCAAATATAGGATCTTCATTCTTTTTGGGAAAGAATCCTAGTTGATCGTCTTGATCCACAACCCATCCTAGTTGGCAGATTCTCCATCCAGAGCAGAGTAACCAACCCCACATCTGGTGCCCCCCCGCACTTTCCAGTTGACTCCTCACTGCGCCCCGCGATTCTCTCCTCTCCTCCTCTGCAGGTACTAGTACTATATCACCACTGGTCTCCCCTGACCCCATCTCCTCCTCCCAAAACGCAACGGCGCCATGACCTGGAGCAAGTCCCCGGCGGGCAGCGGCACCACTGCCGTCGACACCGGCCAGGCCCGCCTCCGCGAGCTCGGCTACAAGCAGGAGCTCAAGCGGGACCTCTCGTACGTCACGACCGCTCTTCTCCTCTCCTCTCCCTTGGTTTCGTCGCTTCTCTTGTCTCAACTGATTGATTCTAGATTGCTGTCCAACTTCGCCTTCTCCTTCACCATCATCTCGGTGCTGACGGGGGTGACCACGCTGTACAACACCGGCCTCAACTTCGGCGGCCCGGCCACCATGACCTTCGGCTGGTTCGTCGCCGGCGCCTTCACCATGACGGTCGGCCTCTCCATGGCCGAGATCTGCTCCTCCTTCCCCACCTCCGGCGGCCTCTACTACTGGAGCGCGCGCCTCTCGGGCAACCGATGGTCGCCCTTCGCCTCCTGGATCACCGGATGGTAGGCTACTCAATCGCACACGCACTCCACTCAAATTGTTCTCGTCTTCTTTTGCTCCCTGTCAACGTTCTCGAATGTATCGATTTTCTTCTCTGCTTGGGATCATGTACTAGTAGAAGGGAAGAACGGAAGAGAATCAAGTGTGAACGAACCGCTTCCTGTTTTTTCTTTGTCTGGTCTGGTGTGACATCAAATTGGTGCGTGCGAAATTTCTGCATCTCTTTCTGTCTTTTTTCCTGCTTGTTTCCTTTTTCTTTTCTTTTTTCAGAATGAATAGTTTATTACTCCCTCCGATCCATCAAGAACACCGTTATCATCGGGATGCAAAGTTTTTTTTTTTTTT
>LR738711.1:556651454-556751822 GCA_902687465.1 Secale cereale
TCATCGGGATGCAAAGTAGTACTAGTAGAATAATTGTTTAACGACGTGCTCCTGATAGTAATGCAGAACAGACTAATCGTGTTGTGTTCATGTGCTGGCGTGCTTTGACCATGTGCAGCTCCCGTGGCCACGTTTTGGCAGCAGAACCAGTGCCAACTGCACATAAAGTCTGATTTCGACAGCGACCTGTGGTAGAAAATACTATGCTTTCAGCATGGTTCTCGTAGTCGAGACAAGACGTCCTTGCAGTAAACGCACATATACGCATGGCCCATTTTTTCTTAGATAGATGGATACGCTATTGACTGGTCGTGCATCCATTCCAATTATTCCCAGCCTCTAATGACGTTTGCTGTGGTGCATGCAGGTTTAACATCGTTGGACAGGTAGGTAACCAGCCCGTGGGTTTAACTCTGAATGTCTTTTCTCACTTTGTGAGTGACTGCTGTGCTGATTCAGTTTGCACTTGCAGTGGGCGGTGACAACTAGCGTGGACTTCTCGCTGGCCCAGCTGATCCAGGTGATCATCCTGCTCAGCACCGGCGGCAACAACGGCGGAGGCTACCTGGCGTCCAAGTACGTGGTCATCGCCTTCCACGCCGCCATCCTGCTCAGCCACGCCGTCATCAACAGCCTCCCAATATCATGGCTCTCCTTCTTCGGCCAGTTTGCGGCTGCTTGGAACATGCTAGGTTCTCTCCTTTCTCTTCATTCGCACTTGCCCTACACGATTACTCTACTTCGTTCTGATTCTCAAGCTAGCTAGAGAATAAATAATAATCAGAGAGCAGTTGGCATCCACTTTATGAACGGATGGATGGCTAACAAGCACGCTTCTCTGCCTCTGTAGGTGTCTTTGTCCTGATGATTGCCGTGCCGGCTGTTGCAACCGAGAGAGCCAGTGCCAAGTTTGTCTTCACCCATTTCAACACTGACAACAGTGCCGGAATACACAGCAACCTTTACATCTTTGTCCTGGGGCTCCTCATGAGCCAGTACACGCTCACAGGGTACGACGCGTCGGCGCATATGGTAATTAATTGATTATTAAGCGAAAGAAGAAGGAATCTCATCTCGTCTCGTTAATTATGACACGCAAAAGAAACCCCAAGGCTTTGATCATGTATGCATGCATGCAGACGGAGGAGACCAAGAACGCAGACAAGAACGGCCCCATCGGGATAATCAGCGCCATCGGCATATCCATAGTGGTCGGCTGGGGATACATACTCGGCATCTCGTTCGCCGTCAAGGACATACCCTACCTGCTCAGCCCTGACAACGAAGCTGGGGGGTACGCCATCGCCCAAGTCTTCTACCTCGCCTTCAAAAGTCGCTACGGCAGCGGCGTCGGCGGGATCGTCTGCCTGGGGATCGTCGCCGTCGCCATATACTTCTGCGGCATGAGCTCCGTGACCAGTAACTCGAGGTGATCGTCCTCTGCTCTGCTGGCTTGCTTCCCGCTGCATTTCTCTCTTCTCGGTACCTAGTTCTGATGAGATCACTCGCTCCTTGTATTCACTAGGATGGTGTATGCTTTCTCGAGAGACGGGGCGATGCCGCTGTCACCCGTGTGGCACAAAGTGAACAAGCACGAGGTGCCCATCAACGCCGTCTGGCTCTCGGCTTTCGTCTCCCTCTGCATGGCGTTGCCGGTAAACCATTGATTTTACACCACCACATTTCACTGCAACTACACATAGTACTAGTAGTATCTCATATCCAGCATCTCCAATTAATCCTGGTCTCTGATTGAAAACTAATTGCAGTCGCTGGGTAGCCTGGTGGCGTTCCAGGCCATGGTGTCGATCGCGACGATCGGGCTCTACATCGCGTACGCGCTGCCCATCTTCCTCCGGGTGACGCTGGCGCGGAAGCACTTCGTGCCGGGACCGTTCAACCTCGGACGGTATGGTGTACTGGTGGGATGGGTGGCCGTGCTCTGGGTGGTGACCATTACCGTGCTCTTCTCGCTGCCGGTGACGTACCCGGTGACCAAGGACACGCTCAACTACACGCCGGTCGCCGTCGGTGGGCTCTTCATCCTCGTGTTGACGTCGTGGGTCGTCAGTGCCAGGCACTGGTTCAAGGGACCCGTCACGAATTTGAGCGGCTAGTTTCGCACGCACGCGCGTGTGTGCGTGTGGACTTATTGTGACGTGGTTTCACGTGGGAACGCCATGCAGTGGCGGAGCCAGAAAAATCAGACAAAGGGGGCCGAGTCTTATTAAACCTTGTTGGGAGGGCCAATCCATCAAAAAGCACCATTTTAGCAGAAAAAAATCACTAGTATTGTTCATATTAGGCTTAAATCAGTCATGTTAGGGGGGCCAGGGCCCTGGCTGGCACCCCCTGTCTCCGCCACTGACGCCATGTGATGTGAATTTGGGTTTGGGGAATTAGTTTTATGCTTAGGCTGGTTGTATCTGACAAGACATGAGTTGAAGGCGACGAGACGTTGTAATTACTCTCTTCAACATGATAA
Source organism: Secale cereale (assembly GCA_902687465.1). Classification (NCBI taxonomy): domain Eukaryota; kingdom Viridiplantae; phylum Streptophyta; class Magnoliopsida; order Poales; family Poaceae; genus Secale; species Secale cereale. The sequence goes on from LR738711.1 coordinate 556,653,940, forward strand.
GAACATGGACTAATTCGTACTGCCAGTTAACCGTCAAAATGTTTGGCTAAGAAAGTTCGTTAAATTTACCTACAAGTTGACTAGCCTTGAATTATATACCCAAAGGGTGCCTTTGGTTACTTGCACCTTTTTTTTACCACTTTGCATATTTGACTCATCTGGGCCTGGTTGAGGTAATACAGATGAAAAACCAACACATGCATGTTGATTGGTTACATGCATTGCAGCAAGGCTAGATGGTGGCGTGTTGTTTGGTTGTCTGTGTTTGTGCTTAAGGGGAGAGGACATTGAAAACACGATTGTTTGGTTGTCCAAAAATAGTTGGTCTGCTCATCCCTTTCAAATGTGGTGGCCCATTTTGCGGCACACAACACAGTATCAACAAGGACAACAACAAAAGAACAACAACAAAAGAGCAAGAACATCAAGAACTAGCAGATCATAAGTACTACTAGGCATAAGTTGAAAACAGCAGGGCATCCCATGCTCCTGCTGGACCCCAGGGTGCTAGTCTCTGGGCAAAATATAGACAAGTTCACAGCAAAAGAGACGAACAAGCTTCAGTCCAGCGCTACACTAGTTCATACTTGACAGACGACCTAGAGAAATACAACCTAGAGGGAATGTGAGATGTCACTGACGCAGCTGTGCTTGGAGCACCTGACCCTGCAGATGTTGGAGGTGTTGGCGTTGAAGATCCGCACCTTGAGCCCCAGCCTGGAGAGCCTTAGGACGAGCAGATCATCGGGTATGATCTTGTGCCGCCTGCACAAGTACTCCCAGCCACGCCTAAGCACCATGTGTCCCTTGAATAAATGCACCTGGACACAGAAATCGCACCACTAGTTTGCAGAGAGGCTGGCAACGCGAGGAGGGTGGACGACCATCCATTGCTTCATCACCGACCTGAAGGTAGTCGGGATGACCAGCATGGCGATGACCTCCTGGTCCTGGATCTGCACATAGAACCTAATAGGCTCCCGCGCCCCCTCCTCATGGCCGGTCCTTGGCCTCCTGCCAGCGCCGAGCAACAAACTCATGTACGCCATCCTACCCGGTACCACCACCCTCTTCAGCTAGCAGTTTGTGGGCATGAGGTCCTCGGCAGCCTCGACTCCGACGACGACCTGCGCTCCTCCATCGGCTGTGTCCCACTCCGTCTTCATTATCTTGCTGGTTAACTAGACAACAGTTAGTAAAAGAGAGATGATCATTGGCAGTGATCGATGGCAATGTCTACTGATTAGTGGCATCCGCACTGTGACACCCCGAGACCGGTGCGCCAGGTGTCAGTCAGTTATTTGTTGTCTTTGCCATGTCATCTGCTTGCGTGTTGCATCTTGCCATGTCATCATGTGTGTTGCATCAGCATGTTTTCGAAACTTGCATCCGCCCGAGTCCCCTCGTCCTTTCCGTTGTCCGTTCTGAGCCCAGACACACTTGCACGTGCCCGCGGTGCCTCCGAATATTTATTTTATGAGTGGCCGAAAAACGTTCTCGGAATGGGTTGAAACTTGGCGTGTGGTATTATTATATCATAGGTAGACAGCCTGTCAAGTTTCGTCGCGTTCGGAGTTCGTTTGATAGCCCAACGGTTAACCGTGTTAACCGTGGGAAGCCTTTTCCCTTTTGGCCCAGCACCCCCTTTTGCACAGCCCACCAAGCCCATTCTAACCCCTCCACGCTCTTGGCCGTTCGACCATGATCGCGTGGCCGCGAACGGCTCCTCATTTGGACACTCCTAGCTCCCTCTACCTATATATTTGCCTCTCCCTCCTCCATCCACGGATGAAACCCTAAAAATTCCTCCTCTCGCCCGTTGGACATGTCCGCCCGCCGGCCGGACACGTCCACGCCGCCGCCCGCAGCCAGTGGCGTGCTGCCACGTCACCACCCCGCGCCCACTTCACCGCCGGCCCGCGGGGCCCGAATCGGGCCCGCGCGAGCCCAGCTGCCGCTGCCTATCTCCCGCGCCGGAGCGAGCCTCGCCTCTGGCTCGCTCTGCCCCGCCGCCTCATGTGCTCGCCACCTCGCCGCCAGCGACCGGCGCCAGCCGCTGCCGCCATGGAAAGCCGCTAGCCAGCCGCCACCCGCCGGATCCGGCCGGGCCCCGACTACCTCCGGCCAGATCCGGGCCCGACAGCCCCGGATCCACTCCCCCAGCCAGGCCGCCGCCGGCGACCTCGGTCCCTCAAGCCGCCCCGCAAGATCCCCCGAGCCCGAGCTTCGTGCCTCCATCGACGCCCCGTCTGAGTCCGTCGTCGCTGTTACGGATCGGGTCGGGAGCCCGATCCACTCTGCCCCGACGTTGACCGGGCCTCCGATCCGGCCCAGCTTCTCCTCTAGGGCCCGAGCCGGCCTCGCCCCTCCCCTGGCCGACCCAGCTTCTGGGCCCAGCCTGCCAGCCCCCGCGTAAGGCCCATCCCAGCTCCCTCCGATCCGGCCCACCACGTCCACTTCCCCTGGGCCGAGGCCCACTCTGGTGAGGACAACCCCCGGCCTTATCTCTCGCCCGCGGCGTAGTATAGTTATCTTGCGCTTAGTTGTTTTTTTTCCTAAGTCTTATAATTTCTGCTAAGTCCTTTTTTTCTGTCAGTTTAATGTTGCATCTTGACTGCTTGTAATTAATTGTGTGCTTGTCCAAATTAAGTGAATGATATGTCAAAATGATCGTGGTGATGTGCTCTACACTTTGTTCCATCGTGCCATGTCTGTTTGAGTTCACCTAGATGCTCTAATCTCTGTTGCAAGAGTGCTACTTGATATAAACTGCTGCTACTTATTATTTTCTTGCCATATTTGATATGTGATAACTTGGTGCATGTTTATCCAAATGATGCAAATGATATGTCAAAATGTTTATCATGAGATGCTCTACATGTTGGTTGCTGTAGCATGCTTGTTTGAGTCCATATTGACATGTTAATCTCTGTTGCAAAAGTGCTTTTGGCTGTTATGCGCTGAAACTTGTTACGAGATCCCTAGTTGAGGAGCTCGTTGCTATCGATGTGTTTGTCCCCATGTCACATGCCTAGATGTTTTAGAATCTCCCTGATGTGTTCTTTGCTGTGGTGCAAACCAATTGCCATGATATGCCTTGTGGTGACTTAAACATGCTTGCAAACATGCCATGCTAATGTTACTGTTTTAACACTTGATGGAATTTCACTAAGTCTGGAATATGTAATATCCTGATGATATGTTTGCTTGATGCCCTAGGTAAATCCATGTTAGTTTTGGGGTGGCCATTGATCATTTCTTATTGTATATGTTGTTGTCTATCCACTCATGCCTTCACTTGCTCATTTGGGTTGCTGTAGCTTATTTAATTCTTGCTCCCAAGTTGCTATAAAATATTACTGTAATATTTTTTAGTGTCATGATCAAAATGTTCTAGCTTGTTGCTATTGATCCATGCCTCCTATGGAGATGCTCCAATGGAGTTGTTTGCTGTAGGATATGTCTACTTTATGTCCATGCTTCTTGTCACCATGTTTGAATGCTGTAGAGTATATATTTATTGCTCCAAAGTTGCTATGTGGCTGTTAACTTCAGCTTGTTGTTATATCTTGTTTCATGTGTATCTTTTAGCCCGTTCCTCCGTTTGGGGTGTGCCTTATATGAAACTTGTGTGATTTTGCATGTAAAATCTTAATACCATATTGTTTTCATGTTTGGAGTGAGTTTGCTTGATGTTAGGGTGCACCTTGCACCGTTGCCATGCTTGTCTTGTTTTGCTCATATCTTCTAGGCCGTAGCTCCGAATTAAACAAACTTTATATGTAACTTGACTAGAATTTCGTGTAGATCATGATGGTGCATATTAACTTGCTGTTTAACAACTTGAACATAAGGTTTGTTCAGATCTGGACTAATTTCAAACTATGCATATGAGGACTTACCGGATTTGTAATATATAGTTTCCGGCCTCATTTAAACTTGTTGACTTGTGTTGTTCTTGTGTGCTTCCTACCTTGCCATGTATTGCATCATATAAAGACTTGTCTTGCATCATACTTGCATGAGCATATTGTCATGTTTCTTGTGTTGTTTCCCTGAGCTTCCTACCTTGCCATGTTGTGCTTCCTATACAGACTTGCTGTGCATCATATGTAGACTTGTTTTGTATTATACTTGCTTGAGCATATTGTCATGTTCTTGTGTTGCTTTTCTGTGCTTCCTACCTTGTCATGCATTGCTTCCTGTATAGACTTGCCTTGCATCATACCTTGCCATGCATTGCATCATATATAGACTTGTGTTGTTTTTCTGTGCTTCCTACCTTGCCATGTATTGCTTCCTGTATAGACTTGTCATGCATCATACCTTGCCATGTATTGCATCATATATAGACTTGTGTTGTTTTACTGTGCTTCCTACCTTGCCATGTTGTGCTTCCTGTATAGACTTGTAGTGCATCCTATATAGAACCGTCTTGCATCATACGTGGTTGAGCATATTGTCATGTCTCGTGTGGTGTGTTTACCGTGTTGCTTGCTTCTTCTCGTTAGTGCTTGTTCCGTTGCGTTCGTGAGGATTCGTTCGTCTACCCGTGGTTCTTCTTCAAGGCTTTTTCTTCGTCTTCTTCACGGATCCGTTCTTCTTCTTGCGGGATCTCAGGCAAGATGACCATACCCTTGGATACCTTTACTATCATTGCCATGCTTAGTGTCTCGATGCTATCGTTATATGTCGCGCTACCCATCATTATTGTCAGCCTCTCCTTGTTGCCATGAAACCTCTAACCTTTTGAAACCTTCCTAGCAAAACCATTGTTTGGCTATGTTACCCGCTTGCTCAGCCCCTCTTATAGCGTTGTTAGTTGCAGGTGAAGATGAAGATCGTTCCAGGCGGGAACTTGTAGTTGGAATATCACAATATGTTATATATATATATATATATATATATATATATATATATATATATATATATATATATATATATATATATAATAACACACCTATATACTGGGCATGGGTGGAAGGCTTGGCCTTTTGCTCGGTGGTTTGTTCCACTCCTGCCACCTTAGGCGCCGATAAACCGGCATTATGTTCCTTGATTTTGCGTTCCTTACACGGTTGGGTATATGGGGACCCCTTGACACTTCATCTTTGAATAAAACTCTTCCAGCAAGGCCCAACATTGGTTTTAATTTGCCTCATAATAACAACTTAATTAATTAATTAATTTGCATAAGGGGGACGCTCCTTGGAGATTCTTTTCTACATATCAGGGGGGCCAGTGCTGATGGTGTTGGTCCCAAACGGGGAGTATGCGGGGCCACCTTGGGGAAACCCGAGGGCTGGTTTTACTCGTATAATCGCCCATCCGGACGTGGCCTGAGACGAGATACGCGCGACTACTATCAGGGTGTCGGCACGCCGGGAGGTCTTGCTGGACTTGTTTTACCATTGTCGAAATGTCTTGTGCACCGGGATGCCGAGCCTGATCGGATTTCCCTAAGATAAGGGGTGATGATATTATATTTATCACTTCAGCTGATCGTGAGAGCTTGTGATGGGCTAAGTTGGGACACCACTGCAGGGTTATGATCTTTCGAAAGCCGTGACCGCGGTTATGTGGTAGATTGGAATTTGTTAATGTCCGGTTGTAGAAAACTTGACAGAGGATCCGAAGTAAAACACACAACTGTGTGAGTAACCGATACTGTATCTTTTCACTTTGAGAAGAGAACACGGTGGGGTTATGTTTGACTCGTAGGTAGTTCAGGATCTTTAGCGATCATTACTAGATTGCGACTGTTTGCGTAGATGCTCATCTTATTCTTGTACTCGTATGTTAGCCACCATATATTGCTTAGCCGCTGCTGCAACCTCACCACTTTGCCTCTTCCTACCTATTAAGCTTTGATAGTCTTGTTACCCATGGTTATGGGATTGCTGAGTCCTCGTGGCTCACAGATACTACAACAACAGTTGCAGGTGCAGGTTTCCGATGTCTTGACTTGAGAGCGTTGTTCTTTTGTTGGAGTCCTTCTTCTTCAGTCTTGGGTTAAGTTCCGTGTCGGCAGCCTGGGATAGCAGATGGATGTCGTTGTTCTTTTCATGTTTGTATCCGTAGTCGGATGCTTTGTATTGGTGTTGTTGTATTCATGTGACTTGTATGTATGTATGTATGTATGTAATGGTACGATGTAATGATATCCATCTTGCTAAGCGCCCGAAATGCGGTTGTGCCCCAATCACGTAAGTGTCACGTGATCGGGATAGAATCGCATCTTGGGCCTGACAAGTTGGTATCAGAGCCTCGACCGACCATAGGAGCCCCCTTGATTGATCGTAGTTTGGCCGTTGTTGAGTCTAGCAGAAAACTTTTTCGGAGTCTAGTTATATCGGAGAGTAGGAATTCCTTTTACTCCCCTGCCCCTTCGTCGCTCTGGTGAGGAATCTTGACGTAGGTGTTTTGAATTGCTCCTCTTCCCCTGCAATTTTTTTAGGATCACGTGGTTAGTTTTTGTTCGTTGCGTTGTTAGTTCTTTCATCTGGTGCATCTCTCGTCAAGTGGATTCAACCCTCTTCTTCTTTGCAAGTTCAACCTCAGTTCTTTTCAACCAGTGTTGTTTTCCCCTTCCGAAGTTGTCTTTCTTTTTCCCACCCGCCCACCCTATTTTACTCGGACCGGAGTCCGTATTCGAGTATATGTCCGACTCGTGTGAATCCTTTGCATTCTTCCCTCAGTTATTTCTACCGGTGAATTCTCGTCTAACTCGTCATCACTATTCTTTTTTCTTCTCCGATAAATTATCCTCTCGTTTGATATTCTTCATCTCTTCGTCTTTTCCGGTGGATTTCAATTCCAATATCTAGGTGTTGTTCTAATTCTTTCATCGGCTCAAGTGTTTTCCCCTTGCTCGTTTACCTCTCCCCATTTATTATCCGGAGTTATGAAGACATCTCAGGATATTCGTCCGTGTTCCAATTAATTCGAGGTTGTCACCTCATTCGAGTTTTTCAATTGTTCCGGTGCATCTTCTCCTTTCAATCCTTTCCAACGGAGTTTTCTATTCAGTGGGCTCATAACCCACAGGTCTTTTCCCAGGATCTTACCCGACTCTTTTATTTCCCGAAGTGTTCCAAAATTCTTTTCAAGTGTGACGTAAGTATGGATTACATCAGTCATGTGCTTTTCGAAGATCGTTTCCAAATACTTTTCATCGTTGCTTCAACCTCTCTTCTTTTCATTATTCCGGAGTATTTATGAATTCTTTTTCTTTGTGTTCCTCCGAAGGCCATCATTTCAGAAGATTTTTTCATTCTTAGTTTTCAACTTCGTCCTCCAAATATTCTTCATCGATGCCTCTTCGTTCATCTCACATTTGTCTGGTGCTTGTTCAAGTATTCTTTAATCAGTTCACAATCTCTTCGTTCTCGTCATTCTAATTTTCCGCAAGTGCTTTATTCTTCCGGCGATCCATTCTCTTGTATTCTCTCAATTTCATTCCTTACGGTGGTTTGTTCTCTTTCATCAGTCGATTTTAATTCTTCACGGTGGTTCGTTCCATTTTCTTCACTCGGCTTCAATTCTTACGGTGGTTCGCTCAAGAATTCTTTTCCGGTGATATCATATCAATCCATTCATTTTATTCCAATCCTACCGGTGGTTCATGAAGATTTTTCCAAGTTCGCGACATATCCCTCTTTAATCATTTCAACGAGAATAAGTTATATGCAAATCCATTGCTGCTCATCAATTTAATTGGTGGAGGATAAGCATAACATAATTCTTATTCTTTTCATCAAGTTGATTTATTTCTTCCTTCGGAGTTTATTCTTGATGGATAAATTCTAGTTCGAGTATTTTAATCTTTTATTTCCCGGAGTTCAAATTTTTCTCGGCTATCTCGTCGGAACCCCGTCTAAATCATCGCAAGGCTTTAGTCTTATTCCTTTCGTTCGTCATTTCTATATCATCATCCTTCATTACCGGAGTTCTTTGTGGTGGTTCTTCATCATTTAATTCATTCTTCAAATGTTCATCTAATTCTTCTGAAGCAGCTCAAGCATTCTTATTCTTGCCTCTCGAAGTGCAAATAAATCCTCCTTATTCGTTTGAAGTAGAGTTTTGCATTTCCTCATTCTCAGCTAATCCATCTTTTCGTTGCGGCGGTAATTCACCTCAAGTTTCGGGATGATTTTCATAAGTCCACGACAAGCTTATTCTTTTGTGGTTGATTTTCTCAACAACTCCGTTCAAGTCTTTCTCTTATAAATTCTTGTTCAGGTCACTTGTGCTCAAGTTGTCATCTTTTTTCTCCATTCTTTAATTCCATCATTTCAATTTTTCCGGAGGCTCTGTGTTGTTACTCTCGTCGAGTATCGTTTCATCTTTTCAAGTTCTTGTTACATTCCATTCATGTTCAACCGGTATGCTATTTCTTACATTTTCAGCCGGAGTGCTGCCTATATTCCTTCGTCCAAATTCTTTTATATCTCTTTTAACCGGAGTGTTTTCGAATTCATTCTTGTTTCGCCAACTAGTGATTCATATCCTTCAACCTTTTGGGTTCTCGTCGTATTCCTTCTTCCTCTTCTCTAACGAAGTCTTTGCTACTTCGTTCTTCTCCGTTGTATCATTTCTTTCAGTTGTTCAACCTCTCAAGGTCCTTTGGTTTCACTCTTTTATTCTCAAAGAACTTTGTTCTTCCTTTTCTCTTCCGTCTCGTTCCTAAGATCTCGGGACGAGATCTCTTGTTAGTAGGGGAGTGTTGTGACACCCCGAGACTGGTGCGCCAGGTGTCAGTCAGTTATTCGTTGTCTTTGCCATGTCACCTGCTTGCGTGTTGCATCTTGCCATGTCATCATGTGTGTTGCATCAGCATGTTTTCGAAACTTTCATCCGCCCGAGTCCCCTCGTCCTTTCCGTTGTCCGTTCTGAGCCCAGACACACTTGCACGTGCCCGCGGTGCCTCCGAATATTTATTTTATGAGTGGCCGAAAAACGTTCTCGGAATGGGTTGAAACTTGGCGTGTGGTCTTATTATATAATAGGTAGACTGCCTGTCAAGTTTCGTCGCGTTCGGAGTTCGTTTGATAGCCCAACGGTTAACCGTGTTAACCGCGGGAAGCCTTTTCCCTTTTGGCCCAGTACCCCCTTTTGCACAGCCCACCAGGCCCATTCTAACCCCTCCACGCTCTTGGCCGTTCGATCACGATCGCGTGGCCGCGAACGCCTCCTCATTTGGACACTCCTAGCTCCCTCTACCTATATATTTGCCTCTTCCTCCTCCATCCACGGATGAAACCCTAAAAACTCCTTCTCTCGCCCGCCGGACATGTCCGCCTGCCGGCCGGACACGTCCACGCCGCCGCCCGCAGCCAGTGGCGTGCTGCCACGTCACCACCCCACGCTCACTTCACCGCCGGCCCGCGGGGCCCGAATCGGGCCCGCGCGAGCCCAGCTGCCGCCGCCTGTCTCCCGCGCCGCAGCGAGCCTCGCCTCTGGCTCGCTCCGCCCCGCCGCCTCATCTGCTCGCCACCTCGCCGCCGGCGACCGGCGCCCGCCGCCGCCGCCATGGAAAGCCGCCAGCCAGCCGCCACCCGCCGGATCCGGCCGGGCCCCGACTACCTCCGGCCAGATCCAGGCCCGACAGCCCCGGATCCACTCCCCCAACCAAGCCGCCGCCGGCGACCTCAGTCCCTCAGGCCGCCCCGCAAGATCCCCCGAGCCCGAGCTTCGTGCCTCCATCGACGCCCCGTCGGAGTCCGTCGTCTCCGCTGCGGATCGGGTCGGGAGCCCGATCCACTCTGCCCCGCCATTGAACGGGCCTCCGATCCGGCCCAACTTCTCCTCTAGGGCCCGAGCCGGCCTCGCCCCTCCCCTGGCCGACCCAGCTCCTGGGCCCAGCCTGCCAGCACCCGCGCAAGGCCCAGCCCAGCTCCCTCCGATCTGGCCCGCCACGTCCACTTCCCCTGGGCCGGGGCCCACTCTGGTGAGGACAACCCCCGGCCTTATCTCTCGCCCGCGGCATAGTATAGTTATCTTGCGCTTAGTTGTTTTTTTCCTAAGTCTTATAATTTCTGCTAAGTCCTTTTTTTGTCAGTTTAATGTTTCATCTTGACTGCTTGTAATTAATTGTCTGCTTATTCAAATTGAGTGAATGATATGTCAAAATGATCGTGGTGATGTGCTCTACACTTTGTTCCATTGTGCCATGTTTGTTTGAGTTCACCTAGATGCTCTAATCTCTGTTGCAAGAGTGCTACTTGATATAAACTACTGCTACTTGTTATTTTCTTGCCATGTTTGAGAAGTGATAACTTGGTGCATGTTTATCCAAATGATGCAAATGATATGTCAAAATGTTCATCATGAGATGCTCTACATGTTGGTTGCTGTAGCATGCTTGTTTGAGTCCATATTGACATGTTAATCTCTGTTGCAAAAATGCTTTTGGCTGTTATGCGCTGAAACTTGTTACGAGATGCCTAGTTGAGGAGCTCGTTGCTATTGATGTGTTTGTCCCCATGTCACATGCCAAGATGTTTTAGAATCTCCATGATGTGTTCTTTGCTGTGGTGCAAACCAATTGCCATGATATGCCTTGAGGTGACTTAAACATGCTTGCAAACATTCCATGCTAATGTTACTGTTTTAACACTTAGTGAAATTTCACCAAGTCTGGAATCTGTAATATCCTCATGCTATGTTTGCTTGAGGCCCTAGGTAATTCCATGTTAGTTTTGGGGTGGCCATTGATCATTCCTTATTGTATATGTTGTTGTCTATCCATTCATGCCTTCACTTGCTCATTTGGGTTGCTGTAGCTTATTTAATTCTTGCTCCCAAGTTGCTATAAAATGTTACTGTCAGATTTTTTAGTGTCATGATCAAAATATTGTAGCTTGTTGCTATTGATCCATGCCTCCTATGGAGATGCTCCAATGGAGTTGTTTGCTGTAGGATATGTCTACTTCATGTCCATGCTTCTTGTCACCATGTTTGAGTGCTGTAGAGTATATATTTCTTGCTCCAAAGTTGCTATGTGGCTGTTAACTTCAGCTTGTTATTATATCTTGTTTTATGTGTATCTTTTAGCCCGTTGCTCCGTTTTGGGTGTGCCTTATATTAAACTTATGTGATTTTGCATGTAGAATCTTAATACTATATTGTTTTCATGTTTGGAGTGAGTTTGCTTGATGTTTGTGAAGGAAATATGCCCTAGAGGCAATAATAAAGTTATTATTTATTTCCTTATATCATTATAAATGTCTTTTATTCATGCTAGAATTGTATTAACCGGAAACTTAGTACATGTGTGAATACATAGACAAAATAGAGTGTCCCTAGTATGCCTCTACTAGACTAGCTCATTGATCAAAGATGGTTATGTTTCCTAACCATAGACATGAGTTGTCATTTGATCAACGGGATCACATCATTAGGAGAATGATGTGATGGACAAGACCCATCCGTTAGCATAGCACTATGATCGTTTAGTTTAACTGCTATTGCTTTCTTCATAACTTATAGATGCTCCTATGACTATGAGATTATGCAACTCCCGAATACCGTAGGAACACCTTGTGTGCTATCAAACGTCACAACGTAACTGGGTGATCATAAAGATGCTCTACAGGTGTCTCCGAAAGTATTCGTGGTGTTGGCATAGATAAAGATTAGGATTTGTCACTCCGAGTGTCGGAGAGGTATCTCTGGGCCCTCTCGGTAACACACATCACAATAAGCCTTGCAAGCAAAAGACTAATGAGTTAGTCATGAGATGATGTGTTACGGAACGAGTAAAGAGACTTGCCGGTAACGAGATTGAACTAGGTATAGAGATACCGACGATCGAATCTCGGGCAAGTAACATACCGTTTGACAAAAGGAACAACGTATGTTGTTATGCGGTTCTGACCGATAAAAGATCTTCGTAGAATATGTAGGAGCCAATATGAACATCCAGGTTCCGCTATTGGTTATTGACCAGAGATGAGTCTCGGTCATGTCTACATAGTTCTCGAACCCGTAGGGTCCGCACGCTTAACGTTTGATGACGATCGGTATTATGAGTTTATGAGTATTGATGTACCGAAGGTAGTTCGGAGTCCCGGATGAGATCACGGACATAACGAGGAGTCTCGGAATGTCCGAGACATAAAGATTGATATATTGGACGACTATATTCGGACACCGGAAGTGTTCCGGAAAAGTTTCGGATTTATCGGGATTGCCGGAGGGGGTTACCAGAACCCCCTACGAGAGGGGATGGTCCATAGTGGGCCTAAAGGGAAAGAGAGAGGCAGCCATAGGGCTGGCCGGCGCCCCCACCTAGGGTTCCTAGTTGGACTAGGATTGGGGGGGGGGGGGGGGCGCCACCTCTCCTATACTTTTCCCCCTTCCTTCTTTTGGTGAATCCTACTAGGAATAGGATTGCAATCCTATTCCTAGTAGGAGTCCACTCCCTAGCCGCACCAGGAAGGGCCGGCCGGCCTCCCCCCCTTGCTCCTTTATATACGGGGGCAGGGGGCACCCAAAGACACACAAGTTGAATTGTTTTAGCCGTGTGCGGTGCCCCCCTCCACAGAATCACACCTCGGTCATACCGTCGCGGAGCTTAGGCGAAGCCCTGCGCCGGTGAACACATCATATCCGTCACCACGCCGTCGTGCTGACGAAACTCTCCCGTGAAGCTCAACTGGATCAAGAGCTCATGGGACGTCATCAAGCTGAACGTGTGCTGAACGCGGAGGTGCCGTACGTTCGGTGCTTGATCGGTTGGATCGCGAAGAAGTTCGACAACATCAACCGCGTCACTTGACGCTTCCGCTCCCGGTCTACGAGGGTACGTAGACACACTCTTCCCTCTCATTGCTATGCATCTGGTAGATAGATCTTGCGTGATCGTAGGAAAATTTTTAAATACTACGTTCCCCAACAGTGGCATCATGAGCCAGGTCTATGCGTAGATGATATGCACGAGTAGAACACAATGAGTTGTGGGCGATACTAGTCATACTGCTTACCAGCATGTCATACTTTGCTTCGGCGGTATTGTGAGATGAAGCGGCCCGGACCGACATTACGCGTACGCTTACGCGAGACTGGTTTCACCGTTACGAGCACTCGTTGCTTAAAGGTGACTGGCGGGTGTCTGTCTCTCTCACTTTAGCTGAATCAAGTGTGGCTACGCCCGGTCCTTGTGAAGGTTGAAACAGCACATACTTGACGAAACATCGTTGTGGTTTTGTATGCGTAGGTAAGAACGGTTCTTGCTAAGCCCGTAGCAGCCACGTAAAACATGCAACAACAAAGTAGAGGTCGTCTAACTTGTTTTTGCAGGGCATGTTGTGATGTGATATGGTCAAGACATGATGAGTTATACGGGTTTTGTATGAGATGATCATGTTTTGTGAAGGTGATCATGACGGTGCTTTGGAGATGGAGATCAAAAGCACAAGATGATGATGGCCATATCATGTCATATATTTTGATTGCATGTGATGTTTATCTTATTATGCTTCTTATTTTGCTTAGAACGACGGTAGCATTATAAGATGATCCCTTACTAAATTTCAAGGTATAAGTGTTCTCCCTGAGTATGCACCGTTGCGAAAGTTCGTCGTGCCGAGACACCACGTGATGATCGGGTGTGATAAGCTCTACGTTCAAATACAACGGGTGTAAGCCAGTTTTGCACACGCAGAATACTTGGGTTAAACTTGACGAGCCTAGCATATGCAGATATGGCCTCGGAACACTGGAGACCGAAAGGTCGAGCGTGAATCATATAGTAGATATGATCAACATAAGATGTTCACCATTGAAACTACTCCATCTCACGTGATGATCGGACATGGTTTAGTTGATTTGGATCACGTGATCATTTAGATGACCGGAGGGATGTCTATCTAAGTGGGAGTTCTTAAGTAATATGATTAATTGAACTTTAATTTATCATGAACTTAGTCCTGGTAGTATTAGCATATCTATGTTGTAGATCAATAGCTCGTGATGTTGCTCCCCGTTTATTTTTCATATGTTCCTAGAGAAAACCAAGTTGAAAGATGTTAGTAGCAATGATGCGGAATTGTTCCGTGATCTGAGGATTATCCTCATTGCTGCACAGAGAAATATGTCCTTGATGCACCGCTAGGTGACAGACCTATTGCAGGAGCAGATGTAGACGTTATGAACGTTTTGACAAAAGCTCAGTATGATGACTACTTGATAGTTTAGTGCACCATGCTTTACGGCTTATAACCGGGATTTCAAAAACGTTTTGAACGCCACGGAGCATATAAGATGTTCCAAGAGTTAAAATTAGTATTTCATACTCATGCCCGTGTCGAGAGGTATAAGACCTCTGACAGTACTTTGCCTACAAGATGGAGGAGAATAGCTCAACCAGTGAGCATGTGCTCAGATTGTCTGGGTACTACAATTACTTTAATCAAGTGGGAGTTAATCTTCCAGATAAGATAGTAATTGACAAAGTTCTCTAGACACTATCACCAAGTTAGTAGAACTTCGTGATGAACTATAATATGCAAGGGATGACGAAAGTAATTCCCGAGCTCTTCACGATACTGAAATCGGCGAAGGTAGAAATCAAGAAAGAGCATCAAGTGTTGATGGTTAACCAGACCACTTGTTTTCAAGTAAAGGGCAAAGGGATAGAAGGGGAACTTCAAGAAGAATGACAAGCAAGTTGTCACTCCCGTGAAGAAACCCAAAGCTAAACTCAAGCCTGAAACAAGTGCTTCTACTGCAAAGGATATGGTCACTAGAAGTGGAACTGCCCTAGATATTTGGCGGATAAGAAGGATGGCAAAGTGAACAAAGGTATATTTGATATACAGATTATTAATGTGTATTTTACTAGTGTTCATAGCAACCCCTCGGTATTTGATATTGGTTCAGTTGCTAAAAAGTAGTAACTCAAAATGGGAGTTGCATAATGAACAGAAACTAGTTAAAGGATGAAGTGACGATGTGTATTGGAAGCAGTTCCAAGATTGATATGATCATCATCGCACACTCCCTATACTTTCGGGATTAGTGTTGAACCTAAATAAGTGTTATTTGGTGTTTGTGTTGAGCATGAATATGATTTGATCATGTTTATTGCAATACGGTTATTCATGTAAGTTAGAGAATAATTGTTGTTCTGTTTACATGAATAAAACCTTGTATGGTCATACACCCAATGAAAATGGTTTGTTGGATCTCGATCGTGTGATACACATATTCATAATATTGAAGCCAAAAGATGCAAGGTTAATAATGATAGTGCAACTTATTTGTGGCACTGCCGTTTAGGTCATATTGGTGTAAAGCGCATGAAGAAACTCCATAATGATGGACTTTTGGAATCACTTGATTATGAATCACTTGGTGCTTGCGAACCATGCCTCATGGGCAAGATGACTAAAACTCCGTTCTCCGGAACTATGGAGCGAGCAACATATTTGTTGGAAATCATACATACTGATGTATGCGGACCAATGAGTGTTGAAGCTCGCGGCGGGTATCGTTATTTTCTGACCTCCACTAATGATTTGAGCAGATATGGGTATATCTACTTAATGAAACACAAGTCTGAAACATTTGAAAAGTTCAAAGAATTTCAAAATGAAGTAGAGAATCATCGTAACAAGAAAATAAAGTTTCTACGATCTGATCGTGGAGGAGAATATTTGAGTTACGAGTTTGGTCTTCATTTGAAACAATGTGGAATAGTTTCACAACTCACGCCACCCGGAACACCATAGTGTAATGGTGTGTCTGAACGTCATAACCGTACTTTATTAGATATGGTGCGATCTATGATGTCTCTTACCGATTTACCACTATCGTTTTGGGTTATGCATTAGAGACAGCTGCATTCACGTTAAATAGGGCACCATCTAAATCCGTTGATACGACACCTTATGAACTATGGTTTGGCAAGAAACCAAAGTTGTCGTTTCTTAAAGTTTGGGGCTGCGATGCTTATGTGAAAACACTTCAACCTGATAAGCTCGAACCCAAGTCGGAAAAATGTGTCTTCATAGGATACCCAAAAGAGACTGTTGGGTACACCTTCTATCACAGATCCGAAGGCAAAATATTCGTTGCTAAGAACAGATCCTTTCTAGAAAAAGAGTTTCTCTCGAAAGAAGTGAGTGGGAGGAAAGTAGAACTTGATGAGGTAATTGTACCTTCTCCCGGATTGGAAAGTAATACATCACAGGAAATTGTTCCAGTGATTCCTACACCAATTAGTGAGGAAGTTAATGATAATGATCATGAAACTTCGGATCAAGTTTCTGCTGAACGTCGTAGATCAACCAGAGTACGTTCCGCACCAGAGTGGTACGGCAACCCAGTTCTGGAAATCATGTTACTAGACCATGATGAACCTACGAACTATGAGGAAGCGATGATGAGCCCAGATTCCGCAAAATGGCTTGAAGCCATGAAATCTGAGATGGGATCCATGTATGAGAACAAAGTGTGGACTTTGGTTGACTTGCCCGATGATCGGCAAGCCATCGAAAACAAATGGATCTTCAAGAGGAAGACCGACGCAGACGGTAATATTACTGTTTACAAAGCTCGACTTGTTGCGAAAGGTTTTCGACAAGTTCAAGGAGTTGACTACGATGAGACTTTCTCACCCGTAGCGATGCTTAAGTCTGTCCGAATCATGTTAGCAATTGCCGCATTTTATGAAATCTGGCAAATGGATAACAAAACTGCATTCTTTAATGGATTTATTGAAGAAAAATTGTATATGATGCAACCCGAAGGTTTTGTCAATTCTAAAGGTACTAACAAAATGTGCAAGCTCCAGCGATCCATCTATGGACTGGTGCAAGCATCTCGGAGTTGGAATATACGCTTTGATAAGTTGATCAAAGCATATAGATTTATACAGACTTGTGGTGAAGCCTGTATTTACAAGAAGTGAGTGGGAGCACTACAACCTTTCTGATAAGCATATGTGAATGACATATTGTCGATCAGAAATGATGTAGAATTTTCTGGAAAGCATAAAGGAGTGTATGAAAGGAGTTTTTCAAAGAAAGACCTTGGTGAAGCTGCTTACATATTGGGCATCAAGATCTATAGAGATAGATCAAGACGCTTGATAAGACTTTCGATAAGTACATACCTTGATAAGATTTTGAAGTAGTTCAAAATGGATCAGTCAAAGAAGGAGTTCTTGCCTGACTTGTAAGGTGTGAAGTTGAGTAAGACTCAAAGCCAGACCACGGCAGAAAAATATAGAGAGAATGAAAGTCATTCCCTATGCCTCAGCCATAGGTTCTATAAAGTATGCCATGCTGTGTACCAAACGTGTTGTGTACCTTGCCATGAGTTTGACAGGGAGGTACAATAGTGATCCAGGAGTAAATCACTGTACAGCGGTCAAAATTATCCTTAGTAATTGGATGACTAAGGAAATGTTTCTCGATTATGGAGGTGATAAAGAGTTTGTCGTAAAGGGTTACGCCAATACAAGCTTTGACACTAAATCCAGATGACTCTAAGTATCAATCTGGATGCATATTGAAAGTGGGAGCAATTAGCTAGAGTAGCTCTATGCAGAGCATTGTAGACATAGAAATTTGCGAAATACATACGGATCTGAATGTGACAGACCCGTTGACTAAACTTCTCTCACAAGCAAAACATAATCACACCTTATTACTCTTGGGTATTAATCACATAGCGATGTGAACTAGATTATTGACTCTAGTAAACCCTTTGGGTGTTGGTCACATGGTGATGTGAACTATGGGTGTTAATCACATAACGATGTGAACTATCGGTATTAAATCACATGGCGATGTGAGCTAGATTATTGACTCTAGTGCAAGTGGGAGACTGAAGGAAATATGCCCTAGAGGCAATAATAAAGTTATTATTTATTTCCTTATATCATGATAAATGTCTTTTATTCATGCTATAATTGTATTAACCGGAAACTTAGTACATGTGTGAATACATAGACAAAACAGAGTGTCCCTAGTATGCCTCTACTAGACTAGCTCATTGATCAAAGATGGTTATGTTTCCTAACCATAGACATGAGTTGTCATTTGATCAACGGGATCACATCATTAGGAGAATGATGTGATGGACAAGACCCATCCGTTAGCATAGCACTATGATCGTTTAGTTTAACTGCTATTGCTTTCTTCGTAACTTATACATGCTCCTATGACTATGAGATTATGCAACCCCCGAATACCGTAGGAACACCTTGTGTGCTATCAAACGTCACAACGTAACTGGGTGATCATAAAGATGCTCTACAGGTGTCTCCGAAAGTATTCGTGGTGTTGGCATAGATCAAGATTAGGATTTGTCACTCCGAGTGTCGGAGAGGTATCTCTGGGCCCTCTTGGTAACACACATCACAATAAGCCTTGCAAGCAAAAGACTAATGAGTTAGTCATGAGATGATGTGTTACGGAACGTGTAAAGAGACTTGCCGGTAACGAGATTGAACTAGGTATAGAGATACCGACGATCGAATCTCGGGCAAGTAACATACCGTTTGACAAAAGGAACAACGTATGTTGTTATGCGGTTCTGACCGATAAAAGATCTTCGTAGAATATGTAGGAGCCAATATGAACATCCAGGTTCCGCTATTGGTTATTGACCAGAGATGAGTCTCGGTCATGTCTACATAGTTCTCGAACCCGTAGGGTCCGCACGCTTAACGTTTGATGACGATCGGTATTATGAGTTTATGAGTATTGATGTACCGAAGGTAGTTCGGAGTCCCGGATGAGATCACGGACATGACGAGGAGTCTCGGAATGTCCGAGACATAAAGATTGATATATTGGACGACTATATTCGGACACCGGAAGTGTTCCGGAAAAGTTTCGGATTTATCGGGATTGCCGGAGGGGGTTACCAGAACCCCCTACGAGAGGGGATGGTCCATAGTGGGCCTAAAGGAAAAGAGAGAGGCAGTCCATAGGGCTGGCCGGCACCCCCACCTAGGGTTCCTAGTTGGACTAGGATTGGGGGGGGGGGGGCGCCACCTCTCCTATTCTTTTCCCCCTTCCTTCTTTTGGTGAATCCTACTAGGAATAGGATTGCAATCCTATTCCTAGTAGGAGTCCACTCCCTAGCCGCACCAGGAAGGGCCGGCCGGCCTCCCCTCCCTTGCTCCTTTATATACGGGGCAGGGGGCACCCAAAGACACACAAGTTGAATTGTTTTAGCCGTGTGCGGTGCCCCCCTCCACAGAATCACACCTCGGTCATACCGTCACGGAGCTTAGGCGAAGCCCTGCGCCGGTGAACACATCATATCCGTCACCACGCCGTCGTGCTGACGAAACTCTCCCGTGAAGCTCAACTGGATCAAGAGCTCGTGGGACGTCATCAAGCTGAACGTGTGCTAAACGCGGAGGTGCCGTACGTTCGGTGCTTGATCGGTTGGATCGCGAAGAAGTTCGACAACATCAACCGCGTCACTTGACGCTTCCGCTCCCGGTCTACGAGGGTACGTAGACACACTCTTCCCTCTCGTTGCTATGCATCTGGTAGATAGATATTCCGTGATCGTAGGAAAAATTTTAAATACTACGTTCCCCAACAGTTTGGGTGCACCTTGCACCGTTGCCATGCTTGTCTTGTTTTCCTCATATCTTCTAGGCCGTAGTTCCGAATTAAACAAACTTTATATGTAACTTGAACATGTTAACTTGCTGTTTAACAACTTGAACATAAGGTTTGTTCAGATCTGGACTAAGTTCAAACTATGCATATGAGGACTTATCGGATTTGTAATATGTAGTTTCCGGCCTCATTTAAACTTGTTGACTTGTGTTGTTCTTGTGTGCTTCCTTCCTTGCCATGTATTGCATCAAATAAAGACTTGTCTTGCATCATACTTGCTCGAGCATATTGTCATGTTTCTTGTGTTGTTTCTCTATGCTTCCTACCTTGCCATGTAGACTTGTTTTGCATCATACTTGCTTGAGCATATTGTCATGTTCTTGTGTTGCTTTTCTGTGCTTCCTACCTTGTCATGCATTGCTTCCTGTATAGACTTGCCTTGCATCATACCTTGCCATGTATTGCATCATATATAGACTTGTGTTGTTTTTCTGTGCTTCCTACCTTGCCATGTATTGCTTCCTGTATAGACTTGTCATGCATCATACCTTGCCATGTATTGCATCATATATAGACTTGTGTTGTTTTACTGTGCTTCCTACCTTGCCATGTTGTGCTTCCTGTATAGACTTGTAGTGCATCCTATATAGAACTGTCTTGCATCATACGTGGTTAAGCATATTGTCATGTCTCGTGTGGTGTGTTTACCGTGTTGCTTGCTTCTTCTCGTTAGTGCTTGTTCCGTTGCGTTCGTGAGGATTCGTTCGTCTACCCGTGGTTCTTCTTCAAGGCTTCTTCTTCGTCTTCTTCACGGATCCGTTCTTCTTCTTGCGGGATATCAGGCAAGATGACCATACCATTGGATACCTTTACTATCATTGCCATGCTTAGTGTCTCGATGCTATTGTTATATGTCGCGCTACCCATCATTATTGTCAGCCTCTCCTTGTTGCCATGAAACCTCTAACCTTTTGAAACCTTCCTAGCAAAACCATTGTTTGGCTATGTTACCCGCTTGCTCAGCCCCTCTTATAGCGTTGTTAGTTGCAGGTGAAGATGAAGATCGTTCCAAGAGGGAACTTGTTGTTGGAATATCACAATATGTTATATATATAATAACACACCTATATACTGGGCATGGGTGGAAGGCTTTGCCTTTTGCTCGGTGTTTTGTTCCACTCCTGCCACCTTAGGCGCCGATAAACCGGCATTATGTTCCTTGATTTTGCGTTCCTTACACGGTTGGGTATATGGGGACCCCTTGACACTTCGTCTTTGAATAAAACTCCTCCAGCAAGGCCCAACATTGGTTTTAATTTGCCTCATAATAACAACTTAATTAATTAATTAATTTGCATAAGGGGGACGCTCCTTGGAGATTCTTTTCTACATAGTAGGGGGGGCTAGTGCTGATGGTATTGGTCCCAAACGGGGAGTATGCGGGGCCACCTTGGGGAAACCCGAGGGCTGGTTTTACTCGTATAATCGCCCATCCAGACGTGGCCTGAGACGAGATACGCGCGGCTACTATCAGGGTGTCGGCACGCCGGGAGGTCTTGCTGGACTTGTTTTACCATTGTCGAAATGTCTTGTGCACCGGGATGCCGAGCCTGATCGGATTTCCCTAAGATAAGGGGTGATGATATTATATTTATCACTTCAGCTGATCGTGAGAGCTTGTGATGGGCTAAGTTGGGACACCCCTGCAGGGTTATGATCTTTCGAAAGCCGTGCCCGCGGTTATGTGGCAGATTGGAATTTGTTAATGTCCGGTTGTAGAAAACTTGACAGAGGATCCGAAGTAAAACACACAACTGTGTGAGTAACCGTTACTGTCTCTTTTCACTTTGAGAAGAGAACACGGTGGGGTTATGTTTGACTCGTAGGTAGTTCAGGATCTTTAGCAATCATTACTAGATTGCGACCGTTTGCGTAGATGCTCATCTTATTCTTGTACTCGTAAGTTAGCCACCATATATTGCTTAGCCGCTACTGCAACCTCACTACTTTACCTCTTCCTACCTATTAAGCTTTGATAGTCTTGTTACCCATGGTTATATGATTGCTGAGTCCTTGTGGCTCACAGATACTACAACAACAGTTGCAGGTGCAGGTTTCCGATGTCTTGACATGAGAGCGTTGTTCTTTCGTTGGAGTCCTTCTTCTTCAGTCTTGGGTTAAGTTCCGGGTCGGCAGCCTGGGATAGCAGATGGATGTCGTTGTTCTTTTCATGTTTGTATCCATAGTCGGATGCTTTGTATTGGTGTTGTTGTATTCATGTGACTTGTATATATGTATGTAATGGTAGTACGATGTAATGATATCCATCTTGCTAAGCGCCCGAAATACGGTTGTGCCTCAATCACGTAAGTGTCACGTGATCGGCATATAATCGCATCTTGGGCCTGACAAGTTGGTATCAGAGCCTCGACCGACCATAGGAGCCCCCTTGATTGATCGTAGTTTGGCCGTTGTTGAGTCTAGCAGAAAACTTTTTCGGAGTCTAGTTATATCGGAGAGTAGGAATTCTTTTTACTCCCCTGCCCCTTCGTCGCTCTAGTGAGGAATCTTGACGTAGGTGTTTCGAATCGCTCCTCTTCCCCTGCAAATTTTTTTAGGATCACGTGGTTAGTTTTCGTTCGTTGCGTTGTTAGTTCTTTCATCTGGTGCATCTCTCGTCAAGTGGATTCAACCCTCTTCTTCTTTGCAAGTTCAACCTCTGTTCTTTTCAACCAGTGTTGTTTTCCCCTTCCGAAGTTGTCTTTCTTTTTCCCACCTGCCCATCCTATTTTTCTCGGACCGGAGTCCGTATTCGAGTATATGTCCGACTCGTGTGAATCCTTTGCATTCTTCCCTCAGTTAGTTCTACCGGTGAATTCTCGTCTAACTCGTCATCACTATTCTTTTTTCTTCTCCGATAAATTATCCTCTCGTTTGATATTCTTCATCTCTTCGTCTTTTCCGGTGGATTTCAATTCCAATATCTAGGTGTTGTTCTAATTCTTTCATCGGCTCAAG
This sequence comes from Secale cereale, assembly GCA_902687465.1. Classification (NCBI taxonomy): domain Eukaryota; kingdom Viridiplantae; phylum Streptophyta; class Magnoliopsida; order Poales; family Poaceae; genus Secale; species Secale cereale. The sequence continues at coordinate 556,676,550 of LR738711.1, forward strand.
TGTTTTCCCCTTGCTCGTTTACCTCTCCCCATTTATTATCCGAGGTTATGAAGACATCTCAGGATATTCGTCCATGTTCCAGTTAATTCGAGGTTGTCACCTCATTCAACTTTTTCAATTGTTCCGCTGCATCTTCTCCTTTCAATCCTTTCCAACGGAGTTTTCTATTCGGTGGGCTCATAACCCACAGGTCTTTTCCCAGGATCTTACCTGACTCTTTTATTTCCTGGAGTGTTCCAAAATTCTTTTCAAGTGTGACGTAAGTATGGATTACATCAGTCACGTGCTTTTCGAAGATCGTTTCCAAATTCTTTTCATCGTTGCTTCAACCTCTCTTCTTTTCATTATTCCGGAGTATTTATGAATTCATTTTCTTTGTGTTCCTCCGAAGGCCATCATTTCAGAAGATTTCTTTATTCTCAGTTTTCAACTTCGTCCTCCAAATATTCTTCATCGATGCCTCTTCGTTGGTCTCACATTTGTCCGGTGCTTGTTCAAGTATTCTTTAATCAGTTCACAATCTCTTCATTCTCGTCGTTCTAATTTTCCGCAAGTGCTTTATTCTTCCGGCGATCCATTCTCTTGTATTCACTCAATTTCATTCCTTACGGTGGTTTGTTCTCTTTCTTCAGTCGATTTTAATTCTTCACGGTGGTTCGTTCCATTTTCTTCACTCGGCTTCAATTCTTACGGTGGTTCGCTCAAGAATTCTTTTCCGGGGATATCATATCAATCCATTCATTTTATTCCAATCCTACCGGTGGTTCATGAAGATTTTTCGCAAGTTCGCGACATATCCCTCTTTAATCATTTCAACGAGAATAAGTGATATGCAAATCCATTGCTGCTCATCAATTTAATTGGTGGAGGATAAGCATAACTTAATTCTTATTCTTTTCATCAAGTTGATTTATTCCTTCCTTCGGAGTTTATTCTTGATGGATAAATTCTAGTTCGAGTGTTTTAATCTTTTATTTCCCGGAGTTCAAATTTTTCTCGGCTATCTCGTCGGAACCCCGTCTAAATCATCGCAAGGCTTTAGTCTTATTCCTTTCGTTCGTCATTTCTATATCATCATCCTTCATTACCGGAGTTCTTCGTGGTGGTTCTTCATCATTTAATTCATTCTTCAGATGTTCATCTAATTCTTCTAAAGCAGCTCAAGCATTCTTATTCTTGCCTCTCAAAGTGCAAATAAATCCTCCTTATTCGTTTGAAGTAGAGTTTTGCATTTCCTCATTCTCAGCTAATCCATCTTTTCGTTGCGGCGGTAATTCACCTCAAGTTTCGGGATGATTTTCATAAGTCCACAACAAGCTTATTCTTTTGTTGTTGCTTTTCTCAACAACTCCGTTCAAGTCTTTCTCTTATAAATTCTTGTTCATGTCACTTGTGCTCAAGTTGTCATCTTTTTTCTCCATCTTTAATTCCATCATTTCAATTTTTCCGGAGGCTCTTTGTTGTTACTCTCGTCGAGTATCGTTTCATCTTTTCAAGTTCTTGTTCCATTCCATTCATGTTCAACCGGTATGCTATTTCTTACATTTTCAGCCGGAGTGCTGCCCGAATTCCTTCATCCAAATTCTTTTCTATCTCTTTTAACCGGAGTGTTTTCGAATTCATTCTTGTTCCGCCAACTCGTGATTCATATCCTTCAACCTTTTGGGTTCTCGTCGTATTCCTTCTTACTCTTCTCTAACGAAGTCTTTGCAACTTCGTTCTTCTACGTTGTATCATTTCTTTCAGTTGTTCAACCTCTCAAGGTCCTTTGGTTTCACTCTTTTATTCTCGAAGAACTTTGTTCTTCCTTTTCTCTCCCGTCTCGTTCCTAAGATCTTTGGACGAGATCTCTTGTTAGTAGGGGAGTGTTGTGACACCCCGAGACCGGTGCGCCAGGTGTCAGTCAGTTATTCGTTGTCTTTGCCATGTCATCTGCTTGCGTGCTGCATCTTGCCATGTCATCATGTGTGTTGCATCAGCATGTTTTCGAAACTTGCATCCGCCGGAGTCCCCTCGTCCTTTCCGTTGTCCGTTCTTAGCCCAGACACACTTGCACGTGCCCGCGATGCCTCCGAATATTTATTTTATGAGTCGCCGAAAAACGTTCTCGGAATGGGTTGAAACTTGGCGTGTGGTCTTATATATCATAGGTAGCCCGCGTGTCAAGTTTCGTCGCGTTCGGAGTTTGTTTGATAGCCCAACGGTTAACCGTGTTAACCACGGGAAGCCTTTTCCCTTTTGGCCCAGCACCCCCTTTTGCACAGCCCACCAAGCCCATTCTAACCCCTCCACGCTCTTGGCCGTTCGATCAGGATCGCGTGGCCGTGAACGGCTCCTCATTTGGACACCCCTAGCACCCTCTACCTATATATTTGCCTGTGCCTCCTCCATCCACGGATGAAACCCTAAAAACTCCTTCTCTCGCCCGCCGGACATGTCCGCCCGCCGGCCGGACACGTCCACGCCGCCGCCCGCAGCCAGTGGCGTGCTGCCACGTCACCACCCCGCGCCCACTTCACCGCCGGCCCGCGGGGCCCGAATCGGGCCCGCGCGAGCCCAGCTGCCGCCGCCTGTCTCCCGCGCCGCAGCAAGCCTCGCCTCTGGCTCGCTCCGCCCCGCCGCCTCATCTGCTCGCCACCTCGCCGCCGGCGACCGGCGCCCGCCGCCGCCGCCATGGAAAGTCGCCACCCGCCGGATCCGGCCGGGCCCCGACTACCTCCGGCCAGATCCGGGCCCGACAGCCCCGGATCCACTCCCCCAGCCAGGCCGCCGCCGCCGACCTCGGTCCCTAAGGCCGCCCCACAAGATCCCCCGAGCCCGAGCTTCGTGCCTCCATCGACGCCCCGTCGGAGTCCGTCGTCGCCGCTGCGGATCGGGTCGGGAGCCCGATCCACTCTACCCCGCCGTTGACCGGGCCTCCGATCCGGCCCAGCTTCTCCTCTAGGGCCCGAGCCGGCCTCGCCCCTCCCCTGGCCGACCCAGCTCCTGGGCCCAGCCTGCCAGCCCCCGCACAAGGCCCATCCCAGCTCCCTCCGATCCGGCCCGCCACGTCCACTTCCCCTGGGCCGAGGCCCACTCTGGTGAGGACAACCCCCGGCCTTATCTCTCGCCCGCGGCGTAGTATAGTTATCTTGCGCTTAGTTATTTTTTCTTAAGTCTTATAATTTTTGGTAAGTCCTTTTTTTCTGTCAATTTAATGTTGCATCTTGACTGCTTGTAATTAATTGTGTGCTTGTCCAAATTGAGTGAATGATATGTCAAAATGATCGTGGTGATGTGCTCTACACTTTGTTCCATTGTGCCATGTTTGTTTGAGTTCATCTAGATGCTCTAATCTCTGTTGCAAGAGTGCTACTTGATATAAACTGCTGCTACTTGTTATTTTCTTGCCATGTTTAAAATGTGATAACTTGGTGCATGTTTATCCAAATGATGCAAATGATATGTCAAAATGTTCATCATGAGATGATATACATGTTGGTTGTTGTAGCATGCTTGTTTGAGTCCATATTGACATGTTAATCTCTGTTGCAAAAGTGCTTTTGGCTGTTATGCGCTGAAACTTGTTACGAGATGCCTAGTTGAGGAGCTCGTTACTATTGATGTGTTTGTCCCCATGTCACATGCCTAGATGTTTTAGAATCTTCATGATGTGTTCTTTCCTGTGGTGCAAACCAATTGCCATGATATGCCTTGAGGTGACTTAAACATGCTTGCAAACATGACATACTAATGTTACTGTTTATCACTTAGTGAAATTTCACTAAGTCTGAAATCTGTAATATCCTGATGCTATGTTCGCTTGATGCCCTAGGTAAATCCATGCTAGTTTTGGGGTGGCCATTGATCATTCCTTATTGTATATGTTGTTGTCTATCCATTCATGCCTTCACTTGCTCATTTGGGTTGCTGTAGCTTATTTAATTCTTGCTCCCAAGTTGCTATAAAATATTACAGTCAGATTTTTAGTGTCATGATCAAAATGTTGTAGCTTGTTGCTATTGATTCGTGCCTCCTATGGAGATGCTCCAATGGAGTTGTTTGCTGTAGGATATGTCTACTTCATGTCCATGCTTCTTGTCACCATGTTTGAGTGTTGTAGAGTATATATTTCTTGCTCCAAAGTTGCTATGCGGCTGTTAACTTCAGCTTGTTGTTATATCTTGTTTCATGTGTATCTTTTAGCCCGTTGCTCCGTTTGGGGTGTGCCTTATATGAAACTTGTGTGATTTTGCATGTAGAATCTTAATACCATATTGATTTCATGTTTGGAGTGAGTTTGCTTGATGTTTGGGTGCACCTTGCACCGTTGCCATGCTTGTCTTGGTTTGCTCATATCTTCTAGGCCATAGCTCCGAATTAAACAAACTTTATATGTAACATGACTAGAATTTCGTGTAGATCATGATGGTGCATGTTAACTTGCTTTTTAGCAACTTGAACATAAGGTTTGTTCAGATCTGGACTAATTTCAAACTATGCATATGAGGACTTACCGGATTTGTAATATGTAGTTTTCGGCCTCATTTAAACTTGTTGACTTGTGTTGTTCTTGTGTGCTTCCTACCTTGCCATGTATTGCATCATATAAAGACTTGTCTTGCATCATACTTGCTTGAGCATATTGTCATGTTTCTTGTGTTGTTTCTCTGTGCTTCCTACCTTACCATGTTGTGCTTCCTATACAGACTTGCTGTGCATCATATGTTGACTTGTTTTGCATCATACTTGCTTGAGCATATTGTCATGTTCTTGTGTTGCTTTTCTGTGCTTCCTACCTTGTCATGCATTGCTTCCTGTATAGACTTGCCTTGCATCATACCTTGCCATGTATTGCATCATATATAGACTTGTGTTGTTTTTCTGTGCTTCCTACCTTGCCATGTATTGCTTCCTGTATAGACTTGTCATGCATCATACCTTGCCATGTATTGCATCATATATAGACTTGTGTTGTTTTACTGTGCTTCCTACCTTGCCATGTTGTGCTTCCTGTATAGACTTGTAGTGCATCCTATATAGAACCGTCTTGCATCATACGTGGTTGAGCATATTGTCATGTCTCGTGTGGTGTGTTTACCGTGTTGCTTGCTTCTTCTCGTTAGTGCTTGTTCCGTTGCGTTCGTGAGGATTCGTTCGTCTACCCGTGGTTCTTCTTCAAGGCTTTTTCTTCGTCTTCTTCACGGATCCGTTCTTCTTCTTGCGGGATCTCAGGCAAGATGACCATACCCTTGGATACCTTTACTATCATTGCCATGCTTAGTGTCTCGATGCTATCGTTATATGTCGCGCTACCCATCATTATTGTCAGCCTCTCCTTGTTGCCATGAAACCTCTAACCTTTTGAAACCTTCCTAGCAAAACCATTGTTTGGCTATGTTACCCGCTTGCTCAGCCCCTCTTATAGCGTTGTTAGTTGCAGGTGAAGATGAAGATCGTTCCAGGCGGGAACTTGTTGTTGGAATATCACAATATGTTATATATATATATATATATATATATATATATATATATATATATATATATATATATAATAACACACCTATATACTGGGCATGGGTGGAAGGCTTGGCCTTTTGCTCGGTGGTTTGTTCCTTGATTTTGCGTTCCTTACACGGTTGGGTATATGGGGACCCCTTGACACTTCGTCTTTGAATAAAACTCCTCCAGCAAGGCCAAACATTGGTTTTAATTTGCCTCATAATAACAACTTAATTAATTAATTAATTTGCATAAGGGGGACGCTCCTTGGAGATTCTTTTCTACATATCAGGTGGGCCAGTGCTGATGGTGTTGGTCCCAAACGGGGAGTATGCGGGGCCACCTTGGGGAAACCCGAGGGCTGGTTTTACTCGTATAATCGCCCATCCGGACGTGGCCTGAGAGGAGATACGCGCGGCTACTATCAGGGTGTTGGCACGCCGGGAGGTCTTGCTGGACTTGTTTTACCATTGTCGATATGTCTTGTGCACCGGGATGCCGAGCCTGATCGGATTTCCCTAAGATAAGGGGTGATGATATTATATTTATCACTTCAACTGATCGTGAGAGCTTGTGATGGGCTAAGTTGGGACACCCCTGCAGGGTTATGATCTTTCGAAAGCCGTGCCCGCGGTTATGTGGCAGATTAGAATTTGTTAATGTCCGGTTGTAGAAAACTTGACAGAGGATCCAAAGTAAAACACACAACTGTGTGAGTAACCGTTACTGTCTCTTTTCACTTTGAGAAGAGAACACGGTGGGGTTATGTTTGACTCGTAGGTAGTTCAGGATCTTTAGCGATCATTACTAGATTGCGACCGTTTGCGTTGATGCTCATCTTATTCTTGTACTCGTAAGTTAGCCACCATATATTGCTTAGCCGCTGCTGCAACCTCACCACTTTACCTCTTCCTACCTATTAAGCTTTGATAGTCTTGTTACCCATGGTTATGGGATTGCTAAGTCCTCGTGGCTCACATATACTACAACAACAGTTGCAGGTGCAGGTTTTTGATGTCTTGACGTGAGAGCGTTGTTCTTTCGTTGGAGTCCTTCTTCTTCAGTCTTGGGTTAAGTTCCGGGTCGGCAGCGTGGGATAGCAAATGGATGTCGTTGTTCTTTTCATGTTTGTATCCGTAGTCGGATGCTTTGTATTGGTGTTGTTGTATTCATGTGACTTGTGTGTATGTATGTAATGGTACGATATAATGATATCCATCTTACTAAGCGCTCGAAATGCGGTTGTGCCCCAATCACGTAAGTGTCACGTGATCGGGATAGAATCGCATCTTGAGCCTGACACGCACTTCAGTCATGCTATGACCAGATCGTATCACTGCACAAGTGCAAATGCAAATGATCAATGCTAACAATGATCAATGATAACAATGATCAGTGCTAGCAATGATCATTGCTATCTATGATAAGTGTTGTCAGATCATGCCAAATGCACATGCTCAACTTGGCCCTACTTCTATTTTTGGAATTCATGTTTATACTACTGGCATGCACATACATTGTCCTATGTTGATCATGCAATCACTTAGCCTAGGCACTATGAATGTGGCAACATACACACTTAGACAGAACAACACCTAACAGCAGCAAGTACAACAAGAACAATGGCTAAGTAGCATCGTAGACAGTATGAATGTGGAATTGAACAAACGAATCTACCCTAGGCAGCAACAATGTGGCAGCATAGAAATCATATAGCATGATTAAGGTAGAACCATTGTCATCTAATCACTACCAACACTAGCATGCACTCTGATTCAACCCAAAAGTAGTGGATTCAGATCGAATCCACTTGAATCGAATCGAATTCAATACAATCTAATGTGAACAAACAAATATAACATTACTCGAACTATCCTAAGAACCCTAACCACAAACTCATCAACAAGGGGGAGATTTGAAGCTTACGGGGGGTCCTGGTGGAGGGTACACCGGCCGTGGAGAAAACCCTGGCGGGAAGAGAGTTGTCACCGCCGCCGAAGAGGTGCCGGCCATTATGAGGTCGCGGCCTTGGTCCTCGTTGCGTGCCGGCTAGAAGATGAGTGCGGCGCCATGGAGCTCTGCTTCCCTTGCATCAAACACGGGGGAGCAAACCAAGTCAACCGAGGATGTAGGCATCGGTGATTGAATCCACGCCGCCATGGAGCTCGAGATTACGAGGTCCGACAACGGAGCGAGCGGCGACGGTGCTACATTCATCCGAGGCGCCGACATGGTGTAGAATGGGGATGATGCCCTGAGAGCTGCGATGAGATCCCATCCATAGGAGAGGCCGACAATCCACCTCTCCTGGATGGGGTTGTTGCCAGCGATGATGGGAGTGGGTATTGCCTTCGTCCTATTAAATCTTTGACAACTTCATATATGTGTGTATCATTTGCATTTATATGCATCTATAATGCTTTGACAAGAATTTATAATTTGTGTGAAACTGGATTTGTATATATCGAATCATTGGTAGGACTTTGATTTCTTAGACTAAGCTATGAAACAACTATTGAGAGTAGTATTTTGTTGGCACAATCATCTAGAAACCATACCAAGCTCATAAATGAACCTCTACTATTGCTTCTTAAAATGGTAATATACTCAGCCTTACTGTTATAAATTCACCACAGTAACTTCCTCAATTCCAATTTACCGCGCCACCCCGATAAGTACCACACATGTGGTAGGAAACAACTTGGGCCAATCGCCCCCATCACCACAGATTGTGTCACGTCACCGCATCCATGCATAAATGACGAAACTAATGATGTCAGTGGAATCTTTTTGGTTTTTTGATTTTAAAATGTTTTATCACTTAACTTAAAAATCAGATTAAAAACTATTTTCACCATTAAATCAGTCATGACGAGATCTACAAAACTAGATTCCATATTGATATGTTTCGACAACTTTTGACAACTTTTCTTGGGGGTTAAAAGTTGCCATGTCTGTTGCACATAAATTGCCATGGCGTTTACACTCAAGTTGCCATGATATGTTTCAATTACTTTTTCTTCTACGTTTAAAGTAAAATTTGACATGTTGTAAAAAGTGAATTAAGAAACTAAGCTTGCCATGGTGAATTACTAAAATTTGCCATGATCCATGAAATAATTTTGGCATGGTTCGTAATTAAGAAGAAATTTGTCGTCACTTACTTTAAAAATGCATGATCAATGACTCAAATTTGCCATGAACCATAAACTAAAATTGCTATGGAGAATTACTTAAATTTGCCATGATACATGCACTGAAATTTGCCATGGTTCATACAAAAATAATAATTTCCACGGTCAAAATTCTATAGTTGCCATGATCCATGAATTAAATTTGTCATGGTTAATTACTAAAAACTGCCATGGTCAATTAATAAAAGTTGCCGTGAAAAGTAGTTAAAATACAATGCTAGCTTTAAATCTAGAAGAAAAAATAGATGAAACATATAAAGGCAATTTCAGTGTAACATCGTGGCAACTTTTGGGCCCCCCAAAAGTCGTCGAAACATATCAATATGGGATTTAGTTTTGAAGATCTCATCGCGGCGAATTTAATGGTGAAGACGGATTTTTAGTCTGATTTTTATTTAAGAGATAAAACATTTTAACTCCGAAAAATCAAAAAGATTCCGCTGATGTAATCTGTTTGCTGTGGCAAAATGGATGGTAACGAGGGCGTTTGTACCATATTGTTTCCTATATGATAATGCCCACACGTGTGGCACTAAGCAACACGCCCACACGCCTTCATTACCATTCATTTTGCCGCGTCAAAACAAATGACATCAACATGAATCTTTTTGTTTTTCGGACATAAAAATGTTTTATCTCCTAACACTGTGTTTGGATGTCCCCATGGAAGCCCAGGAAATCGAATTGGTAATCGTCTGACATCAATATGATGTTTGGTTGCGCACTGAATTCGTATTGGAAACGCCAGACCATTTCCAAGCCGTATTGCCTCCAGCTTAAAGCTCACTCCCACGATTCGGAGGTCTCCCGCTCCGTTTTCCTATGAATTGACCATCTTCCGCAAATCTTACCCCTTCGACCCTAGCAATCAGCAAAAGAGAAGAAAGAAAGGAGAAGAGAGGGGATCTCGGGGCGACCTTAGCTACTAGGGCGGCGACGACCAACCATGGCGCTCGGCCGCGGTGCAGGTCTGTCCCTTCCCTCCCAATCCCGATCCCGATTGCTCTGCCCCCTCCTGCATCCCTCCGTTCACGGCCTCAATCTCCAATGGCGACCACCATGGAGACCCGTCTCCATCTGCATCCCGGCCGGCAGGTGGACGTGAGGAAGCCTGGCGGCGACCACCATACCGTCCGGTGGCGGCGGCGACCATCATCCAATCTCGTCACCATCCCCATGTGCTGCATCCCCCCTCTACCACTAATTCAATCTGTCCTATCCATCACTTCCTTCTCCACCATGTCGTTATTTCCTTCCTTTTTTACAGAGAAATTCCGTCTCATTGATTTTGAGTATGGGTCATATGGCTACCGTGATGAGTACACAGGCTTTGATTGTGGCTATAACATGTACATTCTCTTCTTGTTGGTTGAATAGTATGATGGAGCTTTAATCTTCATGCTCTTTCCTAGTACACATGGTAGTAATATTTATTTTTGTTGCATCTTTTAGGTACCTGGATAAGGATGTACAATACGATCTCTTAAGTTTGTTTCTTATTTTGGAATTAAACCTGAAGGTGTTTGTTTCCGTATAGAGATGGAGCTTTAATCTGAAGCTGTTTGTTTCAGTATAAAGATGGAGCTTTATGAGAGAAGAAATGTGGGCATTCAAACAATACAAGGTAGGAAGACATAGATAATTATCACGTAATCAGTATTCAGGATCTGGATGGCCTTTATACTGAAACAAACACCTTCAGATTAGCATCATACGATCATACCTCTATTGGCATGCATTGTGGGCACTCATTCAGTTCAGCTAAACACCATTGAGCTACATTTAGCACATAGATTTGAGCGACATTTAACTGTCATAAAAAGTATGTGTTGCAATCTAATTGTAGGCAAGGGTATCCCCAATCAATTTTGGTTACCTTGGACACTTCTTCCTACGATAAGGTGAATACAAGAAACAGCGACAGTTCTGTTTCTCCTTCGCGCAAGGCTTCCTTTCTCCCCTAAGTGGCTAGTGCTTGGAAGTTTTGTCCCTGAGCCTCTTCTTGCCGTCCGCTTATACTTTAGGGGCAGGCACGAAAGATTGGCTGTTGTACTTGTGTTAATTAGTATGATTGTGTCAGCTGTGAGATTCTTCCTGTTTCGTTTATTTCCCCGCAGGAGAATATTGTTGTTCTTGTGTGACCATTTGTCTTGTTGTGATTCATTTCTAGAATATTTGCTATTTTTTACTGCTATATATTCATTCAATTATAGTCACATGTGAGCAGATTTCATTTTCGGTCATATACAACAAGATATAGTCTTCATGCTAATGTAGCTATGCAATTCCAAAGTTTGTCATCCAAACAAGATTTGGTATTGAAACCTCACATGCATTTCAAGGGTTAATTTAGTGAACAACCAAACCTTCGAATTTGTGTTCATGCCATTTCAGTTTCCTCACTGAATTGGAATTCTAGTCCAATTCAATACGGAGCTCTCAATATAGACATCCAAACAAAGCATAAATGAAAAGTCTTATTAAAAATCCGTCTTCACCATTAAATCAGTATCGACGAGATCTTCAAAACCAGATCACATGTTGATATGTTTCAATGACTTTTTTTAGCCAAAATTTGCCATGATGTTTACTCTGAAGTTGCCATAATTTTTACACTAAAGTTGCCATGAGATGTTTCATCTAGTTTTTTATTCTAGATTTAAAGATGCCATTGTATTTCAACTACTTTTTAGGGTAATTTTCATTAATTGATCATGGAAATTTTAAATAATTAACCATGGCCAATTTAATTCATGGATCATGGCATCTACAATACCTAAATAGTTCATCCCCACTATCTTATTTCTCTTGACATGCAGCCTATCCACATCAGCAGCCTTGCCACATCAACATTTAGTCCTATTTATCTTGGTAATGCAGCTCACCACGTTAGCATTTCTTATAGAAAAAACGTACTTCGACTATCTGGTAACCGAAGAGGTCTCTTCGGCCTTCAGTAACCGACGAGTCAGTCTACAACCGATAGAAAGAAGCCCAACAGGCCCATCGCTTCGTCTCTTCGCATCTCTTATTACTCTTATCTGTATGATGGCAGCAGATCGAGCGACACGACGCCTTCAACGACCACCCACCACCGGGCGGTGCCCCTCATCCCACAGCAGATTCGGTACAAGGCCGCCACCGCTACCGCCTCCGACCAACAAGGATTCAGCTCCACGGATCCAGGCGCACCGGCCAGTTTTCCACTGAGAGGACGACCTCCACCACCGCCCCGCTACCCTGCATCCTCAACGCGCACAACCCCGGCCACCTCAACAACTCCACCTCCTCACGGGCAACCCCCACCAGAGTCCTACAACTCGGAAGTGACGCCACTGCCGCCTCTCAGTGACTTCCCTTGCACGCTCCAAAATTTCCCTTAAATCAGGGAGTGGCATTGCTCCCATCGTCTCCATTATAAAGTTGGTGTCTGCACCTTTGCTCTGTAATCATGTCACAGAGATTAACAGGTGGGTTTTGGTTAGGCGCATCTCGGATCCAGATCTTTCTTGAGGAACATAAGGGAGACCAGGACAAAAATCTAAAGAGGGTCAATGGTGAGGCACCAATTAAGCATGTACCTGCAGGAAAGTCAACGAGATTGATGGGGTGAACCTGAATCCCTGTTGTTGAAATGCATCTTCTGTTGGTGTCACGCGTGGTGGCCAGATCTGTGGCCTGTTTCAATCCCCTTTTCCTACCAGGTTATTCCTTATCCCTCCTCCCAGACTTCCTCTACGTTGTTGCTTCTTTATGGTATCCTACACTTGCCCGTACATTAGTTATGTTGTGCCTCCCTTGAATTTTTTCAGAGATGAGTCGAAGTTAGAATTATGATTCGCACGTGTGTGTTATCATATTTTCCCCAAACTTAATTTATAAGCAATATATTGGTTACATTGATTATATATAAGCCACTTTGTTACAACAGTGCCAAGGTTCGTTGACGACCATAACTAAATTAGCTGATCACATTTCTGATAAATATTCTTATAGAACACTTCTGTTTATAAGAGTAGGAAAATATATAGATGTCCCAGATTTTTCTTTTCACATGGTTCCGCTGTTCAACGAGGTCATGGATTTCCATGCAGACCACCACACGGATCATCACCACCTATTATAATCTCCTGACCACCTCAGTGGATGATATTGAGAACGGCCACATGTATACACCACTTAACAGAGGTTAATTAGGTTCATGAAGGCCCAAAAATCTTCAGTCCTATGGTATGATATGTGTGAATTTTCTACAATTAATTTGGTCATTCTTTTCAAGCTAAACATGTTTTCATTAGTTAGTTCATGTAGCAGTTCATATTTTGGGATTTTGGAACAGAAGGAGTTCAGTAAATTTATAATCATATTTATCTTATGGATTCTCAGCTATCTATGCACCTTGGGAGTAATTTCTTTTATCTCATCTTCATAGGTATGATATATGCGATCTCTTAGCATTATAAACGGTTAAGATCTGACATACAATAGCATTGAGCTGCAGTCCTCTATCCTTTACATTGATGCTCCCATGAGGAGGTAAACGTGATAGCAAATTCATGATATTTCCCAGTTCTCTAATCCCTGTTCACTGTTAATTTATTGAGTCTCAAGGTCATTTCGATTATGTATGTAATTTCTGCTTGATATTTAAACATTACCAATTGGGTATTTGGATTGAGTGATCAATACTGCCATGGTTTGTGACCACCCAATTACTAATTTTGTTGAGAGAAGCTTTGATCTATACTTTTATTATTGCTTTGCCTGTCCTCTATGCAGATTCTTTTCTAATGTCCATCAAATAGTTGTGATCAAAATATAAGCAGACATCTTACTAACCGTACACTATTTTTATCTAGCATTTTTTAGTCCGATATATGTATATTCAAGAAGCTTGCAAATTGCAAAAGCTTTTTCCCAGCCCTAATACTCCACTACCAATTGTATTATGCCCACGTTTGTGTTCTTCCAATTTATGGCTATGTTATTCATATATTTCTGTAATAAGTTCATCTCTCTTTTGTATCAACTACCATGTATGTCCCTCAGAGTAGCATGTAACATATACATGTGATGCTAACACTGGTGCAACCAAAGATCATGCATACAGACTTGCCAACACATGGTGTATTTATGGGTATGTGTAGGTCGTCTTTCAAGCAGGAAAAGTAGTTTTTTTTGTTGTTTTGGTCGTTTGTTTTAAATTGATATGCATATACGGAATTTGGTTACCCATTTAGTTTATTTAAATTTTGCTATCATGTTTCGTTGTACATACGTTTGTAGTACAACCAACTTCGGATAATTCTAAGAGAAGTAAATTATATTCTTTTTGGATTGCAACTATATATATTCTTTCTACGATATACCAAGTTTACTTACATTGGTTATTTTAATATGTATATTTAAAGTTAACCAGAATTTCCACATCTCCTATGTGTCCTCTAAGAATGCACCTCATGAATCTTGAGTATTGCATACTGATATCCCGTAGCAACGCGCGTGGGTATCATCTAGTTTTTTTAGTAATTCAACACGGCAAATTTAGTTTATAGATCATGACAATTTTAGTATTTTGAGCATGGCAATTCTTGTATTTTGACCATGAAAATTACTTTTTGCATGGATCATGGCAAATTTTAGTGCATGTATCAAGGCAAATTTAAGTAATTCACCATGACAATTTTATTTTATGGTTCATGGCAAATTTAATTCATCATGCACTTTAAAGTAATTAACGACATATTACTTTTTAATTATGAACCATGTCAAAATTATTTCATGGATCATGGCAAATTTTAGTAATTCACCATGGCAAGTTTAGTTTCTTAATTTCCTTTTTGGTAATATGTCAAAATTTACTTTAAACGTAGAATAAAAGATAGTTGAAACATATCATGACAACTTCAATGTAAGCACCATGGTAATCTATGTGCAATAGACATGGCAAATTTTAATAATAAAAGAGTGATCGAAACATATCAATATGAGATCTAGTTTCTAAGATCTCGTCACGGCGGATTTAATGGTGAAAACAGATTTTCAATCAGAATATTAGTTTAAGAGATAAAACTATTTAAAAACGAGAAATCCAAAAAGATTACCACATGCATGCATGCGATGACGTGACAATCTGTAAACTAACAAGACTAAAAAGCAAAGGTAAAAGATAGCGTGCAACTCCCCTATCTTGAAGAGTGGAGTCCCCGGCGACGGCGCCAGAAAACTTTGCTTGATGGCTTCTCGCCCCTCGTTGGTTACCCCAAGTGGAAGGTTTGAGATGCAGTGCAGCGGTAGTTTTCCCTTGGCAAAGATACCAAGCATCGAATTCCCCTGAGACTCCAAGGTTCAACAAGAAGGTGTCAACTGCTAACGGCGCCAGATATTTAGCAATTGACTGGACCTGCACACAGATACAAATAACTTTGCTCCCAACGAGTACAGAGAGGTTGTCAATCCCTCCGGCCTTGTCGTTTACAAAGGATCAAACGCAAGAGGTAATAGTGATAGGTATGACTGCAACTGGTAAGTAAGAACTGAAAGTAAATAGCGGATGTGATCAGTGATGGTAATATGGACCGGGGTCCCATGATGTTCACTAGTGATGTCTCTCTCCCAAAAGACGATAAAACAGCTAAGCGAGGTAAACAAATTACAGCTGGGAAATTGACAGGATTATGTGCGCAAACCAATGCTAACTATGCTACAAAGAAAGGTAGAGGCTCAAAAGCATGGGCGGTACGCCAAGGCAAGTAGACCGAAATCCATCTGCATCTACTACTAATCATCCACCTTGAGATATCTATCCAGAACATCTCGCTGGTATTAAGTTGCGAGTCCCACCCATAGTGTAAACTCAAAGCAACAGACAACTGCATTAAAAGAACTTTGCTTAAAGTAAACAATCCTTGCACCCGCGAGTACAAGCACCGTTGTTTTCCCCCTTGTGGCAACAGCACATCCCCTAGACTCATGTTTCTGTCACTCAAGCTAGTCATCGAGGGGCATGAACCCACAATCAAGCATAACGTTCCCTCTTGGATTTACTACCTACTAATTGGCCAAAGCAATAAACAGCAACGGAGAACATGCAAGAATTACTCAAGAACATAAATATAAAAGAGGTAAATCAAATATATTACTCTCACACAATCTGAACATAATCTCATAATCCATCGGATCCCAGCAAACTCATCATAGCAACAACATAAGGATTACATATGTGCCTCGATCATGTAGGGCAGCTCACGAGGTTTGATACGTCCAAAACGTATCTATAATTTCTGCTTGCTCCATGCTTTTTTTTGTGTGATATTGCTATGATATTTATGCACTTCCATACACTTTTGATCATATTTGGACTAACCTACTAATGGTTTCAAAAGTGCACAATGTTCTTGTTTTACACTTTATTGTGTAGGAATTACTTGGAAATTGACAAAAGCGCAAAAGGAGTCGTATTGGAGTAGGACTCTGACTTTTCTGAAATCTGTCTGAGAACGTTTTTTAAAGATGGTCACGTTCCGGCCCGAAGACGACGTCAAACGGAAAAAGTCTAGTCGCGAAAGTTGTGGGGAATTTCGAGGCGATGCTTCTGGATATAAAATTCGTCCAAATCGGAGTCCGGACGGCCGAGTAAAGCCCGTTTTACTGAGGCCCAAAATCTGATGACGGGAATCCGAGAGTTTATATAAAGAGAGGAAACCTAGGTCACCAGGGGCCACGAATTTTCCTCCTCCCGAGCCGCCGTCTTGGAGGGGAGGACCAGCACCATTGCAGCATCATCCACAAGGAAGAAGGGGGGCCAAGGAGCCGCTGCCCCCTAGGGCTGCCGCCGCCGCCGCGCCACCAAGGGCCGCCGCCGCCGCCTCCGTGGCTGCCGCCGGCCATCTCCTCCTCGCGGGGCTGCACCTCTCCATCAACACCATCATCAACCTCCTCCTCACCATGTCCATGTGTGAGTAGTCTACTCCGGGGCCGAGGGCTCGTACGTGTAGCTATGTGGTTATCTCTCTCTCCCATGATGTGATCTTCGTTGTGATCATAGGCTATGTTAATCTAGGGTGATCCCATGATATTTCCCCTTCCTCTATGTATTGGATTGATGTACTCACTTGTCTTTATCTAGTATAATCCCCGAGACCAAGGTGACAGCGGTCTATTGGACATGAATTAGAAAAATATTTTCATGAGTGATTTCCTCTCTTGTGTGTTGATTGAGGATTGAGAGTCTCTTGGTGCTTGTCTTTGACTATCCTTTAGATATGTTGTGGTGATTGTGGGACTCTCTTTGGATGGCTGCGGTGACATTGGGAAAATCCTTAGATTGAGAACTACGAACTTTGAGGTGTGCTTTTGTAGCCCTACATAATTCTCGTCCTCTCTTGACCACGAAGGAATGACCTCCGGGTGCGTCTCCATTGCATGTTTTATGGGAAATATCATGTGATTCGATTATGTTAATGTTGTTGGGAGTTGCCACTAGTAAAAGTATGAACCCTAGGCCTTGTTTCCACCATTGCAATACCATTTGTGCTCACGTTTACCACTTGTTTGCTTGCTGCACTTTTTATTACAGATTTATATTACTTTGTTTTGCCATCCATATCACTTGCCATTTAACATCTCTTCACCGAACTAGTGCACCTATACATCTAACAAGTGTATTATGTGTGTTGGGGACACAAGAGACTTCTTGTATCTTAGTTGCAGAGTTGCTTGAGAGAGACCATCTTCAACCTCTACTTCCCTGAGTTCGATAAACCTTAGGTCATCCACTTAAGGGAAATTGCTGCTGTCCTACAAACCTCTGCGCTTGGAGGCCCAACATAGTCTACAAGAGTAGAAGCGTGTGTAGACATCAAGGTCTAATCGGTGAAGAACAAAGAGGGAAGGAGAACATCACATAGCTACTGGTCATGGACCCATGGTCCAAGGGAGACTACTCACAACTCATCCGGGAGGCGTCCATGGTGGTGGAGAAGCTCCCGGTGGTGATCCTCCCCTCCGACAGGGTGCCGGGAAGAGTTCTCCTGGTGCTCCCGATCTTGGAAGCGCGGCGGCGGCGGAACAGAGATGAGATCGCGAAAAAGGGTTCCGTCCTCGAGGGTTTCGGGATGCGGTGTAAATATATGCCAAAGGGGGGCATCAGCGGAGGCCTAGGGGGCCCAGGCGCCCCCCCGACGCGGCCAGGAGGGGGGCCGCGCCCCAGGGCGCCTGGAGCCCTGGTGGCCCCCCTCCGGCCCTACTTTGGCCGCAAGGAAGCTTCCGGAACGCTGATTTTTTATATATTTTTCCCGGAATTTTTCTGGCAGTTTACGTAATGGGAAAACCTGAAATACAAAAACAGCAGAAAACAGAAACTGGCACTGGGGTGCACTGAGTTGATAGGTTAGTCCAAATATGATCAAAAGTGTATGAAAGTGTATAAATATCATAGCAATATCGCACAAAAGAGGCATGGAGCAAGCAGAAATTATAGATACGTTTTGGATGTATCAGCGGTATACTTTCATTGTCAACATAACAACCAAGAGATCTCGATATCTTCCATGCTACACACATTATAGGCGGTTCCCAAACAGAATGGTGAAGTTTATACTCCCCCACCACCAACAAGCACACTCCACGGCTGACCCGAAACAACGGGTACTGTCCATACCAACAATAGCCTTGGGGGAGTTTTGTTTAATTATTATGATTTGAGCATGGGACTCGGCATCCCGGTTACCAGCCCTTTTCTCATGAATTATGAGAGGGGTCCACTCATCGTGAGAATAACCCACCTAGCATGGAAGATATAGACAACCCTAGTTGATACATGAGCTGTTTGAGCATACAAAACATAATTTCATTTGAAGATTTGGAGTTTGGCACATACAAATTTACTTGGAACGACAGGTAGATACCGCATATAGGAAGGTATGGTGGACTCATATGGAACAACTTTGGGGTTCATGGAAGTGGATGCACAAGGAGTATTCTTGCTTAGTACAAGAGAAGGCTAGAAAGAGACTGGGAAGCGACTAGCTAAAGAGCGACAACAGTCATGAACAACATTAAAATTAATCAACAATGAATGCAAGCATGAGTAGGATATAAATCAACATGCACATAAATATCGTGGAGGGTATGTTGATTTTGTTTCAACTACATGCGTGAACATGTGCCAAGTCAAACCACTTGAATCGTTCAAAGGAGGATACCACCCTATCATACCACATCACAACCATTTTAATATCTTGTTGGAACATAAAGTAAACCATTATAAACCCCTAGCTAATTTAAGCATGGCATGAGTAGCTATGATCTCTAATTGTCATTGCAAGCATGTTTCATTCATAATAGGCTGAATCAGGAACAATGAACTATCATATTTACAAAAACAAGAGAGGTCGAGTTCATACCAGCTTTTCTCATCTCAATCAGTTCATCATATATCGTCATTATTGCCTTTCACTCACACGACCGAACGGTGTGGATAATAATAATAGTGCACGTGCCTTGGACTAAGCTGGAATCTGCAAGCATTTAATACAAGGGAGAAGACAAAGTAATATGGCTCTTGGTTAAATTAATAGTAATGCATATGAGAGCCACTAAACATTTTCATCATGGTCTTCTCCTCTTGACCCCAAAGAAAAGAAAATAATCTTTTTACATGGGAAAGCTCCCAACAAGCAAAAGAAGAACGATAAATCTTTTTGGGTTTTCTTTTAATTACTACTACTACATGCATGGAAAGTAGACTAACCAAAAGCTACAACTAAATTTTTTTCTTTTTTTCTTAAGGTTTTTCTAACACACAAGAAAAAGACTAACAAAAGAAATGAAACTAGCATGGGTAGTACAAAGAAAAAGTATGGACACCAACTACTGGAATAAGTGTGTGAACATGAATGTAATGTCGGTGAGAAATACGTACTCCCCCAAGCTTAGGCTTTTGGCCTAAGTTGGTCTATTGCCACAGATCAAAGCTACACTCTCTGGTGCACGGAGGAGCGTCCTCTGGGTGGCACTAGTTGGCAATCTCATCCGGATCCCACCGATAAACCGACTACCGATAAGGGTTAAGTGGTGGCTCCGGCTCCGGCTCTAAAGCTTGTGCTTGGCTCCAGTATGCATAAACGGCATCCGGCAAAACAAGGTACGTGCCTGAAAGTAAATCAAACAAAGATGGTGCAAGCAAGGTAATAATCTCACAATATTTTTCATCAAACAACAATTTATACTTAAGCAACTTCTTCTTATCTTTAACAATAAAATCATGTGCTATCATACTCTTATAATTTAGAAAATCTGGGGCCAACAACTTTTCTTCCTTCTCATGATGCCTAATAGGTATTCTAAAGTGTTCAGCAAGGTGTGAAGCAAAGATGCATCCAAAGATGGGACCCTTTGTACGGTTCAGACTTAATCGTTTAGCAACAACATCACCCAAGCTAAAAGTTGTATCTCAAAACAAAGCATGGCAAAAAATAAAAATATCAGGGGCACTAAGATTCACACTGTTCCCGCGACCAATTAAGCATCTACTAGCAAATATCGCAAAGTAGCGTAGAACAGGAAAATGTATACTAGTAATTCTTGCCCCTGAAACTTGCTTCGTTTCCCCAACAACTATCATATCGATAAACCCCTCAACATCCTTACGATGTGGTTCCTCAAGAATACTAGCAAAGGGTCTCTTACATACTTGACAAAATTCATAGAACGACATCTCCTTAACCTCATCATATAAATGAAACTCCACTGAAGGTGGTGATTTCTTAGCATGAAAATGAAAGTTTTGCGCAAAAATATTAGTGAGTAAGAGATAATGTTCGCGCTGGTCGTGGAGGAAGTCGGTGAGGCCTGCATTCTCAGCCAAATAATAAAAGTCTTTATAAATCCCTGCAGCTTCCAAGAACTCATTGCAAGGCTATTCGCATGGCAGAACTTCCGCAGTGCGAGGAAGATTGTATTTGGGCTTCTTATTCTCATCCTTCTGCTTATCCTTTGAGCTTTGGCTAGAAGATCCTCTCAACAATCTCCTCATCATTTTCTTCCTCTGAAATTTTCTGAAATTTTTAGTGACTCAAAATAAAAGTGAACAAAACTCAACAGGATTGATAGCAACTACTCCCTCAAGTGCCTAGAGACTATATCATGCATTGGAACTACTTGGGACCACATAAATTTGACATGCAAGCTCAAGAACAGGGTCACCTAAGCAGCAAAAATTTGCAATAAAAAAGCACTAGAACAAAAACTAATTAGACCATTGGAGGAGTCACATACTGAAGAACAATCTCCCCAAACAGTTTTGTGAATGGAGCTTTGAGCAAGGAGATCGAAAATGGCAGCAAGATGAGATAGAACTCCTTCTTGAGCTGGTTGGTGATTTTTTTTGGGAGGAAGAAGGAGTGTGTGGGTGCTGGAGTAGGTGGAGGGGGGCACATGGGGCCCACGAGGCAGGGGGCGCGCCCAGGGGGGTGGGGGCGCCCTGTACCCTCGTGGCAAGGTGCTGGCTCCCCATGCTGTGTTCTCAGTGCCAAATATTCTTAAATATTCTGGAAAAAAAAATCATATTTCATTTTTGGGGCATTTGGAGAACTTTTATTTTTGGGGTATTTTTTTATTGCACGGGTAACTCTAAAAACAGACAGAAAATACTATTTTTGCTTTATTTAATCTAATTAACAGAAAGTAAAAGGAGGGTACAAAAAGTCGTGCCATCTAAATTCAACCATCTCATGCTCATCAAAAGGAATCCATTAGCAAGGTTGATCAGGTCTTGCTAATAAACTCTTTACGAATAACATGAAACCGGAGAATTTTCGAATGCCACTAGGTTACCTCAATGGGATATGTATTTCCCCAACAATAAGAATATCATGTTTCTTCTTGACAGTAGCAAGAGGAAATTCAAAACCTCCAATAGTAATTGTTGAAATTTTTCCAATAGAATTGATACTGTGGACCTGAGGTTGTTTCCTCGGAAAGTGTACCGTATGCTCATTGCCATTGACATGAAAAGTGACATTGCCTTTGTTGCAATCAATAACAGCCCCTGCAATATTCAAAAAGGGTCTACCAAGGATAATAGACATACTATCGTCCTCGGGAATATAAAGGATAACAAAGTCCCTTAGAATAGTAACATTTGCAACCACAATAGGCACATCCTCACAAATACCGACAGGTATATCAGTTAATTTATTGGCCATTTTCAAAGATATTTTCGTAGGTGTCAACTTATTCAAATCAAGTCTACGATATAAAGAGAGAGTCATAACACTAACACCGTCTCCAAGATCACATAAAGCAGTTTTAACATAGTTCCTTTTAATGGAGCATGGTATATTGGTACTCCTGGATCTCCTAGTTTCTTTGGTATTCCACCTTTAAAAGTATAATTGGCAAGCATGATGGAAATTTCAACTTCATGTATTTTTATTTTATTTGTGATAATGTCTTTCATATACTTAGCATACCGATTCTTTTGAGCATATCAGTCAAATGCATACGCAAAATGATAGGTCTAATCATTTCAGCAAAGCGCTAAAAATCCTCATCATCCTTTTTCTTGGATGGTTTAGGAGGGAAAGGCATGGGTTTCTAAACCAATGGTTCTCTTTCCTTACCGTGCTTCCTAGCAACAAAGTCTCTCTTATCATAACGTTGATTCTTTGATTGTGGGTTATCAAGATCAACAACAGGTTCAATCTCTACATCATTGTCATTGCTAGGTTGAGCATCATCATGAACATCATCATTAGCATTTTTACTAGGTTCATGTTCATTACCAGATTGTGTTTCAACATCATTTATAGAGATATCATTGGGATTCTCAGGGGTGTCAGCAACAGGTTCGCTAGAAGCATGCAAAGTCCTATCATTTTTCCTTTTCTTCTTATTAGAAGAACTAGGTGCATCTATATTAGCTCGCTGAGAATCTTGCTCAATTCCCTTAGGGTGGCCCTCAGGATACAGAGGTTCCTGATTCATTCTTCCACGTCTAGTCACAACTCTAATAGCATTACTGTTTTTCTTATTATTTAATTCATTGAGCAAATCATTTTGTGCTTTAAGTACTTGTTCTACTTGAGTGGTAACCATAGAAGCATGTTTACTAATGAGTTTCAGTTCACCTTTAACTCTAGACATATAATCACCCAAGCGTTTGATCATATAAGCATTACGTTGCAATTTTCTACCAACATAAGCATTGAAGTTTTATTGTTTGATAATAAAGTTGTCAAATTCATCTAAGCATTGGCTAGCAGACTTATAACAAGGAATATCACCTTCATCAAATCTATAAAGAGAATTTACCTTTACTACCTGTGTCGGGTTTTCAGGACCATGCATTTCTTCAATAGGTGGTAAATTCTTAACATCTTCAACTTTAATACCTTCTTCTTTCATAGGTTTCATAGATTTCTTGCATATCTTTAGGACTAAGAAATAGAACACCCCTTTTCTTCGGAGTTGGCTTAGGATTTGGTTCAGGAAGTGCCCAATTATTTCCATTACTAGACATATTATTCAATAGCAATTCAGCTTGATCGACAGTTCTTTCCCTGAAAACACAACCAGCACAACTATCCAGGTGGTCTCTCGAAGCATCAGTTAGTCCATTATAAAAGATATCAAGTATTTAATTTTTCTTGAGAGGATGATCAGGCAAAGCATTAAGTAATCGGAGAAGCCTCCCCCAAGCTTGTGGGAGACTCTCTTCTTCAATTTGTAAAAAAATAAATATTTCCCGTAAGGTAGCTTGTTTCTTATGAGAGGGAAAATATTTAGCAGAGAAGTAATAAATCATATCCTGGGGACTACGCACACAACCAGGATCAAGAGAATTAAACCATGTCTTTGCATCACCCTTCAACGAGAACGGAACTAACTTAAGGATATAGTAGTAATGAATTTTTTCCTCGTTGGTGAATAGGGTGGCTATATCATTCAACTTAGTAAGACGTGCCACAATAGTTTCAGATTCATAGCCATGGAAAGGATCAACGTCAACCAAAGTAATTAACTCAGGATTGACAGAGAAATCATAATCCTTATCAGGAACACATATAGGTGAAGTAGCAAAAGCAGGGTCACATTTCATTCTAGCATTCAAATACTTTTCTTTCAGCTTAGCTAATAATTTCTTGAGATCATATCTATCATTGCAAGCTAGAAAGTCTCTAGCAGTTTCTTCATCCATAACATAACCATCAGGAACAACAAGCAATTCATATTTAGGGGGATAATCTTGATCATCACTTTCATCAATATTATCAGTTTCAATAATTTCATTCTCTCCAACCTTAGCAATTTGTTCATCAAGAAATTCACCTAGTGACACTTTATTATCAAGCATAGAAGTAGTTTCATCATACATAGCAGAAGTGGCATCTTCAAGAACACGCGACATATCAAATCCAATAGCAGGAGTAGGTGTCGCAAATTTACTCATAAGAGAGGGTGAATCAAGTGCAGAGCTAGATGGCAGTTCCTTATGTCCCCTTGTAGTTGGGGGAAAGATCTTGGTTTTTGAGTCTTTAAAGTTCTTCATAGTGATCAACAGATATAAATCCCAAGTGACTTACAGAATATGGCTATGCTTCCCGGCAACGGTGCCAGAAAATAGTCTTGATAACCCACAAGTGCAGGGGATCGCAACAATTTTCGAGGGTAGAGTATTCAACCCAAATTTATTGATTCGCCACAAGGGGAGCCAAAGAATACTCTCAAGTATTAGTAGTTGAGTTGTCAATTCAACCATATCTGGAAGACTTAATATCTGCAGCAAAGTATTTAGTAGCAAAGTAATATGGTAGTAACGGTAACAGTGGTAAAAGTAGCGATAGCAGTTTTGTAGTGATTGTAACAGTAGCAGCGGTAAAGTAAATAAGCAACAAGCAATATGTGAAAAGCTCGTAGGCATTGGATTTGTGATGGATAATTATGTCGGATGTGATTCCTCATGCAATAGTTATAACATAGGGTGACACAGAACTAGCTCCAGTTCATCAATGTAATGTAGGCATGTATTCCGAATATAGTCATACATGCTTATGGAAAAGAACTTGCATGACATCTTTTCTCCTACCCTCCCGCGGCAGCGGGGTCCTATTGGAAACTAAGGGATATTAAGGCCTCCTTTTAATAGAGTACCGGACCAAAGCATTAACACATAGTGAATACATGAACTCCTCAAACTACGGTCATCATCGGGGGTGGTCCCGATTATTGTCACTTCGGGGTTGCCGGATCATAACACATAGTAGGTGACTGTTGACTTCCAAGATAGGATCAAGAACACACATATATTCCTGAAAACATAATAGGTTTAGATCTAAAATCATGGCACTCGGGCCCTAGTGACAAGCATTAAGCATAACAAAGTCATAGCAACATCAATCTTAGAACATACTGGATAGTAGGGATCAAACCCTAAGAAAACTAACTCGATTACATGGTAAATCTCATCCAACCCATCACCGTCCAGCAAGCCTACGATGGGATTACTCACGCACGGGGGTGAGCATCATGGAATTGGTGATGGAGGAAGGTTGATGATGACGACGACGACGATCTCCACTCTCCGGAGCCCCGAACGGACTCCAGATCAGCCCTCCCGAGAGAGATTAGGGCTTGGCGGCGGCTCCGTATCATAAAACGTGATGAATCCTTCTCTCTAATTTTTTCTCCCCGAAAGTGAATATTTGGAGTCAGAGCTTATGTCGGTGGAGCGTCAGGGGGTCCATGAGGCAGGGGGCGCGCCTGGGGGGGGGGCCGACCCTTGTGGATAGGGTGTGGGCCCCCTGGCCGGGTTCTTTCCGCATGTATTTTCTATATATTCCAAAATAAATCCCCGTTGATTTTCAGGTCATTCCGAGAACTTTTATTTCTGCACAAAAATAACGCCATGGCAATTCTGCTAAAAACATCAACAGTCCGGGTTATTTCCATTCAAATAATGCTAGTTAGAGTCCAAAACAAGGGCAAAAGTGTTTGGAGAAGTTGATACGTTGGAGACGTATCAGCGCACCCCCCTCCTGGCGCGCCTAGGTGGGTTGTACCCACCTGGTGGCCCCGCAGACGTCAACCCTGATACTATATATTCACAATTGCCGAGAAAAAAAAATCAAAGAGTAAGAATTATCGCGATCTACAAGACGGAGCCGCCACCACCTTATGTTCTTCCTCGGGAGGCCAGACCTGGAGTCTGTTTGGGGCTCCGGAGAGGGGGATCTTCGTCCTTCATCGTCACCAACCCTTCTCCATGGCCAATTCCATGATGCTCCCCACCGAGAGTGAGTAATTCCTTCGTAGGCTCGCTGGTCGCTGATGAGTTGTATGAGATTCATCAGGTAATCTAGTTAATTTTGTTAGGGCCAATCCCTAGTATCCATTATGTTCTGAGATTGATGTTGATATGACTTCTTCATGCTTAATGCTTGTCACTTTGGGCCCCGGTGCCATTAATTCAGATCTGAACCTTTTGTGATATCATCATTATATCCATGTTTTAGATCCGATCTTGCAAGTTTAGTCACCTACTACGTGTTATGATCCGAAAACCCCGGAGTGACAATAACTGGAACCACTCCCAGTGATGACCATAGTTTGAGGAGTTCATGTATTCACTGTGTGTTAATACTTTGTTCGGGTTCTCTATTAAAAGGAGGCCTTAATATCCCTTAGTTTCCAATATGGACCACGCTACCATGGGAGGGTAGGACAAAAGATGTCATGCAAGTTCTTTCCATAAGCACGTATGACTATTTACGGAATACATGCCTACATTATATTTATGAACTAGAGCTAGTGTCGTATCGCCCTAGGTTATGACTGTCCCATGATGAATATCATCGAACAAATCAGCGATCCAATGCCTACAAAATTATCCTATATTGATATTGCTAAGTTACTACTGCTATCGTTACTGCTGCACTTGCTGCAAAACTATTGCTATCGCTGTTACAGTTACTGTTGCTGCTGCCACTACTATCAAATCTATCATATTGCTGTGCTACTGATCACTTTGCTGCTGATAATTAATCTCCACATGTGGTTGAATTGACAACTCAGCTGCTAATACTTACAAATATTTTTTGCCCCCCCTTGTGTTGTATCTATAAATTTGGGTTGAATACTCTCCGTCGAATACTGTTGCGATCCCCTATACTTGTGGGTTATCAAGACCTTTTTCTGGCGCCGTTGCCGGGGACCATAGCTATATTTGTTGAGTCACTTGGGATTATTATCAATCTATCACTATGAAGAATCTGAATGATGCTAAGACTAAGATTTATCCCTCTAAGACGAGGGGAGGTAAGGAACTGCCATCCACAGTTTTGCTTTAGATTCACCCTCTGTTATAAGTAAACATGCAACACCACAACATGCTATTACCCCTGATATGTCACAAGTTATTGATGATGCTACTTCTGCTATGAATGATACTTATGATGATGCTAATACCTTGCATGATGATGATGTACCACTAGGTGACTTTCTTGATGAACAAATTACTAGAGTAAGACATCATGATGTTGTTGAATCAGGTGATGAGCTTGAAACTGGAAATTTCGAAACACCTGCTAGAACTAGCCTTCTTAGATATGAATTGCCTAAGGTACCTGAAGGTTATGTTATGAGTGAAGAAACAACTAGAGATATTCTTGCTTGTAATCACAGAGAAGGTCTAGAAAAAATATTATGCAAGTATAAAGAAAAGTCTCTGAATGCTAGAATGAAATATGATCCTAAGTTTGCTACCTCACCTATCTTTATTGATGATAAGGGTTATGAGTTCTTTGTCGACCCAGAGTTAATCACTTTGGTTGAATTTGATCCTTTCCACGGTTATGAGACTGAAACTGTTGTGGCACATCTCGCTAAGTTAAATGACATAGCCACCCTTTTTACTCACGTTGAGAAAACTCGTTACTACTATATTCTCAAATTATTCCCGTTCTCATTAAAGGGTGATGCTAAACCTTGGTATAATACTCTTACTCCTGGTTGTGTGCGTAGTCCCCAGGATATGATTTATTACTTCTCTGAAAAATATTTTCCTGCTCATAAGAAACAAGCTGCCTTACAGGAAATATTTAACTTTGTGCAAACTAAAGAAGAGAGTCTCCCACAAGCTTGGGGGAGGCTTTGCCAGTTACTTCATGCTTTGCCTGATCATCCTCTTAAGAAAAATGAAGTACTTGATATCTTCTATAATGGACTAACCGATGCTTCTAGGGACTTCCTAGATAATTGTGCTGGTTGTATTTTCAGGGAACGAACTTTGGACAGGCTGAAGAATTATTGAATAACATATTGAAAAATTATGATGATTGGACTCTTCCTGAACCACCACCTAAGCCTACTCTGAAGAAGAGGGGTATATTATATCTCGGTCCTGAAGATATGCAAGAGGCAAAGAAATCCATGAAGGAAAAGGGAATTAAAGCTGAGGATGTTAAAAATTTACCTCCTATTGAAGAAATACATGGGCTTAATACACCACCACTGCCTAAGTTGGTAGAGGTAAATTCTATAATGAAATTCAATGACAATGATAACCCTCAAAATATGCACCCTAGCCAATGCCTTCATGAGTTTGAAAAGTACATTAGGAAACAAGATCACATCAATGCAAATGTTATGAAATAATTGAAATATAATTCTGATATGATTGCTCGCTTGAGTGACTTGTTATTTAGAATTTCAAATGATGTTAGAGGTGTAGGGAATCAAGCTTCTATGGTACAAATTCAGTTAGAACAAGTTGCTAAATCTCAAAGAAAATTACTTGATGAAGTGAATAGCAATATACATGACTTTGCTGTTAGAGTTGCGACTAGAGGAGGAAAATTGACTCATGAACCACTTTATCCCGAGGGACACCCAAAAAGAATTGAATAGGATTCACAAAGAAACAACACCACTGCACCTAGTCCTTCTAAAAAGAAAAAGAAAAAGAAAAATGATAGGACTTTGAATGCTACTAGTGAACCTGAAGTAGAAATACCTTTTGATAATGATAATGATGTTTCTATCTCTGATGCTGAAACTCAATCTGGTAATGAACATTCACCTAGTGATAATGAAAAAGATAATGCTGATGCTCATGAAGACACTCAACCAAAAAATGAGAAGGAACGAGATAATGATGTTGAAATAGAACCACCTGTTGATCTTGATAACCCACAACCTAAGAATAAAAGATATGATAAAAGAGACTTTGTGGCTAGGAAACACGGTAAAGAAAGAGAACCGTGGGTTCAAAAACCTATGCCTTTTCCACCCTAGTAAACAAAAGAAAGATGATGAAGAATTTGAACGCTTTTCTGAAATGTCGAGGCCAGTCTTTTTGCGTACTCGCTTGACTGCTATCTTGCAAATGCCTCCTTATGCAAAGTACAGGAAAGACATCATCACGAATAAGAGAAAAATACCAGAAGCTGAAATCTCCACCATGCTTGCTAATTATACTTGTAAGGATGGAGTACCTAAAAAACATGGAGACCCAGGAATACCAACTATAACTTGCTCCATCAAAAGGAATTATGTGAAAACTGCTTTATGTGATTTAGGAGCTGGTGTTATTGTTATGTGATGTCTACCACACAACCTTCTTCTTGTAGACGTTGTTGGACCTCCAAGTGCAGAGGTTTGTAGGACGGTAGCAAATTTCCCTCAAGTGGATGACCTAAGGTTTATCAATCCGTGGGAGGCGTAGGATGAGGATGGTCTCTCTCAAACAACCCTGCAACCAAATAAAAAAGAGTCTCTTGTGTCCCCAACACACCCAATACAATGGTAAATTGTATATGTGCACTAGTTCGGCGAAGAAATGGTGATGCAAGTACAATATGGATGGTAGATATAGGTTTTTTAATATGAAAATATAAAAAATAGCAAGGTAAATAATGATAAAAGTGAGCACAAACGATATTGCAATGCTTTGAAACAAGGCCTAGGGTTCATACTTTCACTATGCAAGTTCTGTCAACAATAATAACATAACTGGATCATATAATTATCCATCAACATGCAACAAAGAGTCACTCCAAAGTAACTAATAGCGGAGAACAAACGAAGATATTATTGTAGGGTACAAAACCACCTCAAAGTTATTCTTTCTGATCGATCTATTCAAGAGTCCGTAGTAAAATAACACGAAGCTATTCTTTCCGTTTGATCTATCACAGAGTTCGTACTAGAATAACACCTTAAGATACAAATCAAACAAAACCCTAATGTCACCTAGATACTCCATTGTCACCTCAATATCCGTGGACATTATACGATATGCATCACACAATCTCAGATTCATCTATTCAAGCAACACAAAGAACTTCAAAGAGTGCCCCAAAGTTTCTACCGGAGAGTCAAGACGAAAACGTGTGCCAACCCCTATGCATAGATTCCCAAGGTCACGAAACCCGCAAGTTGATCACCAAAACATACATCAAGTAGATCACGTGACATCCCATTGTCACCATAGATAAGCACATGCAAGACATACATCAAGTGTTCTCAAACCCTTAAATACTCAATCCGATAAGATAACTTCAAAGGGAAAACTCAATTCATCACAAGAGAGTAGAGGGGGATAAACATAATAAGATCCAACTATAATAGCATAGCTCGCGATACATCAAGATCATGCCATCTCAAGAACATGAGAGAGAGAGAGAGAGAGAGAGAGAGAGAGAGATCAAACACATAGCTACTGATACATACCCTCAGCCCCGAGGGTGAACTACTCCCCCTTCGTCATGGAGAGCGTTGGGATGATGAAGATGGCCACCGGAGAGGGATTCCCCTCCGGGAGGGTGCCGAAACGGGTCTATTGGTTTTTGGTGGCAACAGAGGCTTTCAGCGTTGGAACTTCCGATCTAGGTTATTTTCTGGAGGTTTCTGTATATATAGGATGTGTTGGAGTCGAGAACAAGTAAGGGGGGTCTCCGGGCTGTCCACGAGGTAGGGGGGGGGGGCGCACCCCCACCCTCGTGGACAGCCCGGGACTCTTCTGGTCCATCTCCGATACTGCTTGGGCTTCTTCTAGTCCAAAAACAACCTCCGTTGAGTTTCAAGTCAATTGGGATCCGTTTGGTATTCCTGTTCTTCGATACCCAAAAACAAGAAAAAAATGGAAACTGGCACTCGGCTCTTGGTTAATAGGTTAGTACCAAAAATCATATAAACGTGTATATTAAGGCCCGCTAAACATCCTAGAAGGATAATATAATAGCATGGAACAATAAAAAATTATAGATACGTTGGAGACGTATCAAGCATCCCCAAGCTTAATTCCTGCTCGTCCTCGAGTAGGTAAATGATAAAAACAGAATTTTTGATGTGGAATGCTACCTAACATATTTATCAATGCAATTTCCTTTATTGTGGCATGAATGTTCAGATCCAAAAGATTCAGGACAAAAGGCTATATTGACATAAGAATAATAATACTTCAAGCATACTAACAAAGCAATTATGTCTTCTCAAAATAACATGGCCAAAGAAAGTTCATCCCTACAAAGTCATATAGTTTGGCTATGCTCCATCTTTGTCGCACAAAATACTCAAATCATGCACAACCACGGTTTCAGCCAAGCAATTGTTTCATACTTAATTTTTTCCAAACTTTTTCAACTTTCACACAATACATGAGCATGAGCTATGGATATAACACTATAGGTGGAATAGAATGGTGGTTGTGGAGAAGACAAAAAGAGGAAGATGGTCTCATATCAACTAGGCGTATTAATGGGCTATGGAGATGCCCATCAATAGATATCAATGTGAGTGAGTAGGGATTGCCATGCAACAGATGCACTAGAGCTATAAATGTATGAAAGCTCAACAAAAGAAACTAAGTGGGTGTGCATCCAACTTTCTTGCTCACGAAGACCTAGGGCATTTGAGGAAGCCCATCGTTGGAATATACAAGCCAAGTTCTATAATGAAAATTCCCACTGGTATATAAAAGTGACAAAACAAGAGACTCTCTATCATGAAGATCATGGTGCTACTTTGAAGCACAAGTGTGGAAAAAGATAGTAGCACTGTCCCTTTTTTCTTTTTTTTCTTTTTTTGGGCGTTTCTTTTTTCTTTGGCCTTTTTTCTTTCTTATTTTTTCTTTGGGACAATGCTCTAATAATGATGATCGTCACACTTTTATTTGCTTAAACTCGATATTACAACTCGATACTAGAACAAACTATGACTCTATATGAATGCCTCCGGTGGTGTATCGGGATGTGCAATGAATCAAGAGTGACATGTATGAAAAATTATGCATGGTGGCCTAGCCACAAATACGATGTCAACTACATGATCATGCATGGCAATATGACAATGATGAAGCGTGTCATATGAACGGAACGGTGGAAAGTTGCATGCCAATATATCTCGGAATGGCTATGGAAATGCCATGATAGGTAGGTATGGTGGCTATTTCGAGGAAGGTATATGGTGGGTGTATGGTACCGGCGAAAGTTGCGCGGTACAAGAGAGGCTAGCAATGGTGGAAGGGTGAGAGTGCGTATAATCCATGGACTCAACATTAGTCATAAAGAACTCACATACTTATTGCAAAAATCTACAAGTCATCAAAACAAATTACTACACGCATGCTCCTAGGGGAAGGGTTGGTAGGAGTTAACCATCGCGCGATCCCGACCTCCACACAAAGGATGGCACTCAATGAAATACCTCATGCTTCAAATTTGTCACACAACGGTTACCATACGTGCATGCTACGGGACTTGCAAACCTCAATACAAGTATTTCTCAAATTCACAACTACTCTACTAGCATGACTCTAATATCACCATCCTCATATCTCAAAACAATCATCAAGTATCAAACTTCTCATAATATTCAATGCACTTTATATGAAGGTTTTTATTATACCCATCTTGGATGCCTATCATATTAGGACTAATTTTATAACCAAAGCAAATTACCATGCTGTTTTGAAGGACTCTCAAAATAATATAAGTGAAGCATGAGAGTTCATCTATTTGGTCAAAATAAAACCACCACCGTGCTCTAAAAGGTATAAGTGAAGCACTAGAGCAAATGACAAACTACTCCAAAAGATATAAGTGAAGATCAATGAGTAGTTGAATAATTATGTAACTATGTGAAGGCTCTCTAACATTTAAGAATTTCAGATCTTGGGATATTATTCAAACATCAAGCAAAACAAAATAAAACAAAATGACTCTCTAAGAAAAACACATATCATGTGGTGAATAAAAATATAGCCTCAAGTAAAGTTACCAATAGACGAAGACGAAAGAGGGGATGCCTTCCCGGGGCACCCCCAAGATTAGGCTCTTGGTTGTACTTGCATATTACCTTGGGGTGCCTTGGGAATCCCCAATCTTAGGCTCTTGCCACTCCTTATTCCATAATCCATCGATTCTTCACCCAAAACTTGAAAACTTCACAACAAAAAACTCAACAGAAAATTGGTAAGCTCCGTTAGTATAAGAAAATAAAACCACCACTTAGTTACTGTTGTGAACTCATTATAAATTCATATTGGTGTAATATCTACTGTATTCCAACTTCTCTATGGTTCATACCCTCCGATACTACTCATAGATTCGTCAAAATAAGCAAACAACACATGAAAAACAGAATCTGTCAAAAACAGAACAATGTGTAGCAATCTGTAACTTTCGAATACTTCTGTAACTCTAAAAAATCTCAACTAAATTGGTGGACGTGAGGAATTTTTCTATTAATCTTCTGCAAAAAGAATCAGCTCAAAAGCACTCTTCTGTAAAAAATGTCAGCTAATCTCGTGAGCGCAAAGTTTCTGTTTATTATAGCAAGATCACATTAAGATTCACCCAAGTCTTCCCAAAGGTTCTACTTGGCACTTTATTGAAACAAAATCTATAAAACATGATTACTACAGTAGCTTAATCACGCAGAGACACAAAAATTGTAGGGGTAAATATTGGGTTGTCTCCCAACAAACGCTTTTCTTTAATGCCTTTTAGCTAGGCATGATGATTTCAATGATGCTCGCATAAAAGATAAGAACTGAAACATAACGGGAGCATCATGAAGAATATAACTAGCACATTTAAGTCTAACACACTTCCTATGCATAGGGATTTTGTGAGAAAACAACTTATGGTAACAATAATCATCTAGCATAGGAAAGCAAAACAAGCATAACTTCAAAACTTTTAACACATAGAGAGGAAACTTGATATTATTGCAACTCCTACAAGCATATATTCCTCCGTCGTAATAATTTTCAGTAGCATCATGAATGAATTCAACAATATAAACATCACATAAAGCATTCTTTTCATGATCTACAAGCATAGAAAATTCACTACTCTCCGCATAAGCAAAATTCTTCTCATTCGGAATAGTGGGAGTATCATAAGTAACTCGAATACCATAAATTGTTTCCACATTAAAATAGTAATGTTCAGAAAAATGGTAATCATGACAAGTTTTATAAATATAATCATCACTACTTTTTATAGCATAACTATCATCACAATAATCATCATAAATAGGAGGCATGCTATCATCATGATAAATTTACATATCAGAACTTGGGAGGCTAAAAATATCATCTTCATCAAACGTAGCATCCCCAAGCTTGGGACAAACATTAATTGCAGCAATAAATTCTCAAACATGTCATTCTCATCAAACATAGCATCCCCAAGCTTTGGCCTTTTCATATCATAAGCATAATCACTCTCGTCACTAATAGTATGGATAACACCGATAGTATAGCAATTATCATCATCACAATGAGTAATAGGAGCAACATCATTTGGAAGGGATACTTTTTACCTTTGCTTCTATGTCTTTTCTATTTCTTCTTCGCATCATGTGTAGGTTTAATCCTCTTTTCGGAGCTCTTTATTAATGAGATTGGTTGAATAGAAGGCTCCTCCTCGTTACCTGATTCATCATAAGAAATAATAGGAAGATATTGGGAAGTCTCTTCCCTTTCATTAGTATTCTCTTCATCTTCTATTTGTTTTCTTATCTTTATGTAATTGGCAATATAAGGATTTTCAATGCAAGTCACAGCACAATACACATAAATTTCCTCTAGATCAAAATCAAGAACTTTATCAAGGACAAATTCTGGAATATCCTTAGTTATACGTTTCATTTCTTCATAACCCAGAAGCAAACTAAGTTCATTATGATGTGCAAGGGAAATCAAGTCATCACAATTTTTGGACACGATTTGATCGTGAAACAATTTGCATTGGATATTTAAATTATCATGTTCATTGCAAAGTTCACAAGGATGGCTAAGAAAATTTAAATTTTCAGCACAAACATCTAGCCTTTCTTGCAACCATTTGGTTTCTAAATACTTATGCCTCTTGCAAAATCTATCTTCCCTATTTGGTGTGTACTTGCAAACTCTATGTACTCCACAAAAATTGACATGCTTATAAGAGACATTTTCATCATGACTAGTGCAATCATCATTAGTACTATGGGTATTCAAAGAGTTCATACTGACAACATTGCAATCATGCTCATCATTCAAAGATTTAGTGCCAAACATTCTAATGCATTCTTCTTCTAGCACTTTGGCACAATTTCCCTTTCCATCATTTTCGCGAAACATATAAAAAAGATGAAGCATATGAGGCAACCTCAATTCCATTTTTTTGTAGTTTTCTTTTATAAACTAAACTAGTGATAAAACAAGAAACTAAAAGATTCGATTGCAAGATCTAAAGATATACCTTCAAGCACTCACCTCCACAGCAATGGCACCAGAAAAGAGCTTGATGTCTACTATGCAACCTTCTTCTTGTAGACGTTGTTGGGCCTCCAAGTGCAGAGGTTTGTAGGACAGTAGCAAATTTCCCTCAAGTGGATGACCTAAGGTTTATCAATCCGTGGGAGGCATAGGATGAAGATGGTCTCTCTCAAACAACCCTGCAACCAAATAACAAAGAGTCTCTTGTGTCCCCAACACACCCAATACAATGGTAAATTGTATAGGTGCACTAGTTCGGCGAAGAGATGGTGATACAAGTGCAATATGGATGGTAGATATAAGTTTCTTAATATGAAAATATAAAAACAGCAAGGTAACTAATGATAAAAGTGAGCACAAATGGTATTGCAATGCTTTGAAACAAGGCCTAGGGTTCATACTTTCACTAGTTCAAGTTCTCTCAACAATAATAACATAACCGGATCATATAACTATCCCTCAAAATGCAACAAAGAGTCACTCCAAAGTAACTAATAGCGGAGAACAAACAAAGAGATTATTGTAGGGTACTAAACCACCTCAAAGTTATTCTTTTTGATCGATCTATTCAAGAGTCCGTAGTAAAATAACACGAAGCTATTCTTTTCGTTCGATCTATCATGGAGTTTGTACTAGAATAACACCTTAAGATACAAATCAACAAAAACCCTAATGTCACCTAGATACTCCATTGTCACCTCAATATCCGTGGGCATTATTATACGATATGCATCACACAATCTCAGATTCATCTATTCAACCAACACAAAGAACTTCAAAGAGTGCCCCAAAGATCCTACCGGAGAGTCAAGACGAAAACGTGTGCCAACCCCGATGCATAGATTCCCAAGGTCACGGAACCCGCAAGTTGATCACCAAAACATACATCAAGTAGATCACGTGATATCCCATTGTCACCACAGATAAGCACATGCAAGACATACATCAAGTGTTCTTAAATCCTTAAAGACTCAATCCGATAAGATAACTTCAAAGGGAAAACCTAATTCATCACAAGAGAGTAGAGGGGGAGAAACATCATAAGATCCAACTATAATAGCAAAGATCGCGATACATCAAGATTGTGCCATCTCAAGAACACGAGAGAGAGAGAGAGAGAGAGAGAGAGAGAGAGAGAGAGAGAGAGAGATCAAACACATAGCTACTGATACATACCCTCAGCCCCGAGGGTGAACTACTCCCCCTTCGTCATGGAGAGCGCCGGGATGATGAAGATGGCCACCGGAGAGGGATTCCACCTACGGCAGGGTGCCGGAACGGGTCTAGATTGGTTTTTGGTGGCAACAGAGGCTTTCGGCGGCGGAATTCCCGATCTAGGTTATTTTCTGGAGGTTTCTGTATATATAGGAGGTGTTGGAGTTGGGACCAAGTAAGGGGGGTCTCTGGGATGTCCACGAGGTAGGGGCGCGCCCAGGGGGTGGGCGCGCCCCCACCCTCGTGGATAGCCCAGGACTCTTCTGGTCCATCTCCGGTAATCCTTGGGCTTCTTCTGGTCCAAAAAACAACCCCCGTTGAGTTTCAGGTCAATTGGGCTCCGTTTGGTATTCCTTTTCTGCGATACTCAAAAACATGGGAAAAACAGAAAGTGGCACTGGGCTCTGGGTTAATAGGTTAGTCCCAAAAATCATATAAAAGTGTATATTAAAGCCCACTAAACATCCTAGAAGGATAAATATAATAGCATGGAACAATGAAAAATTATAGATACGTTGGAGACGTATCAAGCATCCCCAAGCTTAATTCCTACTCGTCCTCGAGTAGGTAAATGATAAAAATAGAATTTTTGATGTGAAATGCTACCTTACATATTTATCAATGCAATTTTCTTTATTGTGGCATGAATGTTCATATCCGAAAGATTCAAGACAAAAGTCTATATTGACATAAGAATAATAATACTACAAGCATACTAACAAAGCAATTATGTCTTCTCAAAATAACATGGCCAAAGAAAGTTCATCCCTAGAAGTCAAATAAAATAAAATGCCATGTTTTGTTTGTTTTCTGAGTTTCCCGTGCAATGAAAAATGACCCAAAAATAAAATTCCTCAGAATGCCCTAAAAATTTAATACGATTTTTTTCTTAATACTTAAGAATTTCTAGTGGAAATGATATCAGAGGGAGGTGCACCAGGTGGGCACAACCTACCTGGGAGCGTAGGACCCCGGGGCGCTCCTTGGTTGGTTGTGCTCCCCACGTGGCCCCTCTCACTTATCTCTTTATACCACATCATCACCTACCTCCAGAAAAAATCAACATTGCTCTCTCTCTCTCTCTCTCTCTCTCTCTCTCTCTCTCTCTCTCTCTCTCTCTCTCTCTCGTGTTCTTGCTCTCAAACCCGCTGATTTCGATCTCTTTGCTCGAAGCTCCATTTCCGAAACTGTTTTGGGGGATTGTTGCTTGGTATGTGACTCCACCACCCGTCCAATTAGTTTTTGTTTTAGTAGTTTATATTTAGAATAATTAGCTACTCTTGGTGTTGCTGTAAATGAGCTTGCATGTTGAATTCTTTGAGTTCTAAGTAGTTTGAATGCTTGCTATGGCTTCTATTTATCCCTATGAGTAGTTACTATCAATCTTGTGAAGTTTTGTTAACAACTTTTTATGAACTAAAATTTCAGAATTTTTGTTCATTCGAAAAACATGAGTATTTTCAGGAAGTTTGCTTCCAAGAAGAATTCCAAGGGAGTTATCGGGGAGTCATCTGACAGTGATCTTCGCTTCCGTGGAATGGCGGAGGTACGGCCGTGCGAATGGCCGCATAACACATTCATGGAAGATGCCGAGATCCTTCAAGAGTTTACACAATATGCTGCTAATGTCGGCCTCACCGACTTCATTGCATCTGAATGTGAACAGTATCATCTCCTCACAAATTCCTTTATGCAAAGTTATCAATTCTTACCTAGGAATAATCCCGCTGAGGTGCAGTTTAATTTATATACTGAAACCCATTAGATACCATTGACTAAATTTTGCGAAATATGCTTGTTTCCTACTAATGGTAGTTTGGCAGAACCTAGACCCATAGAGTTTGAAAGCTTTTACCGTACTCTGACAGTGGGTGATGAGAGAGGGGTGTCGGGTATCACTGTCGCTGGCTTGCATTTTCCTGTTGTTCGTTATTTTGCTCTTTTTATTACCAAATGCTTGCTAGCTGGAGAGAAGGTGGGTGCACTCAGTTCACCACACCTTGCTGTTTTGCGTCATGCACTAGAGGGCGACAACACTTATAGCCTCCGAGCTATTGTTGCACGTCGCCTCCACAATAATAAGTCTAAGGGTAAAATACATGGAGGCATTTACGCCACTCGTTTGGCAAATCGCTTTAATGTTCAAATACGCCACCATGATTTTCCTTTACCCAAGGTTTACCTAGACCACATTGCTATCGATCACCACCAGTTTACTGCTGCTGATTATCCTAACGTTCATAGTCCTTACAACCTGGTTTTTAGCATAACTACTTGTGATATCATTCCACTGCCTGCACCTTGTTTGTTCGATCCTATCGCCAGGGGCAGATACAGGATTATGCCTGCGGATATCATTGCCTATCGGAACGCCTAGGCTGCAGGAGAGGAGGAGCGTCAACCGTGGGATGAGTGGACGCCTGCCCTTGATGACCCACAAGTGTAGGGGATCTATCGTAGTCCTTTCGATAAGTAAGAGTGTCGAACCCAACTAGGAGCAGAAGGAAATGATAGACATTTTTCAGTAAGGTATTTTCTGCAAGCACTGAAATTATAGGTAAGAGATAGTTTTGTGATAAGGTAATTGGTAGCAAGTGACAAAAGGTAAAAGTAAATAAGGTGCAGCAAGGTGGCCCAATCCTTTTGGTAGCAAAGGACAAGCCTGGAAAAACTCTTATATAAAGTAAAGCGCTCCCGAGGACACATGGAAATTATCGTCAAGCTAGTTTTCATCACGATCGTTTGATTCACGTTCGGTACTTTGATAATTTGGTATGTTGGTAGACCGGTGCTTGGGTGCTGCCCTTACTTGGACAAGCCTCCCACTTATGATTAACCTCTAATGCAAGCATCCACAACTACAAAGAAGTATTAAGGTAAACCTAACATAGCCTGAAACATATGGATCCAAATCAGCCCCTTACGAAGCAACGCATAAACTAGGGTTTAAGCTTCTGTCACTCTAGCAACCCATCATCTACTTATTACTTCCCAATGCCTTCCTCTGGGCCCAAATAATGGTGAAGTGTCATGTAGTCGACGTTCACATGACACCACTAGAGGAGAGACAACATACATCTCATCAAAATATCAAGCGAAGACCAAATTCACATGACTACTAATAGCAAGACTTCTCCCATGTCCTCAGGAACCAAAGTAACTACTCACAAGACATAATATTGTTCATGATTAGAGGTGTATTAATATGCATAATGGATCTGAACATATGATCTTCCACCAAATAAACCAACTAGCATCAACTACAAGGAGTAATCAACACTACTAGCAACCCACAGGTACCAATCTGAGGTTTGGGTACAAAGATTGGATACAAGAGATGAACTAGGGTTTGAGAGGAGATGGTGCTGGTGAAGATTTTGATGAATATAGCCCTCCCCAAGTTGGGAGAGTTGTTGGTGATGACGGCGGTGACGATTTCTCCCTCCCGGAGGGAAGTATCCCTGGCAGAACAGCTCTGCCGGAGCCCTAGATTGGTTTCCGCCTCGGTTCCGCCTCGAGACGGCGGCGTCTGGTCCCGAAAGCCTCCTTATGATTATTTCCAAGTCAAAACACTTCATATAGGAGAAGATGGGCACCGCGGGCCTGCTGGCTGGCCCACGAGTTAGGGGGCGCGCCTTGGGAAGGGGGGCGCGCCCCCCACCCTCGAGGCCTGCCGGTGGCCCCTCTCGTGGGTTTCTTTCGCCAGCTATTTTTTATATTTTCTGAAACGATGTTCTGTGGAGTTTCAGGGCTTTCGAAGTTGTGCAGAATAGGTTTCCAGAGTTTGCTCCTTTTCCAGTCCAGAATTCTTGCTGACGGCATTCTCCCTCTTCTTGTAAACCTTGCAAAATAAGAGGGAAAAGGCATAAGTATTGTGACAAAACATGTATGAACAGCCCATTATGCAATAAATATCAACATATAAGCATGATGCAAAATGGACGTATCAACTCCCCCAAGCTTAGACCTCGCTTGTCCTCAAGCGAAAGCCGATATCAAAAAATATGTTCACATGTTTAGAGATAGAGGTGTCGATAAAAACATAATACAGACATGAGGGCATCATGATCATTCTCATAACAACAACTTACATAAAGATATTCGTATGATTCTTATGCTAAAGTAACAATTCATCCACAATATCAAGTATGCATCATAAACTTCATTGGAAACTAACAAACTTTGGTCTCGGTCATTGAAGCAATTGCAATTTATCGTAACATCGGAAAGAGTCAATATAAGAGCTTTTCAGCAAGCCTACATACTCAACTATCATATAGTCTTTCATAATTGCTCACACTCACGCAATACTTATATTTATGGAGTTTTAATCGGACACAGAGAAAGATAGTGGTTTATGGTGTTGCCTCCCAACCTTTTACCTCAAGGGTAATGTCAATAGTAATAGATCATGAAAACTTACATCCAAGTGTGTATATATGTCAGGATCTTTCCAACACAATGTGCTTGCCAACGGATAAAATGTAAAAAGGAAAGGTGGATTTCACCTTGACACTTCTAAGACAAGAATAAAAGATAGGCCCTTCGCAGAGGGAAGCAAAGGTTGTCATGTGTTTTTATGGTTGGATGCACAACGTCTTAGCATAGAAAAACTTCGCTTTATATTGCCACTTGTGATAAGGACCTTTATTATGTAGTCTGTCGCTTTTATTACTTCCATATCACAAGATCGTATAAATCTAATTTCTCCCACACTAATAAAGCATACATATTTTAGCGGGTTTGCAACATGACAACTTACTTGGAAGGATCTTTCTCAATCCATAGGTAGGTATGGTGGACTCTCATGGCAAAACTGGGTTTAAGGATATATGGAAGCACAAGTAGTATCTCTAATTAGTGCGAGGAGTTTTGGCTAGCATGAGGGGGAAAGGCAAGCTCAACATGTTGGATGATCCATGACAATATACTTTATTTCGGATATAAGAAGACATAACCCATTATATTGTCTTCCTTGTCCAACATCAATTCTTTAGCATGTCATATTTTAATGAGTGCTCACAATCATAAAAGATGTCCAAGATAGTATATTTGTATGTGAAGCCTCTCTTCTTTTATTACTTCCTATTAATTGCAACGATGACCAAAGCTATGTTTGTCACCTCCCAACAACTTTTATTTATCATACTCTTGTATGTGAAGTCATTACTTCCCATAAGATCGATATGATCTCTTTGATACTCTTTATGTTTTCTTTCTTTTTATCATGACCCGGGTGAGGAAGTCAAGCCCTTGACTCAACACTAATCTTTACTATATAGCTTACGGACTCGATTACAAAGGATAAAGCTCACAAAGAAAAAGCTCACAACTAGATCATGCTAACTTTATTCTAATAGATCAAGATACTACCAAAATGATCGAACTAAGTAAAATAGTAAAGATAGGAGTGATGCTGATACGATACCGGGGTCACTCCACCAAGCTTGGCAGTTGCCAAGGGGAGTGCCCATACCCATATGATTATGTCTCATTCTTCGGGGTTGGTGATGACGGAGTTGCTGATGTAGGCTTGTTGTTCATCTTCCAAGGCATGGGCTCACCGTCATAGAAGGATGATCGAGTCTCCGGGATACTCAAATCTGCAGCCAAACTCATGTTCTTGAGTCTATATTCATACTCATAGTTTTGGTTCTGCAGGTCATAGATCTGGGCTTGGAGGTGATCTATCTTCTCTTGAAGATTGGAGATGGCTTCCCCGAAGATCCTTGAGTCCATCTTGAGGTTGTTGGCAAGCTCTGAGATCATCATGTGGTTGGCGTCGAGTCCTTGTTCCACCATACCTTGGCACTTGAAAACTTGTTGCTCCATTGCTTCGAGTCTTGTCTCCACGTTTCCGGTCCTCCTCGGCCCCTCAACATCACGGATATGCAGCACCCCCTCATGTAACTCCATGGTTTTGGGGTGGTGCAGCACCTCTGCAAGGTAGGGGTTGATGACCTTCTCGAAGAACTTGTCTTGGGGGGTATTGGAGGACGCCATGGTGATCTAGATCTGTCAAAAACAGTAGCTCGAAACGAAAACAGAGGATTTTTGCGTGATACAGAGGTCAAAACCTTCAGGAGTATATATAATGAATTTTTCCCGAACAAAAGGAGTAACCCACAAGAAAACAGAGTCCAGGGGACACACGGGGTGTCCTCGAGGCGGGGGGGCAGCCCTGGGAAGGGGGGCGCGCCCTCCACCCTCGAGGACGCCTCGTGTCTCTTCCGGACTGCGGTTTATTTTTCTATTTTTCTAAATATTCCAAAACGGAGAAAAATTGCCTTTAGAACTGTTTTGGAGTCGGTTCACTTACCGTATCACATACCTCTTCCTTTTCGGAGGCTGAATCATTCTGGAAAGTGTCCCTTATGTATTCCTCCGGGGTTATGGTTTCAATAACATTAGTTTCAACATTTATAGGATTACCTGAGATATTTGATCCATTGACCATTCACCACCTTCAGATTTGTGCCTCCGAAGTTGTTGATTTTTATGGCACCGGAACGATAGACCTCGTCGATAATGTAAGGTACTTCCCACTTGGAGAGAAGTTTTTCCTGCAAAAAATCTTAAACGAGAGTTGAATAGCAAGACATAATCACGTACGTTAAACTCACGCTTTTGTATCCTTTTGTCATGCCATCTTTTAACTTTTTCTTTAAATAGTTTGGCATTCTCATAGGCCTGGGTTCTCCACTCATCGAGACAGCTAATGTCAAATAGCCTCTTCTCACCGGCAAGTTTGAGATCGT
Source organism: Secale cereale (assembly GCA_902687465.1). Classification (NCBI taxonomy): domain Eukaryota; kingdom Viridiplantae; phylum Streptophyta; class Magnoliopsida; order Poales; family Poaceae; genus Secale; species Secale cereale. The sequence goes on from LR738711.1 coordinate 556,719,965, forward strand.
AGTTGAGCTCTTTAACAGCCTAGTATGCCTTATGTTCTAGCTCAAGAGGTAAGTGACATTCTTTTCCATATACCATCTTATATGGAGACATACCCATAGGATTTTTGTATGTAGTTCTATAGGCCCATAATGCATCATCAAGTTTCTTGGACCAATTCTTCCAAGACCTATTAACTATCTTTTGCAAGATTAATTTCAACTCCCTATTACTTAGTTCCACTTGACCACTAGTCTGTGGGTGATAAGGTGATGCAATTCTATGGTTGACATCATACTTAGCAAGCATCTTACGGAAAGCACCATGAATAAAGTGTGAACCACCATCAGTCATTAGATATCTAGGGACTCCAAACCTCGGAAATATAACTTCTTTAAGCATCTTAGAAGTTTTATGATCAGTACTACTAGTTGGAATAGCTTCTACCCACTTGGTAACGTAATCAACATCAACTAAAATATGTGTGTACCCATTAGAGGCAGGAAACGGTCCCATATAATCAAAGCCCCAAACATCAAATGGTTCAATAACAAGTGAATAATTCATGGACATTTTTTGACGTCTACTGATATTACCAATTCTTTGACATTCATCACAAGATCAGATAAACTTACGGGCATCCTCGAAGAGAGTAGGCCTATAAAAACCGGATTGCAATACCTTATGTGCAGTTCTATCTCCCACATGGTGTCCTCCATAAGCTTCGGAGTGGCACTTGCGTATGATTTATTCCTGTTCATGCTCAGGTACACAACGTCTAACAATACCATCTACTCCTTCTTTATAAAGATGTGGGTCATCCCAAAAGTAATGCCTCAAATCATAGAAGAATTTTTTCTTTTGCTGGTATGTGAAGCTAGGAGGTATAAACTTAGCAACAATATAATTAGCATAATCAGCATACCATGGAGCAGTACGAGAAGTATTTATGACAACTAGTTGGTCATCATGAAAGCTATCATCAATAGGTTGTGGGTCATCAAGTATATTCTCTAACCTAGACAAATTATCTGCTACGGGGTTCTCAGCTCGCTTTCTATCTGTAATGTGCAAGTCAAATTCTTGCAGCAAGAGAACCCATCTGATAAGTCTAGGTTTAGCATCTTTCTTTTCCATAAGGTATTTGATAGCAGCATGATCAGTGTGAATAGTTACCTTAGAATCAACAATGTAGTGTCTAAACTTATAACAAGCAAACACAACTGCTAAAAATTCTTTCTCGGTAGTAGCATAGTTTCTTTGGGCATTATCTAGAGTTTTACTAGCATACTGGATAACATTCAATTTCTTATCAACTCTTTGCCATAAAACGGCTACAACATAATCACTAGCATCGCACATAATCTCAAAGGGTAAATTCCAGTCAGGAGGCTGGACAATAGGTGCAAAGATCAATGCTTTCTTAAGTATTTCAAATGCTTCTAGACAATCATCATCAAAGACAAAAGGAATATCTTTTTGTAAGAGATTAGTCAGAGGCCTAGAGATTTTGGAGAAGTCCTTTATGAACCTCCTGTAAAACCCGGCATGACCAAGGAAACTTCGTATACCTTTGATGTCCTTAGGGCATGGCATCTTTTCAATAGCATCAACTTTAGCTTTGTCAACTTCAATACCTCTTTCAGAAATTTTATGTCCCAAGACAATGCCTTCATTAACCATAAAGTGGCACTTCTCCCAATTCAAGACCAGATTAGTGTCCTCACATCTCTGCAAAACTCGATCAAGGTTGCTTAAGCAATCATCAAAAGAAGTTCCGTAAACGGAGAAATCATCCATGAAAACCTCAACAATCTTTTCACAAAAATCAGAGAATATAGCCATCATGCATCTTTGAAAAGTAGCAGGTGCATTACAAAAACCAAAATGCATACATCTATAAGCAAAGGTACCGAAGGGACAAGTAAAAGTGGTCTTTTCTTGATCCCCTTTTGACACAGTTTTTTTGAGAGAAACCGGAATAACCATCTAGAAAGCAGAAATGAGTATGCTTGGATAACCTTTCTAGCATTTGTTCAATAGATGGCAAGGGGTAATGATCTTTCTTAGTAGCTTTATTTAACTTACGGAAATCAATTACCATCCTATAACCTGTAACTATTCTTTGAGGGATCAATTCATCATTATCATTAGGGACAACAGTCATACCTCCTTTCTTAGGTACACAATGGACAGGACTTACCCACTGGCTGTCAGCAACTGGATAGATAATACCTGCCTCTAGAAGCTTTAGTATTTCCTTCCTTACCAGTTCTTTCATATTAGGATTTAACCGTCGCTGATGATCAATAACCGGTTTAGCATTTTCTTCCAACTTTATCTTGTGTTGGAATATGGTGGGACTAATGCCCTTAATATCGTCCAAAGTATATCCAATAGCAGCTCGATGCTTCTTCAGAGTTCTCAATAATTTTTCTTCTTCCTGCTCTGAAAGTTTAGCACTAATAATAACATGACATATCTTCTTTTCATCAAGATAAACATACTTAAGATTATCAGGCAAAGGTTTAAGTTCAAACACGGGTTCACCCTTGGGTGGAGGAGGATCCCCTAGGATTTCAACAGGCAAGTTGTTTTTCAATACGGGTCCCTGTTTACAGAATATTTCATCTATTGCCCTTCTCTCATTCATATGCATATCATTTTCATGATCGAGCATGTATTGTTCTAAAGGATCGTTAGGTGGCACGACGATAGAAGCAAGACCAATAATTTCATCTTTACTGGGTAGTTCCTTTTCAAGGGGTTGTCTAAGGAATTTAGCAAAGTTAAAATCATGAGACATATCCCCTAATCCAACAGTAACAATATCCTACACGCAGTCTATCTTGGCATTAACGGTATTCAAGAAGGGTCTACCAAATATAATGGGACGGAATGCATCTTGTGGGGAACTAAGAACAAGAATATCAGCAGGGTATTTAACCTTCCCACACAAGACTTCAATATCTCTAACAATCCCAACTGGTGAAATAGTATCTCTATTAGCAAGCTTAATAGTGACATCAATCCCTTCTAACTCAACAGGTGCAATGTCATGCATAATTTCGTTATACAAATCAAGAGGGATGATACTCGCACTAGCACCTACGTCACATAAACCATGATAGCAATGATCTTCTATCTTAACGGAGATAACTGGCAAGCCTACAACATGTTTATGTTTATTCCTAGCATTGGGTTTGGCTATTCTAGCAGACTCTTCTTGGAGACAAATAACATGTCCATCTAAATCTTCTACCAAGAGATCCTTAACTATAGCAACACTAGGTTCAACTTTAATATGCTCAAAGGGTGTAGGTGTTCTAGTATTACTCTTACGAACTACAGTTGAAGCTTGAGCATGATCCTTTATCCTAACAGGGAAAGGTGGTTTATCAATATAAGCAGTAGGTATATCAGGATCAACATTATAAGTGATAGTATTTTCTTCAACTTTAATAGGTTCAACTACTTTTACTTCAATAGGGGGATGGTATTTAAACCACTTCTCCTTGGGGAGATCAACATGAGTCACAAATGATTCACAAAAAGAAGCTACTATCTCAGAGTCAAGTCCATATTTAGTGCTAAACTCATGGAAAACATCGGTATCCATAAAAGCTTTAACACAATCAAACTTAGGGGTCATACCTGACTCCTTACCTTTGTCGAGATCCCAATCTTCGGAGTTGCGTTTAATTCTTTCCAATAAATCCCATTTGAATCCAACAGTCTTCATCATAAAAGAGCCAGGACAAGAATTATCGAGCATGGTGCGATTATTGAGAGAAAGCCGAGCATAAAATTTTTGGATGATCATTTTCTTGAAAGCTCATGATTGGGGCATGAATATAACATTGACTTAAACCTCCCCCAAGATTGCGCGATGCTTTCTTCTTCGCAAGGCCAGAAATTATAAATATAATTACGATCACGATGAACCTGGTGCATAGGATAGAACTTCTGATGAAATTCCAACTTCAAACGATTATAGTTCCAAGATCCCATATCATTGGATAGCCTAAACCATGTCAATGCATCTCCCTTCAAAGATAAAGGGAAGACCTTCTTCTTGATAACATCCTCGGGCATACCTATAAGCTTAAACAATCCACAAACTTCATCCACATAGATTAGGTGTAAGTCGGGATGCAGTGTTCCGTCTCCTGTAAAAGGGTTTTCAAGCAGTTTTTCTATCATACCCGAAGGAATCTCTAAGCAAACATTTTCAATAGATGCAGTAGGTTGAGGAGCAACTCTTTGCTCTTCTGCTCGGGGTGAAGATACCCCGAACAAGCCCCTCAAAGGATTCTGAGCCATAGTACCAAGTGACAATAAATTTCAGCACACTATATAAACTTTTCCTTACCAAATTCCGCTTACCAAAGGCGCTTCACTCCCCGGCAACGGTGCCAGAAAAGAGTATTCATGACCCACAAGTGTAGGGGATCTATCTTAGTCCTTTCAATAAGTAAGAGTGTCGAACCCAACGAGGAGCAGAAGGAAATGATAGGCAGTTTTCAGTATGGTATTTTCTGCAAGCACTGAAATTATAGGTAACATATAGTTTTGTGATAAGGTAATTGGTAGCAAGTGACAAAAGGTAAAAGTAAATAAGGTGCAGCAAGGTGGCCCAATCCTTTTGGTAGCAAAGGACAAGCCTGGACAAACTCTTATATAAAGTAAAGCGCTCCCGAGGACACATGGGAATTATCGTCAAGCTAGTTTTCATCACGATCGTCTGATTCGCGTTCGGTACTTTGATAATTTGGTATGTGGGTGGACCAGTGCTTGGGTGCTGCCCTTACTTGGACAAGCCTCCCACTTATGATAAACCTCTAATGCAAGCATCCGCAAGTACAAAAGAAGTATTAAGGTAAACCTAACCATAGCCTGAAACATATGGATCCAAATCAGCCCCTTACGAAGCAACGCATATACTAGGGTTTAAGCTTCTGTCACTCTAGCAACCCATCATCTACTTATTACTTCCCAATGCGTTCCTCTAGGCCCAAATAATGGTGAAGTGTCATGTAGTCGACGTCCACATGACACCACTAGAGGAGAGACAACATACATCTCATCAAAATATCGAGCGAACACCAAATTCACATGACTACTAATAGCAAGACTTCTCCCATGTCCTCAGGAACCAAAGTAACTACCCACAAGACATAATATTGTTCATGATCAGAGGGGTATAAATATGCATAATGGATCTGAACATATGATCTTCCACCAAATAAACCAACTAGCATCAACTACAAGGAGTAATCAACACTACTAGCAACCCACATGTACCAATCTGAGGTTTGGGTACAAAGATTGGATACAAGAGATGAACTAGGGTTTGAGAGGAGATGGTGCTGGTGAAGATGTTGATGAAGATAGCCCTCCCCAAGATGGGAGAGTTGTTGGTGATGACGGCGGTGACGATTTCCCCCTCCCAGAGGGAAGTATCCCCGGCAGAACAGCTCTGCCGGAGCCCTAGATTGGTTTCCGCCTCGGTTCCGCCTTGAGACGGCGGCGTCTGGTCCCTAAAGCCTCCTTATGATTTTTTCCAGGTCAAAACACTTCATATAGGAGAAGATGGGCACCGGGGGCCTGCCGGCTGGCCCACGAGGTAGGGGGCGCTCTCTGGGAAGGGGGGCGCGCCCCCACCCTCGAGGCCAGCCGGTGGCCCCTCTCGTGGGTTTCTTTCGCCAGATATTTTTTATATTTTCCGAAACGATGTTCTATGGAGTTTCAGGGCTTTTGGAGTTGTGCAGAATAGGTTTCCAGAGTTTGCTCCTTTTCCAGCCCAGAATTCCAGCTGCCGGCATCCTCCCTCTTCTTGTAAACCTTGCAAAATAAGAGAGAAAAGGCATAAGTATTGTGACAAAACATGTATGAATAGCCCATAATGCAATAAATATCAACATATAAGCATGATGCAAAATGGACGTATCAGCCCCCACCATGCCGACTACTATCCAGGCTACTGCTGATTACCAAGTTAGGCCAAAAGCCTAAGCTTTGGGGAGTACGTGTTTCTCACCGACTTTACATTCATGTTCACACATCTCAGCTGTCGGTGTCCACACTTTTTCATCGTAATACCCATGCTTAATTTTATCTTCTCGCTTTCTTCGTGTGTGTTTGAAAACCTTGATAACATACAAAAATTTTTCCTTCTTCCTTTTGCTTTTCTTTCTAGAATAGTTTGTAGAAGCACTAAAAGGAAAACCCAAAAATATTTCCTTGTTCTTCTTTTGCTTGTTGGGAGCTGTCACTTGTAAATAGGTTTTGTTGTTTTTGCTTGCTTGTTCCAGAAAACCAAAAACACCAAAAATATTTCAGTGTGTTTTTCTGAATTTCTTCTATGTTTATGGAGTCATACCAAGGAGAAGACCGCGATGAAAATGTTGAGTGGCTCTCATATGCATAACTGTTGATCTAACAAGGAGCCCATTTACCTTGTCTTCTCCTGTTGAATAAAATGTTTGCAGATTCCATCTTAGTCCACAGCACTCTTGCACTATTATTATTTTCATACCGTTCGGTCATGCAAGAGAAAGGCAATAATGACGATATTCGATGAACTGACCGTGGCAGAATGAAACGGGTATGAACTCAACTTGTTTTTGTTTATGTAAATATGTTTAACCTAGGATCCATGATTCAGCTCATTATGATTAAACATGTTTGCAATGACAATTAGAGATTATAGTTTCTCATGCCATGCATAAGTAGCTAGGAGTTGATAATGTTTTATCTTGGATATCAACATTGTGTTAAAATGATTGTGATGCAGTATGATGATATGGTATCCTCCTCTGAATGTTTGAGTGGCTTGACTTGGAACATGTTTATGCATGTAGTTTAATCAAAACCAACATAGCCTCTATGATATTTATGTTCATGGTGTCCGTATCCTACTCGTGCTGGTGTCCAATGTTTATTATGCATAATGTACATTCATGACTGTTGTTGCTCTCTAGCTGGCCGCTTCTCAACCTATTTGCTAGCCTTCGCCTGTATCAAGTGGGAATTCTGCTTGTACAACAAAAATCTTAAACCCAAGTTATTCCAGACGAGTCCACCATACCTACCTATATGCGGTATTACCCTGCCGTCCTAAGTAAATTTGCATGTGCCATCTCTAAAAACATCAAATAAAAACTTCCATGCTAAGCGGGTTATTCTTAGGCCGAGTGTTTAATCACCCGCCATCGCATGAGAAAAGGGCGGTAATAGGGATTCGCAGTCCCAAATTGCAAAAAGAAAAAGAGCTTACTGATAACCCACAAGCATAGGGGATCGCAACAGTTTTTGATGGTAGAGTATTCAACCCAAATTTATAGATTCCACACAAGGGGAACCAAAGAATATTTGTAAGTATTAGCAGCTGAGTTGTCAATTCAACAACACCTCGAGATTAATTATCTGCAGCAAAGTGATCAGTAGCTTAGTAATATGATAGTGTTAATAGTAGTGGCAGCAGCAATAGTAACAGTAACAACGATAGCAATAGTTTTGCAGCAAGTGCAGCAGTAACGATAGCAGTAGTAACTTAGCAAGATCAATATAAGATAATTCGTAGGCATTGGATCGCTGATTTGTTGGATGATATTCATCATGTGACAGTCATAACCTAGGGCGACACTGCACTAGCTCCAGTTCATAAATATAATGTAGGCATGTATTCCGTAAATAGTCATACGTGCTTATCGAAAGAACTAGCATGACATCTTTTGTCCTACCCTCCCGTGGCAGCGGGGTCCATATTGGAAATAAGGGATATTAAGGCTTCATTTTAATAGATATTCGGAACAAAGCATTAACACACGATGAATACATGAATTCCTCTAACTACGGTCATCACCTCGAGTGGTTCCGGTTATTGTCACTCCGGGGTTGCCAGGTCATAACACATAGTAGGTGACTATAACTTGCAAGATCGGATCTAGAACATGGATATAATGATGATAACATAAACGGTTCATATCTGAATTCATGGCACCCGGGCCCAAAGTGTCAAGCATTAAGCATGCCAAAGTCATAGCAACATCAGTCTCAGAACATAATGGATACTAGAGATCGGCCCTAACAAAACTAACTAGATTTCATGATGAATCTCATCCAACTCCTCGCCGACCAGCGAGCCTACGAAGGAATTACTCACTCCCAGTGGGGAGCATCATGGAATTGGCGACGGAGAAGGGTTGGTGATGACGAAGGACGAAGATCCCACTCTCCGGAGCCCCATACGGGCTCCAGATCTGGCCTCCCAAGGAAGAACAGGAGGTGGCGGTGGCTCCGTTTCGTCGATTGCGATAATTCTTTCTCCTTGATTTTTTCTCCGCGAATATGAATTTATAGTATTAGGGTTGGCGTCTGCAGGGCCACCAGGTGGGGACAACCCACCTGGGCGTGCCAGGAGGGGGGCGCGCCCTGGTGGGTTGTGCCCACCCAGGTGCCCCCTCCGGTGGTTCTTGGCTCCAGTATTTTTCTTTTATTATATAAAAAATCCTCACAAAGTTTCGTTCCATTCTGAGAACTTTTACTTCTGCACAAAAACAACACCATGATAGTTCTGCTGAAAACAACATCAGTCCGGGGTTAGTTTCATTCAAATCATAAAAAATAGAGTCCAAAACAAGAGGAAAAGCATTTGGAAAAGTAGATATGTTGGAGACGTATCAACTCCCCCAAGCTTAAACCTTTGCTTGCCCTCAAGCAATTTAGTTGATAAACTGAAGGTGAGAAAGAGAAAGTTTTACGAACTCTTTTACTCTTGTTTGCATAAATAAGCTTAAACAACACCCACGTTTTCAGCCAGCATTATAACTAACCATGTTGACAATAACTCTTAAAGATTATATTGACTCATATCAATGACATAATCAGCTAGCAATCAATAATAAGATATCTCAAACAACAACACATTATCAAAACAACCATGATATAATATGACAATAGTGGTATCTCGCAAGCCCTTTTTGAGACCGCAAAACATAAATGCAGAGCACCTCCAAATTCCGAGCAGCGACTAAACATTGTAATTCATTGTAGAAAAGATCCAGTCATGATAACACCCAACATTCACTACACACAATGCGTAGGCATGCCAACAGTGCTATCAGATCTGGCGCTTATTAGAGAAGGTGATGACACAACATAAAAGTAAATAGATAGTCCCTTTGCAGAGGGAAGCAGTGATTTGCTGAGGTGCTGGAGCTCAAAATTTTAAAACAGAGGTAAATGATAGTTTGAGACATGCACTCTTCTCATTCACTTCACGACTATCAGCTATCAATATCTCCCATGCTAAACGAGCTACTGGTGGTTCCCAAGCAGAAAAGTAAATGTTTGGACTCCATTGGGAGTTTTTGTTTGCTTGTTTATTTTTAAGCTTTTTCTTTTGCAATTTGGGACTGGGAATCCCTATTACCGCCCTTTTCTCGTGCAATGGTGAGTGAATAAACACTCAACCAAAGAATAACCAGCTTAGCATGGAAAATACCAACCACCTCCTGTCGTTCCATGAACGATCCAGACACACAAAAAGGATATTTATTTGAAGTTTTTAGAGGTGGCACATGCAAATTTACTTAGGACGACAAGGTAATACCGCATATAGGTTAGTATGGTGGACTCATTTGGAATAGCTTTGAGTTTTAGAATTTGATGCACAAGTAGTATTCCCGCTTAGTACAGGTGAAGGCTAGCAAATAGGTTGGGAAGCGGCCAGCTAGAGAGCAACAATGGTCATGAACATGCATCATGCATAATAAACATTGGACACCGTGAACATAAATATCATAGAGGCTAGTTAGTTTTGATTCAACTACATGCATAAACATGTGGCAAGTCAAGCCACTCGAACATTCAGAGGAGGATAACATTTCATCATACTACATCACAATCATTTTAATGCAATGTTGATATCCAAGATAAATCATTATTAACTCTTAGCTACTTATGCATGGCATGTGAAACTATAATCTCTAATTGACATTGCAAACATGTTTAATCATAATGGGCTGAATCATGGATACTAGGTTAAACCTATTTACAAAAATAGAGCAAGTAGAGTTCATACCAGTTTCTCTCTGCCATGCCTAGTTCATCGAATATCGTCATTATTGCCTTTCACTTGCACGACCGAATGATGTGAAATAATAATAAATATGCAAGAGTGCGGTGGACTAAGCTGGAATCTGCAAACATTTTATTCAACAGGAGAATACAAGGTAAGATGGGCTCTTATTAGATTAACAATTATGCAAAAGAGAGCCACTCAACATTTTCATCGTGGTCTTCTCCTTGGTATTACTCAATAAACAGAAAAGAAATTCAGAGGAACACACTGAAATATTTTTGGAGTTTTTGGCTTTCTAGAACAAGCAAATAAAAAGGGAAAGCGAAAACGAGAAAAACTATTTACACGGGAAAGCTCCCAACAAGGAAAAGAAGAATAGGAAAATCTTTTTGGGTTTTCTTTTTAGTGCTTCTACAAACTATTCTAGAAAGAAAAGAAATAAGAATTAGGAAATATTTTTGTATTTTCTCAAGTTTTTTGTAAACACACAAGAAGAAAGCGAGAAAATAAAATTAAACACGGATAATACAATGAAAAAGTGTGAACACCGACAACTGAGATGTGTGAACATAAATGTAAAGTCGGTGAGAAACACGTACTCCCCCAAGCTTAGGCTTTTGTCCTAACTTGGTATGCAGTCAGTAGCCTAGATAGTATTCGGTGTGGTAGCTCATGAAGGCTCTAGGCGAGGAAGCCTCAGCCTGCCGTGCTGCCTCGACCGCAACATGGGCTCGGGCCTCACTCTCAAGAATGAAGTATCTTCCTTTGCTGTGATAATCAAAAAGAGCAGGCACATGCAAATATGTGTGTTCAACAGACGACTGGTTAAATAAAAAATTATAAGTAAAATTATGAATGTCTCCTTTAAGGATCTTGTGACTTTTCATAGCATCAAAGTCTAGGTACTGAGTAGGTAAGATAGGGTCAAAGGGCAGAGGTGAAACACCCAACTCTCTTGCTAAACGTGTGGCATAAATTCCGCCATAGAAATAGCCACTGTTAGCATTATGTTGTAACCTGCGTGCAACAATTGCCCCAAGATTATAACTTCTATCACAGATGAGAGTGGTGCGAATAAGGCTCAAGTCTGGAGCACAAAGTGTACTACAATCTTGTTTGCCTACAATACATTTCCCACTGAATAAAGCAGAGTACTGAATTGCTGGAAAATGAATGCTCTTTATTCTACCTTGCGTCACTCCCCTCGTTTCACCACAGCAAGGACTAGTCAAAAATGATTGAAACTCAGCCCTTGGTGGTTCTTCAAGCAAACCCCAAAATAGAATTTTTACAGTGATGGGCAAAACAATCTAGTGATATGGTAAAAGGATTTTCATAAAGTTTAAATGACACCCTAGACTCACGGGGATGGAATTTAAATCCTTTGACAAATGATTCAGTGAGAATGTGGTGTTGTTCACACTTATCTGAAATGTAGGGACCGAGACCAGCATTGTGAACCAATTGCTCAAATTCCTCCTTAATGCCCACACGCATCATATAATCATCGCAAGGTCATAAGCATGTTTTGGTGGTGGCATCACGAATCGAACTTTCACTTGGTTCAACATAAGACCGACGAGCAGAGCTGTCACTAGAGGATGCTCCTGAGGATCTCCTCCTCGAAGAACTCCTTCCAAAGAGGCTCATCACGTCTGTGTACAATTTCTGAAATTTTTGGTCCAAAAGAGTTTGTCAACAAAACTTTATAAAACTTATATCAACTACTCATAGGGGTACATAGAAGCCATAGCAAACATTCAAACAATTACAACTCTAAGAATTCAACATGCAAGCTTATCTACAGCAGCACGAAGAGTAGCTAATTATTTGAAATATAAACTAGTAAAAAAACTAATTGGACAAGTGGTGAAGTCACATGCCAAGAAACAATCCCTCGAAACAGTTTTGGAAATGGAGATTCGAGCAAAGAGATCGAAATCCGCGGGTTTGAGAGCAACAACACGAGAGAGAGAGAGAGAGAGAGAGAGAGAGAGAGATAGAGAGAGAGAGAGAGAGAGCAATGGTGATTTTTTTGGAGGTAGGTGATGAGGTGGTGTAAAAAGATTAGGGAGATGGCCCACGTGGGGACCACAACCCACCAGGGCACTCCCAGGTGGGTTGTGCCCATCTGGTGCACCCCCCTCTGGTATTATTTGCACCAGAAATTTATAAATATTCGGAAAAAATCCTGTTAAATTTTTAGGACATTCTGAGAACTTTTATTCTTTGGCCATTTTTTTATTGTACCGGAAATTCAGAAAATAGGCAAAACATGGCATTTTATTTTCTTTAACTAATAAAGACAGAAAACAAAAGGTAGGGGTCAGAAGGTAGTGCTTACAAATTTCATCAACTTCATATCGTTCAAAAATGATTCATTAATAAAGTTGATCAAGTCTTATTAACAACCACTTTCGATTAGCATGAAACCAAAGAACTTTTGTAAACCACTAAATTACCTCAACGGGGATATGAAAGTCCCCAACAATAAGCATCTCATATTTCTTTTCAATAGTAGGTAGAGGTATTTGAAAACTTCCAATAGTGATTGTTAGAGATTTTTCAATAACATGAATACCATTCACTTGGAATTGTTTCTTCGAAAAATGCACTGTGTGCTTATTACCATTAATATGAAAAGTGACCTCGCTTTTATTACAATCAATAACAGCCCCTACAGTATTCAAGAAGGGTCTACCAAGAATAATAGACATATTGTCATCCTGGGGCATCTCAAGTATAACAAAGTCAGTCAAAATAGTAACATTAGCAACAACAACGGGCACATCCTCACAGATGCCGATAGGTATGATAGTTGACTATCCATTTGCAAAGATATTTTGGTAGGTGTAAGTTTATTCAAATCAAGTCTTTTATATAAAAAGAAAGGCATAACACTAACACCAGCTCCTAAATCACATAAAGTAGTTTTCACATAATTCCTTTTGATGGAGCAAGGTATAGTTGGTATTCCCGGGTCTCCAAGTTTTTTAGGTACTCCATCCTTGAAAGTATAATTATCAAGCATGGTGGAGATTTCAGCTTCTGGTATTTTTCTCTTATTAGTGATGATGTCTTTCATGTACTTTACATAAGGAGGCATTTTTAAGATATCACTTAAACGAGTACACAAAAAGACTGTCCTCAACATTTCAGCAAAGCGTTCAAATTCTTCATCATCTTTCCTTTTAGTTGACATGGGTGGAAAAGGCATAGGTTTTTGAACCCACGGTTCTCTTTCTTTACCGTGTTTCCTAGCCACAAAGTCTCTTTTATCATATCTTTTATTCTTAGGTTGTGGGTTATCAAGATCAACTGGTGGTTCTATTTCAACATCATTATCTGGTTCCTTTTCATTGTTAGGTTGCGTGTCTTAATGAACATCAGCTTTATCTTTCTCATTATCACTAGGTGAATGTTCATTACCAGATTGAGTTTCAGCATTAGAGATAGAAACATCATTATCATTATCAGGAGGTTTTTCTACTTCAGGTTCACTAGTAGCATGCAAAGTCCTATCATTTTTCTTTTTCTTTTTCTTTTTTAGAAGGACTAGGTGTAGTGGTGTTGTTTCTTTATGAATCCTGTTCAATTCTTTTTGGGTGTCCCCCAGGATAGAGTGGTCCCGGAGTCATTTTTCCTCCTCTAGTTGCAACTCTAACAACAAAGTCATGTATATTGCTATTCATTTCATCAAGTAATTCTCTCTGAGATTTAGCAACTTGTTCTAACTGAGTTTGAACCATATAACCATGTTTCCCCACACCTCTAACATCATTTGATATTCTAGATAACAAGTCACTCAAGCGAGCAATCATATTGGAATTATATTTCAATTGTTTCATAACACTTGCATTGAAGTGATCTTGTTTCCTAATGTATTTTTCACGCTCATGAAGGCATTGGCTAGGGTGCATATTGTGAGGATTATCATTGTCATTGAATTTCATTAGAGAATTTACCTCTACCACCTTAGGCAGTGGTGGTGCGTCAAGCCCATGTATTTCTTCAATAGGAGGTAAATTTTTAACATCCTCACCTTTAATACCTTTTTCCTTCATGGATTTCTTTGCCTCTTGCATATCTTCATGACTGAGATATAATATACCCCTCTTCTTCGGAGTAGGCTTAGGTGGAGGTTCAGGAAGAGTCCAATCATCATAATTTTTCAATATGTTATTCAATAGTTCTTTAGCCTGTCCAATAGTTCGTTCCCTGAAAACACAACCAACACAACTATCTAGGAAGTCCCTAGAAGCATCAGTTAGTCCATTATAGAAGATATCCACTATTTCATTTTTCTTAAGATGGTGATCCGGCAGAGCATGAAGCAACTGGCAAATCCTCCCCCAAGCTTGTGGGAGACTCTCTTCTTTAGTTTGCACAAAGTTAAATATTTCCTGTAAGGCAGCTTGTTTCTTACGAGTAGAAAAAATATTTTTCAGAGAAGTAATAAATCATATTCTAGGGACTACGCACACAACCAGGAGTAAGAGTATTGTACCAAGCTTTAGCACCACCCTTTAATGAGAATGGAAATAGTTTGAGAATATAGTAGTAACGGGTTTTCTCATCATGAGTAAAAAGGGTGGCTATGTCATTTAAGTTAGTGATATGTGCCACAATAGTTTCAGTTTCATAACCATGGAAATGATCAGATTCAACCAAAGTGATTAACTCTCGGTCGACAGAGAACTCATAATCCTTATCATCAATAAAGATAGGTGAGGTAGCAAACTTAGGATCATATTTCATTCTAGCATCCAGAGACTTTTGTTTATACTTGCATAATATGTCTTCTAGATCATCTCTATCATTACAAGCAAGAATATCTCTAGTTGTTTCCTCACTCATAACATAAGCTTCGGGTACCTTAGGCAATTCATATCTAAGAAGGCTAGTTCTAACATGTCTTTCAAAATTTCCAGTTTCAAGCTCATCATCAGATTCAACAACATTATGTTGTCTTATTCTGGTAATTTGTTCATCAACAAAGTCACCAAGTGGCACATCATCATCATGCAAGGTACTAGCATCATCTTAAGTATCATTCATAGCAGAAGTAGCATCATCAATAACTTGCGACATATCAGGAGTAATAGCATGTTGTGGTGTTGCAAGGTTACTTATAACAGAAGGTGAATCTAAAGCAGAACTGGATAACAGTTCCTTACCTCTCCTCCTCTTAGAGAGATAAATCTTAGTCTTAGCATCCTTCAGATTATTCATAGTGATAGATTGATAATAATCCCGAGTGACTCAACAAATATAGCTATGCTCGCCGGCAACGATGCCATAAAAATGATATTCATAACCCACAAGTATAGGGGACCACAACAGTTTTCGAGGGTAGAGTATTCAACCCAAATTTATAGATTCAACACAAGTGGAGCGATATAATATTTGTAAGTATTAGTAGCTAAGTTGTCAATTCAACCACACCTGGAGATTAATTATCTGCAACGAAGTGATCGATAGCACAGTAATATGATAGTTTTGATAGTAGTGGCAGCAGCAATAGTAACAGTAACAACGATAGCAATAGTTTTGTAGCAAGTGCAGCAGCAACGATAGCAGTAGTAACTTACCAAGATCAATATAAGATAAATTCGTAGGCACTGGATCGCTGATTTGTTGGATGATATTCATCATGTGACAGTATTAACCTAGGGCAATACAGCACCAGCTCCAGTTCATAAATATAATGTAGGCAAGTATTCCGTAAATAGTCATGCGTGCTTATGGAAAGAACTTGCATGGCATCTTTTGTCCTACCCTCCCGTGGCAGCGGGGTCCATATTGGAAACTAAGGGATATTAAGGCCTCCTTTTAATAGAGAACCAAAACAAATCATAAACACACGGTGAATACATGATCTGCTCAAACTACGGTCATCACCAGGAGTGGTTCCGGTTATTTTCACTCCGGGGTTGCCGGGTCATAACACGTAGTAGGTGACTATAACTTGCAAGATCGGGTCTAGAACATGGATATAATGATGATAACATAAACGGTTCAGATCTGAATTCATGACACCCGAGCCCAAAGTGTCAAGCATTAAGCATGGCAAAGTCATAGTAACATCAAACTCAGAACATAATGGATACTAGGGATCGGCCCTAACAAAACTAACTAGATTACATGATGAATCTCATCCAACTCCTCACCGACCAGCGAGCCTACGAAGGAATTACTCACTCCCGGTGGGGAGCATCCTGGAATTGGCGATGGAGAAGGGTTGGTGATGATGAAGGACGAAGATCCCTCTCTCGGGAGCCCCAAACGGACTCCAGATCTGGGCTCCCGAGGAAGAACAAAAGGTGGTGGCGGCTCTGTCTCGTAGATCGTGATAATTCTTTCTCCATGATTTTTTTCTCCGCGAATATAAATTTATAGTATCAGGGTTGGCATCTACGGGGCCACCAGGTGGGGACAACCCACCTGGGCGCTAGGAGGGGGGCGCCTTGGTGGGTTGTGCCCACCCAGGTGCCCCCTCTGGTGGTTCTTGGCTCCAGTATTTTTCTTTTATTATATAAAAAATCCTCGCAAAGTTTCGTTCCATTCTGAGAAATTTTATTTCTGCACAAAAACAACACTATGGTAGTTCTGCTGAAAACAGCGTCAGTCCGGGGTTAGTTTCATTTAAATCATGCAAATTAGAGTCCAAAACAAGAGGAAAAGTGTTAGGAAAAGTAGATAGATTGGAGACGTATCACTTATGAATAAACAAACAAAAACTCCCAATGGAGTCAAAACCTTTACTTTTCCGCTTGGGAACCGCCACTAGCTTGTTTAGGATGGAGGATATTAATAACTGATAGTCGTGAAGTAAATGAGAAGGGTGCATGTCCCAAAATATCATTTACCTCTATTTTAAAAACATGAGCTCTGGCACCTCTGCAAATCCTTGCTTCCCTATGCGAAGGGACTATCTATTTACTTTTATGTTGTGTGATCATCTTCTAAAATAAGCGCCAGATCCGAGAGCATTGCTGTCATGCCTATGCATTGTGTGTAGTGAATGTTGGGTGTTAGCATGACTGGATCTTTTCTACCATGAATTACAATGTTTAGTCGTTGCTTGAACTTTGGAGGTGCTCTGCATTTATGTTTTGCGGTCTCAGAAAGGGCTAGCGAGATACCACTATTGTCATATTATATCATGGTTGTTTTGATAACGTGTTGCTCTTTGAGATATCTTATTATTGCTAGCTAGTTGATTATGTCATTGATATGAGCTAATATAATTTCTAAGAGTTATTGTTGACATGGTTAGTCATGATCTTTGTTGAAAACCCGGGTGCTATTTAAGCTTATTTATGTGAACAAGAGTAAAAGAGTTCGTAAAAGTTTTTGTTTCTCACTTTCAGTTTATCAACTAAATTGCTTGTGGACAGACAAAGGTTTAAGCTTGGGGGAGTTGATACGTCTCCAACGTATCTAATTCTCCTAACACTTTTCCTCTTGTTTTGGACTCTAATTTGCATGATTAGAATGAAACTAACCCGGACTGACACTGTTTTCAGCAGAACTACCATGGTGTTTTCTTTGTGCAGAAATAAAATTTCTCGGAATGGAACGAAACTTTGCGAGGATTTTGTATTCAACAAAATAAAAATGCCAGAGCCATGAACCACCGGAGGGGGGCACCTAGGTGGGCACAACCCACCACGGCGTGCCCCCCTAAAGGCGCGCCCAGGTGGGTAGTACCCACCTGGTAGCCCCGCAGACGTCAACCCCGATACTATATATTCACAGTTGCCGAGAAAAAAAATCAGAGATAAAGAATTATCGCGATCTATGAGACGGAGCCGCCGCCACCTCCCGTTCTTCCTCCGGAGTCTAGATCTGGAGTCCGTTTGGGGCTCCGGAGAGGAGGATCTTCGTCCTTCATCATCACCAACCCTTCTCCATCGCCAGTTCCATGATGCTCCCCACCGGGAGTGAGTAATTCCTTTATAGGCTCGCTGATCGGTGATAAGTTGGATGAGATTCATCATGTAATCTAGTTAGTTTTGTTTGGGCTGATCCCTAGTATCCATTATGTTCTGAGATTGATGTTGCTATGACTTTGCCATGCTTAATGCTTGTCACTTTGGGCCCGGGTGCCATTAATTCAGATCTGAACCATTTATGATATCATCATTATATCCATGTTTTAGATCCGATCTTGCAAGTTATAGTCACCTACTACGTGTTATGATATGGCAACCCCGGAGTGACAATAACCGAAACTACTCCCGGGGATGACCATAGTTTGAGGAGTTCATGTATTCACTATGTGTTAATGCTTTGTTCCGGTTCTCTATTAAAAGGATGCCTTAATATCCCTTAGTTTCCAATATGGACCCCACTACCACGGGAGGGTAGGACAAAATATGTCATGCAAGTTCTTTCCATAAGCACATATGACTATTTACGGAATACATGCCTACATTATATTTATGAACTGGAGCTAGTGTCGCATCACCCTAGGTTATGACTGTCCCGTGATGAATATCATCGAACAAATCAACGATCCAATGCCTACGAATTTATCCTATATTGATCTTGCTAAGTTACTACTGCTATCGTTACTGCTGCACTTTCTACAAAATTATTGCTATCATTGTTATTATTACTGTTGCTGCTGCCACTACTATCAAAACTATCATATTGATGTGCTACTGATCACTTTGCTGTAGATAATTAATCTCCAGGTGTGGTTGAATTGACAACTTAGCTGCTAATACTTACAAATATTCTTTGGCTCCCCTTGTGTCAAATCTATAAATTTGGGTTGAATACTCTACCCTCGAAAACTGTTGTGATCCCCTATACTTGTGGGTTATCACTTGCTGCATCACACAACATAAATATATGAGCTTCTAGCATGTATGGGTGTACAAAATGGACAACATAAGGAGTCTACTTTCAGACAAAACAAACGGTGCATCAGTTGGAGTCCTAAGTCAAAGGATATGAGAGTTCCAATGCAAGCAGTACAGAGCATTAATTGTTGCACTAGGCTCCATGTATTTGCTCCCTTGACCAACTGGTTAGCACGAATTTGAGCCCATCTTTTGGACATGTTTCACACCTAATCCAGGAGGGTTGTTCCTAGTATAAATATCCCTTCCCCCACTTCACAACTCTTTGGTAATTTGATTTCAGAATAGGTTGGCTAAGTGCAACCAGAATCTTGTTTCAGAGTTTACTTCCTCCTTAGCTCTTGTAATCTTGCCTTGTGAGAGGGTAAACTCACTTTGTGCTTTTACAACAGTGAGCCGTTAGGGAGGCGACTAGTTCGTTCTTCCAACTTCGTTCATAGTTGCGTGGATTGGAAACTAAGAGTGTGGTTGGGCAAATACTTGTTGCTGGTTGTAGCATTTGCAATAGTTGGTATCAATCTTGTCAGGTCACTACTAGGGAAAACCTTATACACAGAAGCATATCAGTAGCGCTGGTTAAAGCAGACGCTACTGATACTTATCACGAGCGCCTGTTAGCACAGCGCGCCACTGCTATCGACTTAGCAGTAGTGCGACAACAATGAAATGCGCTACTACTACAATTGTCATGGCGTTGCCGACAGGCTAGATATACTAGTAGTGCCCTTATGTAAACCACAATACTGCTAATTTTATAGTAGCAGCGCGTTTTCACGGAGGGGCGCTACTGCTAACTTTGAACTTGGCCACATCTCTGGCACCACTTAGTAGTAGCATTTCTGGATGTCACGCGCTACTACTACTTATTTAGCATTAGCGCCTTCCCTAATCCCGCGCTACTGCTAAAGCGCAACCACCACCTACCACCTTTTACTCCCCTGCCCCTCCCCCATCCTCTCTTTCCTTTCACTTTCTCCTAGCTCCCACCTCACTTTGCTTCTTCCTAATTACTTCTCCCCCATTACCCTCATTCTTCTACCTCTCTTTCTCTTTCTTTATTGCTCCTAGCTAACTATACACCACCTCCTTTAATGCAACTCCTCTCTTTTTCCTCCCCTCCACTAATTAAGGTCATCTCCTTACCCAACTAGCTAGGTAGATCTACCAATTTAATGAGGTGACCTATGCACCTGCCTACCTAGATCTAGCCATGTTAAGAAGTAAGCTTTGTCCACTTTTGATCATTCCCGAGTCGACACCGATCGACATCATCATCACCATGCTAGATCTCGAGAGGTGATTAAAAATTTGTGCTTTTGCAAGAATGGAAATATGTGTATGTGTGGCATGATCAATTGCCGCCGAATTGTGCTTGAGTTGCCTATGTATTGCCAAAATGTTGATTTATTTTCTATTTCAGCGAATTTCAGGCAAACTCAATATGTCCTATTTTTAGGGAAGGTCATGCCGAATTTTTGTATGACTTTGATGCATGCATGCATTTTTATAATCAATTTGTTTATTATTACCGTGCAAGCGTTCACGATGGCCAGTGGAACGGTGGTGGAAAGGTGGTTGCGGTCGGCAGTGCATGACATGAATGAAAATAACAGGACATAGATTTTATGTATGTGTTGAAGTGCAAAGCAGGAGTTTGGCTCGACCCCTATGAGGATGGTCGTTTGATGGCGCACCTGCTCATGACTGGTTTCATGGATGGCTATACTCGGTGGATAATTGAAGAAGATGATGATGATGACACAAGGCAAGATGAAGAGATGCCGATAATGGCGGTGGAGAAGGGGCCGGACCTGGTGGCAGGGAAGAGGCCGACGGAGAAGAGGGCGGACATGGCGGTAGAGAAGAGGCCGGACATGGTGGCGGAGATGAGGCCCGACATGATGGTGGAGAAAATGTGGACTACACACCGCAGATTTTGTCGCTACTAAGTTCAATCATGCGGGACCCTCATGTTCGAGACCTGCTTCGCAAGGAGACAAGTACTGACAGAGATGCTTCTAGAGAGGAGGCCAAGTTGGAGTAACTTGTGCTAGACTCTAACACTCCATTGTATGATGGTTGCGATCCCGAGGTGACCCACTTGAGTCTCATGCTCGAACTTCTGAAGACGCACGCTAAAAACAAATGGACCGACACTAGCCTCGATGAGCTTCTCAAGTACCTAAAGGATGCTCTTCCTGCGGGGAAGCTATGTCCTACTAGAGTGGATAAGGCCAAGAAGATCGTGTGCCCTCTTGATCTGCCGCATGTTAGATACCATGCATGCATCAACGATTGCATAATTTATCAGAAGGAAGACGCGAAAAAACCAGCTGTCCGGTGTGCAATGCTTCTCGATCCAAGGAGGCTGGAAAGAAATCTCCCAGAAAGTTGTATGGTACTTACCGATCACTCCCCGTCTACAACGCTATTTTGTAGATCCTAAGGAAGCAAAGCTCATGCGTTGTCACACGGAGAGGAAAAAGCCTGACGATGGAGATGATCCGAAGACGAGTCACCTCGCAGATACAAGCCAATGGAGAGCGTTCAACAGTGAATATTGGTATTTCACATGTGTGCAAGGAACACCGTGCTTGGCGCATGTACCGATGGCATGAATCCGTTTGGCAACTAGAACATCGACCATTGCACATGGCCCGTGTTTGTATGGATGTACAACATCTCCCTGGTTGTGCATGAAGTCGAAGTACAAACACATGAGCATGTTGATTCAAGGGCCGAAACAACTGAGAAATAATATTAATCTGTATGTGGGGCTACTTCCAGAGGAGTTACACACGTTATGGAAAACACCATCCAAGACATGGGATGCTAGTAATGGCGAGTATTTCAATATGAGAGCCGCGCTAATCACGACGGTGCACGACTATCTCGGTTACGGATGTGTTGCAGGCCAGGTGTGCCACGGATATTGTGGATGCACGCGGTGCATGGATGATACGACGTCTCAGCAGCTAACGTTAATGAAAGAAGGCGGGTCTGGGAAAATTGTGTTCATGGGGGCATCGAAGATGGATCGAGAAGGACGATCCATGGAGAAACTGTGGAGATCTATTTAATGGTGAGGTTGAGCATCGAGGACCTCCACGTAAGCGGAGCGGCACCAAAATTGATGAGCTGTTGAAAAATTGGGAACAGTCCCCCGCGCCGGGAAAGATGTTGAAAAAGGCACCGGAGCCGCTGCTGAAGGTATGGAAGACGAGGTATGTTTTCTAGGACTTGGAGTACTCGCACAAACTCGAAATGCCTCATTGCCTTGATGAAATGCATATATGTAAGAATGTCCTTGAGAGCTTGCTTGCAACACTGATGAACATGCTGGATGATATGTCTCCAACGTATCTATAATTTTTTATTGTTCCACGCTATTATATTATCTGTTTTGGATGTTTAATATGCATTAATATTCTATTTTATATTATTTTTGGGACTAACCTATTGACCTAGGGCCCAGTGCCAGTTTCTGTTTTTCCTTGTTTTTGAGCTTCGCAGAAAAGGAATACTAAACAGAGTCCAAACGGAATAAAACTTGACGATGATTTTTCTTGGACCTGATGACACCCAGGGGACTTGGAGTACAAGTCAGAAGAGCCACGAGGCAGCTGAGGGAGTCATGGATTAAGGGGTCCTCGGGTGGCCGGATTACTAGTTATGGGCCGGACCGGTGGGCAGTGAAGATTATCATTGAAGACTATCTCCCGTATCTGGATAGGACTCCCATATGTGTAAAATAGCAGGTTTAGAGTCCGGGTGTAATATTTTCCTTCCTGTGCAACATGGTCATGTAAAACCCTAGGTCCCTCCAGTGCATATATAAGCCAGAGGGTTTAGTCCGTAGAGACAACAATCAAAATTGCATGGGCTAGACACTTAGGGTTTTAGCCATTACGATCTCGAGGTAGATCAACTCTTGTAACCCTATATTCATCAAGATCAATCAAGTAGGAAGTAGGGCAATACGTCGATCGAGAGGGCCCGAACCTGGGTAAACGTCGTGTCCCCAGCCTCATGTTACCATCGATCCTCAGACGCATAGTTCGGGACCCCCTACCTGAGATCCACCGGTTTTGATACCGACATTGGTGCTTTCATTGAAAGTTCCATTGTGTCGTCAACAGAAAGATTAGTGGCTTGCTTCGTCATCAACGATGGCGCCACCACTGAGGAAATTTTTCTCCCAGGCCAACTTTTCGTGTTCAGCGGCTTCGTGTTTCATGCCAACACGGTAGGCCACCTCGAGCTGGTGGACAGCTACACCCCTGGTCATCAGATCAGATTTGGAAGCTTGAACTACGTTGTTGACGTCCATGGATATTTGATCTTTGATGGATTCACACCCATGGCGGCTGCTCCCTGCCTCCACGATGAAGATGTCTTTGATCTGTCATCGGACCTTGTCCAGGGGTCAACACCTACAATAGCTCTGGCCCTAGATCCAGAGCAGATCACTTCATCCGAGGATGGGAAGATCAACCCCGCCATGGAAGCCGCAGCCTTAGCGGTGATCGAGCCACTCACGGACCCATCATTGAGCGGTACTCCTCCCTCCGCTGGAGCACCAGACTCGTTCGCGATTACGAGTTCCGAACTTTCGGGATCCGCGCTCTTTAGGATCGATCGAGTGGTTGTCATCGAACTCTGCCCCACAGATGCCCGAACATACGTCCATCACTCGCTCTTAAACGAAGCACTCGACTCGCTAAAATCCCTCACCCTAATAGAGGATTCCCAACCAAACTATGCTCAGTTCGAACTGGAGGCTCAGGACATGGAATTTTGCTTCCCACCCACCACCCACTTGGTTGCCATGGTCGAAGACTTAACCAATCACCTAGATTATGCTTCTAAAGACATCGATGGGATGGACTACGATGTTGAAGCGGATCTAAGTACGAACCCACCAGTAACCGGGCGATGGACGACTACTTCTACATAAGATGTATACATGGTGGATACACCCAACAAGAAGGAAGACGATGGCGACAAAAATCTAGAGCAGGATAAGCCCATCGATGAACCTCCTAAATGCCGGCGTCAGAAAAGTTGATCTCGATCCTATAAAGGGAAGGAAAGTAACACTGTCACTGAAGACGATGACGATTCGGAGCAAGCCGATGACCCCGTGGAGCCAACGGTGGAGTAGGACGAACGGGAAGATGGCGAACAGAGTCCTAAACCACTGGTTGATCATAGCGATGCCGAAGACAAAAAATATCAACCTGTTTCCGAAGAGGACGTCAGCCTGGGAGACGAAGACTTCATTGTCCCAGAAAACCACTTGAACAGAAATGTTTTCAACAACAGTCATTGCTACAGCAAGAAGCCTAAAGTAGCAGCAATAGCGACTTAAAGCCGAACATGATACACTCAGTGAGAGATGGAACAAAGTGCTAGACGCTGAAGAAAGATACGGCCATAAGCGCCAAACAAAGAGCTATCCCAAATGTAAACGGCTGCCCCAATTCGAAGACGAGGCCCTTGCGCCAATTTCGCCAAAGTACGATCAGTTCGGTCAACCGGACCGACTACCCCGTGGACGAGACAAAGCGGCCAGCAATGCCGTACACCAGCCCGCACCTCCTCACCGTAAAGGAAAGGATACATCGGCTCAGGTCCATAAGTACGATCTATGTCAGGACCTGAATAAAAAAAGCTGGCCAGGCCAGATCAATTTACGGATCAAGGGAACATGCTGCCACACGGGACGGCAGCTATGAAGCCAAACACGCCGGTCACAATCAAGTTTGGAACCAACACCGAACACAGACACCGTCCGAATTACGCCACGATGTCGCAAAATACAGGGGTGCCGCACACCCTCTATGCTTCACCGATGAGGTGATGGATCATGAATTTCCAGAAGGGTTTAAACTCGTAAACATCGAGGCGTATGATGGAACAACGGACCCTACTGTATGGATAGAAGACTTCATTCTTCACATCCACATGGCTCATGGAGACGATCTCCACGCCATCAAATACTTACCTCGCAAGATGAAAGGGCCAGCTCGGCACTGGTTAAACAGCCTCCCAGAGAACTCCATCAGAAGCTGGGAAGAACTTGAGGATGCTTTTCGGGCTAACTTTTAGGGGACTTATGTCCGGACCCCAGACGCTGACGATCTAAGTCACATAACACAACAACCAGGGGAGTCAGCCCATAAGCTTTGGAATCGGTTCTTAACTAAAAATAACCAAATTGTTGACTGTCCGGACGCCGAGGCCTTAGCGGCATTCAAACACAGTGTCCGGGACGAGTGGCTGGATAGACACCTTTGTCAAGAGAAGCCGAGGACAATGGCATCCCTTACTACACTAATGACCCGCTTTTGTGCGGGCGAGGATAGCTGGCTAGCTCGTAGCAGCAATAGCACCAGCGACAATGACACCTCCAAAGTCAGGGATGACAATGGCAAGCCACGACGCCATAAGAACAATCGTCGAAACAATACTGGAAGCACATATGACATGGCAGTGAACACCGGATTCAGTGGCTTCAGGCCCGGTCAATGGAAGAAGCTATACAAAGGCAATAGAGACAGTCCATCTAGCTTGGACAAAATACTAGAAATGCCTTGCCAGATTCAAGGCACCCCTGATAAACCTCCAAAACCATACCAACCGAAACTGTTGGGTCTTCAAGCAGGTCGGCAAGTTAAACGCCGAACACATGGGGAAACGCCAACAACACTACCTTTAAAGGAGTGATACCAGGCGTAGAAGCCAGCTGCACGGGCTCATTAAAATTAGAGGTCGTATTCGGCACTTCTGATAACTTCAGAAGTGAAGAGTTACTCTTCGACATCGCCCCTTTCCGAAGTGGCTATCATGCACTACTCGGAAGAACGGCCTTCACCCGCTTAATGCGGTCCCGCATTATGCTTACTTACAGCTTAAAATGCCTAGACCACACGGCGTTATCATGGTCAATGAAAACATGGAGCGCTCCCTCTGTACATAGGAAGACACTGCGGCCCTAGCAGCCGAGGTACAAAGCGGTTTATTGAAGCCGAACAGTTCATGGGTCGGTAAGACCACAGACACAACTAAACGTGTCTGGCCCGCACTACAATGCGGAAGCTCAGAGGAACCTGAGCTCGATTAGCAGTTACGCCCCTGTCTACTGTCCCATAAGGTAGTAGCATATGTACCTCGCGCACACATTTATGCCCTTAAAATACCTTGGGCGGCGCTGGCGGCACACTTCATACAAATAGTCTATAGTTCGGCTTAACCCTATTCAAACTCTAAAATACATTTTCTTTTTAAGGTTCATTAAAAGAGAAAACATTACTTACGGCTGTGCAGGACATTCTTTTCCAGAATTCTCTTTCCTTTTTTACAGGCGGCCGTCATAATTCCCCCCTTTAAGGACATATTGCAAAGGAGAAAGTGGCGCAGACGTGCAGCAGGGCCCTGTGTTGAGTTTCCTTTTAGATTCAGGCTCTGTGTAAACCTCTCTCTCTCTCTCATTTTCTTTTTCTTCTGTTGGCATGTAAAATGCCCGAAGATGTTATTGGCATTATCTGTAACCACACAGTTCGCCGAATTAAAACGGGATATAATAGAAGTAGTTTGGTTCCAACTCACTTGGAGTTTTTCGTATTACCACCTGTGTTCTCATCACACGTCAGATTGCCACATGTGCCTTAATACCTGGTCTTCATACCAGGGGCTGTATTTGGCCTGGTGCTACCTCTTGAGCTTGCGTTGTTCTTCCCTTGAAGAGGAAAGGGTGATGCAGCATAGTAGCGTAAGTATTTCCCTCAGTTTTTGAGAACCAAGGTATCAATCAAGTAGGAGACTACACGCGAGTCCCTCGTACCTACACAAATAAATAAGAACCTTGCAAACAACGCGATAAAGGGGTTGTCAATCCCTTCTCGGCCACTTGCAAAAGTGAGATCTGAAAGAGATAATAAGATAATATTTTTGGTATTTTTGTTATATAGATTGAAAGTAAAGATTACAAAATAAAAGAACAGTAAAGTTAAATAGTTGATGGAAGATTAATATGATGGAAGATAGACCCGGGGGCCATAGGTTTCACTAGTGGCTTCTCTCAAGATAGCATATTTCTACGGTGGGTGAACAAATTACTGTCGAGCAATTGATAGAAAAGCGCATAGTTATGAGAAAATCTAGGCATGATCACTATATATAGGCATCACGTCCGTGACAAGTAGACCGAAACGATTCTGCATCTACTACTATTACTCCACACATCGACCGCTATCCAGCATGCATCTAGAGTATTAAGTTCATAAGAATAGAGTAACGCCTTAAGCAAGATGACATGATGTAGAGGGATAAACTCATGCAATATGATATAAACCCCATCTTTTTATCCTCGATGGCAATAATACAATACATGCCTTGCTGCCCCTGCTGTCACTGAGAAAGGATACCGCAAGATTGAACCCAAAACTAAGCACTTCTCCCATTGCAAGAAAGATCAATCTAGTAGGCCAAACCAAACTGATAATTCAAAGAGACTTGCAAAGATATTTAAATCATGCATAAAAGATTTCAGATACGAATCAAATATTGTTCATAGATAATCTTGATCATAAACCCACAATTCATCGGATCTCGACAAACACACCGCAAAAATAATTACATCGAATAGATCTCCAAGAAGATCGAGGAGAACTTCGTATTGAGATACAAAGAGAGAGAAGAAGCCATCTAGCTAATAACTATGGACCCGAAGGTCCGTGGTAAACTACTCACAACTCATCGGAGAGGCTATGGTGTTGATGTAGAAGCCCTCCGTGATCGAAGCCCCCTCTGGTGGAGATCCGGAACATTCCCCAAGATGGGATCTCACGGGTACAGAAGGTTGCGGCGGTGGAATTAGGGTTTCGTGGTGCTCTCGGATGTTTTCAGGGTACATGGATATATATATATATATATAGGAGGAAGAGGCGCGTCGGTGGAGCAACGAGGGGCCCACGAGGGTGGGGGGCGCGCCTACCCCCTTGGCGCGCCCTCCCCCTCGTGGCCACCTTGTTTCTTTCCTGACGTGTACTCCAAGTCTTCTGTGTTGTGTTTGTTCCAAAAACGACTCTCCCGAAGGTTTCATTCCGTTTGGACTCCATTTGATATTCCTTTTCTGCGAAAACTGAAATAGGCAAAAAACAACAATTTGCACTGGGCCTCGGGTTAGTAGGTTAGTCCCAAAAATAATATAAAAGTGTATAATAAAGCCCATTAAACATCCAAAACTGATAATATAATAGCTTGGAACAATAAAAAATTATAGATACGTTGGAGACGTATCACCTGGCACACCCCCAAGTCCGAGCACCTATAGGGAACTGTTCGGCGTCCCGGATATTGCGTTATATGCATTGACTCCGAATCATGTCTTGGGTCTATAGTTGGGTTGCCTGGCTCCTGTGCTTAGCACCTAACGTTCCGCATTGTTCGACTATGGTAGTAAAGGGAGAACTACTGCGATTGTACTTCCGGTTCGTCCGGTCATGTACCTTAGTAGAGAAAGCCGAAAACTGACTGTCATGATGAGGCAGGAGTCGGTCAAGCGATTTGGCGACCTAGTGTTATACTAGGATCGATAGTGATCCACTCCGTATTATATGAGGGACTGGTCTTTGCCCAGCCGCGTAAAATGGGCACCATAGTTCGGAAAGCCCTACACGCACCAGGGGCTAGTACTTAGCCCCACAAGTCATTCTCCTATGGATAAGTGGAAGCAATAAAGCCGTATAGTCCGATTGCCTAGTTCGCTCCGCAGACACCTCCTCTATGACCAAGACGTTGGATAAAGAGTGTTCACGCTCATTATCGAACACCCTTGTAATATTTACAAGGGGGCTGAAGCCGACGACTGGAAACATTCAAATTTAAAATAAACAGCCGCACAGGAGGAAAAGTCGCTCATAATGAAACAGCGCAATTTTTTATATACATTTGTATACAAGCTTAGTTCTTACAATCCAAATACAATCACTCAAAGATTATATTCTTTGAGCACTGGCCCTCTACAAGGCGGGCTCCTTCTAGGACATCATCAAAGTACCTTTCTGGCTTTTGGTGATCCTTGCCTTCTGGCGGGCCAACAGTGGCTATCTCCGTGGCCTTCATCTTCGCCCAGTGCACCTTGACACGGGCGAAGGCCATTTGTGCACCTTCTATGCAGGCTGAACATTTAATAGCGTCGACCCGTGGACTCACATCGACGAGTCACTTCACCTACCCGAAGTAGCTACTTGGGATTGGATCAGCGGGCCATAGCCGGACTATCAAGTCATGCATGGCTGTACCCGCCATATTATGCAGCTCACCGACTGCTTCATTTGGTCATTGAGGGGCACTGGATGATTTGGCGCAAGAAACTGCGACCAGAACAGCTTCTCCGTGTTGTTCCCCTACTGGGCACGAAAGTATTGGGCATCGTCGGCGATGCTCCCCGAGAGATCCGCAAACACGCCAGGAGAACTCCATATCCGTGTCAGCGCAAGATACATCCGACCTTCGAAGATACTCTGCAAGAGAAAAGTCTTACCAGCTGCTATCTACCGCGCTTGTTTGATCTCCTCGTGAGCACTACGTGACTCACTCCACGCCTCATTGGCATCGTTGACTGCCGTTGAGCACGGATGCTTGCTCCAAAGTCTTCTGCTCCAACGCCTCGCACTTGCAAATGGCATCTCGCAGTTCGTCCTCGACTTCGGCCACCCACGACTCGTGCTGTTGATGCATGGCCTGCTCGGCCTTCAGGTCGTCAGTCGCTTTGTCAGTGGCTGCTCTGCTCGCCTTGGCCTCTTCCTTGGCCTTTGCAAGCTCGCCCTTAAGGGCCTCGACCGTAGCTACGTCGGTTGTTACACAAATCATATAACACAAATAAGCTCACACTCACACATACAATGTCTTAAAATTTTAATTCTTTTAAAATCCGCATACCTTGCATTTCATCAAAACACTTGTTGATGAGGTCGAGCTACTTGTCAGCTAGTTTAAGCTTCTGATTGAGCCCGGAAACCTCTGCGGCTTGGACAGATGCCGCTACTAGCGAAGCCTGTTCAAAAACATAGTACACAGTTCAGCTCTATTACATGCTATTACATGGATCCTTCATCCCATTCTGTCTAGAATCAAACAAAGCATCAGGGGCTACTGTCTATGTATATATGTATAAAATGAAAAAGTTCTTTTTAGAACATTACGTCGCATACCTCGAAGCTTGCCAGTAGGCTGTTGAAGGCTTCGTTCAGTCCGCCTTTGATGGACCGAATCTTCTCCATGACCGCACTCATTAGAGTGCGGTGTTCCACTATGATGGAAGCACTTCAGAGTGCTTCCTCCAGAGTGTTCGGCGCCTCCGGATTGACGGCGTGCGCCGTTGGAGTAGTTTCTCCTTTCCCCATCACGAGGGGCTGACTTCTCAATTCTAGAGCCACATTGGGCTCCGGAACAATGTATAGCATAATCCTACCCGGCGATCCTCCCCTCGTCGGCCACATGTGTTCGGCGGGGGCCCAGATTGCTTGGGCCGCACGTCATTGGTTGCCATGGGGATTGTTCCCCCTCGGATGACGACGGCCGAGGGATTGACCTCGGGCGCCCTCTCGTCCGGCCCACTCCCACCTACTCGAACATGGGGAGCTTGTAGAAGGACACCTCTACGTCCCCTAAGACAGGCAATGAGCCCCGTGGAGGCGTATCGCTCTCCACCATCTCCGGCGCTAGAGAATTCCCCAATGATAGTGAAGCCTCGGGGAGTACATGCGCAGGACTGTATAAAGACAGAACGACATTGTTTAAATACTACAAAGTATTTCAACCGAACATAAGCAGTTATCGTTTGAGTACTTACGATTCGGCCAGAGGCTTATTCCTGGGCTAGACTCGGAAGCTGTGTCCGGACGTTGAGTCCAAACTGTCTAGCAGGTTCAACTTCTTTCTGGGCGCCGCCTTGCCCGCGTTAGTGTGGGCCGCTCTTTTGCTCCCTTTTGCATTGATGGGGGATTCTTCTTCTTCTTCCTCCTCCTCCTCCTCTTCTTCGTCGTGGGAGGGGTGGGAGTCAATTTCCCCAGACACTATGCCTATGGGACCCTTAGGGCGGAGGTTTCTCTTGACCTCCTTGCCCTTCTTCTTCGCCTTCTTCTCCGACGCCTTGTACGGCACCAGAACCAACATTGCCATCAGTTGGGGCGTCTCTAGGTTTTTGGGCGGAGGATCTGGAGACTTGATCTGCTCCACCTTTTTTTCCAGGTTTGGATAGAACGTAAAAACTCTAACTCATGTTATAATTGAAGTATGGACGGGGTATGCATTCGGCAGAAATTCTGATTACCTCTGAAGCAGTGAGCATGCTGCTGAAGCCCTTGTCCTCAGTCTCTATCGGCCACCCCTTTTGAGCCTTGAAGAGCTGTTTCCAGATGTCTTCATGCGTGGTGCCGAAGAGGTGCTTCAAGGGACGAGGCTCTTCCAGATTGAACTCCCATAAATAGGAGTCCCGATGTTGGCAGGGAAGGATGTGGCGGAAGAGCATTACCTGCATCACGTTAGTGAGGAGGGTGCCCATCGTCATCGTGCTGGAGATGCGATTTTGGAGGGCTTGCACCACTGTCGGAGACCCCCAATCCGGACTCTTGTCGGTCCAAGAGGTTAGCCTCTTCGAGGGTCTAGATCGGAATGCGAGCGTCGCCGCCCACTTCGCATTGCAAGGCCCAGTGATGTACAACCACTCCTGCTGCCAGGCTTTGTTTGTTTCCACAAAAGCCCCCTTGGGCCAAGTGGAGTTAGGGAGCTTGCTCACCATGGCTCCTCCGCAGTCTACATGTTGCCCATCAACCACCTTTGTCTTCAGATTGAATATCTTGAGCCATAAGACGAAGTGTGTGTGTGTGTGGGGGGGGGGGGGGGGGGGGAGGG